>OZ038378.1:80483289-81083289 GCA_964036045.1 Eutreptiella sp. 'Long Island Sound 2002'
GCCCTAGATAGGGTGTATTGCCTTATCTGGGGATACTACCCGCCGATAAGAGGCTAGGGTGGGGCGGTGCACTGTAGCCAGAACAGACCGGGGGTCTTTGTGCCCTTCAACACAAATGGCACCCATATCGGCTGAAATATCCATGGTTACCTCGAAAAATACCCTCCTGGCACCTTCCAAACCAAAGTGCACTACGTCACTGCCTTGGGGACGTGGGCAGTGCACCTCCTGCAATCCACTGCCTCAACGCCTGGGAGCAGTGGGCAATGGAACTCCTGCAATGCACTGCCCCACTGCCTAGGGGCAGTGGGTAGTGTCACTCCTGCATTGCGTTGCCTCACTGCCTGGGGCAGTGGGCCGTGGACCTCCTGCAATACACTGCCGCGCTGCCAGTGGGCAGTGGGCAGTGCAACTCCTGCAATGCACTGCCTGACTGCCCGGGGACAGTGAGGAGTTGACCTCCTGCGATACACTTTCTCACGGCCTGGGGGAGTGGGCACTACAACTCCTGCAGTGCACTGCCTCACTGCTTCGGGGCAGCGGACAATGCAACTCGTGCGTGCACGGCCCCACTCCCTGGGGGCAGTGGGCAATCGAACTCCTGCAATGCACTGCCTCACTGCCTGGGGGAAGCTGGCAGTGGAACTCCTGCGATACATTGCCTCACTGCCTGGGTGAACAGGCCCGTGCAACTCTTGCAATGCACTACCTCACTGCTTGGGGGCAGTAGGCCATGGAACTCCTGCAATGCACTGCCTCACTACCTGGGGGCAGTGGGCAGTGGAACTGCTGCAATGTAATGCCTCTCTGCCTTGGGGAAGTGGGCAGTGCAAGTCCTGCCATACACTGCCTCACTGCTTGGGGGCAGTGGGCAATGGAATTCTTGCAATGTACTGCCTCACTGCCTGGGGGCAATGGGTAGTGCAACTCTTGCAATACACTTCCTCACTGCCTGGGGGTAGTGGGAGATGCAACTCCTGTGATATACTGCCACACTGCCTGGGGGTAGTGGGGAGTGGAACTGCCGCGACACAATGCCTCACTGCCTGGGGGCAGTGGGTAGTGGAACTCTTGCAACACACCGCCTCACTGCTTGGGGGCACTTGGCAGTGCAATTCCAGCAATACACTGCTTCACTGCCGGGGGGCACCGGGAGTGCAACTCTTGTTAGGCACTGCCTCAGTGCCTGGGGCACTGGGCAAGGGGACTCCTGCAATGCACTGCCTCACTGTCCGGGGGCAGTGGGCAGTGGGAGTCCTGCAACACACTGCCTCATGGCCTGGGGGCGGTGGGCAGTGCAACTTCTCCAACGCACTATCGCTGCGTGGGGGCACTGGGCAGTGCAATTCGTGCAATACACTGCTTCACTGCCATGGGGCATTGGGCGGTGCAACTCAAGGGGGGGGGCGCAAAAAAAATTTGGGGTATCACCGTTTTTTCGTACCCCTCCCCCCTAGGGGGGGGTACGGCCCGGAAAAAATGCAGTGCAACTCCTGCAATGCACTGCCTCACTGCCCAGGGACAGCAAGGACTTGACCTCCTACAATACACTTCCTCACGGCCTTGGGTAGTGGGCACTACAACTCTTGCAGTGCACTGCCTCATTGCTTGGGGGCAGCGGACAATGCAACTCGTGCGTGCACTGCCCGGGGACAGTGAGGAGTTGACCTCGTGCAATACACTTCCTCACGGCCTGGGGGAGTGGGCACTACAACTCCTGTAGTGCACTGCCTCACTGCTTGGGGGCAGCGGACAATGCAACTCGTGCGTGCACGGCCCCACTCCCTGGGGGCAGTGGGCAATCGAACTCCTACAATGCACTGCCTCACTGCCTGGGGGAAGCTGGCAGTGGAACTCCTGCGATACATTGCCTCACTGCCTGGGGGAACTGGCCCGTGCAACTCCTGCAATGCACTGCCCCACTGCTTGGGGGCAGCGGACAATGCAACTCGTGCGTGCACGGCCCCACTCCCTGGGGGCAGTGGGCAATCGAACCCCTGCAATGCACTGCCTCACTGCCTGGGGGAAGCTGGCAGTGGAACTCCTGCGATACATTGCCTTACTGCCTCGGGGAACAGGCCCGTGCAACTCGTGCAATGCACTACCTCACTGCTTGGGGGCAGTAGGCCATGAAACTCCTGCAATGCACTGCCTCACAACCTAGGGGCAGTGGGCAGTGGAACTGCTGCAATGTAATGCCTCTCTGCCTTGGGGAAGTGGGCAGTGCAACTCCTGCCATACACTGCCTCACTGCTTGGGGGCAGTGGGCAATGGAACTCTTGCAATGTACCGCCTCACTGCCTGGGGGCAATGGGTAGTGCAACTCTTGCAATACACTTCCTCACTGCCTGGGGGTAGTGGGAGATGCAACTCCTGCGATATACTGCCACACTGCCTGGGCGTAGTGGGGAGTGGACCTGCCGCAACACAATGCCTCACTGCTTGGGGGCAGTGGGTAGTGGAATTCTTGCAACGCAGCGCCTCACTGCTTGGGGGCACTTGGCAGTGCAATTCCAGCAATACACTGCTTCACTGCCACGGGGCACCGGGAGTGCAACTCTTGTTAGGCACTGCCTCAGTGCCTGGGGCACTGGGCAAGGGGACTCCTGCAATGCACTGCCTCACTGCCCGGGGGCAGTGGGCAGCGGGAGTCCTGCAACACACTGCCTCATGGCCTGGGGGCGGTGGGCAGTGCAACTTCTGCAACGCACTACCTCGCTGCGTGGGGGCACTAGGCAATGGAATTCGTGCAATGCACTGCTTCACTGCCATGGGTCAGTGGGCGGTGCAACTCAAGGGGGGGGCGCAAAAAAAATTTGGGGTATCACCGTTTTTTCGTACCCCTCCCCCCTAGGGGGGGGTACGGCCCGAAAAAAGTGCAGTGCAACTCCTGCAATGCACTGCCTCACTGCCCAGGGACAAAGAGGACTTGACCTCCTACAATACACTTCCTCACGGCCTGGGGTAGTGGGCACTACAACTCTTGCAGTGCACTGCCTCATTGCTTGGGGGCAGCGGACAATGCAACTCGTGCGTGCACTGCCTCACTGCCCGGGGACAGTGAGGAGTTGACCTCCTGCAATACACTTCCTCACGGCCTAGGGGAGTGGGCACTACAACTCCTGTAGTGCACTGCCTCACTGCTTGGGGGCAGCGGACAACGCAACTCGTGCGTGCACGGCCCCACTCCCTGGGGGCAGTGGGCAATCGAACTCCTGCAATGCACTGCATCACTGCCTCGGGGAAGCTGGCAGTGGAACTCCTGCGATACATTGCCTCACTGCCTGGGGGAACAGGCCCGTGCAACTCTTGCAATGCACTACCTCACTGCTTGGGGGCAGTAGGCCATGGAACTCCTGCAATGCACTGCCTCACTACCTGGGGGCAGTGGGCAGTGGAACTGCTGCAATGTAATGCCTCTCTGCCTTGGGGAAGTGGGCAGTGCAAGTCCTGCCATACACTGCCTCACTGCTTGGGGGCAGTGGGCAATGGAATTCTTGCAATGTACTGCCTCACTGCCTGGGGGCAATGGGTAGTGCAACTCTTGCAATACACTTCCTCACTGCCTGGGGGTAGTGGGAGATGCAACTCCTGTGATATACTGCCACACTGCCTGGGGGTAGTGGGGAGTGGAACTGCCGCGACACAATGCCTCACTGCCTGGGGGCAGTGGGTAGTGGAACTCTTGCAACACACCGCCTCACTGCTTGGGGGCACTTGGCAGTGCAATTCCAGCAATACACTGCTTCACTGCCGGGGGGCACCGGGAGTGCAACTCTTGTTAGGCACTGCCTCAGTGCCTGGGGCACTGGGCAAGGGGACTCCTGCAATGCACTGCCTCACTGTCCGGGGGCAGTGGGCAGTGGGAGTCCTGCAACACACTGCCTCATGGCCTGGGGGCGGTGGGCAGTGCAACTTCTCCAACGCACTATCGCTGCGTGGGGGCACTGGGCAGTGCAATTCGTGCAATACACTGCTTCACTGCCATGGGGCATTGGGCGGTGCAACTCAAGGGGGGGGGCGCAAAAAAAATTTGGGGTATCACCGTTTTTTCGTACCCCTCCCCCCTAGGGGGGGGTACGGCCCGGAAAAAATGCAGTGCAACTCCTGCAATGCACTGCCTCACTGCCCAGGGACAGCAAGGACTTGACCTCCTACAATACACTTCCTCACGGCCTTGGGTAGTGGGCACTACAACTCTTGCAGTGCACTGCCTCATTGCTTGGGGGCAGCGGACAATGCAACTCGTGCGTGCACTGCCTCACTGCCCGGGGACAGTGAGGAGTTGACCTCGTGCAATACACTTCCTCACGGCCTGGGGGAGTGGGCACTACAACTCCTGTAGTGCACTGCCTCACTGCTTGGGGGCAGCGGACAATGCAACTCGTGCGTGCACGGCCCCACTCCCTGGGGGCAGTGGGCAATCGAACTCCTACAATGCACTGCCTCACTGCCTGGGGGAAGCTGGCAGTGGAACTCCTGCGATACATTGCCTCACTGCCTGGGGGAACTGGCCCGTGCAACTCCTGCAATGCACTGCCCCACTGCTTGGGGGCAGCGGACAATGCAACTCGTGCGTGCACGGCCCCACTCCCTGGGGGCAGTGGGCAATCGAACCCCTGCAATGCACTGCCTCACTACCTGGGGGAAGCTGGCAGTGGAACTCCTGCGATACATTGCCTTACTGCCTCGGGGAACAGGCCCGTGCAACTCGTGCAATGCACTACCTCACTGCTTGGGGGCAGTAGGCCATGAAACTCCTGCAATGCACTGCCTCACAACCTAGGGGCAGTGGGCAGTGGAACTGCTGCAATGTAATGCCTCTCTGCCTTGGGGAAGTGGGCAGTGCAACTCCTGCCATACACTGCCTCACTGCTTGGGGGCAGTGGGCAATGGAACTCTTGCAATGTACCGCCTCACTGCCTGGGGGCAATGGGTAGTGCAACTCTTGCAATACACTTCCTCACTGCCTGGGGGTAGTGGGAGATGCAACTCCTGCGATATACTGCCACACTGCCTGGGGGTAGTGGGGAGTGGACCTGCCGCAACACAATGCCTCACTGCTTGGGGGCAGTGGGTAGTGGAATTCTTGCAACGCAGCGCCTCACTGCTTGGGGGCACTTGGCAGTGCAATTCCAGCAATACACTGCTTCACTGCCAGGGGGCACCGGGAGTGCAACTCTTGTTAGGCACTGCCTCAGTGCCTGGGGCACTGGGCAAGGGGACTCCTGCAATGCACTGCCTCACTGCCCGGGGGCAGTGGGCAGCGGGAGTCCTGCAACACACTGCCTCATGGCCTGGGGGCGGTGGGCAGTGCAACTTCTGCAACGCACTACCTCGCTGCGTGGGGGCACTAGGCAATGGAATTCGTGCAATGCACTGCTTCACTGCCATGGGTCAGTCGGCGGTGCAACTCAAGGGGGGGGCGCAAAAAAAATTTGGGGTATCACCGTTTTTTCGTACCCCTCCCCCCTAGGGGGGGGTACGGCCCGAAAAAAGTGCAGTGCAACTCCTGCAATGCACTGCCTCACTGCCCAGGGACAAAGAGGACTTGACCTCCTACAATACACTTCCTCACGGCCTGGGGTAGTGGGCACTACAACTCTTGCAGTGCACTGCCTCATTGCTTGGGGGCAGCGGACAATGCAACTCGTGCGTGCACTGCCTCACTGCCCGGGGACAGTGAGGAGTTGACCTCCTGCAATACACTTCCTCACGGCCTAGGGGAGTGGGCACTACAACTCCTGTAGTGCACTGCCTCACTGCTTGGGGGCAGCGGACAACGCAACTCGTGCGTGCACGGCCCCACTCCCTGGGGGCAGTGGGCAATCGAACTCCTGCAATGCACTGCCTCACTGCCTCGGGGAAGCTGGCAGTGGAACTCCTGCGATACATTGCCTCACTGCTTGGGGGAACTGGCCCGTGCAACTCCTGCAATGCACTTTCTCACTGCTTGGGGGCAGTAGGCCATGGAACTCGTGCAATGCACTGCCTCACTACCTGGGGGCAGTGGGCAGTGGAACTGCTGCAATGTAATGCCTCTCTGCCTTGGGGAAGTGGGCAGTGCAACTCCTGCCATACACTGCCTCACTGCTTGGGGGCAGTGGGCAATGGAACTCTTGCAATGTACCGCCTCACTGCCTGGGGGCAATGGGTAGTGCAACTCTTGCAATACACTTCCTCACTGCCTGGGGGTAGTGGGAGATGCAACTCCTGCGATATACTGCCACACTGCCTGGGGGTAGTGGGGAGTGGACCTGCCGCAACACAATGCCTCACTGCTTGGGGGCAGTGGGTAGTGGAATTCTTGCAACGCAGCGCCTCACTGCTTGGGGGCACTTGGCAGTGCAATTCCAGCAATACACTGCTTCACTGCCGGGGGGCACCGGGAGTGCAACTCTTGTTAGGCACTGCCTCAGTGCCTGGGGCACTGGGCAAGGGGACTCCTGCAATGCACTGCCTCACTGCCCGGGGGCAGTGGGCAGCGGGAGTCCTGCAACACACTGCCTCATGGCCTGGGGGCGGTGGGCAGTGCAACTTCTGCAACGCACTACCTCGCTGCGTGGGGGCACTAGGCAATGGAATTCGTGCAATGCACTGCTTCACTGCCATGGGGCAGTGGGCGGTGCAACTCAAGGGGGGGGCGCAAAAAAAATTTGGGATATCACCGTTTTTTCGTACCCCTCCCCCCTAGGGGGGGGTACGGCCCGAAAAAAGTGCAGTGCAACTCCTGCAATGCACTGCCTCACTGCCCAGGGACAAAGAGGACTTGACCTCCTACAATACACTTCCTCACGGCCTGGGGTAGTGGGCACTACAACTCTTGCAGTGCACTGCCTCATTGCTTGGGGGCAGCGGACAATGCAACTCGTGCGTGCACTGCCTCACTGCCCGGGGACAGTGAGGAGTTGACCTCCTGCAATACACTTCCTCACGGCCTAGGGGAGTGGGCACTACAACTCCTGTAGTGCACTGCCTCACTGCTTGGGGGCAGCGGACAACGCAACTCGTGCGTGCACGGCCCCACTCCCTGGGGGCAGTGGGCAATCGAACTCCTGCAATGCACTGCCTCACTGCCTCGGGGAAGCTGGCAGTGGAACTCCTGCGATACATTGCCTCACTGCCTGGGGGAACTGGCCCGTGCAACTCCTGCAATGCACTTTCTCACTGCTTGGGGGCAGTAGGCCATGGAACTCGTGCAATGCACTGCCTCACTACCTGGGGGCAGTGGGCAGTGGAACTGCTGCAATGTAATGCCTCTCTGCCTTGGGGAAGTGGGCAGTGCAACTCCTGCCATACACTGCCTCACTGCTTGGGGGCAGTGGGCAATGGAACTCTTGCAATGTACCGCCTCACTGCCTGGGGGCAATGGGTAGTGCAACTCTTGCAATACACTTCCTCACTGCCTGGGGGTAGTGGGAGATGCAACTCCTGCGATATACTGCCACACTGCCTGGGGGTAGTGGGGAGTGGACCTGCCGCAACACAATGCCTCACTGCTTGGGGGCAGTGGGTAGTGGAATTCTTGCAACGCAGCGCCTCACTGCTTGGGGGCACTTGGCAGTGCAATTCCAGCAATACACTGCTTCACTGCCGGGGGGCACCGGGAGTGCAACTCTTGTTAGGCACTGCCTCAGTGCCTGGGGCACTGGGCAAGGGGACTCCTGCAATGCACTGCCTCACTGCCCGGGGGCAGTGGGCAGCGGGAGTCCTGCAACACACTGCCTCATGGCCTGGGGGCGGTGGGCAGTGCAACTTCTGCAACGCACTACCTCGCTGCGTGGGGGCACTAGGCAATGGAATTCGTGCAATGCACTGCTTCACTGCCATGGGGCAGTGGGCGGTGCAACTCAAGGGGGGGGCGCAAAAAAAATTTGGGGTATCACCGTTTTTTCGTACCCCTCCCCCCTAGGGGGGGGTACGGCCCGAAAAAAGTGCAGTGCAACTCCTGCAATGCACTGCCTCACTGCCCAGGGACAAAGAGGACTTGACCTCCTACAATACACTTCCTCACGGCCTGGGGTAGTGGGCACTACAACTCTTGCAGTGCACTGCCTCATTGCTTGGGGGCAGCGGACAATGCAACTCGTGCGTGCACTGCCTCACTGCCCGGGGACAGTGAGGAGTTGACCTCCTGCAATACACTTCCTCACGGCCTAGGGGAGTGGGCACTACAACTCCTGTAGTGCACTGCCTCACTGCTTGGGGGCAGCGGACAACGCAACTCGTGCGTGCACGGCCCCACTCCCTGGGGGCAGTGGGCAATCGAACTCCTGCAATGCACTGCCTCACTGCCTCGGGGAAGCTGGCAGTGGAACTCCTGCGATACATTGCCTCACTGCCTGGGGGAACTGGCCCGTGCAACTCCTGCAATGCACTTTCTCACTGCTTGGGGGCAGTAGGCCATGGAACTCGTGCAATGCACTGCCTCACTACCTGGGGGCAGTGGGCAGTGGAACTGCTGCAATGTAATGCCTCTCTGCCTTGGGGAAGTGGGCAGTGCAACTCCTGCCATACACTGCCTCACTGCTTGGGGGCAGTGGGCAATGGAATTCTTGCAATGTACCGCCTCACTGCCTGGGGGCAATGGGTAGTGCAACTCTTGCAATACACTTCCTCACTGCCTGGGGGTAGTGGGAGATGCAACTCCTGCGATATACTGCCACACTGCCTGGGGGTAGTGGGGAGTGGAACTGCCGCGACACAATGCCTCACTGCCTGAGGGCAGTGGGTAGTGGAACTCTTGCAACACACCGCCTCACTGCTTGGGGGCACTTGGCAGTGCAATTCCAGCAATACACTGCTTCATGCCGGGGGGCACCGGGCAGTGCAACTCTTGTTAGGCACTGCCTCAGTGCCTGGGGCACTAGGCAAGGGGACTGCTGCAATGCACTGCCTCACTGTCCGGGGGCAGTGGGCAGTGGGAGTCCTGCAACACACTGCCTCACGGCCTGGGGGCGGTGGGCAGTGCAACTTCTGCAACGCACTCTCTCGCTGCGTGGGGGCAGTGGGCGGTGCAACTCAAGGGGGGGGACGCAAAAAAAATCCGGGGTGTCACCGTTTTTTCGTACCCCTCCCCCCTAGGGGGGGGTACGGCCCGAAAAAAGTGCGATGCAACTCCTGCAATGCACTGCCTCACTGCCCAGGGACAAAGAGGACTTGACCTCCTACAATACACTTCCTCACGGCCTGGGGTAGTGGGCACTACAACTCTTGCAGTGCACTGCCTCATTGCTTGGGGGCAGCGGACAATGCAACTCGTGCGTGCACTGCCTCGCTGCCCGGGGACAGTGAGGAGTTGACCTCCTGCAATACAATTCCTCACGGCCTAGGGGAGTGGGCACTACAACTCCTGTAGTGCACTGCCTCACTGCTTGGGGGCAGCGGACAACGCAACTCGTGCGTGCACGGCCCCACTCCCTGGGGGCAGTGGGCAATCGAACTCCTGCAATGCACTGCCTCACTGCCTCGGGGAAGCTGGCAGTGGAACTCCTGCGATACATTGCCTCACTGCCTGGGGGAACTGGCCCGTGCAACTCCTGCAATGCACTTTCTCACTGCTTGGGGGCAGTAGGCCATGGAACTCGTGCAATGCACTGCCTCACTACCTGGGGGCAGTGGGCAGTGGAACTGCTGCAATGTAATGCCTCTCTGCCTTGGGGAAGTGGGCAGTGCAACTCCTGCCATACACTGCCTCACTGCTTGGGGGCAGTGGGCAATGGAATTCTTGCAATGTACCGCCTCACTGCCTGGGGGCAATGGGTAGTGCAACTCTTGCAATACACTTCCTCACTGCCTGGGGGTAGTGGGAGATGCAACTCCTGTGATATACTGCCACACTGCCTGGGGGTAGTGGGGAGTGGAACTGCCGCGACACAATGCCTCACTGCCTGGGGGCAGTGGGTAGTGGAACTCTTGCAACACACCGCCTCACTGCTTGGGGGCACTTGGCAGTGCAATTCCAGCAATACACTGCTTCATGCCGGGGGGCACCGGGCAGTGCAACTCTTGTTAGGCACTGCCTCAGTGCCTGGGGCACTAGGCAAGGGGACTCCTGCAATGCACTGCCTCACTGTCCGGGGGCAGTGGGCAGTGGGAGTCCTGCAACACACTGCCTCACGGCCTGGGGGCGGTGGGCAGTGCAACTTCTGCAACGCACTCTCTCGCTGCGTGGGGGCACTGGGCAGTGCAATTCCTGCAATACACTGCTTCGCTGTCGTGGGGCAGTGGGCAGTGCAACTCAAGGGGGGGGGGCGCAAAAAAAATTCGGGGTGTCACCGTTTTTTTGTACCCCTCCCCCCTAGGGGGGGGTACGGCCCGAAAAAAAATATCCCATCCCTATGTGTAAAAAAGTTTTGCAACCCCAATTTTTTCTTAAAGAACACCACCAGTTGCTTTGCTCCGCCTTGCAACCACCCCTCTTCCACCAACCACACGCATTTGCTTTTTGATGGCGTACGAGGGTCTCTTGATTTGTGTGGGGAGCAAGAATGACCGATGGTTTTATGTTGATGTACAAGGATCTCCCCGGGCTCCAAGTGGTGGTGCACTCTATACCAACTTTTCCACTCTTGCGGACCTTGTCGACGTTGTGCTACTTCCCGATGGTTTGGCACGGACGGCCACCTCACCCAATGAAGCCCAAGCGTGCCGAATTTGGACAGTTACGGTTACAGTTACAGTTACAATTACTGCAAAATATGAAAACAAATATGAATTTTGAATGTTCAAAAATCTTTTTATGAAGTTCGTTGTTGCTGACTCTCCCATCAGTCAGGCAATATAACCAATAGCGGCCGCGTGTTTTGTCACGGGCACAGCTCACGGTGTCTTGTCACCCAGAGCAGTTATACTTGTATTGCTAAGTAGATGAGAGCATGAAGGGAGCATATGCATTACAGGGCCAGCCTTCGCGAGCCCTATATGTTGTTTGGCACTACCAAGTTTAGCAAGGGTACAGGGGGATAAGAACTTAGGCGTCACAAGTTGCCCGCCCTCTAGGACCCCATATACGCACGATGTGAGAATACTCTACATTTCTAGTTTGAGTATGCTATTTGACATATGTGAGCAATGTTGGTACCAGCGTTGTGTGACATCCATTGAAATAGGTGGTGATGTGTTAGCCTTAGGTATCCGCTTCATCTAGTGTATCATGTTTGAGGTTTTTTTTGAAGCTGGCCGAAATTGAGGCCAGCTTTTGGGCTCCATTGGAAACATCCATGTGTATATACACCTTTTAACGCTTCTGGCCGAAATTTCGGCCAGCTTTTTGGTTCAATGTTGAATGAGTATACTCATTTTCATTTTTTTAAGGGCTGGCCGAAATTTCTCCCGGCTCTCTGGTCTAATCACCATTCATACACTTATACTGGGCTTTTTTTTGCCGGTGTGGCCGAAATTTCGGCCAGCATTTCCTCTTTCTGCGCATATCAGCAATTGTTTTCCCATCCGACACATTCTTCTTGGTTCCAGGGGTTCCACAAAACCGACCTATACACCACAAGTAAAAGAGCAGCAAAGATACGGTTCATTGAACAACAAACAAAACTACCCCCAAAGGATATACGTGTATTTCCTATTTTTATTGACCTGGCCGAAATTTCGGCCAGCTTTTCCAAGAACATCAAAACACATGGTCTTATTCACCAGACAGGCCCAAGCTGGCCGAAATTTCGGCCAGGTCCTTCAAAACTTGAAGTAACGTCACCGAAATGGATACCTTTGAGGTTTTTTGGAAGTTGGCCGAAATTGAGGCCAGCTTTTTCATTGGTTCCATTGGAAAAATGCATGTGTATATCCACTTTTTAACGCTTCTGGCCGAAATTTCGGCCAGCTTTTTGGTTTAACGTTGAATGACTATACTCATTTTCATTGTTTGAAGGGCTGGCCAAAATTTCTCCCAGCTCTCTGGTCTAATCAGCTTTCATACGCTCATATTCGGCTTTTTTGCCAGTCGGGTCCAAAAACATCAAAACACATGGTCTTATTCACCACACAGGCCCAAGCTGGCCGACATTTCGGCCAGGTCCTTCAAAACTTGAAATAACGTCACGGAAATGGATACCTTTGAGCTTTTTTGGAAGTTGGCCGAAATTGAGGCGAGCTTTTCCATTGGTTCCATTGGAAACATGCATGTGTATATACACCTTTTAACGCTTCTGGCCGAAATTTCGGCCAGCTTTTTGGTTTAGTGTTGAATGACTATACTCATTTTCATTTTTTTAAGGGCTGGCCGAAATTTCTCCCAGCTCTCTGGTCTAATCACCTTTCATACACTCGTATCCCGCTTTTTTGCCGGTGTGGCCGAAATTTCGGCCAGTGTGTCCCATTTCTGCGCATATTAGCAATTGTTTTGCCATCCAAAATATCTGGCCGAAATTTCTGCCAACTTGCAATTCTTGTTGTGCATAAACATTACACCGTACACTCCTATAAAGCTGCTTTCTTCTCACAGCGTTAATGTCCTCCCGTATTACTATAACTGTCATGCTCGCGTGGGGTGTGCCACGCATTGCCACTGTTTTGTGTGTACATTCTCTATTTTGCATTTTGCTGGACGAAATTTCGGCCAAAGTTGCCTTATGTGGACCCTTGATTCCGAATGACACACATTTCTGGCCGAAATTTCGGCCAGCTTCTCGGCAACCTGGTTTTGAACAGTGGTTTCACATCCAGTGCAGGGCTGGCCGAAACTTCGGCTATTGTATTCCCTCATTCGTGTCAAGACGTCGATTTTGGGCCATTTTGGGTTGAATTGCGCTTGTTATTGCCACTTTTGTTATTTCTCTTTCCATGAAATCCCCTGCTGTAGCATCCTTTTTTATGACCAAGCCTGCAATGGATTCACAGGGGGTGCTTATTTCCCCTCCAGATGAAGCTGCGTCCGAAAATGGGCAATCCCAACCTGCCCATCAACCGGACGGGGATAAGGCAAGCACAGAGGGACTTCAAATGAAGCCTAAGGCACCACCAATGAAAAATGCATCTACCACCATCACGTTATCCAACTGGGTCACGTCAACAACCAAAATAAAAGTTTTCTTTGACCAAATTGTAATAGACCACGATCGAAGCATTGGCCACGTCCATAAATTATCCGAGGATCGTGTGCAGCGGCGCTATGACGATCTCAAGGCCGCACCGCTTGTGGATTACATCCAAGATCTTCTTTTTTATAAAGTCATTCGTATGTCTCCTGTTGCCTACTGCCATTCCCAACGGGTTATATTGTTTGCCGGTACGAAGGTTGGCCGAAATTTTGGCCAGCATTTGCGTCCGTAAGTGTTTTTGGTGTACTGCTATTGTTTTTTCCCATAGCCTGTGTGGATTTGTCATTTGGCAAGTATTTGCTTGTCATTGAGTGTGGTACATTGTACACCATCTTCAAATGTCAGTGCACCTGTGCTCGTTGCGCATGTCTACCGTCATAGATATCCATTTCGGTGACGTTATTTCAAGTTTTGAAGGACCTGGCCGAAATTTCGGCCAGCTTGGGCCTGTCCGGTGAATAAGACCATGTGTTTTGATGTTCTTGGAAAAGCTGGCCGAAATTTCGGCCAGGTTAATGAAAATAGGAAATACACGTATATGCTTTGGGGGTACTCTTGTTTGATGTTCAATGAACCGTATCTTTGCTGCTCTTTTACTTGTGGTGCATAGGTGGGTTTTGTGGAAACCCTGGAACCAAGAAGAATCTGTTGGATGGGAAAACAATTGCTGATATGCGCAGAAACAGGAAATGCTGGCCGAAATTTCGGCCACACCGGCAAAAAAAGCCGAATATGAGTGTATGAATGGTGATTAGAGCAGAGAGCTGGGAGAAATTTCGGCCAGCCCTTAAAAAAATGAAATTAGTATAGTCATTCAACACTAAACCAAAAAGCTGGCCGAAATTTCGGCCAGAAGCGTTAAAAGGTGTATATACACATGCATGTTTCCAATGGAACCAATGGAAAAGCTCGCCTCAATTTCGGCCAACTTCCAAAAAAGCTGAAAGGTATCCATTTCTGTGACGTTATTTCAAGTTTTGAAGGACCTGGCCGAAATTTCTGCCAGCTTGGGCCTGTGTGGTGAATAAGACCATGTGTTTTGATGTTTTTGGACCCGACTGGCAAAAAAGCCGAATATGAGCGTATGAAAGCTGATTAGAGCAGAGAGCTAGGAGAAATTTTGGCCAGCCCTTAAAACAATGAAAATGAGTATAGTCATTCAACGTTAAACCAAAAAGCTGGCCGAAATTTCGGCCAGAAGCGTTAAAAAGTGTATATACACATGCATGTTTCCAATGGAATCAATGGAAAAGCTGGCCTCAATTTCGGCCAGCTTCCAAAAAACCTCAAAGGTATCCATTTCTGTGACGTTATTTCAAGTTTTGAAGGATCTCGCCGAAATTTCGGCCAGCTTGGGCCTGTCTGGTGAATAACACCATGTGTTTTGATTGTTTTGGCACAAGCTGGCCGAAATTTCGGCCAGGTTCATAAAAAAAGGAAATACAGGTATATACTTTGGGGGTAGTTTTGTTTGTTTTTCAATGACCCATATTTTGGCTGTTCTTATACTTGTGCTGTATACGTGGGTTTTGTGGTAACCCTGGAACCAAGGGGTAAAAGTAATAATAGATAGACCCCCCCCCCTACTAAAGGAATGCAATGGTCTAAATGTAAAATACCACCATATTTTTGTGATTTGGTATCTTTATTTCGAAAATTTGTGTGTAGCTAGAAATAGAAATAACGGCATATATTTCACATACATACCTTCATTTTGCCTATTGCCACCGGAGGGGGATAGATACCCCCAAAATAACACCCCTTTTCACATACTTTTCTCCTCACTACAACATGGACTTCCGTGGGCCATAGCGCCAGGTGGGGGGCGGGCAACTTGTGACGCCTAAGAAGAAGGGGGAGGCATCAAGACGGAGCACATCGCAGGCAGAGCAGGCCACCACAGAGCCAGCACTTACGTACCTCCGAGTGTACATACTGAACTCCATGAAACTCCTGAACACCGCAGTGGCTATGATCCCAGCTTTGTGGGGCTGAGTGGAGCGTTTGAAAACCTCGAATGACACCAGACCATTAGCTCAGAAACAAACGTTCCAAAAAGAAAATTTTGTTCAAAAAAACTGTTTGAAATTGAATGTTCAAAAATGAAAGTTTCAAAATTGAATGTTTCTTTTTTTAACGTCATTATGTTTCACACAGGTACCCGGGGATGTTGTTTGCTGGTTCATGCCATTGTGCCGCGAAGCATGCCATGGAGAAGGGGCCACCGACGGCTTCATGTTGCAAATGGCATGTTGGACATGGGCTAGTACCCGAAATAGCCACACAGAGGAATGCCCACGAGTAGCAAAGGCATGTTATGTGGTGGGAACACCGTGATTATGTGTGGTACGTGCGACATGGGAAGAAAATTTTTTTTCTGTAGGACCCACTTTTTTTCGTACCCCACCCCCCTAGGGGGGGTCAGCCCCGGAAAAAAATATCCCACCCGGTGTGAAAATTTTTTTTCTTCCCCCCCCCCCCGTGGTGCAACTCCTGCAGCGCACTGCGTCACTGCCTGGGGGCACTGGGTAGTGCAATTCCCGCAATACACTGCTTCACTTCCCGCGGGCAGTGGGCAATGCAACTCTTGTTACGCACTGCCCCAGGTAGTGAGGCGGTGCATTGCAAGAGTTCCATTGCCCACTGCCCCCAAGCAGTGAGGCACTGTATGGCAGGAGTTGCACTGCCCACTTCCCCAAGGCAGCGAGGCAGTGCATTGCAGGAGCTGCAGCGCACAGTGCCCCCAGGCAGCGAGGCAGTGTGTTGCAAGATTCCCAGTGCGCACTGCCCCCACACAGCGAGGCAGTGGGTTGCACGACTTGCACTGCCCACTGCCCCCAGGCAGTGAGGCAGTGCGTTGTAGAAGTTGCACTGCCCAGTGCCCCCAGGCAGTGAGGCTGTGTGTTGCAAGAGTCCCACTGCCCACAGCCCGCAGGCATTGAGGCAGTGTATTGCAGGAGTCCCATTGCCCAGGCCCCCCAGGCAGTGGGGCACTGCCTTACAGGAGTCCCGGGTAGTGCAAGTCCCGCAACACACTGCCTCACTGCCGGGGGGTAGTGGGAAGTGCAACTCCTGCAATACACAGCCTCACTGCCTGGGGGCAGCCGGCACTGCAATTCCTGCAACACACTGCCACACCGCCTCGGGGTAGTGGGGAGTGGAGCTGCTGCAACACAATGCCTCACTGCCTAGGGGCAGCGTGTAGTCGAATTCGTGCAACGCACTCCCCCACCGCCTGGGGGAACTGGGCAGTGCAATTCCAGCAATAAACTGCTTCACTGCCGGGGGGCAAAGGGCAGAGCAACTCCTCTTACACACTGCCTCAGTGCCTGGGCGCACCGGGCAGTGGGAGTCCTGCAAGGCACTGCCTCACTGCCTTGGGGCATTGGGCAGTGCAACTCGTGCCACGCACTGCCTCACTGCATGGGGGCACTGCGCACTGCAGCTCCTACAATGCACTACCGCATTGCCGGGGGGCTGTTGGCAGCGTAACTCGTGCAATGCACAACCTCACTGCCTGGGGCAGTGGGCAGTGCAACTCGTGCAACGCACTGCCTCAGTGCCAGGGGGCAGTGGGCAGCGGGATTCCTGCAACACACTGCCTCACGGCCTGGGGGCAGTGGGCAGAGGAACTCCTGCAATACACAACCTCACTGCCTGGAGGCAGTGGGCAGTGCAACTCCTGCCACACACCGCCTCACTGCCTAGGGGCAGTGGGCAGTGCAACTCCTGCCATACACTGCCTCACTGCTTGGGGGCAGTGGGCACAGGATCTCCTGCAATACACAACCTCACTGCCTAGGGGCAGTGGGCAGTGGGACTCCTACAACACACTGCCTCACTGCTTGTGGGCAGTGGGCAGTGGAATTCTTGCAACACACTGCCACTTTGCCAGGGGGCAGTGGGTAGTTGAATTCGTGCAAAACTTTGCCCAGGCAGTGGGCAGTGCAGCTGCTGCAATGCACTGCCGCAGCGTGTGGGGGCAATGGGCAGTGCACCTCTTGCTATACACTACCTCGCGGCTTTGGAGCGTCGGGCAGTGCGAAGTTTCACCTCCCAAGGTCCGGGCGCGGTAGCTTGGGCGGACAGGGGGTCCTGCCCGGGCGGTGGTCGGTGCGTCTAGAGGGGCTTGTGCCGAGGACCGCAGTGTTCAAGGCTCGGGCACACTAGCCTTGGGGGACAAGGGGTCCTGCCCAGGCCGTGGTCCATGCGTCTTGAAGGGCCTATGAAGGCACTGCAGTCTTTAAGGCCCGGGCACAGCAGCCTTGGGGAACAGGGGGTCCTGTCCAAATGGTGGTCTCTGCGGTTTGAAGGGCGTGCGCGGAGGGCTGCAGTCTTCAACACCCGGGTACACGAGGCTGGGGGGGACAGGGGTCCTGCCCAGGCGGTGGTCGGTGCATCGTGAAGGGCCTGCGAGGGGGGCTGCAATCTTCGAGGCGCGGGCACACGAGCGTGGCGGGACGGGGAGTTCTGACCCCGCGGTGGTCGGTGCGTTTTGAAGGGCCTGCGAGGGGGGGTGTGGTCTCCAAGGCCCGGGCACACCAACCTAGGAGGACACGGGGTGCTGCCTAGGCGGTGGTCGGTTCGTCCTGAAGGGCCTAATAGGGGGGCAGCAGTCTCCAAGGCCCGGGCACACCCGCCTTGGGTGACAGCGGGTCCTGCCGAGGCAGTGGTCGCTGCTTGTTGAAGGGCTTGCGAGGAGGTTGCAGTCTCCAATGGCCGGGCACACCACCTTGGGGGGACAGTGGCTCATGCTGAGGCGGTGGTCGGTGCGTCGTGAAGGGCCTGTGAGGGGGACTGCAGTCTCCAAGGCGCGGCCACATCGGCCTGAGAGGACAGGGGGTGCTTACGAGACGCTGGTAAGTGCGTCGTGAAGGGGTTGCGATCGGGGCTGCAGTATCGAGGGCCGGGGCACACATGCCTGAGGGGAACAAGGGGTTCTGCCCAAGCGGTGGTTGGTGCGTCCTGAAGGGCTTGCCAGGGCAGCTGCAGTCTCCAAGGCCCGGACACATCAATCTCGGGGGACAAACGTTCCTGCGCGGGCGGAGGTCGGTGCGTCCCAAAGGGCTGGAGGGGGGCTGCAGTCTCCAAGGCCCGGGCACACCAGCATGGGGGACAGGGGGTCTTGCCGAGGCATTGGTCGGTGCGTCCTGAAGGGCCTGCGAGGGGGGCTGCGGTCTTCAAGGCCCGGGCACACCAGCCCGGGGGACGCGGCCTCTTGCCCAGGCGGTGGTCGGTGCGTCTTGAAGGGCGTGCGAGGGTACTCCGGTCTCCAAGGCCCGGGCACACCAGCTTGGGGGGACACAGGGTCCTGCCAAGGCCCTGGTCGGTGCGTCCTGAGGGGCCACCATGGGGGCTCCATTCTCCAAGGCCCGGACACACCAGTTTGCTGGGACGGGCGGTCTTGCCCAGGTAGTGGTCGGTGCGTCCTGAAGGGCCTGCGGGGAGGGGCTGGAGTCTCCGAGGCCCGGGCACACGAGCTTGGGGGGACAGGGGCTCCTGCCCAGGCGGTGGTCGGTGCGTCTTGAAGCGCTTGCGAGGGGGGCTGCAGTCTTCAAGGTCCGGGCACACCAGTCTGGGAGGATAGGGGGTCCTGCCCAGGCGGTGGTCGATGCGTCCTGAAATGCCTGCGACGGGGGGTGCAGTCTTCAAGGCCCGGGGACACAAGCTTGAGGGGAAAGGGGGTCCTATCTAGGCGGTGGTCGGTGCGTCTTGAAAGGCCTATGCTAGGGGCCGCAGTCTCCAAGGCCCGGGCACATCAGCTTGGGGGGACAGGGAGTCCTGCCCAGGCAGTGTTCGGTGCGTCGTGAAGGGCCTGCCAGGGGGGCAGCAGCCTAAAACAGCGAGCAGGGGAGGTAGGCAAGATGCACCGGAGCTCATAACTCCGGTGTAGCAGTAGCAGGGACTCCACGTGAGTCCACATAGCGTGAACCCTAAATCGCGTCGGGACTTAACCCCCGAACTGTACGGTATTTAGGGCCCCCTTGGGCACCTTAAGCCCGCGGGGAAGCGTAGAGGCGTGGCCACCAGCGCTTAACGTCTGGTCCGCCATACCCAAACTTTGGGCTGGCCTCTGCGCGCCCGGCTGAGTCCGGCTCTGGCGGGCACACTTAATTGGGCTTGGGGGAGGCCCTTTAACCCTTTAGGCATTAGCCAAACACCCAACCAATAACCCAAGCTACCAAACAACCCAAGCTGCCAAGCAACCAGCACACCATTCAACCAACCAGACAGGCAGATCCTATCGCACGATACCACACCACAGTACACCACACCACATGACACCACACACCACCACATGACACCGGACCGCACCACATTAGAACACATCACACCACAACGCACGTCATGTGACCACAGCACACTACCCCCCCCCCCCCCGCACATTACACCACACCAAAGCAGCTCACACACCACAACAGACCCCAGCACAACACAGCACACCACGTCACATGACACCACTTTACACCTTACGAGACCACGACACTCCACAACTCTGCACAGCATAGCATGGCATACCTGCAACTTGAAATTGCATTTTGTCACTGAAATATCATAACAATCAAATAAAACACCACCTATGAAACAAAGAAAAGAACACCCTCCCAGACACCTCAGTTCAACCCCCCCCCCCCAAGGTGGTTCTCAAGCCCCCCTCGAAAAATGTATGACAAAAGCAAACCCCCCCCCCTCCAACCAACGCTTGAAGCGAGGGCAGCCCCACAGTGCCCGTGCCTATGTCGAAATGTGTGCGTGCATGTGTGTGTGTGTGTATGTGCACATATGAGTAGAGATGTACCAAATGTGATGATTTCTATGTGTCTATGTGTCATGGAACCCCCCCCCCCCTCCCACATTAGTGTCTTTTACCTGCCAAATGTGTGTGCATGTTTTTGTTCTAGCCATGTTCTAGCGAAGCGTTCTAGCACCGCTATAGTGGCGTTCTAGCGGGCGGCGCTAGAACGCCGCTAGAACCGCGCTAGAACGGGTTTTTGTACTTGTTGAGTTTCGGGTCACAAATGTATTTTTCTGAAAAACAAGGTATGGACCCCCGAGTATGGTAATAGGGGTCCAATTTGCACCGTTCATACCCCCGCCCCCCTATGCCCATGGGTTGGGGAAAACCACTATTTTTTTCAGTTCCAGCTTTCTAGCGCCATCTAGGCTAGAACAAGATTGGGTCTTCTAGCGTGTACCAAGGGGGAAGGCCTTGCAGCCACGCGACCCCAAAGAGGCCCTCTGTGGCGCGATGGAGGCCCTGAAGACAGAAATGGACAAGAGCTTGCAAACGTCATCCACGGTGTCCGTCGTTCCAAAATCGATCTAATATGAACTCCACAAGTATTCCTAAACCACCGACATCCCTTGCCTATTTTTTCTAATTAGCAATGTTTTAAATATACGTTCAAAAGTATGTTCTCACTACATTGCCTTTATTAGGTCATGCATGCGAAGACCTACCCTTGGGACCCTACGGGGCGCCGATGGTGACTGCGCCACGGTATCAGTGCTACGCCTCCAAACCTACCGCCCAACCATCCACAGCCCCGTAGCCAAGACCATCCCCAAAGCAACACACAAAAAAGCCCGCGAAGCCCCCACTAGGGGAGTTTGGGTTTGATGCTTCGTCCTCGTCATACGTCTCAAACTTCGAAAGTGGGCCACCCAAACGGAGGCGCCCGTAGAAAGAGGCCCCAAGTGTGGAGGAGAGGAAGAGACAGGAGGAGAGGGGAAGAGACAAAGATGACGAGCAGGTGAAGGAAGAAAAGAAGAGAATGGAGGAAAGCAAGAAGCTAGATGAGACGAAGGAGGAGGAGGACAAGAACAAGGCGGAGGAAAAGTGGGAGGAGGGGCAGGAGGACATCCGCACCTAGCCCAACCCCTATGGGGAGCCATCGCGGAGGCGGACGAGCTGTGGGTGGCGTGGAAGAAGCACGGGAACGGGGAAGCATGGTGAGGCGTGTGACCTTGTCCCGGGTGAGGGGTAGTACGCGGCGGGTAGGGTACTATTATCTCACCCCCTCCCTAGACTTGGTCCCACCCTGGAAATTTGCTCCCCCTTCATATGTAGTCTTCCCCTGGCCCTATTGAGTAGTCTGCCGAGATTAGTGCCCCCCTTGAGCCTCCCAAGCACACGGAACACAAAGAAACCCACGGTACACTTTTCATACCCGCAACGCCTCTTGAAGAAAGTAGTCAATTTCATTTGATTTTTTGTGTTGGGAACACTAGCAGAGGCATGGGCCACAATTGCATAGTAGGCTGCATTAGCTCAATCAACCCTTGTTACATAGACATCATCAAAATGTTCCCCCATGTCTAATGTATGGTTAGGCGCAGGGCGAAGGCTGGTAACCTCCCCGTGGCGCCATGTATGCCCGAGTTTGCCAAATGCCTCCGGAAAAAAGGTGGCACAAATTGTATCCACTGTGTCGTGCCAAATATCATCCACCGCTTTGGTGATTAACACACGCTTCTCGGAGGCTGAAATATTTTAGTGCCAGCCTCCTCCAAAACTTGAGCACATCATCCAAAATATTGTACGATGTGTCTTTACAAAAAGGAAACAAATAAACCACCAATTTTTACACAAAAGAAGCGGTACCTGCTGAAATGCGACAGACCCATGGGTTGGTTGCATGCAACATTGATAAAAGCTATTTTTTGATGTGTGCACCCAAGGCATCAACCATGGGAACCTATTTGTGTGTGTGGTGTTTCACGGAATTTTGCGACAATGAGAATAGCAACCACACCCCAGTTGTCAAAACACAATAAGCATGCATGCAGACTGGAAAGCCGAGGAAGGAAGAAGGTTTTTGGAATACAATAAACCTTTCCAGTGTTACACACAAATGTATCATCTTCCGAGGCGATGCAGTGCAAGAAGTAGGGTAGCACACACTTGGCAAAGGTTGATGCACCATGTGTGTGCCCAATAACTGTCAATTGACAGTCACTCAAATTCATGCATGATAATCGAGGTCCCTATTTGCCATTGTTGAGACCTTTGGGCGAAATTTCTTCCAACTTTACAAAAATATAAAAACGAACCGTGTACTCCGGGAAATACCTGAACCTGCGCGAAATTTCTTCGGGCTTTAGTAAAACACAAAAAAACAGTGCGCAAAGCGTCAATAGTATGTGCAGAGACAACGTAGAACGACATTCAGATTTGTAACAGGGAAACCCTACACCACAACAGCCATAGCACACACCGTTGTCACTTTTGCGCCGCTTCCTCAAGCCAGGTGCCTTTGGTTTGGCACCCTTACCAGTAAACTGCCCAGCATTTGCTTGTGGTGCCTGGTCACGATGCATCTCACTGTTAGCACCACCAGTGGCACCACATCCATTCTGTGTCTGCTGGGACTATGTGAAATGGGCTGCAAACGTGCCCAACGCCTTGTTGGGTGGACGCTTTGATCCAGGCTTGGGGCTGTGCTGTGACGGGCTTGCTCTAGCGTTTCATTTCTTGGCCTTGGCGGGTGTGCCGTCCCCCTGCTTGCCGGTTGACTTGGGGGGGGGGGGGCGTTTCTGGGACTCACCGTCCTCTTCCTCTGGTTGGGGGGCCTCCTCTTCTTCATCTGAATACCTCCTTCCCGTACAATCTATTGGAAAACCATCTGCAAGGTCTTCACACACTCGTGGTGCCACAGTGTCGCAGTTCGACACATCAGCCCTCAAATGGATAACAAATGACTCAGGAATAGACTTCTCCTTAGACAAGTATGCAACTGCAATGTTCACAGGGAACATGCTTTGATTGGATAGGGCTGCAGAAAAATCTGGATGTTGTGTGCAGACCATTACCTATGTACTATTCTGCTGAATCAAATCCAATGCATACAACAAATAACAGAACACTTCAACAGGAATGGCAGTCGTCACAGTGCCCCGAATACAAGAAAGATATCGGGGCAGGCGTGCAAAAAACTGGTGCAGACTACACAGTGCAAGAGCAGTCTGTCCCATGTTGTACCATGCTGATGGCTTGGACAGGTTGTACACACATACATCGACATACAAAAATTCCTCAGCACAGGTGTACCCTTCGTGAACCGGCCGTTTGAATCCGGGATTCGCGGTACCGTGAATTTCACCCAATTTTGCTGTGTTTTGCTCGTAACTTGGTGCTATCGTGTGCTTTTGTCGTGCTACCTTCGCCCAAAGTAAGATGCAACAAATAGGTGCAATTTAGACGTTTAAAGTCCCCGCATAGTTTAACACATTTGGTGAGATTCGCGTGAATGTGAAATTCACGCACCTAAATTCACGCAGAAATTCACGCTAGATTCACAGATTCACGAGAATGTGAAATTCGCACGAAATTTGTACGAATTCGTACGAAATTCGTACGAATATCGTACGAATTTCGTACGAATTTACCCTCCTTTCCACCCTTTCGCTTTGTTACAGCTCTCAAAGCCCTCGCGTTCTTCTCTTTTAACAATGTCGCAGCAGACTATGTCTCAACTCGCAAGCCTGGCCTCGCGCCGCGACCCCTCAGCCGACACCCTCGCCCACTACCAAGCCCTCCCCGTTGCCCACCATCATTTGGAGGAGGCAACGTACGAGTCGGAGGCACTGGGGGTGGATGACATCGTGGGCTGGGCAGCTTCCCTCGACCCCTCCCCCGATGTCATCCACATCGACATGCGAAGCCCCACCCGCAACAGCTACCTCGGGGGGAGGAGATGGGCCACAACCCCGTGGGGGGAACTGCGCCACCAACTCCCCACCCTCCAATTTCTCCATCTAAACCCTCTCCCCTCCAGTTTTGACCAGCTCCTCAACTCGATGAGGAATAACCTTGTGGGGAAGCCTAAGGACGCCCACGTCCAGGTGTACCCCACCACTAACCTCGTCCACACCCCCCCCACTGCGATATGGTGTGCCTGCACGATCTTGCTGCAGGTGCACCAGCAGACCACTCTTTTTTCCCCTTTTCTTGGCATCTTGCCAACCCCCGGTGGTGGGATGATTTGGGCGTCGCCCCTTTCCATCCCACCATCCCCCCCCGGGTGCACGTCCCCGACGTCACCCACCCCACCTTCTATAGCACAACTTCTTTGTCATGGTACCGTGGTGCCTCATGCGCCCCCCCCTTCATTTCAAGTGAACCCCCTCTCCGCACCGAACCCCTTCCCGACCCCCCTCATGGGGTGACGGGCAGCCCTGACCCCGCCCCCGACAGGGTTGGCCCCTCTCAGCCGCCCCTGAACTTTGTTGATGGGAACGGCTACATTGTGCTTCGGGGGCTTGTGGAGGCACGGGATCGTGAGGTGGGGTGGAACAAGGTGATGAAGGCGTGGGGCAGCGGCGACGAAAAAGTCGTCGCAAAGAATTTTGAGCTCCTTTTCAACGCCGCGCGGAGTGAGGAGCAGGCCAAGGATCCTGCGCTCCCCCGCCGGTGGCAAAGCAAGAGCACCTTGGGGTCGGGGGTGGGGGGGCCTCTCTTCAAGAACTTCCACCCCCACCTCACCGAAAGTGTCCCTGGGGTTGGGGACCTCCACCCAATGACGCCGTGCAGCGTCAGTGTGGCCAGTGTGGGGAGTGGGCCGCAGCTCCCCCACCCCGACGTGGCCACCCACCCCGACGTCCTCCCCCCCAGCGACAGGGAGGTGGGGGACTGCCACCGGAGTAGCTTCCTCTGCTTGTCAGAGGACTACCAGGTGGCGGTGCAGGCGGGGACGGCCCTGCGGGAGGCGGGTGAGGCGCGCTGGGACACCGTTGAGCTGCATCGGGGGGACATGGTGCTGATGGTGGCCACCAGCCGCCATCATGGGTTGCCTGCCCTCCCTGACTCCAAGGATGGGCTGCAGGGGGCTCTTTTTAACTTGTGGACCCCCGACCCCCGACACAAACACCACCAGGCCAACACCACACACTTGGACGCCATCCCCCCCAAGGAGGCCCTGGACGTTGTTGGGGATTTGTCCAACTGGGACCTCCCCAGAGTGGACCAGGTGTTGTGGGTGGGGAAGGGGGCGGTTGGGAGGGTGGGGTTGTGGGAGGGGGAGGCTGCCCAGGCCCTCTTCGCCGACCCCCCCCAGACGCTCCCGGCAGGCCCCCCCAATTGCCCCTTCCAGCCCACCTTCATCTCCTGGTCGGCCCCGGCCTCCGACCTCGCCGTCATCGAGGTCGGCCCCCAGTGCATGCTGTTCTTCTTGGGCAGCGTGCACCAGCTGGAGGTCGCCAAGGGGGGCGATGACGACGCGGAGTCGGAGATCCACTTTGCCTTGTCCGGAATTGCCCCCCCGGGTCGTCCGACCACGCTGTGGCACCTGGTGAACACGGTCCCAGCGTGGCGGTCGCCCAAGTGCGCGAGGACCGGGGCATGGTGCATCACATGCCCATGCGAGTGCAAGGTGTGCTTGCTTGTGTGTTTGCTTTGTGTATTGGCAAATTGGACAAAATTCACGTGAAATTCGTACGAAATTCGTACGAATTTCGTACGAATTTCACGTGAATAAATTTGTGTGAATTTTCTCGAGATGTGAAATTCGCACGAAATTCGTACGAAATTCGTACGAATTTCGTACGAATTTCGTACCAATTTCGTACGAATTTCTGTGAATTTCGTCCAATTTGCTCCTTTTGCTCTTGCATTGCCTCGTGTCCACTCCCCCTTTCTCAATTTGTGCCTTGCACACCTCCCCACATCTGCATGCAGGTCCCGTTCACCGCTTGGTCGCCGGATATTCGGCACCACACCAAGCGCCAGTACAAGCCCCGGCCCCGATTGCCCGAGGTGCACACCGAGCCCGCCGAAGGCCCCGGTGGCGACCAGCCCGCAGGCACCGGCGGTGGACGGGCACCAAGCGAGGCCGGCAGTGTGCGCAGTGAGGGGTCGCAGCGCTCTCGACGTTCGGGAGGCAGCGAGGCCAGCACCGCCGGGGGGCATGTGGCGCGCGAGGTGGTGGTGCCCCAGCCGTCCCGCGACGAGTTGGGCGACGCCCACAACGACCCCCCCCTGGACCGGGTCACCCTGGCCGCCAGGCAGCCGGATCCAACCAGGACCCAGCAGGTGCCGCCCGGGCCCGATGGGCGGCAGCGGCATCTCAGTGCCGTGTGGGACATGGTGTTGGAGTCGCGGGGGGTGCAGGGCACCCTCCGCATCTCCTTCCCGTGCCCACTTGTGGTCCGGGGGGGGTCCAACCTGCCTGCGGGGCAGGAGCTGGTGGGCATGTTTGCCTACCGGCTTGTGAGTGGGCACTGGCGGATGCAGACGGGGGTGGCGCGCATCGGGGAGGCGGGGACGGTGACGACGGCTGGGATTTGTGGGCTGAATGTGCTCACGGGTTGGGAGCAGCGGAGGCTGGAGTGGGTGGACGTGGCATGGCTTGCCATGCGCGTCCATGTGGGGGGTCCTTCGTGTCCTGTTGTGTGCAGTCAACGGGACACGGGACCTAGTTGTACAATTGACAGGGAAGGCACCGGCCACTGCGGCACGCACCATGCTGCAACCGGTTCTAGATGAGGCACGGCTTGCTGCACGAACTTGCATCCGGGCCTCATTAAATAATGACAAGGCAAACAGCAAGGGGAAGGTGAGGATGGAGTGTGCTGCTGCCATCCATTTCATGCGCAATAGGGGTTGGGAGAAGATAATAGATGCTTGCCTACAGCAGCCTAGTGTCAGGCAGCATCAAGTAGGGGGAAAAGGTTGGGAGTCGGTGTGCAAAACGTGGTGGGAGAATTTTGCAAGCATGTGTGTATACGCGTGGCGTTTTGCATGGTTCTCCGGGGCCGACTTGGGGCGGCTCCGGAACCATAGCATAGCCATGGGCGCTGCCCACAATGAGCTCCAGTGGGGCAAACTTCTGTGGACGCATCTTTGGATCGACCACATGTATTATTTTGCAAAGAAGTGGAGAATCTTGTCAAAGTTCTCCTGCTTTGCCATGGAGGGAAGTCACCGAAGGCTGAAGCGCATGTTGCGCAACAGCGGGGGCCTAAGCCTCCTCCGGGGGAGACTAGGGGTGCAAGTGGTTGTGGACAACCACACCATTGACGATAGCCTTTGTTTGCATGGGTGGGATGCGACCAAAAGGGCTCAACATGGGCAAGGGCCCATAAGTGTACAAACGTATGCAAGCCGCACAAGAAGACAGCTTCTAACCGACATGCAGCACCTTCAGACTGTACAGCGGCGGTTCCGGTGCCGCAAGGAACGGACATGAGATGACCTTACGAAATCAGACCATTGTTGCCTGTGACCGGGGTGCATGCTGGGGGGCTTACTAGGGGTGTGAGGACAAATCAGGGGGGGCACAGGGGTAACATTTGTGTAAAATCACGTGAATTCACGTGAAATTCGTACGAAATTCGTACGAAATTCGTACCAATTTTGTACGAAATCACGTGAATTCACGGCTGTGAATCGGCCACAGGCTTGCCGAATTCCGGCACCTCTCGTTTTGGGCACGGTGCGGTCATGATGCATGCTTTTCGGGGCGGGACTTTCATTGGATGATGCGTAACAAAGCTAGGGGAGGAATTTTGGCCCCTCAAAGCCCTTGAAATGAACCAAGAATATGGCATTTTCCCCCAAAAACCTCAAAATTTGGGTAAATTCACGTGAAATTCACGCAATTATTCCAACGGCCACTTAACGGTCGTTCACGAAGGGTACAGGCTGCTTTCAGGTTGCTAACGCAGGCTGGAACGTCAGCAGTCTCACCAGTGACCGCCACCAAATTACCATTCAGTACAAATTCTGCCACAATATTGTGCACGCCCAACGTCCACTTACGTGGAACTTCAATCACGATGCAGACAAATGGCAGTGCACTAATAAAGCTGGGAACAAGCCAGCCTGCCCACAAAGGGAGTAGCTCAACTCTACCCTCCTCCTTCAGAATTTTCCCTGTGTCTATCTCAATAATGGTATCACCCAAGTTAAGACTCAGATGCCCACCGTCAGCCTTTTCACTACTTGGTGTCACACGGGGCTTGCGAAGCCTGTCACGTAACCCTTGGTAAAGGTCGAGGTCCAAAAGACTGCCCTGACAACAGAAGCCCACGGTGGCCAAGGTGACTCGGGACTCCACACCCAGCTGCCGTACAGGACCCGGATATGGGCCATAATACGACATTCATCTTTGCACACGGTCGCAGTACCCATGCATATGTACCTCAATTAAATGATCGGTTCTTGATTCAAAGGCCAAACATGCCGAATCAGCTAAGGGCAAGCGCTGATCGCTAGAGGGGTATGGACCCAATTTTGAATCAGCGCGTGGACACGCGCTGATTCCTGGAGGGGTCTAAACCCTATTTTGAATCACCGTGTGGGCACACGCTGATTCCTAGGGGGGTCTAGACCCCTCTACGAATCAGCCCTTGGATAGGAAAGAAACTACAAGGAGAAATTGCAAAGATGAAACCATGGAATGCACAACCACATTTTACACTTGTCCAGGGGGCAGTATTCATTGCAAGGTGGTCACACCATGGTTAGAATGGCACTCTCCAAGGTTGGAGGAGGGGTGTAGGATGGGCAAGAGCCAAAGCGATGCAACAGTGGGAAGGGGAAACCAATGCATATGTACCTCAATTGAATGGTCGATTCTTGATTCAAAGGCCAAACATGCCGAATTAGCGAAGGGCATGCGCTCATTCCTAGAGGGGTATAGGCCCTATTTTGAATGAGCGCATGAACACGCGCTGATTCCTCGAGGGGTCTAGACCTTGTTTTGAATTAGCGCATGGGCACGCGCTGATTCCTAGAGGGGTCAAGACCCTATTTTGAAAAAAAAAAAAGGGCACGCGCGGACTCCTAGAGGGGTCTAGACGCCTCTACGAATCAGCGTGTGGGCACGAAGTGATTCAAAACAGGACCTAGAGTCCCCTACAAATCAGCACATGGGCACGCGGTCATTCCTACACGGGTCTAGACCCTATTTTGAATCAGCGCGCTTGCACGCGCCGATTGAAAGCAAGGTCTAGACCCCTGCATGAATTAGCACATGGGGACATGCCGAATCCTAGAGGGGTCTACACCTTGTTTTGAATCCTCTCATGTCTTGGACACGTGCTGTGGTTTCCCACTTGTCACACACACTTGCACCCTGCCACCCATTACATCACATCCCACACAAAGATACTCAAGGCACAGAAAAGCAAAGAAGGACGTGGTCATAGGTGTCCAGCCACAAATGTGTACCCTTTCCAACTGGTGCTGTGAGTGATAGTGTTGTGAGGTGATGTGCATGGCCATACGCCATAGATCAATGCATGTTCTTGTACATACAAGGTTAGGCAACATGCATGCTTGGCGGCATGGCCAAGACTACATGGAAACCATGCTGTCCCGAAGGGTCAACTTAGTAGCGCCCCGGAATGTAATCCTTCACCGCATGGGGCAGCTTGCGCCACCCACATTGGACGTCGTCCCCCACATGCACCTGCACCGGTGCGCACACCCCAAGGGTCCCAGGGCACTAGTCAACCGCATGCAGGAGAGATTCCTCATACACCCCAAGAGGGGTGGACACGTCCCCTTCAAGAACGCTAGCAAATTGGGGAAGGGTTGCACGCCTCCTTCCACAAAGGCAGGTCGATCGTGCGGTACAACCCTACCGTGTCCTTAAATTTCTACTCGTGCTTTTTGAATAGGAGCTGGCCCTCCAGGTGTTGCACGAGTCTAGCCTCCCAAGATTAGAGACCGGTTGTGTGGGTCACCCTTTCCATCCCACGCCAGCCCCCGACAACCTTTCCATCGTCCTCAACAAGGACATAGGGCAGCCCCCACTAGGTGCAGTCAGGGAGGATGACCCACAAAAGGAGGACTGTACTAATGTTCCCAAGCCGATCTTTGACATGCACTGCCACATCATCCTTCCGAGTGTTGGCCATGATGCGCTCAAAGTCAAGCAACTGGTCAGCACTGCCAGGTGAATACCCCCAGGGGTCACGTACCCTCTTGTTCCTGTTGCACGGCTTCCGCAACCAGTGCCCCGAACCCCCCCCCCCCCCCCGCCAACCGGTGGATTGTGCCCTCCATGACCCTCTCAACGACTCCAACCTCCCTCAAAACCCCTACCAGCTCAAGGGTGGTGCTCACAGTGCATGAGCTTGCTTCTCACTGGACAGCGTGCAATGCAGCTATCCATGCACGAGGGGTGGGCTGTGAATCATGCCAATGCACATGCGGGCCAGCAGATTGCATGGAGATTGTTGTACGACAACTTCCGGTCCGATGGCCACGCCACATCTGTGGCCTGTACTGCACCCTCACAAGCACTAGCCAAAAGGTGGACGTGGCTGTAGGGCCGCAACTGCCCATGGTCACCGCACAACAAACATTGGCTGCCCATGGCTGACAAGTCCAAGCCCGCTGGGATGCTGTGCCTGGACGCCTCATCCACAAAGCTCACGGCAAACCTGGTTTGCAGCGTCCGAGGTGCAGCCCCAAGAAGCAGCTTGTGTCGGTTAGCAAGCATCCCAGCCGTGGCAAACACCACCCGGCACGAGTTAAGGGCACATGTGAGGGTAGCCTTACAACGTGGTGTGTTCCCCAAGGCCTCCTGCACCTTCACCTGGTCAAAGGACGCCAGCCCTAGTGGGGCAGTAGCCCGTTGGGCACGGAGTCGCACTAGGTGCTGGATGGTCGCCAAGCACCCTGTCGCGAAACTCAACGTCATTATAACACTCGTCATGCACACGTGACAACAAGTTGTCGACTTGTGCATTGGTAGGTGCAGTCACTAGCACACATGCGCGGGGGATGGGGTATCTGCCTCAAGACCCCCAAGCGCGTATTGCAGGTGCCAAGGTTAGCAGGATCTGGGTTCTGGGGAACCATGAGCCCTTGCTGCCATAACACGGCTTTGATGCATGCCACCAAGGTCTGTGGCTTCCCCGTCCCAGCACCTCGGATCAATGCTGTGATGCATGACTTGTCCAGTATCTGATGCATAGCGAACACGTGTGAGGGGTTCAAGCAGAGGCGTTGGACAAGGTGTTTAAGGATCTCGTGGTCTTCGTTCGATAAGGGAGGCACGTCCCTTACTTCGGCCCGGATCTTTGCCAGCATTTTGGGCCATGCTAACCTTTCTTGGATCTCCTTACGCAAGGTGCGAAAGGCAGCTGTGTCAGGGACAACCTTACACCAGTATGTGGCAGTCGCATTGGCTCGTGGCTTATTAGTACAACTGATCGAGACATGGTCGCCTAACATGCCATCACCATGCACCCTTGCCTCAAAGTCTGGTTTCGAGGCGTTCCAACTGCGGTTGGCAACGATCCAGCCATGCAGCATGTCACCATCACTCAACTCATAGTTGCCCCAAACCTCCATTTTGGAGGCCAAATGTGGCTGTTGGGGAACATTGGCATTCCCATCACCGTCATCTTCAGGGTACCATTCCTCAAAGCCCAGCTTCCTGTTCCTGCCGTTTTTCTGTGCCCACACCTCAACAGCCTCCATCTCATGGACAGTGTACACCTCTCATGCTTTGGCCACAAACCTGTCACGGTCAAGCCACCGTTGTGTAAACCCTGCCACAAGGTTGTCATCAGGCCCATAGTCCAGGTTGTTCAATGTGGGAGTACTAGGCAAAGGTGTTGGGTGCTGTGGGAGTTGGAAGAATTGTTGTGGCAGAAGAGCACATGGTGGTTTCGCTGGAGGTTGACAACCTTGTGGCGCACCCGAGTCAACCGGCGCCACGGCCAGGGAGGGGCTGGACGGTTGTGGCTCAGGGGCACACAGTGGTTTTGATGGGGCTTGACCACCCTGTGGCGCACCCGAGTCATTTGGCGCCACGGCCGGGACAAGGGTGGGCTGCTCTGGCTTAGGGGCACACACTGGCTGTGCAGAGGGTTGAGCACCCTATGGTGCGCCCGAGTCAACCGGCCCTACGGCCAGGACAGGGGTGGACTGCTGCAGCTCAAGGACACACGGTGGGTGTGCAAAGGGTTGAGCACCCTGCGGCGTGCCCGAGTCAACCGGCGCGGCGGCCGGGACAGGGGTGGACTGCTGCGGCTCAAGGGCACGCAGTGGGTGTGCAAAGGATTGAGCAGCCTGTGGCGCGCCCGAGTCAAGCGGCACCACGGCCTGGACAGTGGTGGACTGCTGCAGCTCAAAGGCACGCGGTGGCTGTGCAGGGGGTTGAGCACCCTGCGGGGCGCCCGAGTCAGCCGGCGCCCAGGCCGGGACACGGAAGGGTGCCTGCGGCTGGAGAGCACGTAGTGGTTTCAGTTGTGCGGAGGGTTGCGTTAGGACCATGACGAAATCCACACCCCCGGGTGGTGGTTGGGCCGTTGCCTTTGTCTTTGGCTTTGGCCTTGGACCACCATACTTGGTCTTCTGGCTGACTTTTCAACCCATGGTTTGGAAGATCGCAATAAGAGGAAGAGAGCGGTTGGAGAGCGGCTTAGTGGACTACAACGCCAACGTTGAGGCCACACAACAAGAACTACAACTCGGAGGCTGTAGTGGGCAAGAAACAACTGTCAAGTATAGAAAAGCATGGAAGATTGGCATGAGGGCATGTGGGACAACAGGAATAGCAAATAAATGCGCCATGCTATTGTCAAAGGGGGGGGGGGGCAAGCTCTTGGATGTGGTCACAGGATGGGGAGGGGGAGGAGGGCGTTTTCCAATTTATTTCCCATTGTGTGAAGACACACATGGATGGCAAAATGAAAGCACAGCACAAAAGGCACCATGCGACAAAGTACGTTCAACTTTGAAGCAAATGTGACCAATAGCAGAGCTCCTTCTCAAATGTCTTGTTTTTGGATATGAAGGTTGGATATACCCTGTGGCGGACCCCTTAGGAACACCCTGTGGGTGCTCATGGAAACTTGGGGCTGCCACTCTAAGGCACTCGGAGGCCGCTGTGGAGAGTGGACCTGTCTCCTTGATGATGGCATGGCACAAAGGCCGGTGGTGGCCCGGACCTTGTGAGCGCAAAGTGCATGAACGGCTCCATGCTGTGCAGTGCACACATGTGTTGAAGAATCCGCACGGGGAGGTTCTCAGTGCACAAAATAGTGTGTTTCTCAACCTCCCTGCCGTCACGAAATAGGGCCTAAGAAAAAGGTCAGTGCAGGTGTTTGTGGCACAGCCCAAACCCAACATCGGCAGACGAGCCCCACAGGGTACACAAATGATTGAGATCATCACCGAAGGGGTTGCAAAGAGGACAAGATGCAAACAATGGCAAATGGGTGGGTACATGATAGCTACACATCACCTACAGTCACATGGTCACAGCTAAGGCTGCCGGCAGGCCCTGCTACCTCAAGGCACAACGTCATGACCATTGCAATTGGTATCAATTGAATTCGGATCCACAAACAAAATGGTTAGGGTAGGCACAAGATCATCAAAGAGCCGAGACATATGTTGAGACATAAATTCTATCAACAGACCATGTGACGCATTACATACAAAGAGGGAGGACAAGCTTTTCCATATGCTCATGCACGAGGGATGGGGGGGGGGGGTGTTTTCCCTACGCTGCTGGATTTTTTGAATGATTTTGACATACTTCTTAGAGAAAAAGCACAAAGGAAAGCCAAGCATGGAAACATGGAAAGCACAACAAGACAAAGCACGCAAAGCACAAGGGGTGTTTTTGGTCCTCACCAGATCTTTTTCCATACTTCCTACAAAAAAACAACAAGGCATGAGGGGTGCCAAGTGCAGCAAATTGCAATCATCCTTGAAGGCTAAGTAAGAGGGTCCGGAAAAAAACATCACACATGGCAAATCAAATTCAAAATCAACTACAAAGCCCCTTCTGACATGTTTGTTGGTTGCACATGACATTGACAAACAAGGGTTTTCATAATGGTTGTTGGCCACTGGAGGACATGGTGCATGTTTGGTCAGCCATGAGAGACTAATTGATGGTGGCAACAGCGCAAAGGACATGGGGGGCTGTGCCTTTCCTCGGCTGCGAAGTTTTTTCCATTTTCAAAAGCTCCGTCAGCAAAAAACAGGTCCTAAGAAAAAGGTCCCTTCAGAGGTTTGCACAGTGACCAACACGTGACGGAGCATTGTGTCGTGCTGGACAATCCACAGCCCACAATCCACATCCCGTGAAACTTGGTGTGGGCTACGGAGAGGCCTAGGCAACATATGTCAAGTGTCATGCATCGTCATTGAAGGGTATACATGGCACACAGATAAGGCAGTTAGAAAATGGTATGCTTATGAGCGAAAATCGAGAGACCCGGGCGAAATTTCGCCCACCTCATTGTAGCAACGAAATAAAGACTACGAAATCAGTACCACTCAAAGTGCAGAATAATGCAGCATACCCTTGGACCCGTGCACAAACCTCTTAGTGACTGCATCCAGAAGGAGCACATGCCATCCCCATAAGTGCTCAACTCTGGCCAACTTTATTTCACCTTTGATTCCAGGTGCTGTGCTTTTAGTACCCGACATATAGAGGACAATGCTTGACAGTTTGTCTGGCATTCATCCTTTGCACTCTTTGAATACCCCAAGCGCCGGTTCAACATCTCGCTCCTCCATCCCATCGACGGCGTCAACAGCTGGCTACCCAATGAATTTGACAAGCCTGCCCAACCGTGCCCAACGCTTGGCTACAGTAACCTTGAGACATCAAGAGACAGGTAAAAAGACGGGCTTAAAGTAATGTATAACGAAAACGGATACAGTCGAAAAGTTGAACACACCATGTTGCCTTCATGAGAAGTAATACCAAATTCAGCCGACATGTTCTAAGTATGGGTGAGCAAGGGGGTATCTGGATCCTTCGCAATATGCTCTATTAGGAGTGCCATCCGTTCAGTGGTTGTTGACACACTTTTGCTTGTGGTCTGCACTTGATGAAGCCCTGCTAGCTTTCTTCGTATGGGCACAGGAGTGTCTCTTCTATCCTCAAAGCCTTCAAACTCTCGTGTCCATGTAGGCAGGGGGTGATTTTTGGATTCCTTGTCCTTGCGATGTTGCATAGCAACCGTGTAGATGTGCTGACCCCCAATGGCATACCAAAACCCAGCTGTACATATGGGAACACGCAGTACCGAGTAAAATAAAATGGCGCTGAAGATCAAGTACCATCGAAACAGGACCTGGCAAAACATACGCGCGCCAGGTACCAGCAGTGAATCGTCAATACAATCAGGTGGCGGTGCCGTTAATAATCGTCATAGCGGGCTTGGACTCGGTCGGTGTTCAGTGCACGAACCTGGCCTTCAGAGCGGTGTCTATCAATCAGGATTTGACCCCATCTTACACGAATGCATTTTGTGGAGGTGAGGTGATCTGCCGGATTGACTTCTGCTTTTCCTTTGGGTTTTGGCTTTGACTTCGGTTTGGCGGCTCGTTTGGGCTGCGGTTTTGGTGCGGGGGGGCGTCAGCAGCAGCAGGTCCCTCACCTCCACTAAGATGGTCTTCATCATTGGCCACGCTTTCGAGCGCTATACCAAAATTTTGAGAGACTTCCACAGAAGACATTGCCTGAAAGGTAAGAAAACATCAAATGCAAAGTGCAAACATCAGGATATCCAGGTGCTCAGACACAATTATTAGCCAAATTAGATGAAATTCGGAGAACCCAGGTTCAGAAACAGAACCTGCCGTACAACAAGGATGACACAGTGATGAAGGCTATGAAATTCACGTTGACTATAAAGCTGGGCGAAATTTCGCCCAGGTCTGGCAGCTTCAACTAATACCACGCTGATAATCATGAAACTCGGGCGCCTGGGCGAAATGTCGCCCAGCTGGAAGCACAATAGCATGTAAAACAGTCAAATCAATCCCAACCCTGTGTACTCCGTCCCAACTCCTCTTCCTCATCAAGCATTTCGAGGGACGAATCACTACGCACCTCTTCTGGGACCTCACTGGCATTGTCAACATAATTGAAATCATCTACCACAGGTACAGCAGCAGGCAGGGGGTGTAGGGCAGGGGTTTTTGGGGGGGCGGTCTCCGGGAAAGGGGGGGGGACTGGGGGGCCTACCACCGGCACACCGCGCGTTGGGGGTTTGGCGGCTGGTTTTGGAGCATTACCACCGGCTGTATTGATACTCTGGTAGTGTGCACTTCGTTGTGTCTCATCAACAATGGAGCGGTTTTGACTGTATGCATTCAGAAAATCCTCCACACCATTGCGTATTTCAGTCTTGGCAATCAGACACCGTAGGCAATGCCGAACAAGGCTCAAAAATTGCTGCTCCGTAACCCTTGTACGCGACAAGACTCCCCGACAGTGCATGCGGGGGGCTTCATCAAGACGTTTGACCACATACTTATCCTCTTCTAGAAGAGCAATGGGGAACCTGGCATGTGATATGTTCTTAATGAACAAGCGCACGTGCTTTGTGTACTTGTCCACAGACTTCTGCGTCACGACACCTTGGTATTTTTTATCCCTTGGAAGTGTGGGGGGGAGAGATAAAAAATATCCGTTGTCTGTTGCACTGACTGGGCATTACCAACCTCCTTCGACCTCATGAGTAGGCGACTAAGCATTGCTTCGCCGTACTCTTCAGAAAACAGGCAACCAAGTGCCCGGGTGTGCCAGTCGGACCAGAAAAAGCAGTGCTACAGTATTGGTACACAGGTATTTCGTGCTCAGCCACTTTTCAGAAGGTGTGATATTCATCACTAAGACAGTACTCTTTCCAATACATTCTTTTGCAGTAGCAGTGGAATGCAGAGAGCGACCATTCCAGTTACGTTCGCGCACAAGAACCCCTAGTGCCAGAAGTGCTGGGCAGTACGAATATAACAGGGCCTACAGGGCTAACAGGCATCTCACACCCAGTTGAGCATCAGACAACTCAGCAAGATTACTCCTAAGGACCTGGGTCGTACTATCAAGCCGTGCTTTGTTAGCAGCCGTGGCTAGGAACAAACCAACAATGGTTTTTTCCATGTGACGCAGTTGGAATTTCATGGGCACCACAACTCCTGCCTTCATGTCCCAACCCTCCTCAAGAAATTTAATGATAGGGGCAAATGCCTCATACATTATTTCCACCGAATACTTATGTGGGTGCCAGACACCATAAACCAACGGTTGTCCCAACAAAAACTGGTCTACGTGTCAGGGGGCATAGCTTGCTCCAAACGACATTTTCAGGAGTACGTAAAAGATCTTCATGTCAACCAGAAATGGCACAGTCCGTCTCGTCTTCAGCTGCAAGCATTCTAGCCCCCTGACAAACTCCAATAACTCAACATGACTTCCGCATTTCAGGTGTGATGACAGAAAGGGCCTCCGGTTGAGGGATACCACAGCATTGCGAGCATAGTCCAGAGGTGCACGAACCCAGGTCCGCAAAGTAGGCCCATCTGGGACTGTACTTCTTCGCAACAACAACCCAGCACAGCGAACATGGTAGTCAACAACCCTGGGAAAATGTTGTGCAACAGCCTTCAGATTGGGCAGACCGTGGTACTGGGGAGCTGAGTAGTATGCAACACACCGATAGCAGTCACATTCAAAGCCTTATTAGGGCTATGGGGGTCCACGCCATTGATGTAGCGACGGTAATTGTCGAACCACAGTGTGATTTGCTGTCCTTCAAATGAATCCCACGGGCATGAAGCTTGAACTCTGGCCTTGGCCGAGATGATAGTAGGTGCATTGATAGTGCATTCCCCTGCTTTGCCAGCTTACGGCGGATGGACTTGGTCATTGTACCGCGATATGAGGCTCCAGTTGCTCTCTCAGCACGGGGATATGTCAGCACTCGCACAATGCTATACAATGAGAAAACTTGCCTCCGCAGGACCAACAACGAACTTGGTGGACGACTAGATCCCTAGGTGGCGCGCACATGCCCAACGTTACGTCCAGCCTTTCTATTGTGAAGCAAATCCAGTGTCAGATGCAGCAGCGGGAGTATCCTCCCTTTGTTGAATGCCACCCGAATCACAGCCTTCGGGGTCCGAACGCGAGTACCCCCCACGGCTGTTTGAAGAAAGCGAGCATCAATCATATCTCACAGCCACATTGGCAGAAGCACCCCTAAGAGTCCGTGAATAGAACCCAACGGAGGTACCACCATGTAGGTAAAGGGTGTCAAGGCAAGCTGGAAGAAATTTTGCACACAATCAACTTTATCAACTGGTGGGCCTAAGTGACAGTGAGACAAAGGGCAACATATCCGGCACAGGACAAGGAAAGAAACAACAGGGGGAGGGGGGGGTGGAAGAAATTTCGCCCAGGATCACTGATTGGGTTTTTGACCTATACATTTTGCACAAGAGGCGGAGCTGAGGGAATATTTGCTTAGGGTCATCAGGACGTGAAAATATGTATACCTTTTGTGCGATCCGGGGGGGCCGGGGGAAATTTCGCCCAGCTCTGGGCAAATTGGCGAATAGAGACAGTAAATTTGATTTTCAAAGTGTGTATGCATAGGACACACAATAAAGGTATTTTTATTCTTCACCACCTATTACAGTACATGGGACATATGGAAAACATAGACACAAAAACAAGACACAAAAAAGGCGAGAAAGTGCACATGTTTGGGTCGTAAGGGGCGGGTAGTTAGCGTGGCCTAAGATACATAGTTTGCATGCCTGAGGTACCCATCCAAGCGTCACCTTGCAAATGGACAGCTTTGCACTTGTCCCACCGCACAGGGTCCGTGCCAAGGCGTTTTCCTTGGCCACGAAAAATGATGACCGGTTTCACAAAATGTCCGTTCCGAAAAATAGCAAGTACAAAAGTGGCAAAGGGTTTCACACAAACGGTCCCAAGTGGACCATCAATGGAGATGGCTTTGGTTCCCTTAGAAGCCCAATACCAAATGATCCATTGTCAGTGAAATTCCCGTTTGGTCCATGTTTCCGCTCATGTCTCGGTTGAAAGGTCAAATTCCTAGTTTGATGCCCACACCTACATTTGCTGCATAGGGAAGCGAATGATGAAATTTCGTGTCAGCCTTCATCAGTTTGTCATCACCATGTTTCACACTTTGTTTCATGCGGAAAGTTTTTTTGTTTTGCCTCTTCTTTGAACGGAGGAGTAGTTTGAGCGATCAGGTGGTGTGGTTCTTGACACATATGAGAAGTGTTGTTGCGTGTTTCACAAGGCGAAATCGTGTGACTTTTCGCTTTTGTGCCTACATGTCGATGACGCAGTCCATGAACTTTTGTTCCCACTGCGGGTACTTTGGTTTTTGTCCAATGGACCCAGACAACAAGCCTTCCTCTTCCGTGTTACCACCTTGGCCTTTAGGTTTTCCTCGTAAGCCAAACAATTGCACACGTGTTTGGGGTAAGTTCCAAACGTTTTAGCAGTTGCCCTCTTGTTTTGAAAGGCATGAAAATGACGACACTCGCGGGCAAAAACGCGAATCTATTGTCCTTGGCGTTTCCGGTTTTTCCCAGTAGTGATGTCATTATACACATCATCAATAGAAGATGTAGCATCAACATCATCATTGTCTGCATGATCATCATCCATGTCTGCATGAACATCATCAGTATATGCACTGTTAGTGTCATTGCCGGTGTCTCCATCATTTTCTTCCTCCACGGATATCCTACGAGTATGGTCAAACAAGTCAGCAAGTCCTGGGTGTACCGTCTGCAGCTAGAAATTAGAAATTAGATTCAGGATTTGAATGTTCCGTTTCGCCAATAGAATCGAAAATTGCAACAACACGAAGATCACCGGTGACACTCAGCCACCCAAAGTTAATCCCCCTCATAATTGCTGTCTCCCCGACGTGGTTGACCATTCTGCTAAAATTTGTCCCCTAGAGAACTAATCATGGGGGCCAGGGTTTATGTGGGGATGAGGGGTGGAAAGAAGGGGAAAGGGGCGCAGAAGAAGGAGAAGGAGGAGTGGTCGGGTCAAGAGGACGGGTCAAGCAGGCGATCTTGTATTGCTCCCAAGAGGAGGAGAAGGTGGCCAAGAATTATAACAATCACAATGCGGGTGAGGATGGGGTCGGGGATGCTGACGCCCCCCCAATCCAAACTAGAGCCTCTGCCTGAACCCCCGCTCGCTGAGCTTGTTGCTCATCCTCCTCTCCTTGAGCCTCACCCTAACCATATGCCATTGACCCTAACCCTACGGTTGAGCTCTGCCCTAATGCCTGAGATGGACCCCGACTAATATTCAATATTGGGACCGAAGTGGTGGGGGAAGGAACATCGTCCGCGAAAATTCAACCACAAATGAGGTACGCATTGACAAATGGATGAGAGCGCCTCAAAAAAGCCCCAAAATGAGCTGTATACCTCCGCTTGGGCACCACAATTACAAGAGAATCGTTTTAGGACAACCATAGGTTTGACCGTTTTAAGCCATTCGTGGTCCCAAATTGGCGCATTTTGGAGGCCCTTTCGCCCTTGAGAGGGGCTAACTTTTTCAACATGGGCTCCAAATGGGCTCATTTTGTTGTTTCTGCCCCCTAAATGGTCCAAAAGTATCTTTGGGAAAAAAAGTTTTTGATCTCTTTTTGACGCAATTTTTCAAACCAAAGCAAACCATTTTCAAGGCATTTTGTGACTTCGCGGTGGTCAAAATTGCTTGCAATGGGCTCAAAAAAGGCTCATTTCAGTTGTTTGTGCACCCCAAATGGTCAAGGTTCATTTTTTGGGTTAACACATTTTTGACCCATTTTGGACCCATTTTTGGTCACTTAGGCGTCACAAGTTGCCCGTCCCCACCTGGCGCTATGGCCCATGGAGGTCCATGTTGTAGTGAGGAGAAAAGTACGTGAAAAAGGGTGTTTTTTTGGGGGGGCATCCATACCCCCCTAGTGGCAACATGCAAAAACAAGGTGTGTATTTCAAATATATGCCATTATTTGCATTTCTGGCAACACACAAATTTTTTAAATGAAGATATTCAATCACCAACATATAGTGCTGTTTTACATTTAGACCACTGCATTCCAATGCCCGTGTGGGGAGTACTGCCTATTGTTCATCTGACCCCTTTGTTCCAGGGTGATCACAAAACCCCCCTATACGCCACAGGTAAGGGAACCGCAAACATACGTTTCATCGAAGCACATAGAAAACTATCCCCAAAGCATGTACTTGTACTTCCTATTGTAACAAACCTGGCTGAAATTTCGGCCAGCTCTTCTAACAACGTCAAAACGCGTGGTCGTATTCAGCAGACAGGCCCAAGTCCATCAAAACTCGAAATACGATCACTGAAATGGGTACCTATAACAGTAGACAGGAGCAAGGAACACATGAGCAGTGACATATCAGCATGGTGTGCAATGTACTACACTCAATTACAAGCAAATTCTTGCCACCTGACCAATCAATACAGGCTTTTGTCTATATTGATGGCAGTGCGTGTGGATAAACAATATAATAAGACATGAGAAACTTTGAAGACTGCACGCTGGGCGAAATTTTGGCCACACTTCATAATGACAGGCACCATAAGCATTAGGACTGGCATTAGTGCTTGCGCAGACCAGATGCACGGGGCTTCTTAGCACCTGTGTTAGCAAGAGGCTTGGTAGTGGGTGCATAAGCAGGCGGGGCAGTGGCAGAGTTTTGTGACCGTGTGTTTCCACCGTGGCATGTTGAAAAATGATTCACAAAAGTGTTCATACCTTTGCTAGTAGGGGGCCAGAGTGCTTGAGGAGGAAGCGGGGGTGGCTTGAGCGCACTGTGTGCCACTAGGAGAGGGGGCAGGGGCAGTTTTGGGTTTCTTCTTTGGGGTGTGTGTCTCTGGTTGTGACTTTGCCTCCCCATGTTGCTCCTGAAGATCATCATCTACATACCTCACCCCAGAGCAATCCACAGGAAAACGTGCCCCCAAGTCATGGTACACATCCTCCCATGACTTAGGGGGGCAAGTGTCAGCGTCGGTGAGAGCTGCTCTGGTGGACTGAACAAACTCATCAGCCACAGGAGTCTCCGCACCCAAAAGGGCAAAGACAGCATTACAGTCGTTGTAAAACCTGGTAGACATCATGCTTGCAAAGTGCAGACACAGAGTCCATAGCGGAAACCAGTTGCTTGCCCGTTCTGGGACCAGAACCAGTCTAGTACGAAAATATCTCAACAGGCAGCAAAGAGGACATGGGCCCTTCAGTATAAGCCACGTAATGAGGCATCCTCGTATCAAAGGCGGTAGCAGAGCAAATGGAAACCAGATGGGAACTAGAAGTATACAACGGGGTCTTGGATGACAAATTGTAAACGGAAACATCACACTGATACATATCCACAGCCACAGTGGCCTTCAAAGTAGCAACAGTGGCTTTCACATAAGCACACTCACCCGCAATGAAAACATGCACACCGGACAGGAGTAGTTGCGGAACAAGTTTTGCAAACCCGCTGTATAGAGGCGGGGCACCTCAATGACGCTAGCAGCAAAGGGCGGTGAACTAATGATATTGGGAACAGGGACTCCACAACGCGTTGCCATCACTCCCACAGGGCCTGACTCTGCCATGAGTTTGCATGTGCTTGTTTCAACGAGGGACTCCCTAGCACACTGGATACTAACCAGACCAGCATCAGATATTCCACAAATAGGCTTACCATCAGGCCTCTGCAACAATCCCCGCAACACCTCATATTTGGGTTCCTTCCAAAGAGTTGACTTAATTTGTGTTGACCACGGTGGCCAGGGGTTTTCTTCAGTGCAGGTCCAGCTGCCATAGGCTACCTTCAGGTGTGATGCAATAGCGCACTGCCTTTTGGCCATCTCGATAGTACCAAGTGTAGGTGCAGACAGGTAGTGTCACAGAGTGGGATCCTATGGTGCATTAATTCAACCACACACAAGCGGGCTCAAATTTTGGCTAGCTCGGTCAATTTATTCGAATGCAAACCCCTGTTTGACAAAAACATACCTCCGGTGTTGTTGACCATTGGCAACCGCCTTGGGACGAAGTATGCGCCAGGACCACGTCTGGTCTTTTCCCACATCTTTTACAATTTTTTTTGAGACAAAGTAGGGTACTTTTCGTCCCATCCATGTAACCTACAATTTCTCGAAGTTGGTCATACATGATGCCTTCCACTTCCTTGAAAGTGCCGAGTGCGGGATGTAATCCACGCTCCTCCATGGCCACCATGGCGTCTACTGCAGCAGGACCCACAAATTTCACCAAAGGCGCAACACCACCCCACCGTTTGGCAACATCAGCAATAATCCCGGAACTTGCCCCCCGGCCCTTCCAGTTGCACTCACTTACCAAAGTCCCAATGCTCAGAGCAGCTGGGCAGTATGTGTAAAGCAAAGCCTTAAGGGCTGATAACATCCGCAGACCCTTGCGCTGAATGGGTGTCAAGTCTCGCTGGCTACTCAGCAGGGCAGCTACACGCTCATCTAGTGTGCCTCTATTGGACGATGTGGCGAGCATGAGTCCAAGCAAGGTCTTCTCCTTATGGATGACCCTGGCCCTGCGAGGGAGGATAGACCCAACCTGAAGGCTATTACCCTGCTCCAAAAACTTAATGAGCGGCAGGAAGGGCCTATAGATCAATTCAACGCAGTACTCGTAGTTATGCAACACACCGTATACCAAAGCAAAACCCAACAATAGTTGCGGTACATTCCACGGCACATATGCGGCACCATAACACAGCTTAAGTAGTGCAAAGTGTATTTTCATGTCCAGAAGCAGCGGAACACAGTGCCTAGTGCGGTGTTCCACACATAACAAATGAACCACAAGTTGCAAAAGCTCTTTGTGTGTGCCGGAGCGGAGCTCAGACAGGAAAAAGGGTCACCACTTGAGAGAACGAACATTGTTTTCTGGCAATATCTAAAGGAGCACGAACCCAAACGCTCTGAATACCTTGGATGGCAACATCAACACGATCAACCAATGCTATATGTGAGTGAAAGATGACATCTGCAACCTTTGGAACCCTGGCCTTAATTTCAACCAACTGCGGCAGACCCGGGTATGCAGGCAGGGCAGTAGTGTGCAAGATAGTAACAAGCGTACAGTTTAGCGTTAAGTGAGGTGAATGGGGATCACCTCCCAACCTGTAACGCCTCAAACTATCAAACCATATACAAACTTGCCTACGGTGCATGGTGTTCCACAAGTTGTGTGCTACTAGTCCACCACGATGGTGACTGGACGCCTGCTTAGTGTTACATTGACCGAGGACTCCTGCCTAGCGGCGTTGGCAGCAAGACATAATACCCCAGTTGTAACCAGGCCCACAGTTAGAGTATGGGAGCGCCATATGACGGAGGAGGCAGAACAGGGCATGGAACTGTGACAAAAATGTCAAGTACCATCGTGGGGGCTTCTTCTCGGTGGCCGCGGCCTTCAACTATGCCATAGAATGCCGGCTCGTGCGATCCTTCCGCAACATGGGACAAAATTGCAAAAGCTTTTGCAGATTCCCACCACCTAATAGATTTCGAAACACACCTTTGGCTGTAGTAGCAAAAGCACGAGTAACTGCTGCATGTATGACACTTATAGTATTAGCAGAAGACATTAATGCTCTGACAAGAAAGCAGGTATGTAGGAGTGTAAGGTGTAATACTGATGAATAATGACCATTGTAAGGTGGGCGACATTTCGGCCAGGCGTGTTCGAAGGGGAAACAATTGGTTATATGTGCGAAAACAGGAAAAGGTGGCCGAAATTTCGGCGAGACCGACAAAAAAACGGAATATGAGTGCTTGAATAGTGAATAGACCAGAAACTTGGCCGAAATCTCGGCCAGCCGGAAGAAAAATGGAAATAACTATACCTATTCACTGAGAAACCAAAAGGCTCGCCGAAATTTTGGCCATAAGGGTCAAAAACTGCATATACACATGGGTGTTTGCAGTGTTACACAAAAGCTGGCCTCAATTTCGGCGAGCCTCAGAAAAACGTCAAATGCAACATACTAGAAGAAGTGGATACATAAGGCTAACACATCAACACGATTTGAATGGGTGTCACACATCGCTGGTAACAACATTGGTCACATATGTCAAATAGCATACTCAAAATAGACATGTACAATATTCTCACATCATGCACAGAAGGGGTCCTAGGGGGCGGGCAAGTTGTGACACCTAAGGGTCACAAAACAACCCATCTTCAAGGCATTTTGTGACTTTGCATGCGGCCAAAATGGCTTGCAATGGGCGCCAAATGGGCTCATTGCACTTTGTTTGTGCACCCCAAATGGTCCAAAATCATTTTTTTGAAAAACACATTTTTGACGCAATTTTGACCCATTTGTGGTCGCAAAACAACGCATTTTCAAGGTATTTTGTGACTTGTGAGCGGCCAAAAAGGCTTGCAATGGGCTCAAAGTGGGCGTATTTCACTTGTTTAGGCACCCCAAATTGTCGAGGATCACTTTTAGGAACAGCACATTTTTGACGCATGTTTGACGCACTTTTGTCCCAAAACAAATGGTCCAAGATCATTTTTCATAAATGTCTCTTTTTTTTCCGCCCGGTGGACTTTATTAACACATGTTGGGACTCCCCTCATGGGGCTCCCTCCTGCGGCTTGCCGCACGCAGCCCATTGCGCCTAGGTATGGGGGTCTAGGCATCGGTTGGGGCATTTTTAAGGGGTTGAAACCACCAAAAGTGGGTGGTTGCGGGTGGATTAGGTGCGGTCCAAAACGCGTTTTGAGCCACGTAGCCAAAGATCTTAGACAGCCGTAACCGAGCGCCCCATTTTTTGGCAAGGGTCATAAACACCTGCTTTTGTAAACCCATAAAAAAGTAGGCCATTTGGACTTAGCAGTAGTACTGCAGGGGGGGAGGGGGGTCGTGGACCCCTTGAAGAATAGGGGGAAAGTATTTTTCAGCCACAGTTGAGCTTGGCGTTGCAGTGCCAAAAGTGGCACATGAGATTGGAAACTGGACGTTTTTCAACCTGTCCACGGATTTTAAGTGCGCATTAGTCACACACCTGTTTATCTATTACCACACACAACAACCCATAGCCAATATTTGTCTGTTATTCAGCAAGCAGCACATCTGCACAACATGTGGGTGGAAGAAGATAGCATGCAAGGCACACACAACAGCAATACAATATGACAATAGTACTGAACCATATAGTCTCGCACCGTGTATACGGTGGGCTAAAGAGTGTAAAACGAAAAAAGAATGAGCTCCGGCCCATTCGTTTGGCCGAACCGAGAAAAACATAGGCTTAAAATTGTACTCACACACAATACAACTTATCTTTCTCCAACAGTTGTGACACGACCAAGGAAGGGGGCCACCCCAGCCTTCGGCTTCACCTTACTAGTGTCATCCTTTGCCTGCTTCCGTTGCTCTCCCGTTGTCTTATTCTTCTCCGTATTTTTTCCTACCTCCACTACCTTTGATTGTGACTCCTCCCGGCGTGTAACTTTGCAAGGTGTGGTGTTGTTTGGTGGTGTGGATTCCTCCTCCTCCTGTGGAGCTAGGTCCCTGTCATCGTCGTTCTTATCTTCAGGTTTTGCAGAGCCACAGGCAACTCCCTCAAATAGCTGCTACACCACTCTTTCCACTTGACAAAAACAAAGGACCCCACTGGCAAGCATAGCCCGGACTTGTTCCATGTAGTCTTGCAACTGTGCTTTAGGGCCTGTGAACAACACTCTAACAATGACCAGTTCCGGCAGCACACTGCACCGAAAAGGGAGACCAGGCAGACAAATGCATGAGAACCCCGAACCCCGAAACGGTCACAAAGCATTTCGGATTTCTCCGCGTTAGGCTGCTTAGGGCGAAGACCAAAACACTTGAGCAAAACACTGCGCAAGCCAACCGTAGCTGGCGACTTCACAGCACCATGATCAACATTCAAGTCATTTGGCATCTCCAAAGGTAGCTTTTCCAGAAACCGAACAAAAGCTTGAACTTCGTTCCAAACGTTGACACCAAATGTTGACAACAAATGTTGACACCAAATGTTGACACCAAATGTTGACACCAAATGTTGACACCAAATGTTGACACCAACTGTTGACACCAACTGTTGACACCAAATGTTGACACCAAATGTTGCATTTGTAGTAGGCAAACCAAAGTCATACCAAAGTCATAAATGCTGACCGTCAGTGACTTCCAACCAGTACAGGAATCAAGTGTAGTCAGCTCTGTCTCAGCTCCCTTGCTTTCGGCCGCAAGACCCACAATACGAATAGAATTGCCAGCCCGCAGTCGCCGGTGAATCTGTGGGTGCCGGTAAAGCTCATGGTCGGATTGTAACTCGACAAAAAAATGCAGGACAACAACAGGCCTTTTCAAGCACTGACAAGGCAGGTTCCGCTCCCAGAATGAGCCAAACATCATTAGTTTTGTAAATGATCGAAATATGCACCACACAAACCGCACTATGACCCATGCCAAAGCACACCGTTTTAAAGCGACGGTTCGTGAATATCCCACGTAGTGCCCGAGTCACCGTCTCCAAGAACTTCACTTGTGCTCCCTCCGTTGATTGCCCATCACGCGAAAGCTGCCCTTCAACATGCATCGTGTGTACGGCCTCGTCACGGGTCTCCAACTGAGGCTTCAACATAGGTCTTGCTAGGATACTGCGGAAGCTGCTCCATTCCGCTCCTTCCCATATCGGCGCTTTCTTGATCGATTCCCAGGGTGGATGGTCATCCTCGAGCTGCGTTGTCCATCTTCTTAGACGACATTTCGCTGCTGTGGGTCCCATTGGGCGCCACATCTTCACCGTTTCCTCAGACAGTCCTAATATCACAACACGGGGTGGGGGAAGTATAATCACCGCACCAAACGCCTCGCCTATTCTCATGGGAGTTGCGCACATACTTCTACTGGGATACAGGAATGGGTTCTCAAGACGCATGAAAACCACTTGCACTGCCTGTCACACTTCCGGTCTGACACAAGCTTTGCCAGGCTTGCCGTTTATGCACTACCAGATCCCAGATAGATGCCAATCTCCTCTGCCTGATGCCGGTACAGTCCCAAGGTGCTATTGGGGCCTTAGATTGTCAGGTGTGAGAAATGCACTCTGCACGAATGAGCCATGGCTCACTAAAATGCGAAACGGTCCACAGAGGGGGCCTAAAATACCTTCTTTTTTATTTTCCGTGTACGACCTTAGCGCTACGGGTATTCAATTGTCCCTATGGGTGACCAGTGCACACAGCGGTTTCGAAGTCCTCCAGACACAGTCCTGTTAGGCACATATTTAGCAGGCTCTAAGCCAGTGGTCGGCCGAAGCCCAAGTGCGTTTCGGCCCATAGTGAAAAATCATAGGTTTAAAATGGCCTTGTGGGGCACTACAATTTGAAATGGTTGCCGTAACCCCTATTTTGGGGGAATAATGCATACTCACACCTAAAGGTCACATCAAAATTTTATTGTTCTACCTCCATGTTTCACAGTGCACTGAGGAAAACCCAGTGTTGAGCCCCCCCCCCCCCCCTCAGTGACATACCTTTGTGGTGTTTACAAACCACCATTCTGTATTGACGTTTAATGATCAATCAAACCATCATCTATTGTGGAGTGCCTGTTTGGCACCACTCCACACGCTGGTGGTGTGTGGTTCCTTAGCAACATATCCATCACCTCGAAATGAAAAGTGCAGGGTACCAACCAAATACAGGTAAGCAGTGGACAGTGCATCAAGCCCATGATGCACAAGGTATCCAGTTCCTGAATTGCCTCCCGCCTCTCAAAGATGAATTGCTGCAAACCCGAAAACTCTCCAGTGTATCCCAGACCCATGGTGATATTCACACCCATTCTATTCCATAGCTGGGCAAGCAACGGATGATATGGGGTGCGGCAGAGAATCCAAGGCTCCCCACCGGGGGCCCGCTATGGCGGTGCTAGATGGATGAAGGATATTGTGAATGGGATGCCGTTGGGGGTGTAGAAAGTGAAATGCGACGAGAGTGATGACGATGTGGACGAAATTGGTGTGGATGACGGCAACTTCTTGGAGCCTCAGAAGAGAACCACACCAGCAAAAAGGAAAAGACAGAGTCAGGAGCAAGATGCCAGGGGTGACAGGGATGACCCCTCCATAGTTCCGGCGGTGAAGGTGGAAACATGCCCTTTAAACCTCTAGGGAGCCTGGATGCGTTCCAGAATCAGGTGAACGGTGCAACAACCGCCAAACCAAAGCCAGCGGTGGCGAGTGAGAAGAAGTAATTGGTGCCGCAGGAGTCTATTTATGTTAGTTTGACTGTTTTGGCCCCTGTGTTCCAACAGGCAATGGTTTGCGACACGGTATTCTTTTTTTTGGGGGATTTTCAATCGAAGAGCACTTTGCAGGGTGTTCTTGAGCGAATTTGTATCTTTACAATGCTATATTGGTGCTTTTTTGTATTGTTGTTTCTCTGCAATGGTACACACAGGTTTTAGGTGTGACTACGTGTTCTTCAATATGTATTCCTTCACAAAGTTCAATATCTTTGTTAGCGCACCCCGTTTGCTCACCAATATAGTAGTGCTCGAGCATGCCTGCTTGTATCAACGTACTGGTGGCACGGTACCAAGCACGTGCAACAACCATGCTAAATACCAATAGTGATTTGAGATGCGCATGACCCCTGATCAATATTGATGTAGTTTGGGACCTTCACAATAAATTTGTTTGGTGTGCCTATGAGTGCCAGTCGTTTGGAGTATCAATACGCAGTGCGGCTTGTTGATCTATCATATATCCAGACCTTGGACCACTGCCGTCTCTAAGTTGCGCCCTAGTTTTTTAGCAAGTGACCAATGTGTTTTACGTCCGTACCCTCGCCAGCAATACAAATAGGTGTGTCTTTCACGAGCAGCTTGCCAACCAGGGGATGAATGACCTCCGTACCATGTAGTACTGGTTCCCTAATAATCTGCAACCAAAACACAGTCAGACAGGCCCATTTTAATCGAATCCGCAGGAAGAACCCTCTGCGGAGGATTTGGAGGACGAAACTGACTTTAGACTGCACAATCGACAAGGAATGGAACGCACTGCTATGCAAGGTCTTGCTGCGAAGGTAGTTGGCACACCACAGCCTTGGATGACCGGTGCAATAAGGATTTTTGTCCCTGTATGATCGTCGTCCTCATTCGTGGCCTCGATTCACGTGTTCCGGAGGACAACGACCTTGTCGTCAGTGAGTTCCACATCAACTGTTGGCACAGGCTTCGACAAGGCAGCCGTGACAACCTTCCACTCCTCTGCACTCCACACGGGGCATTTCTACGCTGCATCCCACGGCGGGTAGGGGGTGCACTTTGACTACAGCCAACGGCATGTGTTCATCCTCACCATAGTGGCACTACTCATCATTTTTTGGGTGCGCAACATCCGGGATTGGTTGTTTGAAGGCGTAGTGCGCGGAGAGAACTTTTTTTTAAAAAAAAGCGTATTGCGCGCGGTGCAAACCCTTCGCCCCCTCTCCTCCAAAGGGTTTCGAAACATACATCAACTCCTTCTTCACAACATGCATGGTTCGGCCTGGGTGGGGCGCCACTGGCAACGGTGCCCGGGAATTGACTCGGGGGTGCTATGCCCTTAAACACAAGTACCACCTACCATGCCCCCCTCCCCCCTTGTGCAATTTTTTTTTGCCAACATACATACCGCAAAATGTCACAAAAAAATCACGATTGTTACTGCAATACCACGAGAACGAATAAATCAGCAGACAGGCATGCTTCTCGTCTCATGTAAGATACTATTCTCCAGATGCATCCAAATAACCTCCCAAGCTGTGTCCTTCTTCAGTCCAGAGCAGAGTCTTGACTCTTTAAGTCAGTTTTACCTTGTCGGACCCCAAAAATGACATGACCTTGAAACATTGGTCCGTTTGTAGCCCCAGACATGGTCTCAAGGTAGTGCATGTGATCAGTGAAGAGCAAAATGGCAAAACAATGCTAGTTACAAAGCACAACTTGTCGAGAACGCTTTGGAGAGCGTTCTGCCGATCGAAGACGGTTTTCAAGGAGTCATTTAATGGCACATCAAGCCCAGAACGCTTTGGAAAGGGTTTTTATTCCAAACGTGGTTGAAAAGCATTGTTGCACCCTGCCTGTCTCTCAGGGTCCGCGAGTGCCCCACCGATCTCGTTCCTCGTGGTCACCACGGTGTCGCCCAAAGGCTTCCCTGCCTTGAATACTGCGTTAACAAAGACATAGCAGTATAGTTGAGGCTCCTCTTGGGGGAAACTGGCGAAGGAACAAAGCGGCGACGATAGAAATTGTCAAAGCAAACAATGTGTTGGAAGTGTTTAACCAGGTCCCAAGATCCCGAGCCATCTAGCAAGCACGTTGATGTGTGCTGCCAACATTATACGTACAAGCTCCCACGTGGGAGAGTTTCCTCCTCACTCACCTAGACATACGAACATCATCCACAGGACGGCAAGCCGTGGGCTTGTGAGGTGTTTGCATGAAACACCACAAGTAGAATGCCTCTATGCAACTGTGGGAGTACCGGTGGAGGGGCGATGCACCGCTCTTTTTTGCAACCATGCCTGTCGAACATCGCCAAGCGAGCGCCGAGTTGTGGCATCACGCCGAAGCCCACATACCCATTGTACAAAAGCTCCGGGTCCCCTACTTGTTCCGTCGTCCTGAACAGCATGTCCAATGAACTCCACCACAGCAGAGTAGTCCTGCACATTGGACAGTAACGTGCGGAATGGCTTGGGATCCATTGGGCAGCTGCCAAGGGACCCATGAGGTACAAAAGTATTTGGGTAGGTGTTGCCCCACAACCCGACAGTCCATTTCCTCCGATACCAGGACAACTTTTGGGACAAGAGCGCTGTGCAGAGCGTTCTTAATGTCCAATGGGCCAAAACAGGTGCAGCAAAAGAGATGACAAGTACGATAGTAAAATGCAACCATTATTGAGGAGCTTCCAATAAAGAACGCTCTGTAGAGAGCTCTCGATCAATGTTCCAGTTTTGAAGGGTATTCATAATGATATTCGGTGCAGACAAGCACCTAACCTTGTGGTAGTTGGAGCAATGCAACATCCAAGCAATAAATGACCAAGATGCCAAGTAGAAAAATAACCCAAAGCTGTTTTTGTCAACTGAAGTGCCCCTTAGTGGACGGCAATAACACGACATTGACGAAGGTTATCACAGTATTGAAGTTATGGGTGCTGGAGCTGCTAGCCACACTCAACAACAAACCAAACAACAAGGGCAAACACAACACAATGCAACAATTGCATGGGGGGTGTTTGAAATGGATTTTAGTTGAAAGAACGCTGTGCAGAGCGTTCTTGAACACAAAGTCCATAAATCATGGTATGAATAGGGGATGTGTACACAATAATTACATTCAAGCATTGCGGGTTGGTACAGGAGGCAATGGAGCAAACATGGAAAAATATGCGGGTAGTGGGTGAACTTGGGAACAAGAACGCTGTGCAGAGCGTTCTTGTTGCGGTTGTTCTTGTTATCGATTACATCAAGTGAATAACATAACCAAAAACAGCATGTGAAAGAAATGGGTTATACTAACCCTCTGTAGGTACAAACCTTGATACATGTTCTGTACACTATGTATGATGTATACAACTCTCTGCAGCAACGCGGTACTATGCAGTGACACACATGATTCCAGACGGCACCCAAACAGGGTGAAAAAAAGAGGGTGTATAGTTGGTTTTGAAAACGGACCCCAGGGCTCATTTCCGGCAACCATTCGTGACTCGCTTAGAGCCGTCCAAGACATACACCATGGGGCGTAAGCTACACAGCTGCACAAACTACCGGGCTTGCTGTTGGGGCAGGGGGCATACCATGCTGACTTTCCTTTTGATAGGCCCGCCTTCCGAACTGCCATGTACGTTGCCTCATGCGGGTCTGTATTAGTGGGATCGTCCACTTGTCCTTGGATTTTGCATAGTGCAGCAAGAAAACATTTACCAAGGAATAGACACAGAACTCACATAATGCACTCCGATTGGCAGCTCACAGACCTGTCACCAGCCGGGTACAAGCTGGATGTGCTAATGCTGTGCTGAATGGTGCTCGCTTGCTATGATCTCCCGGATATGGAGCGGACATTATGTTTTCACCACTTCGCAAATCAGTGTCGCCATCCGTCAGGGTAGCGTCTACTTCTTCTTTCAATTTGTCCGCTGCTTTGCAAGGACGAAGGGGGTGTTGTCTACACATCATGAAATCAAGGTTTTGCAAAGAGAATGAGCCAAAGCTCATTCCGCCGACGAAATTACAATCATAAATCCCCCCTGTGGCTCATGTGTACAACAGCGTTCGGTGGGAAACAACAGAGGGCACGTCGGTACCTTCATCCATCCAGACAGTGGTCTAGGGGGTTGCCACAGGGGATCGGCCTGTAGTGACTCCAACCATCATGTAAGTTGTCGTTGTCCACTTGCCGTGTGTGTCCAAACTTGGCTGGCCAGTCCCATTCTACCTTCAAAATGTGGATGTTCCGTCGCAATGCCTCAATGTACTTATCCCTGTCCACAGCTTCGCATATGTGAGACACCTTGGCCTTTTTGGAGAATAGCTTTCCTGCTGCGAGAGCCTGTGTAAGAGGACTCACCATGTCATCCTCTGCTTCCTCGAGCTTAACCACAACGTCCGCTGGTGGGGGTGCGTCCTCGTTACTATCAGTCATGGGGGTCAGACGGAAACAGCCAAAACGAAGAAATCTACTACCAAATAGTATGAGGAAATGGGAAAGCTGCAATCAAAGGGTAGAGCAAAAGTAGGTCTTCAAAAAAGAAGGAGGGATTAGCGGGAATAGTGGAATTAGATTCCCGGACGGACTAGTGATTATCAAAGCTGACCGCTGACAACTGACGATGGAACCATGGAACGTTCGTGCCCGAGCATAACATGGTCAGCAACCGCTTTTAAATCTCACGAGTGCACCAACAGTAGGTCGAGACCCGCAGCAACAAACACCAGTTCTTCCCCAACGTATGTGTGAGCCTTAGACGCATTGTCACAAAGCACTACTGCACGCAATAGATTGAGAGCCCTTGGTCTGAAGGGAGGGGCTGGGGCATTCCCACCACCACCCGGGTGTTGTGGCTTGTTTTACGATTGAGCTAAAGCTAGGTCTTTACCCTCAGGTGGTACCTCAGCCGGAATACATTTGCGAAAGACGTCTATCACACCAGCATGCAAATGTACCCAATCGGGGGGGTATTTGGAAAGAGGCATGTTCAAACAACTCACACTATCTTTTGACGGCTTCACTCGTACGGTGAGAGTATACAAGGTACGCGTTAGCATATCGGGGCACACGGTACAGGGAAAGGGGGATAATGAGGTCTATGGAGTTGGCAAAATTAGCTGGCCATTCAGCACTGTCTTATTGCCGTCCCAGATTACAGCTAGAAGTTTGCCTGTCAACAAATGTCCCGGAACCTTGTGCACGTTTCCATCAACACATTCATGCAAGCCTCGCGGAATGGAGCCATCATACAAATTTGTCTCGTCAGACCGGGCAGCTTTCACAATGTGGAACAAATCACATGCAGTGTCGACCCACTTGCATTGTGGATTGGTGCGCATGGTAGCAACAAGCCTGGCAAACAATGCCTCACAAGTTTCCTCAACCTAACATCGCTCAAGTAGCTTCTCATACCACTTGTCCAACACGAGGAGGGTAGTTCCTACTGTCCATAGGTACTCAACGTTGTACCGCAGCACATACAACAGGTGCATCAGAGTTATATAGCAATATTGTAACACCTTGTGAGCAACCTCTGCGGAAGAAGTAGACCCGCCGCACTCACAGACCACGTGCCTAATGAGGATTTGTGCCGGTGCATATTCAAAGTGGAGCGTAGACACAGCGTGTGGCCGACCCAATAGCCAACCGGCATCCGAGGATGCCAACGTAGGGGGATGACACCTCCCACGTCGCAACCCCATCTTCGGTTGTATGCGCCTCTTATACTTGGAGGCACAAACAAAAAAGGATGCGAACATAAAGACCGGCTTGGGCAGTGCATGCACCGGGACATCAGCTGCCTAAATACCACGACTAAATGGCACCATTGATGCGAAAGAAAGGCGGCATGTGACAGTAACGGTGTACTCATGTGGGTGACATACACCGTATAACGGGGGGGGGGGGGGCAACAAAGCTTGTGACCCGCGTTGTACTCATGGTATGAGAAGCTGTGTATCATCTTCATGACAATATGGTGTATCTTTACATCGATCAGTTTGGGCGGCACACGGGACTGTGTTTGAGACAAAGCTAATACCTTTCTAAGAACATGTGACCATATCCTGACGAAAGTTCTGAAAGCACGAAGGGATGCCATTGGGTGCTGTGCGCTGCCGTTCGTCGAACATCCAACAGACAACAAGTTGTGATGGGGGGGGTAACTCGTTTTGTGCAAAGTAAGACAGTGCTGACATGAAGACCACTTGAGTGGTGGCCAACAACTTGCGCATCTCCGCAGTAGAAAATTGTAGTCCTGCAAGGGACGGCAAACCCCACAGAAACTCAATCGCCTTCCGAACAGGAGCTACAACAATTGCCGTACAATTAAGTAATGTGTTTGATTCATGTGGGGTTGGGTGGAACCACCTACGATAGAAGTTATTAAACCTTAAAACAAATATAGCGCCCTTCAAACGGGCCCACAAAGGTGCGGCACAGTCATGTGCCCTAGTTGTAGGAGAAGGTGCACGTGGGCACTTAAACGAGAGCGTGCAAGCTTGCATTGAATGCTCCGAGTGGGAGCAACTTCCTCATCGTGACCAAACAGGTCAGCATGTGGGCAACAACGTAACAACATCACAAGCAGGGGGGGGGGGGTAGAAAAAAATTCTTGGTACCGGCGTACAGCTTTTTTTTCGGGGGGTACCCCCGGAGGGGGGTGGGGGGTACGAAAAAAATTCGCGCGACAATTTTTTCGGGCCTCCAAAACCTGAAATTTCCTGAAGTCTACCGCACGTGTTGCACTGCCCGCTGCCCCTGGCACTGAGGTAGGGTATTGCAAGAATTCCACTGCCCACTGCCCCGAGGCAGTGAGGCAATGCATTGCAGGAGTAGCACTGCCCACTGCCCCTAGGCATTGAGGCAGTGTGTAGCAGGAGTAGCACTGCCCCCTGCCCCCAGACAGTGAGGCAGTGTATTGCAGGAGTTCCACGGCCCACTGCCCCCAGGAAGCCAGGCGGTGTATTGCAAGAGTTCCTCTGCCCGCTGCACCTAGGCAGTTAGGCAGTTGATTGCAAGAGTTGCCCTGCCCACTGCGCCCAGGCAGAGATGCAGTGCGTTACAAAAGGATCGGGACCTCCATTGCCCACTGCCCCAAGGCAGTGCGTCAGTGTTTGACATGAATTCCACTGCCCATCGCCCTCGGGCGGTGAGGCACTGTGTTGTAGGACTTGCACTGCCCACTGCCCCCTAGCAGAGAAGCAGTACATTGCAGGAGTTGCACTACCCACTGCCCTCGGGCTATGAGGCAGTGTATCGCAAGAGTTGCACTTACCACTGCCTCTGAGCAGAGCGGCATCGCATTGCAGGAGTCCCTCTGCCCACTACCCCCAGGTAGCGAGGCAATGTATTGCAGGAGATCCACTTTGCATTGCCCCCAGACAGCGAGGCAGTGCATTGCAGGGGTTGCGTTGCCCACTGCCCCCAGGCAATGAGGCAGTGCGTTGCAGGGGTTGCACTGCCCACTGCCCCCTACCAGAGAAGCAGTGCGTTGCAAAAGGAGCGGGAGCTCCACTGCCCACTGCCCCCAGGCAGTGAGACGATGGACTGCAGCAGTTCCACTGCCCACTCCCCCTAGGAAGTGGGGCCGAGCAGTGTAGGAGTTGCAGTGCCCACTACCCCAAGGCAGTCAGACAGTGCACTGCACGAGTTCTGCTGCCCAGTGGCCACGGGCATTGGGGCAGTGCATTACAGTTTTTCCACTGCCCACTGCCCCCCGGTGGTGTGGCAGTGCGTTGCAGGAGATCCAGTGCCCACTTTCCTCTGCCCACAACTGCAGTACAGCAGGGCACACCCAGTGCAGTGCAGTGCAGTGCACAGCAGTAAGCAGTGCGGCACCGCACAAAAAGCAGTGATGGTGCAGCGCGGCACGCATGGTGCAGTGGGCCTACGAGACCCTGTGTGACAGGGCACAGGCGTCGGCAGAGCAATATTGGCCAAGTGCGAGTTTGCGCTGGTCCGGCTATCCAAAAACACACAGGCACACAACGCGCACACAACACACACAAGTGTCCCATTTACCTATGCCCGTGGGTGGACATTCCGGCCTTTGCCTTCCGGTAACAACGCCTTCGGCACAGCAAACTGCAATACAACGCAGCACACCACACCACAAGACACCAGTTCACACCTTACGAGGCCACAACACACCACATCACTGCACAGCATGGCATGGCATACCCGCAACTTGAAATTGCATTTCGTCAGTCAAATATCGTATAAATCCAAGAAAAAAACCAGCTGTGAAACAAAGAAAAGAACAACCTCCCAGACCCCTCAGTTCAACCCCCACCCCAAAGGTAGTCCTCAAGCCCCCCTTGAAAAATGTGTGACAAAAGCAAAGACGCACCCCCCCCAACCAACCAACGCTTGCAGGGAGGGCAGCCCCACAATGCCCGTGCCTATGTCGAAATGTGTGCGTGCATGTGTGTGTGTGTGTGTGTGCACATATGACTAGACATGTACCAAATGTGATGATTTCTATGTGTCTATGCGTAACGGAACCCCCCCCCCCCCTCCCACATTGGTATCTTTTACTTGCCGAATGTGTGTGCATGTCTTTGTTCTAGCCTTCTTGTAGCCCTGCTCTAGTGTGTTAGTTGCTATGAGTGTATGTGCCATGCACCCCCCCAACTCACCGTGATAATTTGTTTTTTGTGTTCTACCCAGGCTATTATATCGTTCTAGTATTGATCTATTCTAGGCTAGAACATCTAGGCTACAAGTTCTAGCCTAGAACGAGATTGGGTCTTCTAGCGTGTACCAAAGGTCAGAATCGGCAGCTCGGCTAACTCGAGGGCCACGGTGTCGCGCCTCTTGTAGCGACCCATAGGCATCGCAGCCTCCACCCCTTTGCATCCCCCAGCGTTGGCGTTCTCTAGGTCAACTCCCCCCACGCGTAGGATGGCCTCCGACTTTGGCTCCCATGCCTACCCCCCCCCCCCCCCGCCCACGAGCTCCCCACCACTGACTACCACTGTCCCCATCCGAGCCTCTGCTCAGACCGAAAAACAAAAAGCGAAATTGGCTGCACCAGCCCAGGCAACATAGCAGGACCCAAAATACATCCGGGCGCACTTGCAGGGCCAGTAAGGCAGTTTTGGGAGGCGCCGGGGCCCCGCTATGGCCCTCACACCCACGACCTATGGCCCCCCGTTGTCCGGACCGATGAGATGTGCTTTGCCAATCGGTCACGGAGCCCATACGGTGCGCACCACACAGTATGCCCTGCACTCTCTGGTCCCTCCAGTAGAGGCAAGTCTCTCTTTTGGGGGGGTGTCTGAAGTAGCGCCCGAAAGGGAGGGGCTCCAGAGTCACTAGGTCGCGGCACATCGTGCCTATCCAACGGTGCCACCTTCAACCCACAAGCTGGACGCCTGCTGTAGTGTCCCCTCGTCGCCCCCCCCCCCCTTGCACGTGGGGAGCAATTGGTAGTGGATCTCCTGCTGCACACTACCACATGGTTATGCAGCATTTGATACTGAAGCTCCGTTGGTGCATTGCCGCACTGATTGGGAGCAGTGAGCAGTGCAACTCCGCCAATGCACTCCCACGCTGCTAGGGAGCGGTGGGCGGTAGAAGTCCACTTGTTCACTGCCACACTGCTAGGGTAGAGACAACAATGTAACTTCTTACGTGCAGTGACACAATGCTTCGGCCCAAGGGGATGTGTCACTCCTTCATACACCGCCCCACTGCTTGGCAGCACTAGGCGGTGGACCTCCGTCACTACACTGCGACAATAAACATGAGTAGTGGCAGCGGAACTCATTGAGTGGGGCAGCATTGGGCCGTGAAATTCCTTTTGTACGCTGCCGCACTCCACGGAAGCAATGAGTAATGGTGCTCCTTTTGTGCATAGGCACTTTCATGGGGAGCATTGGCTAGTGTGCTCCAGAGTAGTGGACATTGGGTCTCTTTTGGTACACTTTCGTGTTTTTGGGGAGCAATGGGTAGTGGATCTGCTTCAACAAACTACCACATTGATGGACAGCAAAGGACGCTGGAACTCTATCAGTGCCCTATCACGCTGCTTGGGAAAAGTGGACTATACGACTCTTTTGGTACATTGCTACAATGTCGGGACCACGGGGCACTGGAACGCCATCCTCGCGCTGCCATACGGATGGGCGGTAATACATGGCACCTTGTTGCAGAGTATTGGGCATTGGAACTCCTTTGGTCCACTACCGCACTGCTGGGGCGCATTTGGTAGTGTAACTTCTTATGTTCACTGCCATACCATTTGGTCGCAGTGGCCTCCATACACTGCCACACTGCCTGGCAGGAAGCGGTAGCCGATCTCCTTCGATGCACTATCAGAGTTTAGTGGATTGAAGAGCAAGGAATCTTGTTCTGCAAACCCCCACATTGTTGGGAAAGCATCGGGATGTCGAGTCCCTTTTGCACGCTCCCACATTGCTAGGGAGGAGCTGCCGGTCCATACTCCTTAGGCCACGATAACGAGCAACCCTTTAGGACCCCCTTGCGTGCACTTTCTTCCCTATTGGCTATGTCATTTTTGTAAATGTGTTTTTGGGTTATAGTCTCTACCGTAACATATGGCGGATAAGAAATATGCATGTTTTGCATGTTCTGTGCGCGCACAACTGCATACACAAATGGCATTCTCTATTTGGCATGATAACTAGTTTTGGACGAAATTTGTGCCACCGCTGTTGTTGGGGCAGTAAAGGGAGGGGAGTTGCGTTAGTTACATAATGTACAAAGTTACCACGCAAACATGCCCCCTCCGGTGGTGCGCTCACCTTTGGGGCCGCCGTTGGGGGGTCCGGGGTTTTACCTGTTCCTCCCGCCCTCTCGGGCTGTTGACCGGAGGTTTACATTATACAATATTGTGATTCTTCCTTTATACTACTACTTCACTTCATACATACACATCCCATAGGGCAATATAGGTTCCCACACATTGCGGAGTTTCTCCGAGGTTCTTTATTTTATCTTTCACCGGCTTTGGTGTAGGCTGTAGCAGGGCGGCGGGGACTCGAACTGCTAACCAGCGGGGCCTTGCCGCCCGGTCCGGGGGGGTCTCTGGGGGGGCAGGCTGGGGGGGGCGGAGGGAGGGGTGATCAGGGCAGCGCGGGGTAGGTGCCATTGCCTCGGCGCAGTGAGGACCATAGCGGAGGGCTGTGGCCCTACCTCCGGCTTTGGGGGAGGAGGGGGCAGCTGTTAAGGGGTGGGGGGGGGCTCAGGGCAAGGGGCCTATTGATACGGCTCCTCCGATAGGCTGCGAGGGCGCGCATGGCCCTACCGCCGTAGCCCGCTGCCACTACCCTGCAGACAATGTGGCGCCGGACCATCGCGCTCTGCTGTCTGGCCACTGCACTAGCCTCTGATGAGCGACTGAGCGAGAAACAGGCACTGTGACTGTTTGGCGTCCGCAGTGGGCAGGGCGCTGCCTCACTGCCACACTTATCCCCTCTCACCCACTCACACACCCCACATACCTAACCTGGTCCCGCCGCGTCGCTGAAGCCCCGGTGTGGGGGCCTCCATGCTGCTGGCTGCCATACCTCAGGCACGGGGCGGGGCACTGGGGCATGGGAGGGGGGTGACACGGACCCAAGGGAGTGTCGGGGCATAGGGGGCACACACGGGCGGCGGCAGTCGGCAGAGGGCGCTCCGCGCGGGAGAGGCGCTTGCCAGAGCTTTGCTGAGGGCCCTGTGTGCGGGGCGGGGGGGGGGCGCTGGGGGAGAGGAGGGGGAAGCTTGGTTAGCCGTTGTCGTTGGGGGTCGCGGACCATTGCCATGGCCAACGAGGCCGTACTAGGGGCCGCGGGGTCCATGGGGATCGTGCTTGGCACTGGGACGTGCACCCAGCCGACACTGTTAGTACACTGCCTAAGGGCAGTGCCCGAGCCCTGTCGTTGGGGGCTTCGCACCCGGCACCCAGCCCGTGGGTACAGCTGGGGAGTACTCAGTGTGTCATAGTCTATTGTGGTTTGTGATCTGCTATGGTATGTTGTGTTGTGTGGTGGCGTGGTGTGTTGTGTTGTGGTCACATGAGGTGCGATGTGGTGTGTTGCGCTGTCATGTGGTGTGGTGTGGCGTCATGTGCTGTGGCCTCGTGTCATATGGTGTGGTGTGCTGTGGTTTGGTGTGCTGTGCTGCGGTCTCCTATGGTGTGTGATTGGTTGTGGTGTGTTGTACTGTGCAGGGGGGGTAGTGTGTTGTGGTCACATGACGTGCGTTGTGGTGCGGTGTGTTTTCATGTGGTGTGGTTGGTGTTGTTGGTTGAATGGTTTGTTGGTTGCTTGGCAGGTTGGGTTGTTTGGCAGCTTGGGTTAGTTGTTGGGTGTTTAGCCGGTTTCGGCATGCTGTGTGGTGTCTGCACCCTGTGTTGTGTGGTGCCGTTTGCTGTTGTATGCTCTGTGATGTCATGTGTGTGGGTACACATGTATTTATTGCCATTCAACGGGAGGGAGGGGGGGATCGTAAGCATGTAATATTTTTGTTCTAGCGGCGTTCTAGGGAACTGCTCTAGCGACGTTCTAGCGGAGGCGCTGGAACGTTCTAGCCGAGGCGGTAGAACGCCGCTAGAGCGCCGCTAGAACAGTTCCCTAGAACGCCGCCAGAACACAAATATTAAATGCTTACGATCCCCCCCTCCCTCCCCTGGAATGGCAGTAAATACATGTGTACCCACAGACATGACATCACACAGCATACAACAACATACGGCACCACACACCACATGGTGCAAACAACACACATCATGCCCCAACCGGCCAAACACCCAACAAATAACCCAAGGTGCCAAAAAAACTCAACCTGCCAAGCAACCAACGCACCATTCAACCAACGAGACAGGCAACCCTATCGCACGATACCCCACCACAGCACACCACACCACATGACACCGTGTTGTAGTCTGTTGTGGTGTGTGATCTGCTATGGCGTGATGTACTGTGCAGTGGCGCGGTGTGTTGTGGTCACATGATGTGCCGTGTGGTGTGCTGCGGTGTTATGTGGTGTGCTTTGGTGTCATGTGTTGCGGCCTCGCGTCATGTGGTGTGGTGTGGTGTGGTGTGCTGCGCTGTGCTCTGCTGTCCTGCGGTCTGTTGTAGTGTGTGATCCGCTATGGTGTGTTGTACTGTACGGGGGGGGGGGTTTGTGTGTTGTGCTCAGATGACGTGCGGTGGGTGTGCTGTTTTATCATATGGTGTGGTAGGGTGTCATGTGGTGGCGTGTGGTGGGGTATTGTGCAATAGGGTTGGTTGTCTGGTTGGGTGAATAGTGTGTTCGTTGCTTGTTTGCTTTGGCTTGTTGCTATGTTGAGTTGTTTGGTAGCTTGGGTTATTTGATGGGTGTTTAGCCGTTGGGGCATGTTGTGCACTTTGTCCCGTTCCCGGCGAACCGCCTGCGAAAAAGTTTCCCTGCTGTGGCATCCCGAGCGAGCCAACTATGAAGGTTTACTGCATTGACGTAGATGACGCATCCTCAAGCGCACCCCCTGCAGCCTTACTTCTTGAAAGTGACCGTTACCCGACTGATTACGTTGAACGTTAAGTGTTTGGTGACCGCGACCTCGAGAACACACTCCCCGAGGTCCCCGGTGTGGCCGGGGTATACCCAAACGGATGACACCCATCCTAAATTGGGCTAGGGCGGTGCAAATGTTAGACTGCAATTGCTAGGCCGCATGCCCAACTGTTTGGAGGTGCCCAACACGTGCTTTTTTCGTCACATTCTAGGGTTTTGGGGTGTTTCGGGGAGCATCATGCGTAGTGCGCGTGGCCGGCAAATTTTGCTAAGGGCGCTCCAAAAATCGCTCAGAATTTATCCGGTGCCCGCTTGGGAAATCCCCGAGCAGGGTTGGTTTTCTTAGGCAATTCTGAGCATGACGCTAGGCATTTTCGAAAACAATATCGCCGGCGATTGGGAGATGCGAAGCAAAGCCATTTAGCGACATGTGGCGAGCTTTTCCAAGTTGAGTGGCAGTGTATGGAATCATGCTGCTTGCCAACATTGTGGTGGTATACTAAAGGAGGCCCATTGCCCACTGCTCCCGAGCAATGTGGTAGCGTACAAAAGCAAATGCACCACCCATCACACGCGAGAAGTGTGGCACTACACTGGATATCCGATGCCCATTGCTCCCCAACATTTTGGCGGTAATGGGGGAGTTCCACTATGCACTGCTCCCCATCACTGTGGGGGTGCCGGAAAGGAGATCCGCCGCTTATTGCTCCCCAGCAATATGGTAGTGCACTCAAGGAGATCCACTGCCCACTACTCCCGAGCGGGGTGGTTGTCCACAAATGAGTTCTAGTGCTAGTCTAGCAGCATACTAAAGGGGATCCACTGCCCATTGCTCCTTACTAGCGTGGCACTATATGTAAGGAGTCCTACCGCCCATTGCTCTTGCGCAGTGTGGCGGTGCACTAGCGGAGTTTCAGTGCCCATTGCTCCCCAGCAATGGCAGTGTGCCGAAGGAGATCTACCACCAATTGCTCCCCACTGCCACGGCAGGCAGTGTGCTCAAAGTGATCCACTGCCCACTGCTCCCAAGCAAAATGGCAGTATTTTGAAGGAGATGGGCCGCCCACTCCTTCGAGAGATGGGCCGCCCACTCCTTCGAAGCAATGTGGTAGTGTGCAGAGGGAATTTCACATCCCAGTGCTTTCCACCAATGTGGTGCTATTCCGAAGGAGAACTCTTGCTCCTTGCTCCATTGTAGTGTGGCAAGTGCACTGAAGGAGATCTGTTGCTCGGCAGTGTTGTAGTTTATTGAAGGAGCCCCACTGCCCACGTCTCCTTTGCCAGATGGCAGTGCACGAAAGAAGTAAAAGTGCCAACCGCCCCATAGCAGTGTGGTAGTGGACTAAAGGAGTCCCACAGCCCACTACTTCCGAGTAGTGTGGGCCTGCAGTGACGGAATTTCATTGTCCTTTCCTCCCAAGCAATATGGCAGTGTGCGGAAGGAGATCCACTACCCATTGCTCCCCAAAGGCATGAAAGTGTTCTCAAGGAGATCCACTGTCCATTACTCCCCAATACAGTGGAGTTCCATTGCCGCATGCCCCCCATAAATGTGGCAACCAGTTGATATGTGAAATATTAAAGATTAACGACATTACCTTTAATCTAGGTCACGGCAATGTACCAAAGGAGTTCCACAGCCCACTGCTTCACATCACCCTGGTACTGCACTGACGGATTCTGAATCGTCATTGCTCCCAAGTGTGGCAATGCGCTGAAGGAGTTCCACAGCCCATTGGGCCGCAGCAATGTGGCAGTGCACTAAAGTAGTTCTAGTGCCCACTGCTCCGTGGCAATGTGGCAGTGTGCTGAAGGAGTCCTGCAGCCCACTGCAGCCCACCACTGTGGCGGTGCACTAAAGGAGTTCCACTGCCCACTACTCCCTATCATTGTGGCATGCACACTGCTCCCGGGGAGAGTGGCAATATACGGAAGGAGACCCAGTGCCCGCTTCTCCCAAGCAATGTGGCATTGTAGACGAGGCACTGTACCCACCGCTCCCCAGCCGTGTGGCGTGGCGTTGAAGGAGATCCACTACCTACGGCTCCCTAGTAGTGCGGCGGTGTACTAAAATAGTCCCACGGCCCACTACTGCCCAGCAGTGTGGCAGTGCACTAACAGATTTCCACTACCCACTGCTCCCTAGCAAATTGGCAATGCAATGAGGGAGGCCCACTGCCCACTGTTTCCCTGCTCCCCAGTAGAGTGGCAGTGTACAGGAGCAGACCCACCGCCCACTGCATCCCACCACTATGGCAGTATACTTAAGGAGGCCCATTACGCATTGCTCGTGAGCGATGTGGTAGTGTACAAAAGCAAATGCACTACCCATTACACCCGAGAAGTGCGGCAATGCACTGAAGGATATCCAATGCCCATTGCTCCCAGAAATTGTGGTGGTAATGGGGGAGTTCCCCTATGCACCGCTCCCCATCACTGTGGGGGTGCAAGATAGGAGATCCGCAGCCTATTGCTCCCCACCAGTATGCCGCTAATTTTATCGCGCCCCCCCGCCAATTCTGGGCAGCGCATATGCTTTATCATTTCGTTTCAGTAGCAGTAGGTGCTTACTAGAGGCGCACTGGGGTTGGCTGGTGGTGGCAAAAATGATCGGAGCTGATTTGCGTACTGTTGATACTTTGGAGCAGGAGCAAGCTGAGTATGTGTCATGTGGCTCCTGTCACATACTAACCATCGGCTGTCGGCCGGGAGGGAGGGGCCTGGGTGCCTGAATGTGCCCACAGGGGATCGACAACAGTGTAGGCGTTGTGGGCGGTCCGCTGTGCTGTCTGAGCCCGTCTGCAGCATGAATGAGCCAGCTCCACCAGTTGGCTGCTCACGTTGATATGCTTGGCTACGTTGCGTCTGTGCGCCTTTCATCCGGGACCGTGTGCCCAGCTGTGTGAAGCAGCCTCTGCCTGGCTGTGCAAATTGGTGTATGCATACCTATGTAATGTGATGCGTGACCAGCCGTGTGCAATGAGGTGTCAGCCCCCCCACTCACACCACACAGAATAACATACACTATTCCCAATAGTCGGCCGCACACCACTGCACATAGCGCGGCGTACGTCACTTCAGAATGACATAACCAGGCACTTCACATTGTCAAAAATCCACTGCACAGAGCCAGACACAGATCAGTCTTCACGTAAAGCACCCCAGACATAGCTTCCCTGTTCATCTCTGCAGGTCAATTTGCACCATGGTGTCCCAAAGGAAGAAATTGAGATTACATCCACAGCTAGCGGAGGGACGTTCCTGCTGGAGTTTACCATGTTAGGGCGACTGATTGGAGATCCAGTGTTTGAGGTCTGCATTTGTCAGTAGTGGTGTGCATTTTGTGCATATTGTGTGGGGTGTATCTTGGTGCATTTGCACGTGCGTGTGTGTGTTTGTGGTTTCCGGCGTTTGTGTGTGTGTGTGTGTGTGTGCGTGCATGCGTGCATGCGTGCGTGTGTGTGTATGTTCTGTCTCAATACTTCATGATGTTCATCTGACCAGGACTTGTCAACCATGCATGTTTCCATGCATCTATTTTTTCCAAAAGGTGCCCAGTGGTGTCATTGGTTAGGCTCTCGACAGCTGACCTGTTTTCAGTGACAGAAGGTGCACCGTTCACTCAGCTGCCGCCCCAATGTGCTCAGCCTCTTAGAGCTGCACTGCACTGTCATCTCCAATGTACTGGTTGTTTGCTACCTGCAGACTTCTTGTGGCATAAGACCTGTCCTTCATTCGACGCTTCATCGGTTGAGGTCTGGGTGCTCAGGCTGATCTTCGACCAGTGCCTGTTTGTCATGTTCATCCTGCATGTGTGAGGGTGTGTGTAGGGATATGTAAATTTGTGTGTGTGGTGAGAGCTGTGGTCTGTGTTGACATGGCCACTGGTTGAGGCAAGTCTCCCCTGTGCACCACTGCATACTGGGCCCATCTACACGAGTAAGTCCATCTGCTTCTTCCTAGAACACGGCCAAGCGCGCTTCAATGGGGCTGTTCCAGAGGCGCAGTTCCCTTGGACTTGTGGGAAATCACATCAACATCACCTCTGGTGAGTGGACTCACAAGGATGCAGGTGACGTTTGTGGTCTGGCCCTGACCCCTCCAGACAAGGCAAGTTGGGCATGACACCCTAATCGTAGCAAATTGTGCACAGGCGCTTCAGAAAGACACACATTTTTTCACATCTTCTTGACTGAGATTCGTGCAGTGCACGTAATCATACACAACAAACACAACACACATAAAATGGCAGTGACATACTCCCTAAAGGGACTGTAGCCACCGTCCAACACCACCGGGCTACGTGGCTCAAAAACACGATTCCAAGGGGGCCTATACCACCCACAACCTCCCACTTTTTGTGGTTTGCTCGCCTCAAAATCGCTCAAACGGATGCCTAGACCCCTGTATACCCCCCCCCCCCCCTTGCGCATGCACAGCCTTGTCTAAGCACGGGGTGGGCGTTGAACTGCCGTTTTGAGGAAATTTTGGGACCGCTGTTTTTGTGGTCCAGAATGGAGGATTGGGTGTTTGTAGAGCATTTGTACAGGGAAAGAGGGGCTGAGTCATGTCTGTGATGGTGCATTCTATTCATAACAACATTGTACCGCACATTGGAAGCCCATGCTGCTGGTTCTGATGTACTTTTCAGCTATGGCTAACAATGTTATTCCCGGTCTGGCTGTCACATACGTTCGGAGCACCGAGGAACATGCGCTTGCCACCATTATTGCTCCCTCTCGTCATGGCGACAACTACATCCATTTGAAGTACACACGGTATGGGAAGGAGATTGAACACAATGCCGCTTTTGATAGACTGCTCTTCCCCATTCGCATCCCCTTGCCATCCCCATTTGAGGGGTCCCCCACATGTGGGCGCTCGCCGACGCGCAGTCCATCACCACCGGTTCGTACCGGCCCTGCCCCAGCTACAGCCCTGCCTGTCGGTTGGGAGCTGGCCACCACCATGGATGGCATCCCCTACTACATGGATCACAACCGGGGTATTACAACTTGGGAACGTCCTCAGTTGCCGGCATACTCTATCAGATTGTGGGGAGGACAATGGAGGGGAGATTGTGCGGGCAGAAGCCGCCCGTGGTGCTTGGGGATTGGGGCATGTTTTTGAGGACAAGCCGTACTTCACAAAGGACATTGTGGATGATAGCTTTGTGCCTAAGAATAGGAAGCCCAAACGTGTGCCGCAGCCTGCCGCGAAACCTGCTCCAAAGCCAGCCCCAAAGGGCAAGCATGTCCAATTGTTCAAGATGAGGCGGAGGGTTGGAAAGGGCTTCTATTCCATGGCACCTGATGCCCCCGACAGTGAATATGGACAAGCAGAATATTTGGAGAGTTGTTTGTGCATTGTACCACGCTTTGTGTAAGGTTCCAGGCCCGCGTGTGCTTTGCTGCCACATGTGTCACGCGCATGCATGGCCTTGTCCAAGTACGGGGTGGGCGTTGAACCGCCGTTTTGGCCCGTCTTCTGGGACCGGGGCCGTGCTTGCGCAAGGAGGGTGGGGTACTAGTGCCATCTTGGCTCCGGAAAGCTACAAGGTCAAATCCAAACAAGTGGGTGCCAAAAGGGATCAAGAAGTCCATTTGGGAGTGTATGTTGTAATTCGTGCATTTTTTTTTTTGCGGTAAATGCACGTAACAAAAAAATTGGTCTAGTCGTGTAATGGTTTTTGCGGTAAGTCGCGTAAGCCCGTCGCATGCATTGCCACAAAAAAACATTACTCGGCTTGATGATTTTCTTGTACACACGTTTACCGCAAAAAAAAAATCTCCACGACGTGACAATTTTTTTTTTATACACATTTTCTGCAAAAACAGAATTACACGACTTACTGCAAAAAGAAATTACACGATGTGACGATTTTCTCCTACACGCCTTTACCGCAAAAATGAAAAAATTACACGACTTTACCGCAAAGAAAAAATTGCCAATTTTGCCGACAATGCATGCTTGTAGGCAATGTGCCCACCCATGGGCCACTTCTGATTTTGTCTCTGTGCTTGGCGTTGGGGACCCCCGAGAATGCAAGGGTGGCATTGCACTTCCGCCCTCTTCTGGGCCCGTGAGAAGGCAGGGGTGAGGTGGCCACTTCTGGTTTTGTCCCCCCTTTGTTTTGGGACCCCAGAGAATGCAGGGGTGACGTAGCATTTTCGCCATCTTTTGGGCCCCCGAGATACCAGGGGTGAGACAGCCACGGATTTCGTCCCCCTTTGTTTGGGGATCCCCCAGACTGCAGGGGTGATGTAGCATTTTTGCCCTCTTTTGGGCCCCCGAGAAGGCAAGGGTGAGGCAACCAATTCTGATTTTGTCCCCCTTTGTTTGGGGATCCCTGAGACTGTGGGTGGATGTAGGATTTCCGCCCTCTTTTGGGCCCCCGAGAAGGCAGGATGAGGCAGCCACTGATTTTGTCCCCCTTTGTTTGGGGATCAAGGAGAGTGTTAAGGCCACCCCACCTCACTGCAAGGCAAGGAGGCCTCGGCCCAGCAGAGCGTGGAAAGCCCGGAGGCCAGGCCACAGCCTTCCATGGCCACTTCCACAGAGGAGGACACCCGTCCCAAGGTCCTCATCCGTGGAGAGTGATGCAAGGTGCCGGATGGCTACCTAGGAGATGCAACTGGCCAGCTGGAGCGTGACCACCGTTTCATCAATGACCTGGCCAAGCAACTAGTAGCAGACTTGCGCGCCGCTTGGCAGCTTAACCTCAATTGTGGCGCAAAGCCCACGTCTAGTGACACAAAAACGAACTTGATCTACAAGCGTGCATTCTGCAACGACTTGTAGCGGGTGCATTTTTTATGGGCTATATTTTCCTCAGCCCGTTCGGAGTACCTATGGTGGAGCGTATAAGATGACTATTATATAGGCCCCATACCAATGCCTTGGTGGCCTATGGTCGCACTAGCGTTGGCCATGGCCCTGTCAGGACTCTGTTTCTTGAGCCTGATTTTGTTTTCAGCGCTGGCACACTAGGTGTTGGCCATGGCCCCGTGAGGACTCTTTTCTTGGGCCTAATTTTGTGTCTAGTGCCAATGACACCATGTGAACCTATGTTATATTGGCCAAGTCCCAACTGATGGGTGGCCACATAGAGTAATATGTGCTTTGTCTACTCGGCTTCCCATGGTTCAGGTCTCTAGGGGGTGCCGTACGGAACCGGCAGCTATACGTACTGCGCATGTATTGCAAAAGTTGCATTTCTTTCAATTTTCAATCGTTTTTAATAATTTACACGAGTTACCGCCAAAAAATTGCACGCACTTACCGCAAAAAAAATTACACGGCTAGACAATTTTTTTTTTGTACGCGACTTACATTTTTCACCATTTGGGACGACAGACACCTTCTCCAAAAAAAAATCGTCTCACACCACGTGGGATGCCACAAGAAGTGGTTTTAGTGGTCGACAGCCCGTGGTGCGCTGATTTGGCCCTTCGAAGGTGCCAAAATGCCTTATACATAGTGCGTTTTGTAATGAAGAATGGGTCAAAAATGCGTCAAAAATTGATTGTCCCAACATTGATCTTGGACAGTTTGGAATGCACAAAAGTGTGAAATGAGAGCATGTATGTACAATTACCACGGGTCAGCTCAGGTCACCACTGTCTAGAGGAGAGGGACACAGCCCTATATATGTGGGGTCCAGTGGGGGTATACCATGGGAGCGGCTCCTGGCTATTGGTAACAATGGAGTATTACCGGGTGTTTATACACCATGATGTATCTCGGTCTGGGGGTGCATAGGAGATGCCCTGGGTGGGCACATAGTACTGATGGCCTGCACGATGCGGATATGGGGGCGATGAAGGCTGAGGGCCAGGCTAGGCTGGAGCTCCCCAGAACCCCTGGCTACACATCCATGGACTTTTGCATGTTCGTTACCGGTTGCAGGGTGCAAGTGGTCCGAGGGGATGAAATGTCAAAGGATATCAGGGGTGGACACCGTGACGGGGCCAGCTCTTGCTTCGCCGCGTGCATGCTGCTTTGTTTCTTGGTTGCTGCATTGCACCCATAGAAGGCGCCCTTGCTTTGTGCTTGTTGCTATGTTGCCTGGTTGCCATACCTTGCCCCTTTACCCCCGGCGATCCAACGGGCCAGCGCTCGTCGCCGTTGCTAGTGCTAACGCTGTGCAGTTGCCACTGCCCCCAAAGCCTGGTTGGCTGTTATCCCCGGTCTTCTGGGTCCTCCGTCATGCTGTGGGCCAACCCATGCAACCCGGGGACCCACGGGATCAAGCAAGGCAGGAACCACCTGTTGGTGCGGAATGCCCGGTAACTCCAATAGACGGCATGATAAGTGGTTATGACTATGACTATGACTATGTATGTATGTATGTATGTATGTATGTATGTATGTATGTATGTATGTATGTATGTATGTATGTATGTATGTATGTATGTATGTATGTATGTATGTATGTATGTACATACATACTTACATACTTACATACATACATACATACATACATACATACATACATACATACATACATACATACATACATACATACATACATACATACATAGTCATAGTCATAGTCATAACCACTTATCTATGACCACTTATGTATGTAATCCTTAACCTGTTCCACATCTTCGATGCCTCACGGGGTAAAGGTAGGAGTGTTCAACAATCAATGACATCAGGGTAGACAGAAGTAGTAGTCAGGGAAAGGGTTCAGGTATAGTTACAATAATAGGGGCTCCTGCTCCTCTCTCCAAGTAGGTAGGATACCATCCATTACGGTTTCTTCTCCTTTTCAGGTTTCGACAGAATACGATGTCGGAGCGAGACTAGGAGTCAGTGGGACGCCTCCCTGCCGGGGGGGCTCAGAGGAGAATCCATCAAGCAGGAGTTCATCTCCCTGGGGTTCCATCATGGGAATATCAGGTGGTCAATGGGGTATTCAACCTGGGGTTCTAACTGGGGTACTTACATGGGGATCAGAAGATCAAAAAGGTGGGGTACAATCAGGGTGGTATCTTGGGATCATACTGGTATTCCACCTGGGATATGATCGGGGATTCGTACTTGGGATCCATCTGGAGCACCCTAAGAACAACAATCCGGGTTCAATCAGGGGTACAAACTGTGAAGTGTCTGGGAATCAGTCACTTCATCATAGTCACTGAAATAAAACTGCAAAGTCATGGCCTTCGGCCAGGGATCTGCTGTCACGGGGGGCTACCGGTCCCGCCCTGCGATGCAATGCGGGGCAACCGTGACAGCAGGTCTCACAGCCATCACACAACCTAAATAGGAGCAGAGCTGGATGTTCAACCAGACTCATACATCGATTCAAATGGTGGACGGGTTCCCCTCCCAGATGTCCGGGTCTGGGCTGGGGACGGATTTATCACAGGGGTCGCTGGAGGTGGGGACGGCACCGGGGTGACCCCTGCCCCGCCAGCAGGCGAAGTACAGCACCGCTGGCCTCCCCCTCTGGGAGCAGCGGTACAACAATGTTGGTTTATACTTTGTAGCAACATGTCCGCCACACAATCTCATACTCTGCAGATGAATCTCAGTTATGTTACCCCCTCCTCCCCTCTCACCCATAGGATCACGGGACTCCTCCTTCCTTCCTGCTCATTTTGCATCCACAGAGGACTGGGGCTCCAAAGTGTCAGTTCCATCACGATAGAGGTCCCCCTGTCATGGGGGGACCCGGAGACTTAGACCATGTGTAGGCAGAAATGTCCCCTTAACCCCCCACACGCTCTTGACCTCTTCCCCGAGTGAGTATCTCACAATTTTTTTTTTTCTGGGGGACGCAGGCAGCGCCGCTTTGAAAATTTTTCGTTTTTATTTTCATCCGGGACCATTATTTCGGAGTTAAAGTGTGCTGCCTGTAGGCTGGGTGCCCGGGTAGCCAGGGTTCAGTTTCGGCCCTACAGGGGGGGGAAGAGAGGACACCTGGGCAACCAAGAGGTCTGAAAGAGCGTCGTGGGTTCTAAAAATAAAAAGCTGTCAGATCCTCTCTGCCCTCCCCGCCAGGGCAACCCCCTCCTTGCCTGCCCCCAAGCTTCGGCTTCCACACATTTGACTTTGACAGGTCAGGGAGTAGATAACGACTCGGAAAATTTTATTTTTTCCGCGAGCTGCTGCCCCTGTTACAGACACTGGGAACAATTACCAGATTGCTTCTGGTTTCTCATGCGGTGATGAAATAGACAGCGTCAGCCAGAAAAGTTTGTCAGCAGTCAAGGGCACGGCTTGTCACTGTGTTTGGTTTTTCTTTTGCGCGACTGCCTGATGCGGTTCTTCACACCCTTCAGGAGCCTACGGGCCTATAGCGCTTGGTTTTTCCTCACTTTCATTGTTGGTCGTCAGTTGTCTGCGTCCGCCGTTAGGCTGTTGGGAGGGCAAGGTATGGAGGTATGGGACACGAATCAGGAAAGGAGGTAACTAGGAAGTGAGGGCCGTGTGTGATTGAATCATGGTCAAGCCGTTACCATTCTGATTTGTCGTGACGTGCAGATAGTGAGTATCGACGTCCCAGAATGACAAAAGCGGACATCACTCGCAGGGTAATTCCACCCGACAATGACAGCATCTATGACGCGCAAATAGTGAGTATCGGCGTCTGTGGGAAGTATGGGGTATGCCAAACAGAGCGAAACTGCCTGAGGCCCAGGGGCATGCAGATAGTGAGTATCGGTGCCTGTACCAGTCCCACAGAGGTAATCTTTTTGGTTTTCTCTCCACTCCACATGTTCAGCCCCATGACAACTATTTCTCCGGAGTTTGGTCACATTCAAAAAGGGGGCACCCCTACAAAATTGCGATGGCTACCCTCTCATGGGGACCCGGTAGAAGAACCGGTGGGCCTGTGGGTTCAACCAGACAGCGTCAGGGCCAGGATCATGACAATGTGTATTCTGGCCGGGTCCATTGACAACACTGTGTTGGATGAGGTCCTCAAACTGCGTCCCGATATCGAGACTAATACCTGGAGTTCCCTGGTGGGCAAATTACCGGATGGTGCTGAGAAGGACATCTGCCGCCAGGTTGTCAAATCCAAGAGAGTACCGGAAAGCTTCTCAAACATCTCCTCAAAATACTCACTTTTGGATGCCATGCTGGCCACCATTGCAAAAGTCTCAGACAGACCCATGCTTACCGAATGGAGCACTGCACGTCTCAATGCCAAGTCCGAACTTCGCTCTATCTGGTCAGCCTTTTACAAGGAAATTTTTAGTGAATCCGACGCTCTCTCAGAAGCTCCAGATCAACCCACAGACGTAGTCCCACAGGAACAGGGTTCGGAGTCCGCTGATGTCTTGGGTGCCATCTCCCTGGTCAACACCGTTGATGATCTTTCGAACAATGAGGAAGATAAACTTCAGTCCTTGGTTGCTGAGATGTACAGTGAGGATGTTCCTGTTGAAGTTTTGCTGCTGGCAGCCTCGGGGATCAGGAGTAATATTTTGTTCAGGTTGAAGTCAGCCACACCGGTTGAGGGCAGGTTCTGGAAGGGTGTCATGGTAGCGTTGCTCAAGTGGATGCGTCCTCTTAGGCAGGCAGAAGAGGAAGGGCATCGCCTGCAGGCCAAACTAGCTGCAGAGGCTAATAGAAAACGCAACGTTATTTCCAGTCCTTCTTCGGGTGCAGATGCGTCCAAGCCCTCTCCGTCCAAGCCAAAAAACTCCAAGAAACCGCGGGTAGAGGGAGTAGTCAGGGCACTAACGCTGGATGAAACGGCTTCCACTGCACAGGGCAGTAACTCCGCTGAGCCACGACAGGCTAGTGCCTTCATCTCTGATAATGTTTCACCGCCGGTGCAACAATGGCAAGCAGGGTCTGGGCTGGGCAAAGTTATTGTTGAGAAGTCGCAGTCCACCACGGATCGTTTGAAACCTATTCTGCTCACTGGGTTTGAACATACTGATGCCCTTGACTCCTTTTTGGGTTGTGAAGCTGCCTTCGGTCAGTTGTCTCTCGACTACAGAGTCTATCGGGACATGCTGTCCCAACTTGCTGAGGTTGTCATGTTTGTTCCGTCCAACAGACTAGATCCCATCCTGGGAGGTAAGTACCGCGACAGCTTGCGCATCAGAGCATCCAGGGACCCATTGGGCCGCTCAGACCTCATTGAGGTGAAGGAATTACAACTGGTTGAAGGACCGCGAAAACTTGGCTCTCATATTCCTCAGCCTGCGCCTGCCAAAGAGGCTCCTCTGAGTACACCCGTTTCAAGTCTGTTTCTCTCGGCATCTAAAATGCAATCCCCGGTGTGGTGTCTGTTTCCGCCCTTCTCCCCCTCTCATGCCTTCATGTCCATGTGGGGTTGGGGCTTTCAACGAGAGTTAGGGGGGATCATTAGATTCCACTCTCCCCCGCCTGGAATGCCTGATGCACTCAGGGAGGTTGTGTCTGCTCACGCCATCTGGGGTCTGTCCAAAGTTTACGATGCCGCAGCAAAATCCACCGTGATAGGAGAGGATGACGACTCGCCGGAACACTGGGTCTCGGCTAAGGAGTGTGTAGAACTAGCAGTGAAACACAGAGATCACAGGTTCTACGACGTGCCTGAATGGGCGGCTGAGGAGTTTTCAAAGCGCAAAACGCTTACCAAGGTCAACAAAGTGCGTAAGAAGCTGAAAACGGGGGACTACTCTACAGTGTCCTCAATTGCCCTAGCCCTTGACGCATCGTGGGGTCTGTTGGCCAGTGACGGGGTTCCCCCTCCTACTGTTGAGTGCAGTGATGCTGAACACCATCGGGTTTTGATATGTGGTGAACGAAAAGTGTCAGTCCTCAATGGACAGGCTTAACTAAGAAGGTAGAAACGGTGGGGTCCAGACACGTGGGTTTGCTCGGTGTTCCCTCATCACCTGCGGATGCTACCCTCGTAAGGTTAGCAACCATGGCGTGTGGCGATACTAAATTTCACATGTGTACCAATGCAGTTGTTTTGGGCAGGATGGGCCTGTTGGCGGCCCCAGTCCCTGTGAATTTTGTTGAACCGGAGTGTGGTCTTCCCCTTTGGGTGGTGGTCATTTCTTTACAATGGGGACGACAGCACCAAGTGCTAGTCAAGTCAGGAAAGGCAGTGGCAAGACACCGCAAAGAGATTGTGGATGACACTGCTGGGTGGTGGCAAGATGTCTGCAGAGTCACTGAGTGGGATCCTCTGTCTCGGGGATGGCGGACAGAAAAAGTTCTGTGTCGATGCGTCCCGCAGGAAAGTGTCATGATGTTACATGTCTGGCTCAATTGGACCCCCCCTCAGTGGTCGTTGTAGTACTATGAAGTGCAAATTGTATGCCCCTTTGATTCAGCTGGCCACAGCACCAAGTGAGTCTCGTTGTAGACAGTAAGCAGGGTTTAAAGGGTCTTCTGCACATGCCCTGCGCCGAATGCTACACACAGTGATCACCCAATCCCTGGCGGTGCGAGGTGATGTTACGACGATGTTTTTGGATTTCTCTGGTGCCTTTGATGAAATCAACAGGCAAGCCATTCTGAGGGTTGCTGATATGTATCCGTTTTTACGTGGAGTTGTGCATGAAGTGGTTCATCACTACATGTCCTTCAGGCAATACGTGGTTTCTGCCCTGGCCCTATCAGAGTCGTATAGTCAAGTGGAGGGTGTCCTTCAAGGGGGGGGTTTAGATCCACTTTTTTACATACTTGCGGTTAATTTGATACATCTTGCCATGCGTCAACTGGGGGTTGGGGTTCCGGTATGTGTTCCTCCCTCGGTAGAAATGATTGCTTCTCTGGGCTATGTAGACGACACAGTGGGGTTTTCTAGCATAGAGGACAGACAGCGAGTGGCCGACCACCTTCCAGTTATCATTGACTGCGTCGGACAACGGAACAATAGCTCCAAAATGAACGTTCAAGTACTTCAGGTCAAGCAAGGCTCAGTCTGCAGTGTCAGCAAATCGGTCGTCTGGGACGACAAGCCAGTGTGGTCCACCAGTAGACACCAACACATAAAATTCCTGGGGGGAAACGCTAATATTTTAGGAGGGTTCCCTACCATCAAAAATGTAATTACAAGGTGGTCTCGAACGGTCATCAGCAGGCTGCGAGGGTGGCCCGTGTCTGTGGGTGTGGCACACACTGTGATAGAAGGGCTTGTAGTCAACAGGCTTGTGTTTCGCTGCTGTGTGAATGTGCCAACGGACGTGCAAATTAGTTCAGTGACAGGGTCCATATGCAGGGTGTACAGACTGGTCTTTGGGTTGGCTCCCAATACTCCACGTGCCTGCATAGTTTCCATTCTAGGAAGAGCTGCCCCAGATCATGTCCTTTGGGTCACAGTCATCAATGAACTGTTTAAGTCTCTTAATGGGCCCAACGCCCTGCTGGCCCAATCTGCGTTGGCACACTGGTCGAACCCGTGTCTACATCGCTTTGACAGCGACTCTCAGCGCATTCGGTCCAGGCTCCAAAGCCTGGGCATTCAGTTTCGCAAACTCGGGTCAGGTCAAGGGGCTAAGTGGTGTGTGAAACCGCCTCGGGGGGGTGCTTTCCCTACAGTTTGGTATGTTTTTGGTGATGCAAGCCTCAAGGATTGCTGGGGGGGAGCGGCAAAAGTTGTGGACAGTCACGGCCATGTGTGGCTGGAGTACAGTGTCTCCCTCTCTGCTATTGGTCTCAGCACCAAGTTGGTAGAAGCCTCTGTTGTTGTCTCTGATGTTGTTGCCATTGCCGAATTCGTCTCCTCCCATGGCGTGTGCTTAGAAGAAATCTGGGTGTGCTCTGACTGTTTGTCAGCTGTGCAGTCTCTGCAGTCCATAGACATGGCGGACAAAACTGCATCAATCATGGACAGGGTCGTCGCACACTTTGTCTTGACGCATCTTCCGGTTCAGATGGGTTGGGTGCCAGCACAGCACGATACGGAACTTGATGACTGGATATCATCGTTCAACTCCGAAATGGACTCTGAAGCGAAAGCTGGTGCGCGCGGTGAGCGTCAGGAGGTCTCAGTTCTTGATGTATGGCTAGACAGAGATTCCATTCTTCGATTCCAAGGTGACAGATTGATTGTCGACCTCAAACGACATTTGCTTAGTCAATCTAATGATGCTCTCCTCAGCGTCTCTTCCTCTTGCTCACCCACCCCTCCGGAGAGATCATGGCGCATGGTGCTACCCGAATCGGTCTCAGGGCTCAAGTGCGGGGTGCAGCTGCAGTCATTAGGAATAGAGCATTGGGGACTCATAAGGGCTTGGAGTGTGTATGCGTCAGCAGACCAGTGGGAGTGGCAGCACAGAGATGCGGAATGTTCACTGTGCTCCATGTGGTGCCACTCGGTAACACAACATAGATTCCACAAATGTTTATTTACTAAAGTGCGGGTTCTTGCTTGGTCTGGACATGTCTGCGAAATTTTGTGTGCTGCGGGCATTCCCCGTAACCGTATCGCTCTTCGCTGGGGGGGTGTTGAGATTTTGGAACATCCGGGTCTGTTCATTGTATGGTGTCATCCTGCGAAGGGAGCTGCCATATCTGATTCCTCGAAATCAGTGAAGCCTCTGTGGCCCATATGGCTGGGGTTAGGCCCAATTAGGGGTATTTCGCTGGTTCTCTCCAAATTGGGTGTCAGTCAACCACATATCCTGATTTATCAAGTCCTAGAGTGCGCGTATGCCATGGTACACGGTGGGTACGATACAGAAAATGTCCGGCTTCCGTGCCCTCTGTTTCATTCTCAGTGGACTGCAGGAATGAACTTAGGTGTGCTGCTGGGGTTTCAGACGCCAACTGCACATCTGGACAGTCACACTCCCTCCAACCTGCTCTGGGTTCTTTTCTCGTCTGTCAGGGGGAAAGGATACGTAGGGCATGTTCTGGTGAGTTGCAAGGGGACAGTTAAGATGACGGTCTGGCACTCGAAAGTCCCCTCCGTATGGATCTGCGAATGCCAAGGGAACCTACATTCTGTCGTCAGAGAGGCAATGAGGAGACGACTGGGGGGGGGAGGGTGTGTATTGGTGCCTCCTGGGTGTGCAATGGCCATGGGAGGGGCTTCGCCAGGATTCGGGACTCCAGCTGTGGCGTTTTATGGTGCGGACAGAGCAGTCGTGTCTGTCACTGGGGTGGGTTTTTTCTGATGCCTCTCACTCCCGTGGTGTTCCCCCGCCTGTGCTGAAACCTGTTCTAGATGTGCAGATTTGGTAACCGTCTCTCTTCAGGGCGTGCGAACAGGTATCAGCCAGATTCTGGGAGGCACGGATCGACATCGGCTCCCAGCACGACTTATGGGTCATACCACTATGCCTATTCTGGGTCTAAGGGAACAAAGGAGGATCCATGGGTAAGCAGGGTGGCAAAGGCAAGGGGAAACACATGTACCAAGTCGACATAACACGTGCTTTCAGAAGGGAGTGGCATGGGTCGACAGTCACATCCTTGCTAAGTCACTTTCGTTCAGAGATTTGATTTGCTTTGTGTTCGGTGTGTAGGTTGTAGGGGCGGCTTGCTGTGGAACTAGGAAGGGGACTGGTCCGAACCCAGACAAAGCGGATTTTTCAAATCAAATCAAATCAAATCAAATCATGTATGTATGTATGTATGTATGTATGTATGTATGTATGTATGTATGTATGTATGTATGTATGTATGTATGTATGTATGTATGTATGTATGTATGTATGTATGTATGTATGTATGTATGTATGTATGTATGTATGTATGTATGTATGTATGTATGTATGTATGTATGTATGTATGTATGTATGTATGTATGTATGTATGTATGTTGCGGTGTTGCCGTGTTTTGGTGTCTAGTATGTTTTTTCGGGCGACCCCCTCCCCCCCCCCCCCCCCGGAGATTTGCAGCAAACACTCTGTGGACATGCATTCGGCCGTTGTGCTGTGGTGGTCGTGCTGTGTTTTCTTGCTTGGTCAGGATGTTGCTGTGGCTACTTCCTTGAAAACGGACCTTCGCTACGCATTTCGGAGATACCTCCCCCCCCTTGACGCCTTCCTTGACTGTTTCTTTATTGTTGGCGGCTTCATGGCGTGCAGGACATAGCACCCACCTACGCCGTGGGCCAGGCAGACATAGGAAAGATGGTCGTGTTGGAGGACGCGGAGTATTGGACCTGTGTGTGGGTGGAACAGGGGGGCCTCGATTGGATTATGGTCACCATGAGCAGGCTGGTGCGGCAGCGGTATAGGGGCCCTGCCTGCTACGGGGTCCTCCGGGACCATCTGCGGTTCTTGGGTCCCTTGCACCGGGCGTGCAGGTGCACGCCCGAGAACATCCCGCAGACACTAGCCGTGTTTGTAGATGTGATGAAGGAACCACGTGTCCCGGGGCAGGAGGTATGGCCCGTAGCCCTGAGCAACATGTGGCAGTCTGGGCAGGCGGCGGCCATGTGTAAGCTGTTGCGAGGGCACGCGACGGCCCTTCCACGGGCGCCGGCAGCGCAGTCGTCCAGCAACCGGCCGGCGGCCTCCCTGGCAATGTTGCATGGTGGGCCACGGGCGTGGTGCTGGGTCATTGTGGCGCTGGAGCCGCACTCCTCTGCGCTGCGCATGTACGACCGCGGGGAGTCAACCGAGCATGGTCCGCCCTGCGGGCCTGGAGGCCCTGCACCTCGGTGCCTTGAGCGGCGACCTTGGCACAGTGCTATACCTCCAGGGGACCGTCTTGGGATCAGCGGCGCTCCAGTTCCACAGGCACTACGGATGAAATGCCTTCTGCCTGGTCATGGCTGAGACTATGGCGCCGTGGCTCGGGGCGTTTTCCACCTCCCGCTGGACGGTCGCATGTGATTGGGGGAAGTATGCCAATGCGTGGCGCCGGTGGGTGGAGCGGCAATTCCCTGCGGAGGGAATGTTGAACCTGCCACAGCTGCCCATTGTGCTTCCGGTCCGGCCAGCCTTCCCTGTGCTCGCAGTTGCGAGGGTGGTCCCGAAGGCAGCACCGCACCCTCCCCCCGAAAAGGGCCTCAGCTGAGCGTATGGCAACTGCACTAACATCAAGGCGACGCTGCAATATTTCGGGGGACAACTGGCCACGGAGCAGTGTGGGACAAGCGAGCTGAACGTCTGCCCCTGGTCTAAGCTGGAGGGGGCGGGCCAGTGCCCGTGGCGGGCCGGCCGACATTTGAAGGCCAGCTGCCTCCACCCCAGGGACCTCGTGGACCACTTGGCGAGGGACCATGGGTCGGACCCGACGCAGCGTGAGCAAGCGGAGGCCATGATCAAGGGCGTCATGCCTAGTGGACCGTCGGGGCCCTTGGCGGTGGCCAGGGCTGTCTCGTCGACGCTCATGCCGCCTACAGGAGTCCAGCCTTGAGGAGCGCAGGAGGCGTCATCATCAGCGGTGTTGAGAGGTGCTCATGGGGCTGCGGCGGTGTCTTTGACGGGCGGCAAGGGAGGAGGCTCAGGAGCTGCCCACAGTGAAGCCACACGGGCTTCCGCAGTGCCCTGTGGGGCGTGGCCGGCGGCAACCTCCTCCGGAGGTGAGCGGTAGGGGTCGGCGCCCGGTCGTGCCGAGGGATCGACGCACTCGGCGCCCAGTGCCGGGGCCGCCGGCCCTCCTTCTTCCGGCGAACCGGGCCCCGCTGATGATCCGGATCCGGCAGCGATGCCGTGAAGGGATCCCGCCCATGACGCCCGGAGTGCAGTGTCTTTGAACGTCCAAGGTTCGATGCGGGGTGACGGCGTGTCCACGGCCTCGGGCATGCTGGACACTGAGGCGGTTGCAGCGGGCGTTTGAAAGGCAGAAGGTGCCATTCTGGGTCTCTTCCGGAAGACGGGCCTGCAGGACCCCCAGGGCGTGGTACATATGGAGAATCATTGGAGTCTCCATGGGTACCATACGCGCCTCGGCGTCCATTCCCAGGCGGCGTCGGCGGCTGCGGTACGTGGCGGTCTCTTGATTGCCCTTCAAGCGGACGTGTTCGCTGCGGGGGAGGTTGGAGATGTGGTGACCATGGCCCTCGATGGGGTTACCGCAGGTGGGACGTTCACAGTCATCAATGTCCACTGCCTGGGCAGTGGCGGTGACTCCTCGGCGTCTAAGGCGTTTTTGTGGGCTGACGGGGCCATGTATGCGGCAGCCAAGAGCGCGGGAGGCACGAGGCTGGTGCTCATCGAGGGGGACTTCAACATATGACTGGAGTCCCCAGGACACCCCACCACGAAGCGGTTTGTGGCCCTATGGGAACAGTGTGGGTTTCAGAGGGCGGGACAAGCGGCAGAGGAAGACCATCAACGTATGCGTGCACGGCATAAGTGCACTCCTTCTCGCTCAACGCACCGCTGGTTCCGTGGGCAATGTGTGAGCGCCCGTACCCGGTGCCGGGGAGGTCTCCTGCGGCGCTAGGGTCTGACCACAGCCCCGTGGTCCTGCGCATCCCACTGGCAGTAGCTACCAAGGAGAGGATCACACGGCTGGCTTACTCGCACGCTCAGGCCAGGCTGCACCACGGGGGGGCGGCCGGGAACGGTCGTTGTATGCGACACCCCCCAGGCCCCTCCCCCCCTCGGTTTTGAAAGATAGTGGTGCCGGGGCGGCCAACAGCAAGTGTCCCTACAGAAAACTGTCCGGCGCCGAAGGCGCCAATTTTTTTTTTCATACTATGTGTTTATACTCAAAATGCTCAAATTTTTGTAGAGAATTCATATTTGGGCTATAGGAGGGCTGCAGGCCCTAATAGCAACCCTAGCCCTAACCCCAACCCTAACCCTAATCCTAACTCTAGGCCTAACTCTAACCGTAGGGCTAATCAAGACTGAATATTGGGACCGAGCTGGTGGGGGAGGGAACATCAGCTATGACTGGTGAGGGACATCAAGAATGATTTACACATTGATGGCTCTTGACAAAGTGAAATCAGCCTGCAAGTGAACCCCATCACCACAAGGCCCACTTTGAAGGCTTTTTGGACTTCTAAGGGGCCAAAATGCCCCAAAATGGGCTCAAAATGGGCTCATGTCACCCGTTTGTGCACCCCAAATTGTCTAGGATGAGGTTTGGAAAAATGCGTTTTTGAGCCATTTTTGACCCATTTTTGGTCACAACACAGCCCACTTTCAAGGCATTTTGGGATTTTCGGAGGACCAAACTGGGCCGCCACAAGCTCAAAACGGTCCAAAAACACTTGTTTTAGCGTTGCACATGGTCTAGGACCAATTTTTGGAAAAGTCATCTTTTTGCCCCTACTGGACCCTGTTGAACCATTTGGGCACCCACCTTTTTGGGCTTGAGCTTGCAGCTTGCCGCAGCCTAGTGGGCCTAGGTATTGGGGTCTAGGCGTCCGTTTGGGTAATTCTGAGGGGTGGAAACCAAAAAAAGTGGGGGGTTGTTGGTGGAGTAGGTGCCCTCGGAATCGCATTTTGAGCCATGTAGCCAAAGATATGGGGTGTTCTTGGTTCGTGGCTGTCGGCATTTGGAGCTTCTTGGGCCTTTTTGGGCCGTTTCCGAGACATATCATGGAGTTAGAGGGCTGCAAAGAGCTCGTTGACACGGGGAAGTCAAGCCGCACGTGCAGTGTACCCGCCGTTTCCCTTCATTTGGCCGTTTTGAATGTGTTCCAGGGCTTTTTTAGTCTAAAATTGGCTATTTTTGGCCTTGAACTGCAGCTTTTGAGATTGAGGTCCGCGACTTGGGAATCCCGTTCCCGACCGCCACCGTTGAGTTTCTCGCTCAAACTTTGTGTGATTGTACTTCACACCCATAGGTATCATCCACCGAAATTTCAGCCGAATTTGAAGCACCACGACAGAATTCTGATTTTTTACCCATTTCGCGCGTGCTGCTGCTTGCTTGCTTGCTGCTGCTGCTTGCTTGCTGCTGCTGTTGCTGCTAAACCTAGTAGGTCCACCCTAGACAATAAAAAGGGTTATAAAACCAAGACTGGTTCCACCAGCTCGGTGACCTTAACCCTAACCTTAACCCTGATCAAGACTGAATATTGGGACCGAGCTGGTGGGGGAGGGAGCATCAACTAAGAATGGTGAGGGACACCAATGAGTCACACATTGAAGGCCGTTGACAGAGTGGAATGAGCTTGCAAGTGATCCCCATCACCACAAGGCCCACTTTCAAGGCTTTTTTGGACTTCTGAGGTGCCAAATTCCCCCAAAATGGGCTCAAAATGGGCTCATTTCACCCGTTGGTGCACCCCAAATGGTCTAGGATGAGTTTTGGAAAAATGTGTTTTTGTCACATTTTTGACCCATTTTTAGTCCCAAAACAGCCCATTTTCAAGGCATTTTGGGATTTTTCGGAGGACCAAAATGGACCACCACAAGCTCAAAACGGTCCAAAAACACTTGTTTTAGCATCACACATGGTGTAGGATCATTTTTGAAAAAAAAATTTTTTTGCCCCTATTGGACCTTGTTGACCCATTCGGGCACCCACCTGTTTGGGCTTGAGCTTGCAGCTTGCCGCAGCCTGCTGGGGCTATGTATGGGGGTCTAGGCGTTGGTTTGGGCAATTCTGAGGGGTGGAAACCACGAAAAGTGGGGGGTTGCGGGTGGACTAGATGCCCTCGGAATCGCGTTTTGGACCATGTAGCCAAAGATATGGCCTGTTCTTGGTTTGTGGCCGTCGCCAGCCAATCTGCACAAAATTTGGGGCTTCTGGGGTCTTTTTGGGCTGTTTCAAGGACATATGGTGGAGTTAGAGGGCCGCAAAGGGCTCGTTGACACAAGACAGTCAAGCCGCACGTGGATTGTACCCACCGTTTCCCTTTGCTTGGCCGGTTAGAATGGGTTCTAGGGCTTTTTTGGCCCAAAAATGGCTGTTTTGGCCCTAAGCTGCAGTTTTTGAAACTGAGGTCCGCCACTTGCGACAGCTTTTCCCGGCCGCCACCGTTGAGTTTCTGGCTCATACTTTGTAGGATTGTCCCTCACACCCATAGGTATCATCCACCAAAATTTCAGCCAAATCCGAAGCACCACGACGGAATTCTGATTTTTCCCCATTTCGCGTGTGCTGCTGCTTGCTTGCTGCTTGCTTGCTGCTTGCTTGCTACTTGCTGCTTGCTACTAAACCTGGTAGGTCCACGCTAGACACTAAAAAGGGTTATATAACCAAGACTGGTTCCACCAGCTCGGTGACCCTAACCCTAACCCCCCCCCTCACCCCATCCGACGCCCCCCTGACCCCCGGCTAGACCCGCCCCCGGACCCCCTGGCAGGACCCCCCTCAGACCCCAGGTAGGACCCCCCCCGACCCCCAGCCAGATCCCCCCCCGATCCCCGGCTGGAGCCCCCTCCGACCCCCGGCTGGACCCCCCCCCAACCCCCGGCCGCCCCCCCCCCCCCAACTCCCCCCCCCCCAAGTTTTGACAGATAGCTGGGGGGTATGTCGCATCAGGACCGGTTGTAGTCGCCCCCCCGTGGGCTGCACGCCATACGTCCGGACTCACGGGGGGTCCGCGAGGCGGCGGCGGCAGTGCTGCAGCGGGCCTGTTATGATACGGCGCTTCGGGAGTGGCGCTGGTTGGATCACGACACAGCCACCATGGGCTCCCTGGAGGTTCAGCCGGTCTTCAACGTGCCCTATGCCTTTCGTGACGAGGTGTCGCGAGTGACGGGGGTGCGCATGCCATCAGACATGGACCCGCAGTACCCGTATGGACAAGCGGAGATGGAGGCGCCTCTGTCCCGGTCCTCACGGATCAGCAGGCCCTCAGGTGGCGAGCCCATGAGTTATGGAACCGGGACGCGGCGGCTGCAGGGCTCGCCTTCAGAGAAGCAACAGCACCTCCCGCTGTTCCACCCCAATTTGTCCCCCGCCACCAGGAAGGCCCTGCGCGATGCTTTGGACCAATAGCTTCAGTACCTTGACCAGCGCGTGGAAGAGCACAGGGGTGTCCGCACATGCAACCGGCGCAGGTTTATCAAGGACCACCGGGGCAAGAATATGGATTTACAACTCCGGTGGACGGCGATCTGCGGGGCCATCAACATGGTCAGCTACGCTCTCTCCGGCTTATGGTCGGTGCGCGTCCAGTGAGCGTCCGGGAGTGGGAGAAAGTGCTGATGGAGGCCTCAGAGGTCATTGGGCAGGTCCAGAGGTACTAGGAGGCGCTGTATGCCAAGAGGCCTGTGAACCTACCGGCCTTTGAAAGGCTCGTCCCGGCCCACATCCCTCGGGGTGTGCCTGACGAGTGGAAGTCGGTAGAGGACTACACCCTACAGGACCTCAACGACGCTGGGAAGCAGGTCGTGGCGGACGACAAGGCGCCGGGGTCCAATAGAGTCATGGCGGCCCTCGTCGCGAAGCTGCCCTAGCCGCCGCAAGGGCTCCTAGTACACGCTTACCGGGCCATCCTTCGTGGTGCGGAAGTCCCGGAGTTGTGGCATGAGGCCGTCATCTGGCTGATGCCCGAGGGCACGACCACGGGGGTCTTGGATGTGTATAGCCCAATAGCGTTGGGACAACAAGACATGAGAATGTTAATGACCCCCCTCATTAGTTGGTTCATGGCAGTCTTGGCTGGTAAGGGACTTGTTGCAGGCTAGCAGTTCGGAGCCATACCAGGCTCAACGGCGGCAGCCCTGGTGTTTTTGGCATAGCGCAGAGTGCAGAGGGGGCAGGAGGAGAATCATGTCCTGGCCTTTGATGTCTTCAAGGCCTTTGAACCCGCCCCGCATTGGGCACTGGCTTTCCTCCTGCACCACCTGGGGGTCCCGGAGAAGCTTATAAAGCTTTTCCATACCCTTAGCTGCGCCTCCGCAGTGCGCAATGTCACAGCGCATGGTCCCACCGTGAGCATCCGCTTCCATCGAGGTTTGAGGCAAGGCAGCGCGGAAAGCGCCGTGCTCTACCTCCTCCTCCTCGAACCCCTCTTGCGGAGCCTTGCACGCAAAGCCCATCCGGATACCCGCCACGCTGTGCCGCCTCTGGTACAAGCATATTGTGACGACCTCTCGCTGATAGCGCACTCCTTACCGCAGCTCCTGGAGTATGCAGCGGCACTTGCGCAGTACCTCGGAGACATGGGCATGTCCCTCAATGTTGGGAAGAGTGGGTACGCCACTACCTCTTGCGTCCCCTCCATCATGGTGCACCTGAACCCCAACAACGCGGTAAATCCATGGGTACGTGTGGTGGCCAAGAGTACTGTGCCGTACCTGGGCCTCAGACTGGATCAGAAAGGAATGGCACCCATGAAGGACAAGCCTTTACTCCGCTGCAAAGGTCTCGTGGGCTGGTGCAAGAACACCTTGGGGCCGGCGTTAGTACCCCATGAGGTGATGGTAGCAGTGGTGGGTGGCTGTGTGCGGTACGCGGCGCCGTACCCGTCGGACACGGCGGAGCAGGTGGTGAGGTTGAATGCTGCCATCAAGACTGCGGCCTTGCAGCTTGAAAACCTGCCCAAAGACCTGTCCAACGTTGCGTCCCGGTATGGTAAAGGGCATAAATTGGCGCATATTCGGGTGCTGTGCCGTGACTCCGTGGTAATTACTTTGGCTCAGCTGACGCATCATCGCTCGGCTGTGATTAAAGATGAATGGAGAGCCCTGTGTGATGATCGGCACACACAGTACGGGGTGTGCAGTCAGTTCATGATTCCTTCCACGTCGTTCGCGTTGCATGCATCAGACACGTGGGTCGACCGAGTGCTCAGAGCGATGGGGACGTCTGGAGTAGGACTCCTCATGCCGTCATCAGTGTATTTGTGCGTGCATGCCCATCTGCCGCAAGTGCAATGGGCTGGACGGCGATGGGCGACCCGGTCCTACACCTTCAAGGGTAGAGACATCTGTGTGATCTGTGCGCCCTGCACGGACGCGGCGGTTAGCTCCCTTACCGATCCGGCGAATGACCTCCTACACGCGCGGCTTCCATGCCATGAGCCCGGAAACTGGGCCGTACAAGTTCGGGAGTGTCACGAGGACGATCTGCACCTTCCCAATGCGGGAGTTGGGCCGACTCAGCTGGACCATGTGTAGCTACCGGATCTCCAAGCGGTCTTCCAGTCCCGGATGCCCAGTGCCCCGAGTCATCGTCTGCTTCACCCGGTGCGACACAAAAAAGCCACCAAGCGCTCAAGGCAGTCCGCTACGGGCGATCTGTATGTAGTGGGAGGGTATAGGGACAGCGACTGGAACCCGGATTGTCCAGGACCTTCCATGCTGTTCGTTCCGCTGGCCGCCCTGATGTTCTTATTGGGGGATGTCTTCGACGGTTATCAGTAACAGGACGATACGGCGTCCATCCAGCTTCTTACGCCCTTTGCCGGGCGCGGTCTTAGCCCTCCGCCTCTGTTGGTTCTACGCGGGAGGTTGGCGTTTGACAGGGCATGCAAGGCGGTGTGGGGACGAGAGGAGTGGGCCATAGTCCTACTACCGCCGTCAATCCCTGCCCGTGATGCTGGTGAGAGTGCGGGTATGGAGGTGGTCAGGGTGGACAAAGTACCACATGATCCGCACTTTGCTATCACTTCGCTCCGCGAAGGTGGGGTGGTGGAGAAGGGATGGTGGTGGTGTATCAGCCGCTCCGCTCCACGACCATATGGGGAGCGAAATATACCACAACCCTGAACGCCATCAAGTCCCACTGCCGATGTGACGTACACTGGGGGCCACATGGAGTGTACCCTTTGTACCCGTATGAAAAGTAGTTTTGTTCACCATAAATGGTTTTATGAAATTTGAACGGATTTTGCTCTTGCTAGGATACCCATGGGCCATTTTCGTTCAAAAGTGGGGGGCTTGGGTCAACACCTTTGAGGTGAGCTTTTTTTGTGGACCGGGGTTTTTTGGGAAAATTGCCATTTTTGCCAGTTTTTGAAAATTATGAAAACATCCTCCCCTGTTCATACTTCGGTTCATAATTCAATTCATAATTCAAAACTCGTTTTATGAACGCGCCGATCGTTTTATGAATGCGTTTTATGAACGCTTTTTATGAACAGATGCACAAGCACACAAAAACCGCTCAATTTTCAATTTGTCTTGTACTTGCTTATCCTTGCTTGTCCTTGCTTGTTCATGCCGCCCTAAACCTCATGGGTCGGGCTTGTCGGGTCCTCCCAAAGGGGGACCGTGGCCTGGGTTTCGCCCCCATCGGGGGCCTGGTCATGGGTTTGGGTAGGTGGTTAGGCTGCCGGTTTGGCCAAGGGTTGCGCTGGGGCATCCACCTCCATGGGTGCGGCCTCAGGGGCAGCTTTAGGCTTGGGCTCAGGGGCCTACTTAGCCTGAGGCTTGGGTTTAGGCGTAGCTCGCTTGGGGGCCGGCTTAGGCGGCGGGTCAGCATCCGGCTTGGGGTTAGGCTTCTTTTTGGCCTTCGCGGCCTTCTTACCTGCAGCTGCAGCCTTATGCTGCTCCCAATGGTCAATGCTGGAGCATGAGAGGCATACGACAGATGTCTTTCAAGCCAAAACATCTCCTTTTCCCCTTGGTGTTCCACCCACACGCTCCCCCGCGCCCCCCCCACAACGGAGGGTACAACCCCCGGGTAGACACCATCCGTGTAGGTAACATACACCTGTTTACCAAGCAGGGGGTCGGGTGAATCATTCCCCTCCAAAGACGGGGGTTCCTCGCGCTGCTGTTACTGCTGGGGCTGCTTCCCCTTCATCCACTTCCCATGACCACGGGTGTGTGCCTCGTGCGACGATGAGCTGCTGCCCGATTCGAAGGACTTGCGCTTTCGAGCTCAAGGCTTTTTGGGTTGCCACGGTTTGGGGGTTGGGGGGGGAGGGGGGCAGGGCAGGGGGTTTGGGCTTCTGGGCGGGGGGTCGGGGCTTTGCTGGGGAGGCGCTGCGGGGGCTGCCGGTGGTGGGGGGGCTCAACCCACATTTGGAAAGCACGATCTCCTTGTCAGCACACCCCTCCCACCCCAGCTCCCCCACGCTCGCTAGTTGGGTGTATTCGCCGCCCACATGTCCTTTAGGCGGCGGGAGCACTCCCACTCCCGCAGCCCGGACAAGATGGCGCACCCCCCGTTGGTCGTTGAGGAGAAGCCACAGGGGGCCGACCCTCGTCGGGACCTGACCCCAAAGGGGGGGGGGGGGGGGGCACCCCCCCCTCCTCTACGGACCCCGAAATTGTCGTAGGGAACAATGTGCTTTGTCGACGCCAGAGGCGCCGCAGATTTTGTTTTAGGCATACGCTAGGGAGAAATTTTTTTATTCGACCCCATTTGTCTCTACTCAAAATACTCAAAAATTCGTGGAGAATTCAAAAATGGCTGAAAAGCACAAAAAGGTTACGTAGCCGCCTTGCCCACTTTTGGGCCACTTGTGATTCTGCCCGCCGCTTTGAAGCGGAGGGGCTCCCCGAGACGGCAGGGGTTATGTAGCCACCTTGCCCACTTGTGGGCCACTTCTGATTCAGTCCCCCGCTCTAAAGCGGAGGGCCTCCCCGAGACGGCAGGGGTTATGTAGTCAGTCGCCTTACCCATCGGTGGGCCAATTCTGATTTAGTCCCCCGCTCTGAAGCGGAGAGGCCCCCGAGACGGCAGGGGTTATGTAGCCACCGTTATGTCGCCGGAACACATTACCACGTGTGAATATCATGGTTTGTTGCAAGCAGCCGAGAACACCGATTAATTGCTGTTTGTGGCTTTTGAGGGTCGTCGCTTCCACGTTCAATAGTTGTTGAACATTGTCGTGAATTCAAACCTGCAGGGTGCAACACAGAATTATCATCCACTATTGCGCAACCAAAAACCAGCATCCCCTCAAGCTATTCTCACCAACCCCCAAAAAAACGAATGTGTCCGGCCGTTTGATATTTTTCGCGCTCTCGTGAACTACAACGACAAGAAATGCAGCATCGGTTTTTTTTGTGGTAAAGGTTATGCATGCAGGGCGCCAAACGTTCCCCAGCGTTGCAGAATTCGAAGGCAGTCCCTATGAAATCCACTGCCAATTCATGCCTTTTTAGTTTTTGGGTGATGCCGGCGTTGTCCATTGGAATGGGCGTTTCTTGCAAAAGGTGCACAGTGTTTGTGCTGCGGATGCACATTTCGTTGCACCAACTGCAACGGTGGAGAGGTTGTGGCAGTTCTTGCACAATCACATTGAACAGCTTTCGCGCTTTGTGATGCATGTCCCCTTGCCAAAGGCAATGCCGCTTCTGCCGTATGCGGCGCTAGGTTTTGCCCAATACCGTGAGCAGCTCAGGAATGCTCCAAGAGCAAAACGTATGCCCTGCCCTCTTCCGAATTGCGACAGATTTTTCATGCAGACTCCAATGCGGTCGCATATTGCTAGGCATTTTTTGCGAGGCCATAGGTGGGCCGGCCAAAAGGGTGCGGATAAAGGCGCCTTTTGCTTGTGGTGTGGCAACACAGATGGCAAGTGCAGCACAAGTGTGTATGGCAAGAAAATTGACTGCAATTGCACTCTCGCGTACTATCGGCTACGCCTCAATAGCGCGGCAACCGCAACAGCGATGAACCCTAGCAGCAACTTGCCAGTTCGCTGCAAGGTGCTTGATTGCCGAAAAAATGGCATTGCACCCACGCCATGCCACACCACATGGCACAAGCACACCCCGGTGTGTCTCATGACTATGCCGGGTGCAGCGAAAAGGAGAAAACACAGGTGTTGCAAGCCTTTGACAATTTCCGGGCCCCATTGCCACCGAAGGCGAAGCCTGCTGCGCCGCCGCCGGATGATTCGGATGCTTCAGGCGCCTCCCCTCCCGGCTTCCCGAGAGATATGTCTGTGGTTTGTGACAAGGGGTAGGGAAGCCCTTTGGGCGAACTCAAGGCAACATTTAGTACTGCTAACGTGCTGCATTGCAGCAAAACAATCATGAGCTATGACCGGTCATAGTGCTTCTTGTTAGCTTTGTGTGTTTGCGCGCTTGGACGGGGCCTGAAGGAAAAGGTGCTTGGTTTGGGTCAACGAAGGGGGGGGGGGTTCCCCCCCCCTTTGGAGGGGCGTGGGGGTCCCCCCCTATAGCCCCCCAAACTGTCGAACACCCCTAAGGGTCACAGATTGGCTGGCGGCGGCCCCCGTGGGAGCAGCACCTGGTACAGGGCGGGCAAGGCGATGCTGGACTCGGCGGTGGCGAACCGGTACCGGATGCGGACCCCCGCAAGGTCCGCCGGGTTCACTTCCAGGTCCACGACCTCTGACAGTGCCGTACATAAAATGCGTTCAGTAAACGCGTTCATAAAACGAGTTCATGGTTCATAAACGCGCAGTGCAGAGTCGCTGATATATGGACGACGAATTATGAACGAATTATGAACGTATTATGAACGCACATACCTCAAAATCCGGCTCTGGTCTGATGGTGCCCATGGCACCAAGGGTGGTCCCCACATTCGTAGCAGCGCTGGGAGGTGTGCCCTGGGGTGCGCCTTTGGGGGCTCTGGTGCTGCTGGTGGCCGGGGCTGCCCGGCCAAGGGGCTTGATGGGGCGGGTGATGGTGAGGCCCTCCATGGCCCCCTCGTACAATGCCTCCTGCCCCGAGTCATGCACCCCCCCCCCCCCCCCGCAAAATCGATTCCCATTGGGGGATGCACTCGAACTTGCGCCCGTAGCGCGCCAGCTTCACCCACCCCCTTTCCTGACAGTGGAGGAACAACACCTCCCAATAGGAGCCCCGCATCAAGGCCCCCCGCGGCCCCCTAAAATCTTTGGACGGCGTTAAATCCCCAGCCCCAATTGGTTCGGGGATGGGGCACAGGGGCTTTCGCGGCAGGGGCATCCATGCCCATGCCCCCCCCCCCCCCGTGTACCGCCACGCCCCCCCCCCTCACCCTTGTTGCGGATGCAGCGCCCCAAAAGGCGGCGAAATGCACAGCGCAGGGTGATGTATGTCACCTCAAGGCTCGAAAAAAGGGGGGCATCGGGGGAGTATTCACTGTCGAGCGCTCCTTACGCCCACAGAAGGGCCAGCACGTTGCGCTATTTGGCGTGCCTCAGGCCCCACGCATGCCCCCCCCCCATCAACCAGGGGGTCACAATCAACCCCCCCCCCCCTTGCGTCCCCCTCCACCGCCATGTCCTCGATCTCGGGCTTCACCTCCTCGATGTCGGTCCCGGCCTCCTCCTCCTTCACCCCCTTCCCTCCCGCTGCCTTCTTCTTCTTCCTCTTCTCCTCCTTTTTCTTCTCCGTCTTCCTCTTCTCCTCCTCCTTCTTCTTCTCCTTTTTCCTCCTCTTCCTCTCCTACTCCGAGGAGTCTCTTGACTCCTCACTCGAGGAGTCGGTGGCGGGTGGGGCGGCGTGCCGAGCTGCGTGGGATTGGTGGTGGGCTTGAGGAGGCGGAGGAGCTTGAGGTCGAGGTGGAGGTGGAGGTGGAGCTTGAGGCTGAGCAGCAGCTGGAGCATGGGCTGCCATTGGCTACTCCTGTAGACATGGGGGACGGTGTTGATAAATCATTCATACAAGCGGTTCATAATTCATCAGTTCATAAATGAGTTCATAATTCATTCATGACGTGGCCTGTTCTGCCAACCCCCGGTTGTTTGTTCGTCCGTAGGCGTTGGATTGGTCGAGCTCAGCTGGTATAGCCGCTTGCCTTTTCTGCCGTGCTGCGGCTGTATGTTATACAACAGCCTCATGATCTGGGCAGGGTTCACTCCTCTGATGATCGCAGACTGCGCATCATCGAATGACTCAGGGGTAATCACCTTCTGCCCTCTACGGAACTAAAAGCGGTGGCGGTACCGCAGCAGTACTGATTCCACTAAAATTGGCATGGTCGCTTGATTGAGCTGCACCCCTGCTTTTTTCTAGATGGGCAGGTGGGGCGCTCGCAGGATGTCCTTGGGTATGTCTTCCATGTTGCATACAAGCAGGAGCGCCATGTGCAGAAGCGCGCGTAGTGTGAACGTGCCTGCTAGCACCGGGGCGTGCTAGTCGATGGTGGTAGCGGGTGATGGTTGGTTCACTGCGATGGCGACAGCTTCTGCCGCTGTAACTAGGTATCGCACCCGGTTGTGGATTGTAACGTGGGATTCACGCACCGCCTGCAGCAGGCATGCTTTCTGCATTAGTGTGTGTTTGCGTAGTGCCATGGTGGGGCGTCATGTATGCTCTTGCACCCGGTTGCTGGACAGCGGGCAGGCTGTTGGTGGATGTTGCTGCGCTGCCTGGCATCAGACGGGGTTTTTGAGTTCCTGGCTAGTGACTATTTTCTGGCAGCGTGAACCCCGTATCCTGCTGATTGAAGCGAAGGGCACCATCTTTCTAAGGTGCCGGATGGATGTGGCCTCTGCCGACATCACTGCCTACATTAAGCGGTCCCTTTCACACATTAGGGATTTCCATGCTTTTTCTTGCTTCTTTTGAGCCCATTGTTGGCTGTCTTTGTATTGCAGTGCATCTGCTTGATCTCGCGCTTGTTCCAGCACCCTCCAAGCGCGCTGCGCGTCTCTGGCCTCTTGCCCTTCTCGCCGCTGGGCTTCCGGCGCCCCCATGGCGTCTCTCTACCGAGCTAGCCACTCGGTCACTTTGTGGTTCCCCATGCTGAGCGCTTTTAGCACATCTGACAACATTCCGCGTTCTTGTTCGCGCCAGCTTTCGATACTAACTGCGTGATATGCGGCACTGCTGCCACCCACATCAATTATACTGAAGGTCACATGCAGCAGGAGGAACGGGTGAATATGCACGAGCCCGTCATTGTATGCCACTAGCGACTGTGGTCCTAGGGGCAGTGATCATCGCCCAGTGTTTGTGTCGGCGTCCTTCTCCTGGGGGGCGGGGAGGCACTGAAGTCCGCAATTTTTCGCAATTTTCCGCATTTTTTCCGCATTTTTTCTCCTTTGCTCCTCTTACGTGCCTAAAGGTGACCCCTGCTGTCAATGCCGAACCATACTAGTGTCCACAATTTTGTAGAACAATGAGACCCCTTTTTGCCCACGCTTGAAGATGACAACATCCGCCGCCTTCGGTTCATGGTTTAGTTCCATGGTGATATTGAGGGGCGCCTCCCGTAATTGTGTTGCCCATGGACCTTTTGTATGACTCAAAAAAGATTCGAGCCACTTGTCCAAAGGTGTTGCACCTTGAGCGTTACGGAGGGCTGCTTGCAATGTCGCATTTTTGCACCAATTTTCCGCAATTTTCCGGCAATTTTCCGCAATTTCCCCGCAATTTTCCCCCAATTTCCCCGCAACTTTTCGCAATTGGTTTTCACCCCCCAGACCGCAACCCCCCCCCCCCCGCCGCCTTCCGTGCCGTTACACACGGGTAATGAACCTCCTATGCGGTGAATGCTACCTTCATCACATGGGTGAGGAGGTGCTGGTTCCATTCCCACCGGAAGAATTCATACGCCGTTGGGCCTGCTCCTCGGACGGCATGCGCTCGGTGTAGGCTTCGATAGTACTCCCTTTCCTGGGGTCTGTTGGGCATGTGCAGCAGGTATACCCGACATAGTTAGCATCTTGCCGCAAAGCTCAGTACATACAGGTTGCGCGCATCCAGCAGCACGTGCGCGTACGTGCACACTTGCCCTTGCAATAGAAGCAGTATCCCTCTTGTTTTCTGCTACTTGAACTGCCGCTGAATCTACCTTGGCAGTCGTTCAGGCCCTTTGGTTTCCGCCCACGTCTCACACACTCCTACGAGACGGGCTGCCCCGCTGTGGGTCTTTCCCGCTACCCGCCGCCACTTGTCGGGTGTGAGACTCGGTACGTTGACGAACATGCATAGGAGGTGCACGCTTCGCACTGCACCCAGCGACGGCAGTGGCCTTTGTCTTGGCCATCTTGATAAGCTTATTGGCCGCACTGCCTCTTGCCGTCGTTCTCGAAGCTGCACTACCATGCGGCCCTTTGCACCGACTGCCTCTGTCCGACAGACACAGAGGCTGGCGCGTATCTCTTTTGGAGATGTTTGCGGAGCCCAATGGCGGCTCCACTCGGTGCACGAATTGATTACGCACTCGTCTGGCGGCGGCATCTTTTGCCGTAGCCACTGGAAGTACCCCCAATGAGCACGGAGCCACCGCTGGTGGTGTGTGGCAGCCGGCATGAACCTAAGCAATTCCTCCCACGACATGGTCCAGGTCTGCTCCCGCTCACGGGCGTCTTCTATCGGATACACAAGGATACCGGTGTGGCGCATGAGGGTTCTGTCGGCCGCCAGTGTCAGCGTGGTTGGGCCGCATTCGAATTCTCCGCACAGAGCAGTCCATGGGCTTTCTGGCGGTCTGCGCGATATGGCACTTCACTTGTCGCCGCGTGCATCGTTCTCTCGCCCCCTGTTTGGCCACCCCTGGACTGTCGCATACCGTGGGGGTGCATTGCCAATCTGCTTCTAGTATAGCTGAAGCTGCTCTGTGTAGGGGCCACGTCCTTTCCAGCTCTATGGACGCATCTATCTCCTCACCGTGAATTGAGGGCAGCAACCCATTCCACGCTCGGACCATATGCGGCTTCCAGTCGTGGTGCTTTATGCTTCGTGTTCTTGTATGTGGAGACTAGTTTGTGGCGAGGAACATCCCTTGTGCCTGGAGGCTAACAGAGTATTCGGTGGCAGATCGTCATCTGCGGACTGGGTCTATTTCCTTTCGGCACCGACCGTCTGGTCGTCCTGCCGAGGACCCGTAGGCCATCTTTGTGGGCCATCTGTGCCCGCACGCTGGCTACTGACTGCCCGCTACCTGGAGGGTCAGGCGGTGGATACCATACCGTGTCTCCCGGACTCTCGACTATTTCATCTCCCCAAGGCGGCATCATGGGTGCGTGCGGCGTGTGTGGGAAGAGCATGCTCACACTGAGGCATCCCGGCATACCTCCAGTGCCATAGTGGCTGATGTCCAATATGGGTCCCTTCCCACCGCCTTTGCCGCTCGGTCTCGCCGGCTGCCGCACCTGAAGCAGCACCGGGAGGTCATGCCTCCTAGTGAGGCGCACGTCCGCTCTTGATCTTCTTAGTGTCCGCTGGTGATGGTCAATGCCGTCCATGATCTTCTCAATTGATAATAGGTGCACAATGAAGATGATGGTCTATAAGTTCTTGTCGTCCTTGGTGCCTGTTGTGATCCTGTCAAACAGCTCGTCTCGTTGTGGCAGCCAAAGGCGTTGTCAAAGTCTTTGCGCACTTACCCTGCATCCGCTCCAGCCATTCCGTAGACCTCTAGCACTACAAGCCGCTGGCTCTTTTTGCTAACGTTCGTGTATACCGGCCGCCTGTCGTCTTCGTGGTCGTCGGAGGAATCCCGAGCGCGCATGCTCGCGCGCTTGATGACCTTCACCATCGCTTGCAGCCCTTGTGGGGCTGGCACTCCCCCTGCCACTGGCCGATCCTCCTTGAGCGCTTCGCGCACTGCTCGCTGCAGAGCCGCCTCACGGGTTCGCGGCCCTTGGCCCTTGCTGTTTCAGCCATGATGTCGCGGATCGTGCTCTTGAGCTCCTCCTTTTGCCTGTCCACACCAAGGCCGATGGAAGGGGGATGGTGCTCCCCACGTACTCGGTAGTGTTGCGTCGGAGGCCTCCCCTTGCTTCGGGCAGTGTCAAAAAAATACTCCGTTGGTTGTGAGACTTGTTGTCACACTTGTCCCGCCTGGCATTGTAGGGCAGGACGAGTAGCCCCACTGTGACAACAGCTCTCAAGCCGAAGGCCATGGTGGTTTGGTGCATCCCTGTAACCTCCCACCGACATGGTATCTTGGCCGGGGGGCCTCCCCTCATTTCAATGAATCTGTGACCTCCCCTGCAGGCGGGAGAAGTAGGGAACAACGCTCCCTTCTCGCCCGGGCTCGTGATTGGGGGGCCTGCCCTTCCTTCAGGAGGTCCCCAAACAGAGTCTCCTGGGCCCACGTCGGGCGTCCGGGGGGCCATGGTGGCCGCCATGCCGCATCACTCGGTCCCCATCCCATGATGCACCTGTGCAGAAACACACGGTGTGTATGGGCTGCGGGGAGACAGCAATCGCAAGCCTTGGAATGGGCTGGTCCACAGGGAGACCCGGGGTACCCTCGCAAACCGCCACCTCCCGGTGGAGCCCGCCCTGTACCATCGTGCCTCCCCCATGGCCGCCGGCGGGGGATGGGGCGCGTGATCTCACGACCGAGCCGCCGCGGTTGGACTCGGTCGCACCCCGGACCGCATGTCAGCCAAGGGGATTACACCCCCACACCACCATGAGGTCACAGCTCCTGCGCGGTCGTGGGGGTTATACATACATACATACATACATACTTACATACCACCTCGTCGGAGATCACAGCACCACAACAGCCGTAGACGGGTTAGAGGCCGAAAACAGTAAACTAACGTCAGGCAGCTAACGGGTAAAATACGGTACGCAAGATACACAGAGCAGTCAAGCATAGGAACAGCACAGAGAAACGAAGACACGAGACTACGGGAAGCGCAAACGGACAACACACGGAGAAATCGCCTTGCTTCACATTACAGACAGATGTCGTGAAATTGAGCACGAGTGCCGAGGTAGTTATGTTGTATGCGGAGCACACTATGCACAAAAAAGTATGGGTAGGCAGACAAGTTAGCAAGCGAGTGCCTTGGCGTCAGGTCTTGAGAAAGAAATGCACATGACGGCACCAAGGTGCAGTGCGCACCGCCGACAAGGCGGACGATAGTGCGGCAAATGTGCAGGAGGCACCAATGTGACCTCAACTAGAGGAAGAGATGCACATAATGGCACCAAAGTGCAAAGCAGTCCCGGCATTAGTGGGCCTCCCCCTAGGGTGGCCTCGGGAACGAGATCCTGTATGCGGCCGGAGGTTGTCTCCATGCCTACAGCCCCCATGGGCGCCCTGCGGCCAAGTGAAGGCCCTCGTTTCCCCCTCGGGGCGGGGGGGGTCCCGCTCGAGCAGTGGCAGAGAGCCCCTCTGCGGTATAGTGATGGCGGCGAAAATGACTGTGCGACAAAAGTGTGGGAGGCACGTGTGTGACCTTAGGCCCTCGGCTCCTCACCGCAAACCAAGTCGACGCTGTCGGAGGGCCCAAACGAGCCCTAAGCGTGATGGTTCCACCCTAGGCAAACAAAGACACCTGTGGGAGGCGCGATTGTGACCACAGCCCTTGTGCTGCACGCTGCAAGCGTAGCAAAGTGTGTGGGAGGCTCCTATGAGACCTCACACCCTAGACTCCACGACAACACCACTGCGAACCCTAGAATGGGCGGACAGCCACCAACGCGCTACGATGGCAACACCAAAATACGCGGAGCACTGCTGTGCGGTGCACTGCAGTGGGCACCACAGGTGCAAACCATGCAACACTGTGCAAATCGGCGATGCTGTCTACAATACAATGGGCTATATCACCAGCCAAACCCAAAATGCAGCAACACCGGATGCCGTGTGCATGAACGGTACACAATGTTCAGGCTTGGCGGGAGCCAGAGACCATGTTGCGTCAAGGCGGCACACTGCTGTTCAGCGAGCTGAGATGCTCTGCGCTGTGTCCCGTATTCAGGCCTTTTCTGTGTATCATGCCCATTACATGGCCCCCGCACCGTTCACCGGTCAAAATAACCCTATTTGAGAAGCTAATGCGAATCAAGGCTAGCGGAGAGACCTGCATCATCCGCTGGCAGGATGTGCAAAGTGCACAGCATGACCAACCAATGGACGACTTCAGTGATCGGCAAGCACTCCCGCAGAGATCCTCGACACGCACCTGTTGGCTAAAGGCCTAGTGGACGATGGTTTGAGAGCCGCGGTGGCGCAGACGAACCCCCACTTGATTGCGTTGTCATATTAGACTGCGCTGGCGCACCTGCCGAGATGGATAGCAGCAAGGGTTGCCGCGGGGTACTCCGCTGCTATGTTAGTGCTCAACACGGGCGACAACTTCCTCGTATCTGACAAGCTAGCATGGCGGCCGTAGTGGTGCCACGGGCTGGAGGCGCCGGGCAGCGCCTCATCGGCGATCTGAATCGTGACGCCCTGCCGAATCTGTTGGGTGGTCTTGTCTGGATGCCGCTGGCGGTGAGAGTCAAAACTTAGACCATGTGGCCATGGACAAAGCCTCGGTGGATGAGCAAGGTCGGATAATTTGAGAGAAGGGGAGGCCCCCAAGCCACGGGTCTATATGTGTGGGGGGCACCATCCCTTCTGGTGCCTCCACGGATACAAAATTTTGGACATTCCGAGAAAGAAGGGGAGGTCCCCCAAGGCACTTGTGCGCGGGGGCCGCCATCCCTCCAAGGACCCTGGTTGCCCTTCGGGATGTGTATTTATTTAGTAAAGTAGTTGTACAAACAAGGAAGCACAATGTTGTATCATGTAAACCTCCGGTCAACAGCCTGGGAAGGCTGGAGGAACGGGTAAAAGCTGCGGATCCCGCAACGGCAGCCCCAATGGTGAGCGCACCACCGGAGGGGACATTTCTGTGGGGTAACTTTGTACATAGTTAATAACGTAATAAGTAGTGCTTACTGCCGTAAATAATGCTTAAGGGGTTAAGGGCCTCCCCGAGGCCTAGTTAAGTGCGCCCCCCCAGAGCCGGACTCAACCGGCCGCTTTGAGGCGAGCCCAGAGTGTGGGTATTACGGGCTAGACGTAAGTGCTGGTGGTCACGCCTCTTCGCATCCCCGCGGGCATAAACTGCCCAAGTGGGCCCTAAGGACCCTACTGCATGGGAATTAAGCCGCGGCGGGCCTTAGGGTTCTAGTTAAGAGGACCCACCTTGAGTCGTAGCTACTATTACCCTGGGGTTATGTCCTTCGGTACTGCCTACCTACCCTGCCCGCTGCTGCTTAGGATACCCAGAGGGAGCAGAAAGCACCCCGGTGCAACAGCTCGCGCAGGCGAGGCGTCCCCTAGTGACCTAGATTAAACCCAATATAGTTAATATCTGACCAAAAATTAACATGTTAATCTCAAGTTTGCATTTTTTGTATGGGGGGTTAGGGGGTTTGCGTTGAAAATTTTGACCCCCATGGGGTGCCTTACGGGCTTGGGTGTCATTTTCCCCCGGGAGTTGGAGAGGGGGTCCCACCCATGTGGTTCGTTCAAAATGTTAAAAGGGCTCTCGGCTTTCATTGTTGTTTTTGCTTTTTGGATTAGTATTTGAAAAGTTAAAAAGACTCGCCAGCATTAATATTAATCTCACAAATAGTAACTGTATTCCCCAAAGATTAGCCCTTCTAACAATGGCACAACATAACATGTAATGCATTATGTGTGTGTTCATGTATGTTGTCCATGGCCATTGTCCCCCGTTGGGTCCCCATGCGGGCCCTAATACCTCATGGGACCCCGTAGTGGGGTCCCACATCTTCGCGTGGCCGAATGGGGGGTTAGTGGGGTTAGTGGGGTTAGTGGGTTCGGTGGTAGGGTTCGGGTTCAGGGGGTTAGTCTGTTCGTTTGTGGGGGCGGGGGTTCGGGCTTTTTCCTGCCCAACCGGGCCTCGTCCCGGTACCGCTCGGCCTCCTCGGGTGTGGGGAAGAGGAGGGGCCGGGCCATCTCGTAGAGGGTGGTGCCGCCCGGCTATTCTACCCATACGGCACCATATTTCCCTCCGTGGATACCACGCACGGTGCCCCCCTCTACCCTGGTGGGGTAGGGTACGTGGACGACCGTCCCGCTAATCAGATTCTCGGGACGGTCGTCCTTCTTCTCGGCACCCTTCGGCATGTCGGTCTTGGTCCGGGAGGGGGGGGGGAGGTGGCGGTCTTGGGGGGGTTGGTGGGTTTGGGGGCGGAGACGGCCTCGGTAGGCCGCGCGGCGGTGGTGCTCGGGGGTTTGGGCTTTTCGTTACGGGGGATCGTTGCGTTGTTGCTCTCCGAGTGTGACTCGAAGGCGAACCGTTCCTTTCGCTTTTTTGAGGGGGGTTGGGGGGGTTTGGGTTGAGGCTTGGCTGGGGGGGGTTGGCGCGGTGGTGGTGGAGCCCCCCCCTGCCCCCCCCCCTTCTCCTTGTCGCTAACCCCACCCCCTTATCCCCCCCCTCCCCCCCGCATACCCCACCTCCTGCATGCCACCCCGCTCGTTGGGCCGAAAGTGACGCGACGTCACCCAAACGCCGGTCAGCACACGCGAGGTCTCCCAGTCATGGAGACCGCGCAAGAGAGCAAGGCCCAAGGGTGGGTCTCGAGCTATGATGGGGTGGAGGTTCCTACTAGGGGTACTTCCTGGGATCGCTCGGCGTCTCGCCAGGCCACCCGCATGGGCCTGGCATGCGTCGTTTGATCACGAACGACGTCTATGACCTAGAGACATAAAGAAAAATAACAGATATTTGAATTGATTTCTTTGGCGACTTTTTTGACTTTTCGACTTCAATATTAACGCTTGACTTTTCAAATTGCACGCGGCGGTTCAAAAATTAAAAATTAATTTCGAGACAAAAAAGCTGGCACCTAAAAATTAAACGAAACAAACAAGCACCGTACCTCAAACGTACCGCTGGTGCCTGTTGCCTGTACAGCCCCCATGGCATCTCGGAAGTGAGACGCTGCGGTGGGGACCACCTCGGGGGCTCCCGCACTGGCCATTAGGGCCGATTGGGCCGCCAGCTTGGCCACGTTGGCGGCCACCGCGGCCGCCTTCACCGTCCGGGAACCGGGGATGAGGCCCTCGTACGAGGGCTGACACCCCGAATCACAAATGGGTCGGGGCAAGGCGAGGACACTACCTGAGTCGACCCCGAACACCAAGGCCTTGCCTTGCCGCAACTGCTTGACTCAGCCCAGGTGGGTCCACTGCCGTAGCAGCACCTAGTAGTGCGCCGTCCCAAAACGGACGGCACGGGGGTCATACAACAAATGCAATGCGGGCAAACTGCCCACACTCGTGGCCTCGGGCATGGGGGCCAAGGGCACACCTCGGAGGGGTTTCCATACCCAAACCTCCCCCCCCCTGGAGGCATCCTTACCCCGGTTGCCTCTATTTTCCCCCTCCTTTCGCCGAATCAAACACCGGATTAACCTCCAGAAAATCCACATGATCGTCATGTGGCTATGTGCGGGGGAGGAAAAAATGAGTTGATCCCCCGCACATCCTGGCTCCAGCACCTGGGCTGACCAGCAGATCGCCCCTGCTTTCCGGGCCGTGGCGGTCTGGGGGCAGAGGGCTTTGAGGAGCCACTGGGGGATGGGGCGGGGATGGGGGGGGTCAACAACCTCAACTCCCTCCCAGGGGGGGGACGCCGGCACCGGACCCTTTACGCCGACGCCCCCCCCCCCTCCCTGGAAATTGGCTGGAAAGTGCCGGACCATGGGCGCCGAAGGCGCCCTAAAGAAATTTTTCTTGACTTAGTACAGGGTGAAAAAATGGCTTTCCACCCCATTTGTCTATACTCAAAATGCTCGGTTTTTGGAGGAGAACCCAATAGTGGATGAAAACCAAATTGGACAAAATATGAATACCATCCTTGTGCAGAGTTATGTCAGATCTGGGCCATACCCTAGTGGTAAAGCAGTGCCTCTGCAATTGGGGATCCTGGGTTCAAACCCCGGTGGGGGTAATCTGCAGGGTTGTAGGTAGGATCAGGGACACCATGGGACAGTTTTTGTTTTCGTTTTTTTTGCCTTTTTTTCGCTTTGACTTTGTCCCCTTTGACTTTGTCCCCGGATTGTGCAAGTGCGCGGCGAGCATTGCCAATTTGTGACCCTTGAGAGCAACGTGGAGAATAGGTGGTACCAACAAACCGGCACTTTGAAGGCATTGGCAGAGTGGTGCATTCATTGTGCTCCCTCTGTAGTGCCCACTGTACCAAGGGATCCCTATCCCTGCATGCCCACTGCCCCTACTAATGATAAGATGGCATCATATTGTGGCCCGAACAGTGTGAGTTGCCGGATTTGCCAAGAGAACGTGCCACATTGAGTGCTGCGCACGCACATTGGGCAACACATTCTACGTGGTCACCACATTGAAGGACAGGGGGCCCGGTGCGCCAATATTTGCGGTTTTTGTGGAGCACGGGATGAATGCACAATCTGCTTGCCGTTGCAATCCCAGTCTACACGGAATCACATGGTGGTGGCGGTAAGCTCTTGCCCATCGGAGCCATTGGCAATCTCTTGGGCCCGAATGTCAACGGCAACCAAGGCCAACCCTTGCACCAACCGACCCGTAAATTGCCCCCAATGCACAACCACGGTTTGGTTGTACAGTATGGCTGCCCATTTTGCCGCCCTCCATCCCAACGATCCCATTCCACATGGCTTTCGTGTCACCGAGGAGGAGGAAGCATCCGTTCGCGGATGGAACGTTGGTGCCCTCAACAGCGGGTCGAAGAGGCAAAAAGTCGATGGTGATACGCCCACTCCTTCCATCACACCTTTCACCACAGCCAACAACAACAGCTCTTCCTCGTCCTCGTCCTCGTCCTCGTCGTCCTCCTCCTCCTCCTCCTCCACTACAACTCCCCCGATGCCACCAACGACATCTCATACTCCACCCTTGCCACCCTATGAATCGGAGGCCACTACACAGGGGGATTGTGGGACACGCCCATTGAAGTCTACCGGGAATCGGGCAAGAGACAAGAAGCGCCTTGACGCACTACTCGAGGCCAAAAAGAAGAGAGCCCGGGAAGCAACCGATTCGTCTAGTGGTGACGAGGACTACTTTGATCGTCCGGTGGACAAGCCCTCTTAGCGCCCCTTCCATCACCTTCCTCAACCCCACCACTCCAATCACCCATGTTTTGAGGCCCCAAGCAGGAGAACCCCACGACGGGCACGCGGCGCGTTGGTGCACACGATGTACAGCCGGTGTGCGGGCATAGTACGTGCACACGTTGTGGGCACGCAAAAATGACTACCGCGATGAGGGGGTCATTTTAAGCCATATATGTTGGGGTCGGGTGGCCGCCTCCCCTTCAGCCGGCCCCAAACCCCCCCCAGACCTAGCCCTCCCCCCCTCCCCCCCCGAGTCAGGCCGGCAGCAGCCGCCACCTGCCCTGTGCGCCCCCTGGGGTCAGAGGTGCAGCCTGTGAGGGGCAGACGCACCACTGCCACACCAAGTGTCCCCCCCCCCCCGCCGCGCCCATGCTTGCTCAACAGGTAATGGAAGACAACGTTAAAGGGGAGCGGGTGCCCCGACGGTGCCCCGCGCAGGTGACCTCCCCCTCTCCCAGGGTGGCGACCCCGGAGGGGCCTTAGGGCCTGGTGGCACCCGGGCAGCACAGCACGAGGGGGGGCTCAGGCTCAACGGCCCCCGGGCTTGGCCCTAGCGGCCAGCCCCACCTCCAGCACGCGCACCGAGCGGAGGGGCCTTAGGGCCCACGGGGCAACGCGATACATACCATCGCCCCCTCAGGCATCTCGACGCCTAGCCACAGCACCACACAGAAGTAGGCCCTTTAGGGGGTTGTTGAGCCAGCCCCAGCCGGTTCGCCGCCCCGGGCTACACACACACGCCCGCACAGCATAGCGCATGCGCGCGAACGCGGCGACCACGCGCGGCTGAGCGAACAAGGGAACCATCCCCCCCACGCGGAGCGACGCGGGCAGGCAGACCCGGGTGCCAACCAGATGCGCTGGTAGCGGGTTAGCCCCCATCCACTGTGTGTGGGTTGGCGCCCTGCACCCCACCCAACAGCGGCATGCATGTCACGGGCAGTGACACGACATGCCGCACCCTTTCGCCTCACTCTCGGCCGCGGAGCAGCAGGAGCAGCTCCGCCCAGCTGCTGTATTCCCCATCTCGGGCGCTGTCTGGAACGCGGCGCAAGCGACAGTGGAGATCACAGCGCGGCACCACGAGGCGAAGATCAACGTCATGGGGGTACCGGTACCGCGCAGCCCCACGCTGGCGTCCGTTGCAGTGACGTGGTGTGCGCTGGCCAGCCCGTCGAAGCCTCCGAGACTGCAGCCGTACGACCTGAGCGTCCTGGAAGAGGGCCTGTCGGGGTATTCGTGGCGCACATACCAGACGTGCATGGAGGAGCTGATGGAGTACGCGTTGCGGGACGCCGCGCCCCGACGGTCTGACCTGGTGCACGCAGCAGCGAGGCACATGGAGGCGTGGGGCAGCGACCAGATCCGCGTCCTGGCCTTCGAGGACCTCCTCCTGCTGCTGGGGAACGTCACTACGGTACAGCCGGTCACACTGCGGGTACCGCTTCTGCACTGGCTGGCCTCCTGGACTGCATCGCGACACGGGCTGAAGCTGGCGTGGGAGACCCCCACATTCACAACCTCCTCCGCAGGTCTCAAGCTTCCCAGCCCGTGCCCCTTGACTCAGCGGGAATGGCAGAATGAGCTTCGGGAGCGAGAGAAGGATGGGAGCCTGGCCATGCCCGACGCTCTGACGCGCTTCCAATCGATGGAGAGGGGCCACACTCAGCCACAGGGGCCCGGCCAGAGCGACACCCCGCAGTAGCTGTAAATTCTGCAGGGGCCCGCACCTGCCGACCCCGAGAACATGCTACGTGAGCTGGATGCGCTTGGTTGTGTCCCAGGGCCACAAGTTGGGCAGGTCGCCGCCGCGGTAGCGGCCCTCGCCCGACCGTACGGTACCTCAGCCCGCGTGCTGCAGAACTTGGGCCTGGCATCAGTCCCAGCGGCCCTGGTCACAGCCGTCAAGGCAGTGTGGTCCTCGTGCCCAGCGTCCACCCAAGCGCGCATGACGGCCGACCTCCAGCCCCTCCTGGACCACGTTCAGCAACGCCACGGCTCAGCGGTTGATGGGGCAGGGTGCGACGCACACTCGAAACCGTGGACAAGACCATCACGGGCGCGGCGTCTCTGGGTTATACCAGGTGGTCACAGGCAGGGCTGGCTGTGGCCTCCACCGACGACCTGCCCATCTCCGCCTTCCAGCACATTGGCAACGTGAGCGACGAGCAGGAGTTCCGTAAGGGCATTTTGGGGCTCGTACGGGGCCTAGACCGCATCGCGCAGCACGACGTGCTGCTAGAGGCCACCAAGAGGGCCCTCGCTGTCTCTGAGGGGGACAGCTTCCAGTGGTTTCTAGGGAAAGGCGCTAAGCCTGGGGCTTCCCCCCCAGCAGCGGCTCAGGCCCCGCACCCACCCTCAACCCGTCCGACAGACGCGACCCCCCAGCGACCGCCGCCAGCCGCTCCGCGACCGTGGACTGACCAGCCGCTGCCCGCCAGCGAAGCAGGACCTGACCGTGCGCCGCCCACCAGGGCGGTGCGCATTTCTGGCCTCCGCGATCTGCGAGCCCCAGAGGTGTCTGTCGGCCTCAGTGCTCTCTTCCAGACGCCCGTCTACCTGACGCCCCCCGACCAGCAGAGGGGATACGGGTTCGCGGTCATACCGGCGGCCGTGTTCGAGAACCTCTTCTCGGACTACCCATCCCGCTGGTACGAGTCTGACGGCATGTGGGGGGTTACGCTCGACAGTCGCAGGCAATCCAACGGGGAAGCCTTCCACGCGGACCTCACAGCTCTCACAATGCCCCCTCCCCTGCGCCCAGGCCCCTCGCCGGAGCAGGACCCGAAACGCAGGCGGATCGACGAGGGACATCGCCCACCGACATCTTGGGCCCGCGCTGCACCGGGCCTCCCAGGGCCACCACCGCCCTTGGCCCCTGAACGGCCCCCCCGCACGCGCCGCACGTGGCCCTGCACACCCGCCCAGACGCAAATGGGGCCCCATCCATGCAGATGGCCCAGGGGCAGCCCTGGCCGACCCGCCGCAGGAAGTGACTACTGGTACCGCTCACCCTCCCCCCTAATTGCACCCCAGATCATGGGGTCCTCCGCGTGGCCCACGCCCTTGCTAAGACCCACCCCAAGCCGACGACACGACGCCCTATCACCCTACCCGCTGCCCCGGCGTCCGAACCCCCCAGCGCCCTGCACTCGTCCAGCATCTGCACCGTCTGCGGCACTTGGGCCTTGTCCGCGCCCGGATCCGTAGCCTCCATGGCCTGCCCGGAATGCGGCTCCCCGGCGTCACTGCAGGCCTTCGCACTTCAGCCCCCCATGCCAGAAGTCCCCAGCGACCCCGTACCAGCGGCTCTCAGCTAGACGCCCCCCGAAGCCCGTAACTCGGTCCTGGAGGTGACACAGGTCTGGATACGCGCGGTCAGCCAACTGCCCCCCTTGGCGGTCGCCACCCCCCCAGTCCGGTGTGCGGACATGTGGGTCTCATTCTGGGATGAGGCCCCTCCCATGCGGACGGAGCCGCTGTCGCCGCCCTCGTACGCCCGGCGTGGCCCGCAAGAGCCGTGGCTACTACGGTCCGCCGCCCCCGACATGCACGTGCTTTCGTCCGCCTGCGCCACGTGTGGCAGGATGCGGGCGTCAGTGGCGGCTGTGGGCGCGCTCCTCGACACTGCCCCCCAGCCTCATCTCTTCTGCGTCGCGCAGGCAGCACATCACCCCCTGCTCACAGCCAGCGTGGCGGAAAGGGCGCACCTGTGGGACGGCTGCCGCCACTTCCCAGGCGGTGTCGCCCTGTGTGGGTGGCGCTGGGCGAACTGCACAGGACTGCCTCCACCAGCATCCGTCCTACCTGTGCCCTCGTGGGCCTCGCAACTGCCAGCGCCCAACGCGCCCCAAGCCAACCCTGAACCCGTCAGCTTTTGGGTGCTGGGCAACAACTTGGCTGGTGCGGCTCATCAACGTGACATAGTGGGCCCACTGATAGAGGCCGTGGACCCCACGTACGTGCTGCTGCTGGAGACATGGGACCCGGCTGCAGCTCAGGCGCTGGTGCCCCCGACGTACGCCCTGATCCAGGGTACAGTGACGGGACAGCGACGCGGCCTGGCGGTGGGGATCCGACTGGCGGACATCCTCCCTATGCACCCGCCCGCGGTGGTCTACGACTCACGAGATTGGCTGGGGGTCCTGTGCCACGCCCGACACGTAGGACGGGTGCTCCTGCTGGACGCACACTTCGACCCCCACGCACCACACGCACAGTGGCGCGCCACAATGGACAGCCTCCTCACCTGCGCACACCACGTCCGAGCAACCGTGACGATCATTCAAGGCGACCTGAACTCCGACGACGATGGCGCAACGCCATTGGCTGTCACACTCCGACGGGACCCGCGACTGCAGCGCTACGTACGGGTGCTGCCCCCGCGCACGCCAACCAACATCGTCAGCATCCAAGGGCGCATCCGCGCCACCGCCATTGACCACCTCTTCGTCAACGGCCCCGTCCGCAGCAGCGAACACCACCTGGTCCCCACAGCCAGTTCCCACCTGGCGGTGATGGCGGATATAACCCTCACCAGCACTCGCTATGCCCCACTGGAAGCATCTGCGCTGGCGCCTTGCCCCACCAGCGGTTATGGACGCCGTTCGGGCGCTCACCAGCGCCGTCTGGGGCCACGTGGCCGTCACCACAGCCCCGCCGGACATGTTCATCGCTGCCCTGCACCACCTGGCCCGCAAGCGCCTGCCAGCGCCCATGCCAGACAGCCAGTACGTCCGGCGCTTGGCGCACCACCCACCGCCCTACGACGACGGCTTCCTCCAAGCGCGGGCGGAGGAGCATCGACAGCGGGCACAAGATCTTCACCGCGACCGCGTACGGCTGGCATTGCGCTCGGTGCAGATCGGGCGCGAGACCCGCCGGGCCTTGTGCCTGCCCACCGTCCCGCTCAGGCCGTACACAGGCATACTCCCGTCCCCAGGAGCAGTCCTTTCCAGCAGGGAAGAGCGACTGGCAGAAGTCACGGCCCAGGTCTCATACGCCACCCGGTACAGACACCTCCACATCAACAAGGAGCGCTTCGCCATCCAGTCAGTCCCGCCCCTGCAGCAGCGCACGCCGTGGTTTGCAGCCGAACTCCCGATGGACCAGCTGCACCATGCCCTCCGGCGCGGTCGGGACCCCGATGCCAGCAACGACCGGGAGGCCCTCCTGGCTGAGCTGAACGAGCGGCCGCTCTATGGCACGCCAGACGTGGCCCTGCAGCTGGAACGACGGACGTCACCTGCCACGGCCTTGGACAATGTACCAGGTACAATCACCCACACCAAGTCCGGGGGCACCGTAGCGGGAGTTCGTCACATGCACTGCAGCTTCCAGCGAAACGTCGACTCGGTGGCCAGAGATACCATCCGCTATCGGTCGTACAAGGGCAAGGGCCCGCTGCACCTGGCAGGATCGCATCGGCCGGTGGCAGTGGAATCCAACCTCATGCGCTCCTACTGGGGGGTCGGGCGCACGAGGCTCAACTACACCCTGGAGCTGTCCGGGGCCCTGACGCCCGACCTCCTTGCGTACCGCACGGCAGTTTCAGCCACCATGATGGTCCTCTCTACGCGAGCTTCGGTGCTGCGGGCGCTGGAGCTCTCTAGAGTATGCGCTGACGCTGAATGGGACGAATCAGATGCCTACCTGCGCAACCAGAGGGAAGATGATGAGGAGCTGCTGCGTCTACTGCCAGGGGTACGGAACTTCGGTTCCTAGTGTGACGCGTTCTACTCGCGTCAGCGGATCCACTCAGTGACCGACGAGGGGCTGGCCCCGAGGTACAGCCCTGGCGAGGGCAGGGAGCAAGGGGACTCCTTTGCAGGGGAGGGTTTCCAGGCCCTGCAGTGCGTCCTGAACACCTGCATGCTCACGGGGGCGTCGCTGTACGTCCCCGACGTTCTGCGGCCGGGACACTCGCTACCGATGGAGCACCAGGCGTACTCGGACGACCGGCGGGTCCAATCAGACACTATGACGCGGGTGGTGGCGCTGGTTGCGCGGTGCATGGACGTGTCTATGGCCGCCGGCAGGGTGGTTCACCCCTCCAAGTTGGCCTTCCACTGTGTCCGCCTAGACGCTGCAGGATCGCGCCTGATAGAATGCGAGGTAGGGCTGGCGGGCCTGATGACGACCAAGGAGACGCCAGTGGTGTTGCGGGTACCGCTTTTGGCGGAGCTCCCGCTGACGGCGGCCGTGGGGCGGTTCCTCCGGGCACTCCCGGGGGCCTCGGCGTCAGCTACGCGTCAACGACTGCCCCCCTTGCTGCGGCTCCGGGCTATGCTGGCGTATGGAGTCTCCAGTGGAGACAACCTGCTGCGGGGCCTCCTGGTGCCCGGCCGTTGCCTGGCTGCCCATCAGGTGCAGGTGCACAAACCCTATCGCCGCGCGTTCTGCCTGCCCAAATGGACCCCGGTGGAGTTCCTAACGTTGGCGCTCGAGGAAGGGGGCCCTGGGGCGCCGAGCCTCCGCGACCGCTGCGAATTGCTGCTTCTGCAGTCGTACCTCCAGTCGTCATGGTCGCGCAACGCCGCAGCAGCGTCAGCCGTGCACTATCGGGTCAGCACGCCACCCATCCGCGGCTGGGAACACGAGGGGGTCGCCCTTCAATGCGCCCTGCGCGCCCGAGGGGTCAACCTGACCGCCCTGCCGTCTGGCGTAGCGGAAACCAAGGCTCTAGAATTCGGGTCCTTGGCGGACCTGGGCGGAATCCACAGTGTTCACGTGTCCTACGACGGGGCGTACGTGGAAGGAGTGACGGCTTGGGCCGTGGTGCTGTGGCATGACGCTTTGGGGTACTTCTACGGGTGCGGTCGCGCACTGCGGACCGCGGGCAGCGACGCCACAGTGGCCGAATGGATGGGACGGTTGGAAGCTATGCATGCCTTGCAGCGCTGGGGAGGGACAGTTCACTACGTCGCTGATTCGACGGCCACCCTGGCCTCGACGTACGACCGTGCCCCCGCGGCGGGCACGTTGGTGGAACCATGGTACCGAGCGCTTGCGCCGCTACGCGTCTCCAGCCCCTCCGTGGACGTGTGGGTCCCCTCCTTGCCCCGGGCCCAGCATCCGCCGTCGCAGCTCCACAGCCTGCACCGCGCAGCACACGACCTCGCCAAGCGGGCAGCGCAACGCCCCAGCAGCGCTTCAGTGCCGTGGCCCCACCTGCTGGCTGGAAGGGTCGTGGCGCACTGGCACGACGCGCTGATCATCAACGTCAAGGAAGCTGCATAGGAGCTGTACCAGACTGGCACCCGGCTGGCACTATTCCGGAGTTAGCCTGCAGCCCTCGTACACCCGTGGCACCCCACGGTGCTGCGGGCACTGTGCACTGACAACCTCCCCCTGCTGCAGTTGCAGCGCATGACCCTGCTGCGCCTGCTTGAGGTTCGCCGGCCGCCGCAGGGGTATGGCGCATCCGACTGCCCTTTCTGTCACGGCCCGACTCTGGATCTGAGCGCCCACCTGGCGGGGGGGTGCAGGGCCTATTACCTGATGCGCGTTGACATGTTCCAGACCCTCCTGTACCACCTGGTGCGGGTGACCACACCGCGGCATGCCCGCAGCCACCGGGGACTGGCGGTCTGCGACGCCACTGGGACCCAGTACACTATCCTGGACCCTGTGCAGCGCACGGCAGCGCTGGAGCCCCCCGGCGTGGACATCAGCCCGAGCGGCCACGCCCAAGCGAACCCGGGGCGACCAGCGCTCGGGCACGACGCCGACAACACCGTGCAGAATGTTCTGGCGGCGGCGGCCCACCCCGATCACACCCTGCAGTGGGCCCTGGGGCGTTCTGGCCTGGAGCCGTCGGCGAATGGAGCGGGGCCACGGCTGTCCTTCGGGGACGAAGTACTACTCCAATATGCATTGCGGGCACTGGACCGATGGGTGCTGCGCGTCCGCTATGGGTTACAGCAGCCCCTTCCGGCGCTAAGCGGGGTACTGGGGCGACCGGCCGCAATGGTGTATATGTGTATTCACGAGTTAGATATAGAATTCGCCCTCAGCCAGCCCACGGAAGCGGCAAGCGCCGCCCGTGTGTATCTCATAGACACTGACCATGAGTGGGCGGTGCGCCACACTCATGCGGACCATCTGCACACGACAAGCCTAGCGCCGCGGAGGTGCGTCCTCTGGGACCCACGGACACCATGGACGAATTAAAGAGTGAAGCCCGACCAGTGCCCGTGCCTGCGACCAAGGAGGGGACGGGGAGGAAGCAGGGTGGACGCGCGGGCCCTGCTGGGAGGGGGGCTGGGCGCCACGGCCAGCGCCGAGGGCGAGCCTCCGCGCCCACCCCACCCTCAGGGCAGAACGCACCGGGGCGCCCCAGTCCGTGGGCGCCGGCACGAAACCAAGGGGCGCGCCACGAACACACCACCGATGGGGTGGGGGGGAGAGCAAGGAGGCCAGAGCGATGACACGCAACACAGGTACGGGCGGGCAAGGCGCCGCGCGCAGCGCGGTGGACCCGGACGTGCCTTACACGTAGGAAGAGAAACGGCGAGAGCGCGCCGGAGCGACACGCGCGAGCCCCAGTGCGCGTGGTTCATGCGAATTACAGCGTGTCACGCAGCCCCTGCCGCCCGTGGCCTGCAGCCTAGGGGGCACTGGCCTAGCGCCGGGACATAGCGGCAGCAACCAACCAACCAACCAACCAACCCCCCTTCTCCCCCCACCCTGAGATTGGCTGCAAAGTGGGAGGGAGTCGGTGTATGGCCCGTTGCTACGTCCCCCCCGTGCTCCCTCCCCCTCCTCCCCGTCCCCTTTCCCCTCGTCCACCACCACTTCCCCCTCCCCCTCATCCTTGACCCCCCCCTCAGGCTAGCCTGTACCCGCCCCTTGGCTCCTCTCCCTCTCTCTTCTCTCCCTCTTCTATCTCTTATTTTTCTTCTTCTCCTTCTTCTCCTTTTTCCGCCTATCCCAGGACTTTTCGCTTGCCTCCTCGGATGGGCGTGCGGGCAGTGGAGGGGGCGGAGGTGGACTTGGTGTTGGCGGAGGTCTTGGAGCGGCTGCTACTGCCAGTCGCTGCTCCAGTTGTGGACAAACGCACATGCAAAAAAACAATTTTTTTTTTAATTTTTCATCCCTCGAGTTAATTTCTTGAACTTAATATTCTCGACCAAAAATTAAATTAATATATTAAGTACTAATGGAAGCCACTGTTAATATTATTGTGGAAAAATTAAGCAACTCGCGGCAAATATTAATCGGAACGCACAAGCAAGCGTGCACAAGCAAAACACACCAGGGCTGCATTGTTGGCTTTGAACATGTCGGCCAACATCTTTTGCGATGCCAAGGCGTCCATGGCAAGGAGAAAACAAAGCTGGCGGTGGGGAACCAAGGGTGGAGGGCGGCGGGCTACCGGTGGCCATGAACTTGGCCGTGGTGCCTGGGGCGGTATGGGGGGTCCCCTAGTTGTGCAACGGGAGGTCAAATTTTAAAAACCACCACTCCCACACTTGCGAACCTACCTCCCCTTCCGTTCTAGTTGGGTTGCCCCCGGCATCCCCCCCCCCCCCCCCGGGCGCGAGTGGTCATTGTATGCGCGCTTAGAGATGGCGTTGAGGCTCTCAACAACATCCGCGCACACGGCACCCAACCCAACCCCCAAGCGGCGTGCATTGACCACGGCCTCGGTGACATCCTCCTCCAAATAGAGGACGTAGCTTGATTGGCACGCCTCCTTGCAACAATGTGCTTGGTAGGCGCGTGCCACCTCGGCCACACGTAGGTCCCCGCGGGGCCGCTTGTCCGTGTACAACTCCCGGAGGAGGTCACGCATGGCCACGACGGCTTGCCATTCACCATCCTCCGGGATGTAGTCCAACAACGGACCAAGTTCGTCCCACAAGAGGAACAATGCATCTGCCTCCTCCCCGTCGGGTGCCGTCGACGCACCCAACTTCACACTCGTGCGCGCCTGGTAGAGGACCCGTTGCAGGGCGTTGACATTCTCCTTGGGGAGGTCCACGAGGCGTGTCTCGATGAACGCCACTTGGACCCGGCCTATGGCTATGCAACAATGGAGGATGCGTGGGAAGACCACGCACCGGTCAACCACAATGCGTGGACCCCCTATGCATCCTCCATTTTGCAAGCTACGGCCGGTCTTCTTGTAGCGGAGGCGGGCTGCCTCCTCACAGTCCAAGGTGCACCGGGTCGCCACATTGACCAATGCCGCCGCAACCTTGCCCCACACCCCCATATTCTAAATTGAGCCCACCAAGGGCGAGGTTGACACACCGATGAGGCGCCGCACCAAGGGTTGGTCTCCCCCGATGACCAACCCGCTTGGCACGCAGCGCGACACCGAGTAGAACTTCTTGCAGTCTTTTATGAACTGCAATATCTACAAAAAAGAAACGGATTAATATTTGCATTGATTTCTTGAGATTACTATTAAGTTAATTTTTCAGGTGGCGTTAATCTTAACCAAAATCTAGAAATTGATCTCCGAAAATTAACGCAAAAAAAGCAAAAAAAAAACAAACGACCAATTGGCCACAAACCTTCAAGTTGTCGGCCCATATCGTTGCAAGTGCCGCCATGTCCTTGTCCCTGCACACGGCCATCCCTATCACCCACTAGTACGCAGGTGTGCGGCCCCGTGCGCCGTGGTTCAGGAGCCCAACGGAGAGTTGGGTCGAACTACCACCGGCGCACGGGTACGCATCCCCACACACCATGAAGGTCAGGGGCCTCGTGCAATCAATAGTGTCCACTAGCGATGGACGTGATTGGACGTACCGGGCCTATGAGGGTAGCAGCCAACAACGCCCACTCGCCGGGGGATCGGGGATATTGCTTCACCGCCTCCTTCTGCTTGTCGCAAGTATGGGAGGGGTAGGTAGCCAACGTCCGTGGCCTCGGACCATCCGGCCCGGGCCAAGGGAGATGAAGCCGCCCACTCACCAAGGAGTTGGGCGACCAAAGGGTCCCGCAAACTCTTGGCCCCACTCAAACGCACGAGCGTCATGTTAAGCTCGGTAAGGGTGTCCCGAGAGAAGGCCATAACAAGATCTATACCATGTAACATGGTGGTGTGGAGTGGGGGGGAATGCGGGCAACTGGAGGGGGGGGTGTCCAAGACAGCCACCAACACAACATTGGAACCTCTCTACTACACCGTTGTGCGTAACACCCCTTATGGGTCCTCATATGCCTCCCCACCCTACGGCTCACGGTGGCAAGGCGTTAGTACCTTCCTTGGAGCAGAGGACCCAGCCCAAGGCTCAACGGATGGGGGGCCTGGCACACGGCGGCCCAGCAGGGAGTGTCTCACCCGCGGCCACCGGCTGGGAAGGGCCAACGGACGGCTGGGTCTTCTTAACCCTCCCCCACACGACGGCAGCAAAACCCGAGTTCCTCCAGTCCTGCGTGGGCCATGGGGGATAGGGTAGCCCGGGGGAGGGTCAGCCGCGCTTGGACGTCCAGGGTCCCCACCGGGTGACAGACGCAGCCGAGTCCTTGTGGTCCTTCGTTGGCCGTCTATGGGATAGGGACGCGCCGGGGGTGGGGTATGCCCTTTCTTCCTTTCTTTGTTCCTTTCTCCCCCCACACAGCAGCGGACACACCCGAGTTACGCCGGCTCCGCCCAGGACCTTCGAGACATAGGGACACCGCGTGGGGGTCCATGCACGTCCCAACATACATTCCTTCTCCAAACAGCGACGGATACACCTGAGTCCCTCAGGTCCCGCCTGGGCATATTGGGGGATAGGGACGCACTGTGGGAGCTATTGCAGGTTACCCTCTTTGTCCCCCCACACATTGTTGGATACACTTGATTCACTTCGGTCCTGCGTGGGCCCTTTGGGGGATAGGGACGCCCCTTGGGAGCAATCGCTTGTTGCCCTCTCGGTCCCTTCAGATAGCGGCCGAGAGACCCGAGTCCCTCCAGCCATTCCTGGGCCGTTTGGGGGATAGGATTGCCCCGTGGGAGGAATTGCACGTTTTCCTCTCCGTCTCCCCACATAGCGGGGGATACACCCGAGTCCCTCCAGTCCTCACTTGGCCGTTTTGGGGATAGGGACGCCCCGTGGGGTGGGTCGGAGATCACCGCCTGGCCTGGTACTAGCCACACAGCGGTGGATACAACCGAGTCCCCCTGGTACTGCCTGGGCCGCCGAGGGATATGGACACTGGTGGGGGGTTCAGGAGATTGGGGACTTCCAACTCTTCCCCACACTGCGGCGGATACACGCGAGCCCCCCTGGCTCCGCCTCGACCGTTTGGGGGATAGGGGCGCCCCGTAGAATAACCACCCTCCGCTTCCTCCCACATAGCGGAGGATACACCCGAGTCCCTCCGGTCTTGCCTGGGCCGCCGTGGGGACAGTGATGCCCCATGGGTCTGCCGCGTTCACCGGGCATCTCTCCCGCACGACGGCAGAAACCCGAGTCCCCCCAGGCCGGCCTGGATCGGTTGGGGGACAGGGACGCCCCAGGGGACACCCCACCGGGCGACGGAGTTGGACAACCAGCAAGAGACAGGCGCCCGCAGGGGGGTTAGGTACGCCGGGCCCTTCTGCGTTCCTCACGCAACGGCAGGTACACCCAGTTCTTCCGGCTGTGCCTGGGCCACCGGGGGGGGCGGACACATTGGGATTTTCAGTAGCCCCTTCGCAGAGGCGGAGGCCACCCATTCCATCCGGTCCATCAAGGGCTGCTTGGGTAAAGGGGCTCTCTTGTGAAGGACGTGTAAGGTCTACGGGCCTCTCCTCCGCGCATGCAGCAACATATGTTTTGGAGACGCCCCGGTCCGCACCGGGCCTTTGAGGGGTTAGAGGTGCCCGTGGGGGCCGTGGATGACGGACCTACCGCGCAATCCCTAAACCCGACACAATGGGGGCTCCAGAGGCAGGACCCTAGCCTCACATCCCTAGAGGGCGACCCGGGGGCTACCAAGACCGGGAGAGAGCAAGGGGGCGATCACACTACCTACTCCCCACGCGCTATCGTGGACCCTGGATCCCCCCGGTTCTACATGGACCGTATGAGGACGAGGGTACCATGTTGGGGGCTTATGCGCCTTCCACGCTTTCCTCCACTCAGAGGAATATGCAGTCCGCCGCTTTCGGCGAAGTGTAGACCATCGGATGCGGGGCGGGCCACCCCATGTGAGCGACCCCCCCCCCCCCCCCCGCACCCTCTTGGGTGATGAGGAATAGCCGTAGTTAGGAGACCTTCATCGGGTCCGCGTTCTAGTCTACCGCCCTCCATCACAGAGGGAGGGCTGCGGAGTACCGGGGTACCCCCGTCCTTGTAGGACCCAGAGAACGCAAATTGAGTCACCCAATCGACTTGGCCTTCCCCGGAACCCGCCTACCAGGACTGGCCGTTGCTCGAGGCTATCCAGCGGGGGCAATTATCGGCGCATCAGCGCCTGTGCGACACCTGGTCGGTGGCCAGTGACAAGGCCACGCTCCAGGCCGCCGCAGACACCCTTCCCGAGGTCGCCCGAGGGTGGCCGGAGCATGTGCCGGACGCGCTGCGCTCGGCCCGGGGTCAGGGGGTGATCACTGCTATCACCTCCATGGGGATCATCTTGACCCCCCGCGGGCTATGTCTCACCGCGACGGTCACATGATCGTACGTTGCCGAGGCATTCGTCTCCCAGGACGTCCCCCTCATGGTGGCCGCTGGGGGGTCCCTAGTCGAGTACTTGGGGAATACCATGCATCCACGTCACTCGGACCTAGCCCGTAGGGTCGCCTTTGGGTGTGCCCTGTTTGACACCCTAAGGCCGCGGAAATGCTTGGTGCGGATGCTGAAGGTGGACGAAAACCTGGCCGAATCGGCCAGCGCGCCACAGGTCCATCATAGCACAATCAACGGGCATTGCGTCCCATAGCCCCATGCCTCTCCTCAGGCTGCCAAGCCCACTGGGCTCGCCCGGGGGCCAAGGACCAAGTACGGCTTCTCTGGGCCATGCCCAACCGGCCTACAGAGGTCCTGCATCACCCGTCCCGCACCAGGAACGAATTGTGGGCTGGGCTTATGGTATGGGCTTCCCGGCAAGTCGGCGGCGCTAGTGTGAGGGTACCGGAAACCCACTACCAAAGGGGTGGATCGGCCTTTGGAGGTTCTACGGGGCGCTTTCGAGGCCTCAACCCTACCGATTACCACGGTAGAGGCTATGGGGGATTTGTTGGGCGATATCACGCCCTCTTGGGCCGCTGCCCCCGTTCTAGCACTACTCGCGAGTCGGAGCGGCGACCCCGCCTCTTCGCAATGTCCTGGACGCGGGTCTCCTCGCGGGCCGGAGGAAGTGGAGTCAAGGGAGACAATGCCGACCCGGTAGGCGTGGACGCCACGCCGGTGGCCGACGCAGAACCCGAAGGGGACAACGGCCGCACGCAAACCTTCGTGAACGTGCACGGGGTGCACCCTACGGCCACAGACCCTTGGCGAGCTTTGGAAGCTCCCACATACCCTCCGGCCACGCTGCCCCTTGCCTTCCCGCAGGGGGGAAGGTTCCCCCCCCCCCCCCGAGGGAAAGTCTCCACTGGGGGATTCCCCCTGTAATATTTTGGGGGTCAACCGCACCATCGAATTTGGGGCCAACTCCATCTCTCAATACAACGCGGACACCCGCATAGGCGGACCTCTGGAGGGCTCTCCCACCCTGGTGGTGATAGCATTTCCTGGGGGGTTAGGGCAGGGGGGGGCATCCCCATGCCGACAACCCTTCAAACAGCCAGCAGGGGCAACGGCCAAGGAATGTAGGTCAGCATGGAGACTACACCGAGGCTCTCCGCCTGCCAAGACCAAACGGGGGTCACCCCGAATACCACGGAGGCTCCCCGGGCTCCCCCTTTGGGGAATCACATGTGCGTTGCCACGCAGGCCCCGCGAGGGCCTGGTCACATGGGACGCGACATGGGCACCTTCCCGTCCGGCAGCCCCGACGTGGGTCTGGCTCAGGTCGATGGAGGTGGACGGTGCCCCCTACCGAACGTGTCGCCGGGCGGACCACCCTGGGGCGGCCCACTCGCTGGAACCCCGGGGGACTATCACCGCCCGGGGGGCACGGACACTAGAGATCAAATCCCGGTAGATGAGGGTCTTGTTCCCTCCCGCAGAGATAGCCGCCGCATTGAGGATTTGGAACCCGACATGGAGGACGCAGAGGCCACTTGCCAGGCTTTGTCGTCCGAGCAGGAGCTCCGCATGTAGAAGGTGCTGCAGGTCTAGGCGGATCTACGCTGTGCGGAGACAGACCTCTCCGCTATGCTGCGGAAAACCACGCAACCGTGAGTGGGGAACTGGTGCGGCAACGGTCCCGCACTAGGTCCCTCAAGAAGGAAGGCACCCGCCTACGTCGGCAGCTTGCAGACGTCCAACGGGCCGCACGCGACATGGGCTGGGGTGGTCGACAAACACCTTAACCGGCACCCCCCGCCATCCTCGAGGCAGCACACATAGTACGGGATGAGCGGGTCTCCCAGCCCACGTTGGAGGAGACCTTGAGGGGTTGGGTCCTGAAGGGGTACGGGCCGCCCTCTCCGGCCAACCCCAATTTGAGGCGAATCTGCGCAACTCTGGTTTGTGTTGCGTTCCTCCATGTGGATCCCCCACCCTCTCTTGAGACCCTCTCACGTCGCCTGCGGGTCACAGCACAACCCATCCTCCACCTCGCGACGGAGGCCGTGGGACAGGGGCCCCAGCGCGGGTTGTCCGCGGGTTCGCAGCGCTCGGGCCCATCCCCAGCGCCGTGCGAGGCGTAGGCGGCCACACCATTGGCCTCCGCGACCGGACCGCTGTGGTGACGGTACTCCCGGGAGCAATCCCGGACAGGACGCGACTCCATCCACCACCGACCAGGACGAACGCCCGCCGCCGCCACCCCGTGACGGGAGGGGCTCTGCTCTCTGCGGGTGCACCTCAATGAGGTGCCACACGAGGTGCAGGCGGGGAGGCCCACAACTTCCACTTGCACGTGGCGACCAAGTGAGACCTCCCACCGGAGTTCTTGCAGAGCACGAAGTAAGTGCTGTAATCTGCGTCGCCTTTGCCCTTGCCGAGGGGCTTGCTTCTCCCACAGGCTTGGTTCGCGTTGACGGCCGCCGTCAACCTGGCCGCCCCTTCGGACTCGGGCACCGGGTCCTGGGTGGCGGGGGGCGCTAGTTGGTGCTCCTGCATGAAATGCCCGACCAGTCCGTATAGTTCGGGGCGTGTGGGCAAGACCTTGCCCAAAGCCGTGTATTGGCTCCGGAGATAGCCATCATGGTCAAGTGCTGCATCAACCCGCGCGACCCCCTAGAGCCCAGCTTCCCGATGTCCCCGGGGCGGTTGGGAATGGTCCTGAAAATGGCATTCGGGGACTTCCGTGTGTCCTACATCAAGGACGACGGGCAGATCTGCCACACGGAGGAATCGGGATTTGCCATCGTGTGAATGCGGCCCGAAGTGGCCCCCGTCGTGGAGCGGAATAGTGGCGACTCCGACAAGCAGCTTAGGTGCGAATGGTCCAAGGCCAACCACTAGCCATATGCACAGGGCCTTTGTGCGAGCCTACCACTTGGAGAAACGCAACGCTATTGCTCAACGCCTCCGGAGCGGAGGCCTCCGAGCGGGTCCCAAGGGGGTCGTTCGGCCCCGGAACTAGGATGGGGCCGGGGACAAGGGCCGCAAGCGGCGCCGCTCCCCCTCCGTGTCCCCCCCACGTACATCCCGCAGATCGGAAGACGACTACACCCCACTCCGGCGGAGCAAATACTCCTCCCTGGCAGAGGAGCCATACCGGGGTGGCCAAAGACCAACTCCCCAGCCCTCGGGGACCAACGGGGCGGTGATGCGACGACGGGAGGCATACCAACTTCCGCTCTCCATCACGGGGAGAGCTCAGTCGCCACTCACCGCAATGGCTCCCCTGCGAAGACGTAAGGGGACCTCAACACCGGCAACACGAGCCCCACGGGGGCTATCGGGAACGAATGGCTTACCCACTCTCACAATCCTATTTCATGGCCCAGGCTCACCAGGCACCTATGGCGAGCCCCCACCTGCCGCTTGCTCGGGCCGCCACCTGCGGACCCACGCTACTTGGGGGACGGGCGGACGTCCCTCTACGGTGTGGCCGTGCCCCCGCAGGGGGCGAACCTCCAACAGGCATCGTACCAGCACCAGCCGTACGTGCGGAGGCCCCCGGTCACAGACATGACAGCGCCTCCCTCAGGATATTCGGGGCCGTGGTACGGGGGGGCGGTGCCGGCAGCGACTACTGCAGCTCCGGTGGCCCGGGGGCGCCCCTCAATTGGGGGCCCATGGAACCCTTTTGATGGCCTCCCCGGCAGCCTATAGGTGGCCTTTCAGAAGGCGCCACTGCATGCGTTGTTGGTGTCCGGTTCGTACATCATGCACGATGAGGCCATGTCCACGTTTCCCTAGTGGATGGCGGCAACGGCGCACGCCTTTAGCCCGTGGATTCAATCCTAGATAGCCCAACACTTTCCCGCATTCCAGGAGTGGTCCCGTACGGTGTCCTCGCAGTCCTGGGACGCCATCCATGGTACCATGGTACGTGACCCGGATGGTCATGGGGAGTCCTAGCATCGGGTGTTTGCAAGCCATCCTACTGTGGGGAACACCATGGGCTGGCCCCGTGAAGTGCAGCCGGTCCTCCAACAACCGTTGTGCTTCCTCCCGGTGTTGGCAGTGGCCACCGTGCTGGAACTGGGGACGCCGTGGATGTATGAGCGGCAGCTACAGAGGATCATTCCGCTGCCAGAGGGCCAAAGATTCATGGCGGTTCTCAGGGTCCAAGCAGCTTGCGGGGATCCAGGGGGACGACGCGCCGGCACGCAGCAAGAAAGCGCTGCTGTTACTGCTAGAAGGGGATGACAACGTGGCTGCAGACACCCGTCACACGTTGGATGCCCTGGACCTGGGGCCGGTGGTCGAGGCTCAGCCCGGAGGACGGTGACTGGTGATTGTGACGGCCCTCAGCCCTGGTCAAGCCAGGATAGAGGTCATCGGGGACATCGTGCAGGACTATGGTTGAAGCTCCTGTTGGGGGGCAAACCGAGCCTTCGGATAGTGCGGTGGCCCCGGCTACTCCAGTAACCCTTGGGGGAGGTAGACGGACAGCTAGCTCTCGCGCCGGCGTCCACGTGCGACCAAGCAAAGAGGGGCCTACTCGGTAGTGCCATTGCTCGTGCACTCGCAGATGCGCTTCTACTCCACCATGAGGCGTGCAAGGATGTATGGCAAGCACTGTGGTCTTAGTCCTGTGAAGGCGGCCGTGTCCCATCACGGTCGGTGCTCCCGCTAAAGCGCAGCGGACGCGAGAAAACAGCGCCGGTATGGGTACATCACTTTGCCTCAATCACACTATGGGGGTTATGCGCACAACGCGGCGGTAGGGGGTGGCCCAGAGCCAGATGGGTGGTACGCCACTCAGGGTAACCGTTGTCGGCTGCATGGAAGGCGATTCATCCTGAATTGCGGGGTGTGCAGGTGGATGGGGTGCGATGCCGAGATGGCCCAAGTGCGGCACTGCCCCTGCTAGTGTGGTGGTCTACGCTGCATGGTGACTGGCGAGTACTGTGGCCATGGCATCACCGAGGACTTTTGAGGGGAGGCTACAGGTGTCAGGAGTGATGTCCGTGACTAGGTGCGATGATGGTGGACGGGCCGGGTGATGCCGATCTGGTGGATGCAAAAGCGGTGGTGGCATTTGAGAAGTGGTTTTCTACCAGCCTGTGTGTGCGGCAACGGCGGACGTGATATGGCGGCCAACCCGATGTGACAGTTCGTGCCGGGCTGATAGTGCACCGTACCGCCTGCGCAAATGCGGTTCAACTAGAGACGTACGGCCTCACCCGCCTGCCCCGGGTCGGCGCATACTAAAGTGAGGTGTCATGGGTGGTTTCCCACCAGGGTAATAAGGCCCAAACCCATGTGGGGTGTTCCCATGGCACCGGGATCTCTACTAGCGACCCGGTTACGGCAGTCACGGGGGTTCACCCTTAGGTTACCCCGGTGGTTGGGTGAATATATGTCGGTGTCCTTGTGCCCGCGCCACAGGTATTGGCCGGGTGGCGGCTCGGCGGGCCGGAAGGCGCATGGGATCACGGCCGCACCCGCGGCGACGGGGGTTGTATGGGGTGCTACCAGCGGGAGGCGAAGGGCGCAGCCGAGGAGGCATTGGGGCCGCCGTTGGGCATCGGAGGAAAATCAGTGGGAGTACGGGGGAGTCCCCCCGGCCCCGGGACTCACTGAAGGAGGTATAGCGGCCGCCCAGGGGCCCCGGGGGCAGTATGGTGGGAGTACTGGGGGACGCATAGTGATATTGGGGTGTCCCTCTGACCCCTGGAACAACTCAGAGGGAGTGCTAGGGCATCCCCTGGTCCCTCAAACAAACTAGAGGAGTGGCACTTGCGGGCGTGTACATAGCCTAACCATCTTACCTTTGCGCGCGAAGCTGGGGGCGAAGCGGCGGGTGAGGTGGCGGTCATGAGCGCGGGCAAAGGCACCAACCGTAATGGGCCAACGCGGCAGTTCGGCGGTATGGCCCAACGGCGCTGCGAACAGGCGGTGTGACGTCGCGCAGGCAGCAACAAGCTATATACATAGAGTCTACGCGGTGGCAGTGAGCACGCAGGACTTTAAGAGGGGAACATGTCTGAGCGGCCCGTGAAGTATCGTAGTACACTGAGACTCTATGAGAGGTTCTGGGGGTGAGGCACGGGCCAATGCTATAAGTAGGCATGCCACGTTGTCATTGGATGTTGCACCTGCGCCCTGGTCGCTGTTGTGGCGGAGATGGCACAACTAGGGGAGCTGGCCAATTAGTGCAGGTTAGGGTCAAGGGTAGGCGTCAGGGCAATGTATGTGGGCCAGATGAGGTGAACGTGGTTACCACGGCCCGGGGCGAACCTGTGGTGGGTACCCCTGCAGGGGGTCGATAACCAAGATACGGCACCCGCGAGCCGGAATCCCCGCCAGCAATATTCACGTGTGGTGCCTCTCATGCTGCGGGTTGGCGGGCATCCCCCCTGTGGACCCTCATGATATATTATATGTGGGTATGTACAAATATCACGGGTCAGCTCAGCTCAGGGGTTCGGACATAGGGTACCAGTGCTCTATATATTTGGGGATCGAGGGGGGTACACCGGGTGCGGCTCTTAGCTACTAGTCGCCATGGAGTGTTATCGTGTGCTTATATACAATATTGTACCTCCGTCTGGGGGAGCCGGAGGTGGACTCACAGTACTTGTGGGCGGAACAATGCGGACAAGGGGGCAATGAAGGCCGAGGGCCAGGCTAGGCCAGAGCCCCCCAGAAACCGTGGCTATGCGTCTTTGGACTTGTCAACGTGCGCTACCGGTGGCAGGGTGCACATGGTCCGAGGGGATGGACAGTCAAAGGGTACCAGGAATGGACAGCATGATGGGGCCAGCTCTTGCTTCGCCGCATGCATGCTGCTTTGTTACTTGGCTGCCGTGTTGCACCCATAGGAGGCGCCCTTGCTTTCTGCTTGCCGCTATGCCGCTGCATTGCCCTGTCTTGCCTCTACACCCCCGGCAGTCCAACGGGCCAACGCTTGTCGCCGTTGCCAATGCTAAAGCGTTGCAGTTGCCACTACCCCCAAAGCTTGCCAGTATTCCCGGTCGTCTGGGTCCTCTGTCAAGGTGTGGGCCACCTCAGGCAGCCGTCGGACCCACGGGATCGGGCGAGGCAGGAACCACTTGTGGGTGCGAGATGCCTGGTAACTCCAGTACACGGCATGATAACTGGTTATGACTATGACTATGTATGTATGTATGTATGTATATCGCCGGGAACAAATTTGTCGTGCTCATTGCGTCGCTTCGTCCGTGTCATGACTACATGCCCTGCCCTGCCCTAATCCCTATGTGGTTCACTCATTGCTCGCTACTAAACGGTCATGTGGGCCGGAAGAAAGGAGAAGAGATGCCCCATTACATGTGTACTTGCGGCTTGCTAGTGGCTAAGTGGAAATGTGAAGTTGGGGCTCATTTGGGGCTCAATTGTGCATTGCGATGTCTTTGTGCTTGTTTGTTGTGCTTTTTGCATGCTAGGTAATGTTCATTTAATGTTTTTAGAAGTTTTAGATACTCACTTGGTCAAGGTTCAGGGGGGAGGGATACTTTTTTTGGCGACGGCTGAGTTGACTGAGCGCCCGACTGAGCCATCACTGAGCCGTCACTGAGCCAGTCAATTAGCTCCGACTGAGCGCTCACTGCGCGCTCAGTGAGCGCGCCAAATGGCTCACTGAGCACTCACTGAGCGCTCAGTGAGAGCTAATTGGGGGCTCACTCAGAGCCCCCCCCCCTTTCCGCCTCTCCTCCGCCCCCTATCCGCCTACCCATCCATTCCTTCTCGCTCCCATAGGTTCTCTCTTTCACACCATGTCTAATGTCGCCCCAGGCATGGAACTAGCGGCTTCAAAGGCTGTCACGTCTTTCCTTAGTCGCCCCTGGGTACCTACCACTTTCACAGAGGTAGCGTACCTGGGGGTGCCTTCGACGGACCTGGAGCCTTTGAAGCTGTGGGCCCAGCAGCTCCCTGCCCTTTCCCCAAAAGTGGTCCACATCACCGTGTCCGATGTGACCCTTCTTGGACAGAGCCGGATGCACCGTTGCAACCAAATGTTGCGCCTGGTGCATCCGGCTATTCGTACCGTACGCTTCCGCTTTGCTGTGGCTGCTGTCCAAGATTTGTGTCAGCAGTCCGCAGGAAAGCTGATCGGTACCCCCCACGAGTTCGGGACACGGGTTCATGACACCAAAGATCTGCAGCACAGCTCGAATGCAGATCTTGGTGTCAGCCATATTGCATTCAAGAAGGGACTCCTTGAGGCCCTGCCCTTCGGGGTCGGGGTGGTGTTAGGGGAATGGTGGGAAAGGCCTTTGGGCCTGTCCTATCATTCCCGAGTGGTGCCATGTGGTGCTCGACTACACCACCCCAGCCCTTTACAGGACGGAGGAGTCCGTGTTCCTCCGCGGTGCCGCCTCCCCTCCCCCCTATATCTCCCTGGGTGCCCCGGTGTTCTCACATGGACCCCCGGCTCATGACCTTGAGTCGGATTAGTCGTTGTGCGACGTGGGGCTCCGGGTGGTTAGGGGGGCGATAGAGGGCACCCTTGGTACGTGTTTGAACCCGATGGTTGTTCCCGACTAGAATGTTCCCAATGCGAACAATTCCCGCCGGAACAATTTCTTTGGGAACACCACTGGAACAAGTGTCGCAAGCGCGATAACCAGATTCATCACCATGAGTTTCCAAGTTCGTAAATGATGTTTTTTGTCTCTTTCCTGCATGTGTAACGCGTCCAAGGCTTGTCTCTCCCATCGGGGCCATGTTGACAAATTCCGGGCCGTTGGTGCCACCTTCCACTAGGTGTACACATTTCGAACTTTTCGTATCCATTTGCAAGCGTGCTGTTCCTTGTAGTCCAGACGCACCGTTGTATGACTTTTCAACGTTGGCGTACCCGTTTTCCCGTTTGATTTGTGCATTGTGGTCATGCCTAGGGTCCCATTTTGGTATTTGTTCCTTGCCTGAATGCTCGGTGGGTCTACGGCCATCTTCCCCTAGAGGTATGGATTGCCAAATTTCGCTTCGTAGTTCATCGTTGTTGCTTCGGCATGCCTGCGACACACACCCGGGTTCAGCAACTAATCGCCTACCCCATCCATTTGGCTAGTGCTGTTAGCCTCCAGGACGGGGATCTTGTTGGGGAGCTCATAGCGGAATGGGCCATCTCCCCTCCACTCACCCCTTGCCAATTTGCGGTGGCCGTGCGCTTGGCCCAACCGAGCTGTGTCCGAGAGATACAGCAGGGCTTTCCAGCAGCGCTGGCAAGATCTACCAGCCCCCTTGGAGCTTGCCCCCCCGGTGAGCACATTGGATCCCAACTCCACGGGCATCAGTTGGCCATGGGCATCGTGGCTGCGGCACATTGCCAGCCAAGTGCCATTGTGCCGCATGATCGATTGGTCGTTACCCCTGACATGCATTGTCAGGGGGAATGGCTACCCATGCGCAAATGGGGAGTGGTCCCAATTGTCCGTGTCCATCGCTTGCATGGGCCTTTGGGGACGCATTCCCGCCTGCGTGTGGGTCATCGGCCTCGCAATTTGCGGGGACAAAGCGATGGCGACCTTGGCAACCTCTAGGAAGCCAATATTAAGGTGTGCCGCATACACACCGTGTTGTTCCGGGGACGTTCCGATAACTTGTTCTGGCGACGTTGCGGCGACGTTCAAGTGTTTTGTTCGAACCGTCACCGGAACAATTTGGTTCCAACAAAATTGACGTTGTTTTCTTAGGCCATCCGAGAGGTTGTGGACACCCACCGGGTGGTCTACACCTCCCGCGAGCGAGCGGCCGATGCCTGGCTATGTTTGGGTGCGGGTTTGGGCTTGGGTTTGGTTTAGGGCTTGGGTTGGGGTTTGGGTTTGGGTTGGGGTTTAGGTTTGGGTTTTGGGTTGCTGGTTTTGGCTTGGGCTTGGGTTTGCGTTTGGGTTTGGGTTTGGGTTGCGGGTTTGGGTTTGGGTTTGGGTTTGGGTTGCGGGTTTGGGCTGGGGTGTGGGTTTGGGTTTGGGTTTTGGTTTGGGTTTCGGCTTGGGTTTCGGCTGGGGTATGTGCATTGTGTTGGTGTGTTTTGTGTGTTACCCTGCCCCCCCCCCCCGTGTCCATTTCGCTCCTTGCCCCCCTTTGTCCCTTTCCCTGTTTGCACCCCTTTGTCTATCTTTGAATGACGATTTTGATTTTGATTTTGATAAAGATATTGAAAAAAAAAAGAAGAAAGGTTTGTGCCTTCCCTTCGAAACCCCAGGCAGTCGACCTGGGGCCCAGCCACTGCGTGGCGGGTAGTTGGGTTTCACTCTCCCTTCCAAACCCCAGGCATATGACTTGGGGCCCAGCCACAGCTGTGGCGGGTAATTGATCGGCTTACCACGGTTCCCTAGCCCCCACCCCCCCCCCCCCGGGGGTGCAGTGCCCGCAGTGCGCCTTGTGCGCGCCCAGAACTCTGTGTATTTTCCATTGTTCTAGCGACGTTCCAACAACTTGTTCTGGCGACGTTGTGGCGACGTTCCAACGGTCACTAGAACGTTGCCAGAACGTCGCTAGAACAAGTCACCAGAACGTCGCCGGAACAAGGTGTGCAGCAGGGGGGGGGGTTTCTGAGAAATCCGATACCGTGGGGGGTTTTGAACCCCCCCCTTTTTTTAAAATGGGCCGATTGGGGGTTTTAAGGGTGTTTTTCGACGCACACACATCATTTGTGCGATTTTTTTATGGTGTTGTTCTTTTGCACTGCACATCCAGAGTTTTGTCGTTGCTCCCAATTCAGCCCCTTTTGATTTTGTCCCCTTAGCTAGGCACCCCCCACAATGCAAAGGTGACGTTGCATTTCCACCCTTTTTTCGGACATTTCTGATTTTGCCCCCCGCTTTGAAGAGGTGGGGATACCCGAGGCGGCAGGGGTGAGGTAGCCACTTTGCCCACTTGTGGGCCAGTTCTGATTATGCCCCCCGCTTTGAAGCGGCGGGGATCCCCGATACGGCAGGGCTGAGGTAGCCAATTTGCCCACTTGTGGGCACCCAAGACCGTTGATTTGACGGACTGGGTTGTAGTTGGGCAGGACGATGAGAAAAAAAAGGGGCAAGTCAAAAAAATCCCCATGGTGATGAAGCCCAAAATCACTTTGAAAGTGGCAAAGGCGGTGGACAACGAGAGTGCGTCCTTCTCTGAAGCCTCTCTTGGACGCTCCGATTGGGACTGGAAACCGGAGGAGGATGCAAGCTCTATGGAATCCAGGTCTTCCGCAGATAAGGATTCGTCTAGCGGTAACGAGAGTGCCGCAACTTCGGAGGATGGCAATAGCTCCTCTTCTTCCTCATCGTGTTCCTCCTCCACCTCTTCCTCCGCGGTGGAAGTTGTCCCGCAAAAGAAAGTCGTTCTTGGCAAGGGCACAAAGCGGCCCATCAGCGCTACCAAGCAAAATGCGAAGAAGTGTTGCACGGGGGTTGTAAGGGTGTTTTTCGACGCACACACATCATTTGTGCGATTTTTTTTATGGTGTTGTTCTTTTGGACTGCACATCCAGAGTTTTGTCCTTGCTCCCAATTCAGCCCCTTTTGATTTTGTCCCCTTAGCTAGGGACCCCCCCCAATGCAAAGGTGACGTGCATTTCCGCCCTTTTTTCGGACATTTCTGATTTTGCCCCCCGCTTTGAAGAGGTGGGGATCCCCGAGGCGGCAGGGGTGAGGTAGCCACTTTGCCCACTTGTGGGCCACTTCTGATTTTGCCCTCCGCTCTGAAGCGGCGGGGATCCCCGATACGGCAGGGGTGAGGTAGCCATTTTGCCCACTTGTGGGCCACTTCTGATTTTGCCCCCGCTCTGCAGCGGTGGGGATCCCCGATACGGCAGGGGTGAGGTAGCCACTTTGCCCACTTGTGGGCCACTTCTGATTTTGCCCCCCGCTCTGCAGCGGTGGGGATCCCCGATACGGCAGGGCTGAGGTAGCCAATTTGCCCACTTGTGGGCACCCAAGACCGTTGATTTGACGGACTGGGTTGTAGTTGGGCAGGACGATGAGAAAAAAAAGGGGCGAGCCAAAAAAATCCCCATGGTGATGAAACCCAAGATCACTTTGAAAGTGGCAAAGGCGGTGGACAACAAGAGTGCGTCTTTCTCTGAAGCCTCTCTTGGACGCTCTGATTGGGACTGGAAACCGGAGGAGGATGCAAGCTCTATGGAATCCAGGTCTTCCGCAGATAACGATTCGTCTAGCGGTAACGAGAGTGCCGCAACTTCCGAGGATGGCAATAGCTCCTCTTCTTCCTCATCTTTTTCCTCCTCCACCTCTTCCTCCGCGGTGGAAGTTGTCCCGCAAAAGAAAGCCGTTCCTAGCAAGGGCACAAAGCGGCCCATCAGCGCTACCAAGCAAAATGCGAAGAAGTGTTGCACGGTGAAGACGTCAGGGCGGAAGAAGTAGGCGGAGCTACATGCACACACACACACACACACACACACACACACACACGTCACAAGCGGATACGTCCCCCATCCCCTACACCTCCTCGCTCTCCCTCTCCTTCCCTTGTAGTTGCATGCACACTAGGACTGGAAGGCCCACACAATGGCGCGGGGAGGGAGGCCTGGCCAGCCATAGCCTTAAGGGCCTCCCGAGTTGCGTCGGCCGACCAGTATAGTCACACACACACACTCCTTCTTTTAGGCCCTCCCCTGGACGCATTTCTCACCCCATGGTGTATTTCTAACCCCATGATGCATTCCGAACCCCATGACGGACCTTGATGCGGGTCAACCCCCATGCTGCAATTCTAACCCCATGGTGTACTTCGAACCCCATGACCGCCTCGGAGACCCACAGTCCCGAGGGTTTTGGTACCCACGGCCGGAAATACCCAAGCCGATGAAACCCTACCATAGACGTTGGTAGGGGCGGTGCGATTTTTCGGATCACACCTGGGCCGCATACCCAACTGTTCGGAGGTGGCCGACACTATGTTCTTCATAGGGGGGGGGGGTTTGGGGGCCGGGGGGCCGTTTCCGCGGACAATACCCCCGCGCAGCTAAAAACCCCCTTGAACCCCCCCCCCCCCCGCAAAACCCCCCTCTTTTTTAAATTTGGCTCTGGGGGGTTTTCAAGCATGATATCCGATTTCCGAGAATCCCCCCCCCCCTGGTGTGCAGTGTGCGGTACCACACACACACACACACACACACACCACACACCACACACCACGGACCAACCACAGACCAACCACAGACCACCAACCGCGGACCACCAACCACAGACCACAGACCACAGACCACAGACCAACCACAGACCACAGACCACAGACCACCAACCGCACACCGCAGACCGGATACCACAGGCCAACCAAAGACCAGCAACCACAGACCACCAACCAGAGACCACCAGCCACAGACCACAAACCAAAGGCCACAAACCATAGACTAAAGACCACAGACCACAGACCACAGACCACCAACCACACACCACGGACCATACACCACAGACCAACCACAGACCACCAACCACAGACCACCAACCGCAAGCCACCAACCAGAGACCACAGACCACATACCACAATCCAACCACAAACCACCACCCACAGACCACCAACCACAGACCACAAACCACAGACTAAAGACCACAGACCACAGACCACCAACCACCAACTACACACCACAGACCACACCCCATAGACCAACCACAGACCACCAACCGCAGACCACCAGCCATAGACCGCAGACCACATACCACACATCAGCCACAGACCACCAACCACAGACCACCAACCAAAGACCACCAGCCACAAACCACAGACCAAAGACCACAAACCAAAGACTAAAGACCACAGACCACAAACCTACAAACCACCAACCACACACCACAGACCACACCCCACAGACCAACCACAGACCTCCAACCGCAGACCACCAACCACAGACCGCAGACCACATACCACAAACCAACCACAGACCACCAACCGCAGACCACCAACCAAAGACCACCAACCACAGATCACCAACCACAGACCACAAACCAGAGACTAAAGACCACAGACCACATACCACAAACCACCAACCACACACCACAAACCACACCCCACAGACTAACCACAGACCTCCAACCGCAGACCACCAACCACAAACCGCAGACCACATACCACACACCAACCACAGACCACCAACCGCAAACCACCAACCAAAGACCACCAGCCACGATCCACAGACCAAAGACCACAAACCACAGACTAAGGACCACAAACCACAGACCACACACCACCAACCACACACCACAGACCACACACCACAGACCACCAACCGCAGACCACCAACCACAGACCGCACACCACATACCACAGACCAACCACGGACCACCAACCACAGACCAAAAACCACACACCACAAACCACAAACTAAAGACCACAGACCACAGACCACAAACCACCAACCACACACCACAGACCACATCCCACAGACGAACCACAGACCTCCAACCGCAAACCACCAACCACAAACCGCAGACCACATACCACACACCAACCACAAACCACCAACCACAGACCATCAACCACAGACCACCCGCCACAGACCACAAACCGGATACTAAAGACCACAGACCACAGACCACCAACCACACACCACACACCACGCACCACAGACCAACCACAGACCACCAACTGCAGACCACCAACCACGGACCGCAGACCACATACCACGGACCAACTACAGACCACCAACCACAGACCACCAACCAAAGTCCAAGAGCCAAAGACCACAGACCAAAAATCACAAACCACGGACTAAAGACCACAGACCTCCAACCACAGACCACCAACCACACACCACAGACCACACACCACAGACCAACCGCAGACCACCAACCACAGACCACCAACCGCAGACCACCAACCACATACCACAGACCACATACCACAGACCAACCACAAACCACCAACCACATACCACCAACCACAGACCACGAACCACAGACTAAAGACCACATAACACAGACCACCAACCACCAACCACACACCACAGACCACACCCCATAGACCAACCACAGACCACCAACTGCAGACCACGAGCCGCAGACCACCAGCCACGGAACAGAGACCAAAGACCACAAACCAGAGACTAAAGACCACATACCAAAGACCACAGACCACCAACCACACACCACAGACCACACCCCATAGACCAACCACAGACCACCAACCGCAGACCACGAGCCACAGACCACCAGCCACGGACCACAGACCAAAGACCACACACCAGAGACTAAAGACCACAGACCACAGACCACAGACCACCAACCACACACCACAGACCACACACCACAGACCAACCACAGACCACCAACCACAGACCACCAACCGTAGACCACCAACCACAGACCACAGACCACATACCACAGACCAACCACAAACCACCAACCACAAACCAATCACCACAGACCACAAACCACAGACTAAAGACCACAGACCAGAGACCACCAACCACCAACCACACACGACAGACCACACCCCATAGACCAACCACGGACCACCAACCGCAGACCACCAGCCACAGACCGCAGACCACATACCACACATTAGCCACAGACCAGCAACCAGGGACCACCAACCAAAGACCACCAGCCACAGACCACAAACCAAAGACCACAAACCAAAGACTAAAGACCACAGACCACAGACCACAGACCACCAACCACACACCACAGACCACACACCACAGACCAACCACAGACCACCAACCGCAGACCACCAACCACAGACGGCAGACCACATACCACAGACCAACCACAGACCACCAACCACATACCACCCCCAACAGACCACAAACCACATACTAAAGACCACAGACCACAGACCACAAACCACCAACCACACACCACAAACCACACCCCACAGACCTACCACAGACCTCCAACCGCAAACCACCAACCACACACCGCAGACCACATACCACATACCAAACAAAGACCACCAACCACAAACCACCAACGAAAGACCACCAGCCACAGACCACAGACCAAAGACCACAAACCACAGACTAAAGACCACAGAGCACAGACCACAGACCACCAACCACACACCACAGACCACACACCACAGACCAACCACAGACCACCAACCACAGACCACTAACCACAGACCGCAGACCACATACCACAGACCAACCACACACCACCAACCACAGACCACAAACCAGAGACCACAAACCACAGACTAAAGACCACAGACCACAGACCACAAACCACCAACCACACACCACAGACCACACCCCACAGACTAACCACAGACCACCAACCACAGACCACCAACCAAAGACCACCAGCCACAAACCACAGACCAAAGACCACAAACCAAAGACTAAAGACCACAGACCACAAACCTACAAACCACCAACCACACACCACAGACCACACCCCACAGACCAACCACAGACCTCCAACCGCAGACCACCAACCACAGACCGCAGACCACATACCACAAACCAACCACAGACCACCAACCGCAGACCACCAACCAAAGACCACCAACCACAGACCACCAACCACAGACCACAAACCAGAGACTAAAGACCACAGACCACATACCACAAACCACCAACCACACACCACAAACCACACCCCACAGACTAACCACAGACCTCCAACCGCAGACCACCAACCACAAACCGCAGACCACATACCACACACCAACCGCATACCACCAACCGCTAACCACCAACCAAAGACCACCAGCCACGATCCACAGACCAAAGACCACAAACCACAGACTAAGGACCACAAACCACAGACCACACACCACCAACCACACACCACAGACCACACACCACAGACCACCAACCACAGACCGCAGACCACATACCACAGACCAACCACGGACCACCAACCACAGACCAAAAACCACACACCACAAACCACAAACTAAAGACCACAGACCACAGACCACAAACCACCAACCACACACCACAGACCACATCCCACAGACGAACCACAGACCTCCAACCGCAAACCACCAACCACAAACCGCAGACCACATACCACACACCAACCACAAACCACCAACCACAGACCATCAACCACAGACCACCCGCCACAGACCACAAACCGGATACTAAAGACCACAGACCACAGACCACCAACCACACACCACACACCACGCACCACAGACCAACCACAGACCACCAACTGCAGACCACCAACCACGGACCGCAGACCACATACCACGGACCAACTACAGACCACCAACCACAGACCACCAACCAAAGTCCAACAGCCAAAGACCACAGACCAAAAATCACAAACCACGGACTAAAGACCACAGACCTCCAACCACAGACCACCAACCACACACCACAGACCACACACCACAGACCAACCGCAGACCACCAACCACAGACCACCAACCGCAGACCACCAACCACATACCACAGACCACATACCACAGACCAACCACAAACCACCAACCACATACCACCAACCACAGACCACGAACCACAGACTAAAGACCACATAACACAGACCACCAACCACCAACCACACACCACAGAGCACACCCCATAGACCAACCACAGACCACCAACTGCAGACCACGAGCCGCAGACCACCAGCCACGGAACACAGACCAAAGACCACAAACCAGAGACTAAAGACCACAGACCTCAGACCACAGACCACCAACCACACACCACAGACCACACCCCATAGACCAACCACAGACCACCAACCGCAGACCACGAGCCACAGACCACCAGCCACGGACCACAGACCAAAGACCACACACCAGAGACTAAAGACCACAGACCACAGACCACAGACCACCAACCACACACCACAGACCACACACCACAGACCAACCACAGACCACCAACCACAGACCACCAACCGTAGACCACCAACCACAGACCACAGACCACATACCACAGACCAACCACAAACCACCAACCACAAACCAATCACCACAGACCACAAACCACAGACTAAAGACCACAGACCAGAGACCACCAACCACCAACCACACACGACAGACCACACCCCATAGACCAACCACGGACCACCAACCGCAGACCACCAGCCACAGACCGCAGACCACATACCACACATTAGCCACAGACCACCAACCAGGGACCACCAACCAAAGACCACCAGCCACAGACCACAAACCAAAGACCACAAACCAAAGACTAAAGACCACAGACCACAGACCACAGACCACCAACCACACACCACAGACCACACACCACAGACCAACCACAGACCACCAACCGCAGACCACCAACCACAGACGGCAGACCACATACCACAGACCAACCACAGACCACCAACCACATACCACCCCCAACAGACCACAAACCACATACTAAAGACCACAGACCACAGACCACAAACCACCAACCACACACCACAAACCACACCCCACAGACCTACCACAGACCTCCAACCGCAAACCACCAACCACACACCGCAGACCACATACCACATACCAAACAAAGACCACCAACCACAAACCACCAACGAAAGACCACCAGCCACAGACCACAGACCAAAGACCACAAACCACAGACTAAAGACCACAGAGCACAGACCACAGACCACCAACCACACACCACAGACCACACACCACAGACCAACCACAGACCACCAACCACAGACCACTAACCACAGACCGCAGACCACATACCACAGACCAACCACACACCACCAACCACAGACCACAAACCAGAGACCACAAACCACAGACTAAAGACCACAGACCACAGACCACAAACCACCAACCACACACCACAGACCACACCCCACAGACTAACCACAGACCTCCAACCGCAGACCACCAACCACAGACCGCAGACCACATACAGCACACCAACCACAGACCACCAACCGCAAACCACCAACCAAAGACCACCAGCCACAGACCACAGACCAAAGACCACAAACCATAGACTAAGGACCACAGACCACAGACCACAGACCACCAACCACACACCACAGACCACACACCACAGACCACCAACAGCAAACCACCAACCACAGACCGCAGACCACATACCACAGACCAACCACGGACCACCAACCACAGACCAAAAACCACACACCACAAACCACAAACTAAAGACCACAGACCACAGACCACAAACCATCAACCACACACCACAGACCACATCCCACAGACCAACCACAGACCTCCAACCGCAAACCACCAACCACAAACTGCAAACCACATACCACAGACCAACCACAGACCACCAACCACATACCACCAACCACAGACCATCAACCACGGACCACCCGCCGCAGACCACAAACCGGATACTAAAGACCACAGACCACAGACCACCAACCACACACCACACCCCACACACCACAGACCAACCACAGACCACCAACTGCAGACCACCAACCACAGACCGCAGACCACATACCACGGACCAACTACAGACCACCAACCACAAACCACCAACCAAAGACCAACAGCCACAGACCACAGACCAAAAACCACAAACCAGAGACTAAAGACCACACACCATAGACCACAGACCACCAACCACACACCACAGACCACACAGCACAGACCAACCGCAGACCACCAACCACAGACCACCAACCGCAGGGCACCAACCACATACCACATACCACATACCACAGACCAACCACAAACCACCAACCACATACCACCAACCACAGACCACAAACCACAGACTAAAGACCACATACCAAAGACCACCAACCACCAACCACACACCACAGACCACACCCCATAGACCAACCACAGACCACCAACCGCAGACCACGAGCCACAGACCACCAGCCACGGACCACAGACCAAAGACCACACACCAGAGACTAAAGACCACAGACCACAGACCACAGACCACCAACCACACACCACAGACCACACACCACAGACCAACCACAGACCACCAACCACAGACCACCAACCGTAGACCACCAACCACAGACCACAGACCACATACCAAAGACCAACCACAAACCACCAATCACAAATTAATCACCACAGACCACAAACCACAGACTAAAGACCACACACCAGAGACCACCAACCACCAACCACACACGACATACCACACCCCATAGACCAACCACGGACCACCAACCGCAGACCACCAGCCACAGACCGCAGACCACATACCACACATTAGCCACAGACCACCAACCACGGACCACCAACCAAAGACCACCAGCCACAGACCACAAACCAAAGACCACAAACCAAAGACTAAAGACCACAGACCACAGACCACAGACCACCAACCACACACCACAGACCACACACCACAGACCAACCACAGACCACAGACCACAGACCACAGACCACCAACCACAGACGGCAGACCACATACCACAGACCAACCACAGACCACCAACCACATACCACCCGCCACAGACCACAAACCAGAGACTAAAGACCACAGACCACAGACCACAAACCACCAACCACACACCACAAACCACACCCCACAGACCAACCACAGACCTCCAACCGCAAACCACCAACCACAGACCGCAGACCACATACCACATACCAAACAAAGACCACCAACCACAGACCTCCAACGAAAGACCACCAGCCACAGACCACAGACCAAAGACCACAAACCACAGACTAAAGACCACAGACCACAGACCACAGACCACCAACCACACACCGCAGACCACACACCACAGACCAACCACAGACCACCAACCACAGACCGCTAACCACAGACCGCAGACCACATACCACAGACCAACCACACACCACCAACCACAGGCCACCAACCACAGACCACAAACCAGAGACCACAAACCACAGACTAAAGACCACAGACCACAGACCACAAACCACCAACCACCAACCACACACCACAGACCACATCCCACAGACCAACCACAGACCACCAACCGCAAACCACCAACCACAGACCGCAGACCACATACCACAGACCAACCACAGACCATCAACCACAGACCACCCCCCGCAGACCACGAACTGGAGACTAAAGACCACAGAGCACAGACCACCAACCACACAACACACCCCACACACCACAGACCAACCACAGACCACCAACCACAGACCACCAACCGCAGACCACCAAACACAAACCGCAGACCACAGACCACAGACCAACCACAGACCACCAACCACAGACCACCAACCACAGACCACAAACCACAGACCACAAACCAACGACTAAAGACCACAGACCACAGACCACAAACCACCAACCACAGACCACAGACCACATCCCACAGACCAACCACAAACCACCAACCGCAGACCACCAAACACAGACCGCAGACCACATACCACAGACCAACCACAGACCGCCAACCACAGACCACCCAACCAAAGACCACCAGCCACAGACCACAGACCAAAGACCACAAACCAAAGACTAAAGACCACAAACCACAGACCGCAGACCACCAAGCACACACCACAGACCACACACCACAGACCAACCACAAACCACCAACCGCAGACCACCAACCACAGACCGCAGACCACATACCACAAACCAACCACAGACCACCAACCACAGACCACCAACCAAAGACCACCAGCCACAGACCACAGACCAAAGACCACAAACCAGAGACTAAAGACCACAGACCACACACCACAAACCACTTACCACACACCACAGACCACAACCCATAGACCAACCACAGACCACCAACCGCAGACCACCAACCACAGACCGCAGACCACATACCACAGACCAACCATAGAACACCAACCACAGACCACCAACCAAAGACCACCAACCACAGACCACAGACCAAAGACCACAAACCAGAGACTAAAGACCACAGACCACCAACCACACACCACCAACCACACACCACAAACCACACCCCACAGACTAACCACAGACCTCCAACCGCAGACCACCAACCACAAACCGCAGACCACATACCACACACCAACCACAGACCACCAACCGCAAACCACCAACCAAAGACCACCAGCCACGATCCACAGACCAAAGACCACAAACCACAGACTAAGGACCACAGACCACCAACCACACATCACAGACCACACACCAGAGACCAACCACAGACCACCAACCGCAGACCACGAACCATAGACCGCAGACCACACACCACAAACCAACCACAGACCACCAACCACAGACCACGAACCACAAACCACAAACGAGAGACTAAAGACCACATACCACAGACCACAAACCACCCACCACACACCACAGACCGCACCCCACAGACCAACCACAGACCTCCAACCGCAGACCACCAACCAAAGACCGCAGACCACATACCACGGACCAACCACAGACCACCAACCACAGACCATCAACCACAGACCACGGACCAAAGACCACAAACCAAACACCACAAACCTAAAAGACCACAGACCTCAGACCACAGACCACCAACCACACACCACACACAACAGACCACAGACCACACACCACACACCACACACCACGGACCACCCACCAGAGGCCACCGACCACACACCACAGACCAAAGACCACAAACCAAAGACTAAAGACCACAGACCACAGACCACAGACCACCAACCACACCCCACAGACCAACCACAGACCTCCAACCGCAGACCACCAACCACAGACCGCAGACCACATCCCACAGACCAACCACATATCACCAACCACAGACCCCCAACGAAAGACCACCAGCCACAGACCACAGACCAAAGACCACAAACCACAGACTAAAGACCACAGACCACAGACCACAGACCACCAACCACACACCACAGACCACACCCCACAGACCAACCACAGAGCACCAACCGCAAACCACCAACCACAGACCGCAGACCACATACCACATACCAACCTCAAACCACCAGCCACAGACCACCAACCACAGACCACAAGCCACAGACTAAAAACCACAGACCACAGACCACAAACCACCAACCACACACCACACACCACAACCCATAGACCAACCACAAACCACCAACCGCAGACCACCAACCACAGACCGCAGACCACATACCACAGACCAACCATAGACCACCAACCACAGACCACCAACCAAAGACCACCAACCACAGACCACGGACCAAAGACCACAAACCAGAGACTAAAGACCACAGACCACCAACCACACACCACCAACCACACACCACAGACCACACACCACAAACCAACCACAGACCACCAACCGCAGACCACGAACCACAGACCGCAGACCACACACCACAAACCAACCATAGACCACCAACCACAGACCACGAACCACAGACCACAAACGAGAGACTAAAGACCACAGACCACAGACCACAAACCACCCACCACACACCACAGACCACACCCCATAGACCAACCACACACCACCAACCGCAGACCACCAACCACAGACCGCAGACCACATACCACGGACCAACCACAAACCACCAACCACAGACCATCAACCACAGACCACGGACCAAAGACTACAAACCAAACACCACAAACCTAAAAGACCACAGACCTCAGACCACAGATCACCAACCACACACCACGGACAGCACACCACAGACCACACACCACACACCACACACCACGGACCACTCACCACAGGCCACCGACCACACACCACAGACCAAAGACCACAAACCGCAGACTAAAGACCACAGACCACAGACCACAGACCACCAACCACACACCACAAACCACACCCCACAAACCAACCACAAAACTTCAACCGCAGACCACCAAACACAGACCGCAGACCACATACCACAGACCAACCACAGACCACCAACCACGGACCACCAACGAAAGACAATCAACCACAGACCACAGACCAAAGACCACAAACCACAGACTAAAGACCACAGACCACAGACCACAGACCACCAACCACGGACCACCAACGAAAGACCACCAGCCACAGACCACAGACCAAAGACCACAAACCACAGACTAAAGACCACAGACCACAGACCAGAGACCACCAACCACACACCACAGACCACATACCACAGACCAACCACACACCACCAACCACAGACCACCAACCACAGACCACAAACCAGAGACCACAAACCAGAGACTAAAGACCACAGACCACAGACCACAAACCACCAACCACCAACCACACACCACAGACCACATCCCATAGACCAACCACACACCACCAACCGCAAACCACCAACCACAGACCGCAGACCACATACCACAGACCAACCACACACCATCAACCACAGACCACCCCCCCCAGACCACGAACCGGAGACTAAAGACCACAGAGCACAGACCACCAACCACACACCACACCCCACACACCACAGACCAACCACAGATCACCAACCGCAGACCACCAACCACAGACCGCAGACCACATACCGCAGACCAACCACAAACCACCAACCACAGACCACCAACCACAGACCACAAACCACAGACCACAAACCACAGACCACAAACCACAGACTAAAGACCACAGACCACAGACCACAAACCACGAACCACACACCACAGACCACATCCCACAAACCAACCACAAACCTCCAACCGCAGACCACCAAACACAGACCGCAGACCACATACCACAGACCAACCACAGACCGCCAACCACAGACCACCCAACCAAAGACCACAAGCCACAGACCACAGACCAAACACCACAAACCAAAGACTAAAGACGACAAACCACAGACCACAGACCACCAAGCACACACCACAGACCACACACCACAGACCAACCAGAGACCACCAACCGCAGACCACCAACCACAGACCGCAGACCACATACCACAGACCAACCACAGACCACCAACCACAGACCACCAACCACAGACCACAAACCAGAGACCACAAACCACAGACTAACGACCACAGACCACATACCACAAACCACCAACCACCAACCACACACCACAGACCACATCCCACAGACCAACCACAGACCACCAACCGCAAACCACCAACCACAGACCGCAGACCACATACCACAGACCAACCACACACCATCAACCACAGACCACCCCCCGCAGACCACGAACCGGAGACTAAAGACCACAGAGCACAGACCACCAACCACACACCACACCCCACAGACCACAGACCAACCACAGACCACCAACCGCAGACCACCAACCACAGACCGCCGATGACATACCGCAGACCAACCACAAACCACCAACCACAGACCACCAACCACGGACCACAAACCACAGACCACAAACCACAGACTAAAGACCACACACCACAGACCACAAACCACGAACCACACACCACAGACCACATCCCACAAACCAACCACAAACCACCAACCGCAGACCACCAAACACAGACCGCAGACCACATACCACAGACCAACCACAGACCGCCAACCACAGACCACCCAACCAAAGACCACAAGCCACAGACCACAGACCAAACACCACAAACCAAAGACTAAAGACCACAAACCACAGACCACAGACCACCAAGCACACACCACAGACCACACACCACAGACCAACCAGAGACCACCAACCGCAGACCACCAACCACAGACCGCAGACCACATACCACAGACCAACCACAGACCACCAACCACAGACCACCAACCAAAGACCACCAGCCACAGACCACAGACCAAAGACCACAAACCAGAGACTAAAGACCACAAACCAGAGACCACCAACCACCAACCACACACGAAAGACCACACCCCACAGACCAACCACAGAGCACCAACCACAGACCGCAGACCACATACCACATACCAACCACAAACCACCAGCCACAGACCACCAACCACAGACCACAAGCCACAGACTAAAAACCACAGACCACAGACCACAAACCACCAACCACACACCAAAGACCACAACCCATAGACCAACCACAGATTACCAACCGCAGACCACCAACCACAGACCGCAGACCACATACCACAGACCAACCATAGACCACCAACCACAGACCACCAACCAAAGACCACCAACCACAGACCACAGACCAAAGACCACAAACCAGAGACTAAAGACCACAGACCACCAACCGCACACCACCAACCACACACCACAGACCACACACCACAGACCAACCACATACCACCAATCGCAGACCACGAACCACAAACCGCAGACCACACACCACAAACCAACCACAGACCACCAACCACAGATCACGAACCACAAACCACAAACGAGAGACTAAAGACCACAGACCACAGACCACAAACCACCCACCACACACCACAGAACACACCCCATAGACCAACCACACACCACCAACCGCAGACCACCAACCACAGACCGCAGACCACATACCACGGACCAACCACAGACCACCAACCACAGACCATCAACCACACACCACGGACCAAAGACCACAAACCAAACACCACAAACCTAAAAGACCACAGACCTCAGACCACGGATCACCAACCACACACCACAGACAACAGACCACACACCACACACCACACACCACGGACCACTCACCACAGGCCACCGACAACACACCACAGACCAAAGACCACAAACCGCAGACTAAAGACCACAGACCACAGACCACAGACCACCAACCACACACCACAAACCACACCCCACAGACCAACCACAGACCTCCAACCGCAGACCACCAACCACAGACCGCAGACCACATACCACAGACCAACCATAGACCACCAACCACAGACCACCAACCAAAGACCACCAACCACAGACCACAGACCAAAGACCACAAACCAGAGACTAAAGACCACAGACCACCAACCACACATCATCAACCACACACCACAGACCACACACCACAGACCAACCACAGACCACCAACCGCAGACCACCAACCACAGACCGCAGACCACACACCACAGACCAACCACAGACTACCAACCACAGACCACGAACCACAGACCACAAATGAGAGACTAAAGACCACAGACCACAGACCACAAACCACCTACCACACACCACAGACCACAACCCATAGACCAACCACACACCACCAACCGCAGACCACCAACCACAGACCGCACACCACATACCACGGACCAACCACGGACCACCAACCACAGACCATCAACCACAGACCACGGACCAAAGACCACAAACCAAACACCACAAACCTAAAAGACCACAGACCTCAGACCACAGATCACCAACCACACACCACAGACAACAGACCACAGACCACACACCACACACCACACACCACGGACCACTCACCACAGGCCACCGACCACACACCACAGACCAAAGACCACAAACCGCAGACTAAAGACCACAGACCACAGACCACAGACCACCAACCACACACCACAAACCACACCCCACAGACCAACCACAAACCTCCAACCGCAGACCACCAACCACAGACCGCAGACCACATACCACAGACCAACCATAGACCACCAACCACAGACCACCAACCAAAGACCACCAACCACAGACCACAGACCAAAGACCACAAACCAGAGACTAAAGACCATAGACCACCAACCACACACCATCAACCACACACCACAGACCACACACCACAAACCAACCACAGACCACCAACCACAGACCAGGAAACACAGACCATAAACGAGAGACTAAAGACCACAGACCACAGACCACAAACCACCCACCACACACCACAGACCACACCCCATAGACCAACCACACACCACCAACCGCAGACCACCAACCACAGACCGCAGACCACATACCACGGACCAACCACAGACCACCAACCACAAACCATCAACCACAGACCACGGACCAAAGACCACAAACCAAACACCACAAACCTAAAAGACCACAAACCTCAGACCACAGATCACCAACCACACACCACAGACAACAAACCACAGACCACACACCACACACCACACACCACGGACCACTCACCACAGGCCACCGACCACACACCACAGACCAAAGACCACAAACCGCAGACTAAAGACCACAGACCACAGACCACAGACCACCAACCACACACCACAAACCACACCCCACAGACCAACCACAAAACTTCAACCGCAGACCACCAACCACAGACCGCAGACCACATACCATAGACCAACCACAGACCACCAACCACGGACCACCAACGAAAGACCATCAACCACAGACCACAGACCAAAGACCACAAACCACAGACTAAAGACCACAGACCACAGACCACAGACCACCAACCACGGACCACCAACGAAAGACCACCAGCCACAGACCACAGACCAAAGACCACAAACCACAGACTAAAGACCACGGACCACGGACCACAGACCACCAACCACACACCACACACCACACACCACAGACCAACCATAGACCACCAACCACAGACCACTAACCACAGACCGCAGACCACATACCACAGACCCACCACAGACCACCAACCACAGACCACCAACCACAGACCACAAACCAGAGACCACAAACCACAGACTAAAGACCACAGACCACAGACCACAAACCACCAACCACCAACCACACACCACAGACCACATCCCACAGACCAACCACAGACCACCAACCGCAAACCACCAACCACAGACCGCAGACCACATACCACAGACCAACCACAGACCGTCAACCACATACCACCCCCCGCAGACCACGAACCGGAGACTAAAGACCACAGAGCACAGACCACCAACCACACACCACACCCCACACACCACAGACCAACCACAGACCACCAACCGCAGACCACCAACCACAGACCGCAGACCACATACCGCAGACCAACCACAAACCACCAACCACAGACCACCAACCACAGACCACAAACCACAGACCACAAACCACAGACTAAAGACCACAGACCACAGACCACAAACCACCAACCACACACCACAGACCACATCCCACAGACCAACCACAAACCACCAACCGCAGACCACCAAACACAGACCGCAGACCACATACCACAGAGCAGCCACAGACCGCCAACCACAGACCACCCAACCAAAGACCACCAGCCACAGACCACAGACCAAAGACCACAAACCAAAGACTAAAGACCACAAACCACAGACCACAGACCACCAAGCACACACCACAGACCACACACCACAGACCAACCGAAGACCACCAACCGCAGACCACCAACCACAGACCGCAGACCACATACCACAGACCAACCACAGACCACCAACCAGAGACCACCAACCAAAGACCACCAGCCACAGACCACAGACCAAAGACCACAAACCAGAGACTAAAGACCACAGACCAGAGACCACAGACCACCAACCACACACCACAGACCACACCCCACAGACCAACCACAGAGCACCAACCGCAGACCACCAACCACAGACCGCAGACCACATACCACATACCAACCACAAACCACCAGCCACAGACCACCAACCACAGACCACAAGCCACAGACTAAAAACCACAGACCACAGAACACAAACGACCAACCACACACCACAGACCACAACCCATAGACCAACCACAGACCACCAACCGCAGACCACCAACCACAGACCGCAGACCACATACCACAGACCAACCATAGACCACCAACCACAGACCACCAACCGAAGACCACCAACCACAGACCACAGACCAAAGACCACAAACCAGAGACTAAAGACCACAGACCACCAACCACACACCACCAACCACACACCACAGACCACACACCACAGACCAACCACACACCACCAACCGCAGACCACGAACCACACACCGCAGACCACACACCACAAACCAACCACAGACCACCAACCACAGACCACGAACCACAGACCACAAACGAGAGACTAAAGACCACAGACCACAGACCACGAACCACCCACCACACACCACAGACCACACCCCATAGACCAACCACACACCACCAACCGCAGACCACCAACCACAGACCGCACACCACATACCACGGACCAACCACAGACCACCAACCACAGACCATCAACCACAGACCACGGACCAAAGACCACAAACCAAACACCACAAACCTAAAAGACCACACACCTCAGACCACGGATCACCAACCACACACCACAGACAACAGACCACAGACCACACACCACACACCACACACCACGGACCACTCACCACAGGCCACCGACCACACACCACAGACCAAAGACCACAAACCGCAGACTAAAGACCACACACCACACACCACACACCAAGGACCACTCACCACAGGCCACCGACCACACACCACAGACCACGAACCACAGACCACAAACGAGAGACTAAAGACCACAGACCACAGACCACAAACCACCCACCACACACCACAGACCACACCCCATAGACCAACCACACACCACCAACCGCAGACCACCAACCACAGACCGCACACCACATACCACGGACCAACCACAGACCACCAACCACAGACCATCAACCACAGACCACGGACCAAAGACCACAAACCAAACACCACAAACCTAAAAGACCACAGACCTCAGACCACGGATCACCAACCACACACCACAGACAACAGACCACAGACCACACACCACACACCACACACCATGGACCACTCACCACAGGCCACCGACCACACACCACAGACCAAAGACCACAAACCGCAGACTAAAGACCACAGACCACAGACCACAGACCACCAACCACACACCAGAGACCACACCCCACATACCAACCACAGACCACCAACCGCAGACCACCAACCACAGACCGCAGACCACATACCACAGAGCAACCACAGACCACCAACCACAGACCATCAACCACAGACCACAAACCACAAACTAACAACCACAGACCACAGACCACAGACCACAAACCACCAACCACACACCACAGACCACACCCCACAGACCAACCACAGACCACCAACCGCAGACCACCAACCACAGACCGCAGACCACATACCACCGACCAGCCACAGACCACCAACCACAGACCACCTACCAAAGACCACCGGCCACAGACCACAGACCAAAGACCACGAACCAGAGACTAAACACCACAGACCACAGAGCACACAGACCACCAACGACACACCGCAGACCACACACCACAGACCAACCACAAACCACCAACCGCAGACCATCAACCACAGACGGCAGACCACATACCACAGACCAACCACAGACCACCAACCACAGACCACCAACCACAGACCACAAACCAGAGACCAAAGACCACAGACCACAAACCAGAAACCGACAACCACACACCACAGACCACAAAGCACAGACCAACCACACACCACCAACCAGAGACCACCAACCACAGACCGCAGACCACATACCACACACCAACCACAGACCTCCAACCACAGACCACCAACCACAGACCATCAACCACAGACCACAGACCGAAGACCACAAACCAAACACCACAAACCAGAGACTAAAGACCACAGACCTCAGACCACATATCACCAACCACACGCCACAGACAACAGACCACAGACCACAGACCACACACCACACACCACGGACCACTCACCACAGGCCACCGACCACACACCAAAGACCACAGACCACAGACCAGAGTCCACAGACCACAGACCACAGACCACCAACCACGTACGATAGACCGCAGACCATAGACCACACACCACAGACCGGTTTCCTCCATGTCATACGGGCCACTCGGGCCAAAAAAACTTTCCCCCAGGAAGGTGTTCCGCCGACGTTCCAGTAAATGGCTCAGGCGGTGTTCAAATCTTGAACACCTAAAAACACCGGAACGTCGCCGGAACGTCGCGGGAACGTCGCCGGAACAACTTGCTGGAACGTCGTCAGAACAACTTTTATTGCCCCCTCCTTTGCAACCACAGACCAAACACAACATACCACACACCACAGACCACAGACCACCAACCACAACCCACAGACCACAGACCACAGACCACACACCACACACCACACACCACAGACCACAGACCACTGAGCACCAACCACAGCCCACAGACCATAGACCGCACACCACACACCACACACCACAGACCACAGACCACAGACCGCAGAGCACCAACCAGAGCCCATAGACCACAGACCACAGACCACAGACCACAGACCATAGACCATGGACAACCAACCACAGACCGCGCACCACACACCACGGACCACAGACCCACAGACCACAGACCACCAACCACAGACCAGACACCACAGCCCACAGACCACCAACCACAAACCACAGACCACACACCATGGCCCACACACCAGATCATCTACTTTGGAGTTCTCGGGTTCACCCCAGCCCTTCAATCCAACGTGACAATATAAACTCCTGCCCCCTTTATTGGCGCGGGGCATGCACACATGCTATGACATTGCATGCAAACATACCGTACAAAAATATTTTTCATGATACCTGCACAGTGAAGCAAGCACGGGGGGAAGCAGGAGAGAAGGGGGACAGACTCAACAGACTCAGCTGAGCCACAACCCCCACAAGGGCCTACCCTTCCCGGGGGGGGGGGGGGGTTGGAGACTGACAACACCCGAGACTCCGCTAGACCCCCCCTCCCCCTAGGGTAGGACGGAACCTAAGCAAAGGCCTGGGGTAGGCCCTAGGTCGGGAGCCTGGGTTTTGGAAGGGAGAGTGAAAGAAAACCAAAAACCATTGCTAATCACCCGCCACCCGAAAAGGGGTTCACAGAGAGATACCCCGATGTGCCTTCACGGGCACCTTGCACATCCATGTATGTGACCATTTTACCCTTCGACCCTCGTGCTTTGCTCTTAATGTAGGTTGCCTGTTCCGGCGACGTTCAAATAAAATGTTCCACCGGTGTTCCCAGGGTGTTCTAACAAAAACTTTTTTTGAAAACAAGTTTTTTTCACCTGGCAACGCGGCGGACAACAAATATAAGCATACCAGCGGGGACCCGCAAGGCTAGCAAACAACATATTTTGCTATCCTGTACGGGTAGGCTTGTTTGGGGGGTAAACAAATTTCGAACTTTTTTTTGTTCTGGCCATCTAGCCTAGAACAGTGGAACAATTTGGCTGGAACAACCTTGGAGTTCAAACGCGCACCAAGACCAAGGAGTGCGAGAAATGGTACCGCATTCTTGTCGACTCATGCGGCACCCAGCCGGATGCAATTTGGGATCTGTTGTCCAATGCACCCTCTCGCGAGGAGTGCTTCGTTGATCCCAAGCTGCCACGGCGCTGGGGTACTCGGCCGGGCAAGCTTATCTCTTTGTTTGGAAGGGACACGTTGCAACGGGCTAGTCAACAGTGGAGTGCTCGAGGGCCCGCGATGAGGGATCTCTTCCCACCGCAGTGGTCGGCAATTGCCGCCAGGGAAGATGCCAGGGAGCAGACTTGGCATACTGACGTTGATAAGTTGCCAGGTACGCTCCCTAGCAACGGTGAGCTGCCAGGACATCTCTCAATGATGCTTGTCCTCTCGGACAAGTATCATTTGGAGGTGTACTTGGGCAGCCACCTGGGAGACAATGACGCTCTGGGTATCGAGGCCTTCGAGTTTCAGCGTGGGGGCATGGTTCTCTTTGCCTCCACGCTGAGACATCGGGGTCTCGCTGCGCTGCCGGGGGTGGGGAAGCAGGTTGTTCTCATCCGCTTCCTCACCCTTGACGAGCGTCACAAGCGGTTGGACATGGAACGGTTCGTCCTTGACCCTCATCAGGGGCCAAGGATGAGCTTGCTTCACGGCCACGCGGAGACGGGCCGCTGCCCAACCCCAGTGCTCTCAGCCACTAGGGGAAGTACTTCGCCTTTGGCGAGGGACTGCAGGGCGCGGTCGGTCTGCCGTGGTTTGAGCAGCTGGACGACCGGCTTGCCGCTGTGGGTCCGTCAGGCCCCGCCCATACCACCCGCTGATGCTGGCCAGGCCTGCCCTGGACGCCGCCGACCCCATGTGGCACGTGTACGTGGAGGAAGGCGACGTCCTTTGGACAAGCGGGCCATCATGGCTCGGCCTGGGTAACATTGGAACCGGGGAGGCCGCCTTGTTGCAGCGGTATTGGGCCCTCTCAACCTGCCCCATGTCTGCACAGCAGGCTTTGCTGCTTGGCTTCTCCTGGCATCGCGGGCCGGAGAAGCGCTGTACAAGGAGCGATGCGGGCGCCGAGGTCCCGCTTTTGATGTGCTGCATCTGCAGCGGCAAGGTCTTCCTCTCTTCTCCCCCTGCTGTGCAGGATTCACACCGGGGTGTTGGGGGGGATATTGGTAGGGGGCGCAACTAGGTGGTGATGGGGTGGACCAGGGTGTTTGGAAAGGCTGGTTCGGGGCTGTGGGCCTATGGTGCTTTGGGCTGGCACGGGGTTCTTTGTGTGTCATGTGTGTAATGCCCCACGAGTGGGCTTAACATGTGCACAAGGTGCCCCACGAGTGGGCTTAACATGTGCACAAGGTGGCCAGCGCGTGGGCCTCTGCACAGGCCGTGCCAGTTTGTTGCTGCCCTTTATGGGGCCTGTATGGGGGCCTGTATGACGGCACCAAGCGGTGGAATCGGGCCTACGTGCACTGTGCAGTGGTTGCACCGGGTTGTGGGCCCACACATCTTGCCAACTGGTGGTTGTTCGAGGGTAGCGAGATGTGGGCCACGGTGTACAGCATGCAATCGGAGTCCGACTTACTTACTCAGCTACGCGCTGCTACAGCCTTGCAACTGCCGCATGCGGATAGGGTGGCGCGCAGCCCTATTCTTCTTGCGGGCCCGGCGGACCGCCGTGCTCCTGACTTCGGTGCACACGCAGTCACGCGTGTTGCCATTGCGGGGGTCAATGGAATGGTGCGGGTGCTCGTGACCCATGGTGGAGTATCTAGGAAGAGTGCGGCCACCATGGTGCAGGGGGTACTAAAAGGGGCACGGAAAGTGGCCGGCACGGTGCGGCTTGGAAAGTGGGGGGCGGACAAGGCAAATGCCAAAGGACAAGTGCGCATTGAGTTGGGGGCTGCTGCGCACTTTGTCAAGGCACGGCTGTGGGGCCCACCGTTGCAGCTGGTTGCACCGGTGATCAGGAACCATCAACCGGGTGGCAGGCCATGGGTCGATGTGTGCAGGGAGTGGCGGGAGGCGTCTGCAGCCATGGCCGAGGTGGCGTGGAATGGTTCCACCATGTTCTCTCCCCCCTTCCTCTCCCGCCACGCACGTGACCAAGTCGTGCACCGTCGTTGGATCCCCCTTTGCTTGGTCGCAGCCCTACTCTCCACCTTCGAGCCTTCCTTGCGGAGGTTATGATGTAGTGTGTGGTTATCCACCACACACTGTAAGCCCAACCTGTCGTTTAGCAAGCTGACCCCCCCACCATTCCTGAGCAGCCGTTTCAGTCGCACATGGCTGCCCTCCAATGCAAAGCAACTAAAATTTGCAATGGTCCCCCACCGTGCAACATGCGCATACATGTGGTCAACCCACATGTATGTCCACAAGGTCTTCCCCCATCCCAGGTCAAGGTGCCTTGCCGCCATGGTCAGTTGGCGTTGCACCAAGGCACGTTGCTCTGCACCGTGCATTGCTACAAAGGACCAAGTAAGTGCGTATGATGGAAGATTTGTGCCCGTGCATGTTAAGTGAGCCCTGAGTGAGCCCCCAATTAGCTCTCACTAAGCGCTCACTGAGTGCTCACTGAGCCATTTGGCGCACTCAGTGAGCGCTCAGTGAGAGCTAACTGAGAGCTAAGTGAGCCGGCTCAGTGACGACTCGGTGACGGCTCAGTCGGGGTGCTCAGTCAACTGAGCCGTCGAAAAAAAGAAACCCCCCCGGTCAAATCCTCTTGGACTAGGGATTGGTATCCCTTTGGGGACATTTCAAAAACCCAACCCACCCCCGAAAGCCACAACTTTTCACATTAAACCCCTTGAAAAACACCACTTAGCCCCAAATTAGCCGTTTTAGCCCCAACTGACCCCCAACTTCACATTTCCAAGTGAGCCGCAGGTGCAAGACCCCACCTCCACGCCCCCCCCCAAAAAAACCAAGAAAGAGCCCAATGGCGACCCGACACGGGCCACGGTGCCAAACAAAAGCACGGCGAAAGGTACCGGCCACCAAGAAAAACGGGAGGCGGCTCCAAGCAGCCAAGGAGTGGACGGGCACCACAAAGCCGGGATTTCTCGTGCTCATTGCATCGCTACCTCCGTGTCGTGCAACCACATCCTACCCTGCCCTAACCCTACGTGCACCGTTGGTTGCACACAGGAGGTCGCATGGGCGGGAAGGTAGGACAACAGACAACCGACGACCCCCCCCCCCCCCTCCCCGCCCACCCCTGAAATTTAACCACAACATTCCCACACGCACCTAAACAGGGGACATACGCCAAACACGCGACACAATATCATAGCCACGCCAGCCCTAAACCCAACCTGCCCTACAAGAAGCACACAAAATGCAGTGCACAGCGGGGTCGCGGGACTCCAAGGAGAGATGGCAGCATGGCGGAACGATAGAAACCAACCAACCCCTTGAAAGAGTAGATGAAGGGGGGTGCAGCGGGGACAGGCGCCATTGGCGTGGGGATCACGCTGGGGAGGACGAGCCCCCGACCCCCACCGCGGGACGCCAGCACGTGACCCGGCTTGCAGGTTAGGGGGCCCCGGTGGTTAGCATATCAGCCCCACCTATGCGGCAGCAATAAGGCGGGGTACACTTCAGACGGTAGGCCAGCGGGCCACGGTGGCACCGGCCTGGGGGGGTGGCCAGTGGGCCTGACACAGAGCACTCCCTACGTCACGTATTGCGGTTCGCGTCTTGCGAGGGGCTGCGGGTAGGGCACATCGTCCATCCGAACCAGCAACAAACACGCCGGCCCCGCAAGGGCTCCTTTGGTGTCCCACACTGTATAGGACCCCAGTGTGGGGAAAGGCCGGCGTACTTGCTTACAACGTGTGGGAGAGCCGGTACAATAGTGTTACACCCTGAAGGGGAGTGCAAACACCAGCCCCCCCAAGGGGAAACTTCGAGGGACAGGTAATCGAGCTGACGCCCCCCCTCCCGACCCGCCAACGACCACCCACGTCAACTCATCATGCTCAGTGCCGTGCTAAGTGTCATGCGGTGGAGACCAGGGCAACTACAGGCATAAGTGGGGGCACACGGGAACTGGATGCGGAAACAAAGGAAGGACGGGGAGGGCGAGAGAGACACGGGAGCTGTGAGAGCGGGCGAGAGGGACCCAGCTTTCGTGCTACTTGTCGTGCTCCGTCTGTTTGCTCCACGACCCACCCCAGACCCTCTCCACACGGCACCCGCGCTCTAGGTCACTTGGGGCTAGTCTGAGGTCCACCCCCCCCCCCCCCCGGCCCTTCTCTCGGTAGCTTGCCTGGGCCTCGTAAGCAAGTTGTCGTTGCGTCCAATCCTGAGCACCCCAAGCTTTAATTAAATGGTGGTGTGGCACTAGTCAAATCAAAAAATAGGTGCATTTAAGTATATTTTCCAAAAAAACGCCACATTTCGGGTACCCACCATTGTATATCGATGTATATTGATGTATATTTGTATTTTTTCATATTCGTGCATTGGGTGGTGATGTTTTTGGGCTTCCTTGTTGTGCATTTTGTGTGTTTGTTGCCATTTTGGGTAGGCGTTCTTGTCGTTTTTCGTGTCCATTCCTCCAACATTGGTGTGCACAATAGTTTTTTGTATACGCCTTGCCACCGTTGGTTTTTCGCAACCACCGTTGTCTATGGATGTTCCTTGGTGCTCCCGAACGTGCCAACAGGTTTTTGTCACATTGTGTTGCTTCATTTGCCCCCAATGTGATGCACGTCCTACCCACATGTTGCATCCATGACGCAAAGTAAAAATTGTGATGCACCTTCTCCCCTCATTTTGGATCCATGGCGCAAAACAAAAAATGTGATGCACATTCTGCCCACATGTTGGATGCATGACACAAAATTACAACAACAAAATACTAGAAACTCTCCCTAAAATGTGGTTCCCGACTCACAGGTGATTTGCCTGGAGTCGCTCCTCACGTTGGAGCCCCAAGTTAGGCGGAGAATTCGGCAGAAGACAAGGACGATGCCGACGAACAGGGGGATGAAGAGGAGGAGGAGGATGTGGTGTGGCTCCTGCGCCGGGCCCATGACGGCCCACGCACCCGGGAGCGCAAGGCTCCGAGTGGCCTCCCTATTTCTAAGTTCCGCTCTCTTGCAGCTGCGCAATTGGGCCCACACACGATCTTCACATTTCATTCAGCAAAGAGTTCAATGTGTTGTTGTGCATCAATTTCATGGCTTGCGATGTGGGTGCAATTGTGGGTAGCAGTCATGACTGCAACGGGAGCCGTACGCCGTGGCATCACAAAAAAACGAAGGCACGGGTCACAAAGCAAAAACAAGCAACAACATGCAGGCAATAGTAAAGCATGAACAATGGTATGAAAAAACCTACGGCGACTCCGGAACAAGTCCCAAAATGATAAGCAACGCCGAACCAACGTACCACAACTGTCTACCTCAAAATACCCAAGGCTTTCTTGAGAAGGTCCCAAAAATAAATAGCAACATGTAAACACAATAGAGCATAAACAGCGGCATCCCAAAAATATGCAGGATCTATGGAAAGTGTCACAACAATAAACAGCAACATGCAAACATCACAATGATCACAAAAAATTACATACCATGAGAATTTTCCCATAACAACACACCGATGGCAAAAAAGAAGCAGAAATAAACACTCAAAGCATATATGCACTGAATATATGGTGATCAATAGCACCCGTCGCATGCAAAAAAAGTTTGCCATTAATTTCCCATGAAAGGACCCTAACAGGCCACAGAAGAATCATCAAAAGGGTCCATTTTCGCAGACTTTTTGTTGAAAAACTTGGGGAAAAACAAAAATTTTGCAACAAAATATTCAAGGAGCTGGTCACTGGTCAAATGGCCTTACGCCACTGCTTATCTAAGGCTTCGACCACCCTCGTGGAGCTCTCAGCCCTCCAGCGACGTGCCCATCGTCTCGTGGACACGGTGTGTGATGTCATCAGACACAGGTAGCACACGTGCACTACATTCTGGGCACACGTGGACGCCGATCGTCCGGCCCGAGTCAGCGTGTGGCACCACTTCGTCCACCTATGATTGCGGCGAGTGCTGGTCAACGACCCCTCGCTGCTTAGCGCACGTGACGTGCCAGTGTTGTTTGTGGCTGGCGCGGCACCTTTTTGGGCCGCCAACGGCTGCTCAACCACCTTCAGGTGGGCTATGGGCCGTTGGAGGACACGCAGCGTGGATGGCAACCGGCCGGACCAGCGCCGGGATGGATGGGGCAGGCGCCTTGGATACATATGCGCATGTTCCCCGCGCCTCCACCTATGGGCTTCTCGCATGTGCCGGTTGCGCCCCACGTGGCCCCTCACCATCGGCACAAGCACCATTTCCCCCTGGTGGGACTCGCTGCGGTACACCACCACCTCCATTAGCACCTGGGTCATTCCGTCTTCCCTCACCACCTCTACCGCCTTCATCACCATCATAAGCACCACCTCGTCCCTTAGCAGGAACTCCACCAAACCCAGTATCCACCGCACCACCACCAATCACCCCGTGGGGCCGGTGTCTATCCGCACGGGACGGCCGTAGCGCAGCCGCTGCACGCGGCAACGGCACCCCTCTGCACTGCCAGCGGGGATGCCTCAAGCATAAGCTGCTCCGGCGACCCCAGCGGTGCCAATGGGGATGCCCACTGGCAGTGCCACGGTTGCCGGCGCCGCCGGTGCCTGTGGCATCCCCGCGGGCACTGCCGGGGATGTTGGCCCCGGTTGCACTTGAACCAAGATTCCTCAGGCGTCGGTGGTGCTAGCGCCCCCGGCAGTGCCGGTGGGGATGCCGCAGGCGCGGTTGGTTCCGGGTCTGGGGACACATCAAGTGCAAGTGACACTGGCACCTTTTGCGGTACCGAGCGCCAACAAAGGTGCCCGGGACGCGGCTGGCAACGCCGGGGGCACCTAAAGCGCCGATGCCTCTGCGGAGGCCCGTGGGGCAACCCCACGCGCACATGGCGCCGACACCTCCGGCGCCCTCCGCGGAGGCACCCCAGGAGCAGACGGTCCGAGGCTTGCGGGCTCGCCCCGCGGCAGGCCCCGAAGCGAGCGACTCACTCGGCACTGCTAGTACCCTATGGGCAGTTGGAAGAGGCGGCGATGTAGCCGGTGGCTTCGATGCCACCAACACCCATAGCAACAGATGAAGGTGGCCCGGCATCGCCAACCGGCACCCTTGGCGCCGCATCGTGAGCCCGGGCAGCGCAAGGGGCGGGCGTAGTGGCTGCAGAGGTGGGGGCCCGGCGGAGTGGGTTGGCAGTGGCCATCCCCCCCGTTGTGAACATTAGAGCTATGTTGGAGGAGACCTTGGCGGCCCTCCGGCAAGTGGGGGCCAATGGTGAGGGACGCGCACTGTTGTAGCCCGGCACCACCGATGCTGGAGGGCTAGCCGGAGAGCGCGCGACGCCAGACCCCGCGGCTAGTACCGATGTGTGCCCTTGGCGTCGACGGGGAAGGTGGACGAGTGATGGAGGAGCCAGTTGCGCACGCGAGGGAGACGCGGAGGGGCCTGGGAGTGACGGCGGGTACGGCGCGTGAGTCGGCCGTGCAGGTGGCTGACTCGATGTGGGAGTAGAGGAGTTGGGTAGTGGTGCTGCCACGGGAGGCGTGTCCAGCCGGGTTGGAGTTGGACATGGACATGGCCATAGGCATCAATCATGCCGGGTTGCTGGCCAACTACAAGGCCGGCTGGATGCGGTGGAAGAGGCGGGCAGGGAGGCTGCAGGTGGGCACCCCTCTTGCGCTCTTCCTCAAGCGGCACGAGTCACAGCCGGTAGCGGTAGCTGCGGATGGCGGTGTGGATACGGAGGACATGGGCGTGGAGGCAATGGCGACGGAGGAGGGGGATTAGGGGCCGAGCGACTTGGCAGTCGCTGCTGTATGAGGAGGACAGTGGTCCCGATGTTTATGTCCGCATGGACACGGTTTTGGCGAGCGCACCGCTTCTGCCCATGCCCACCGTAGTGCCGCCGCCTATCGTGGGGAGTTGCGAGAGGCGGCGTGGCACGTTCCATGCGGCCCAAGTTGTCAATGAGCATCGCGTTTCGCACCGTGGGCAGCAGCAGGCTTTGGAGCTGGCAGTTGCGCTGGAGAGGTTTGAGCTCCAGCCACTGGGGAGTGTCGCTTGGGATCTGGGCTTGGACGCGCCCATGCTGGGCGGCCACGTGTGATGTGTCCGGTTCGGGGACAAAATAGTCTTGGATCGCCTTCGGGGGGAAGTCTGGATGGTGGAGCAGGAGGAGCCCCTTCCGGTGGCGAGCGTGTGGCGGCGTAGCACCTCCCGGAGGAGGCAGGGATGGATGGGGTAGCGAAGGAAGGACTCTACGTGGCGTTGTGGAGGAGCAGCGGACAGGCTTGGCTCCCAAGTCATGGCAAGTGCTCATTTTCGCCTCGGGTGCTCGGGTCACATCCTGTTCTGGTGGCGCTGCACCTAGAGGGCACGGAGGTTGTCCTCGCCGCCGGCGCCGATGACGAGGTGCGCTTGGCGTTGGTAGCCGGCAATTTGGTCCTCGCCCACACCTCCGGCAACTATTACCTCGTAACCCGTGGTGGTGCCCCCCGGCTTCTTGTGGTGGTGGGCACGCGCATGAATACAAGTAGCACGGCATCCTGACGGAGGGGGACACGGCCAGGACACGCCGGGGGGAGCAGGTGCTGCCGCTTAGGGGGATCCGGAGGAGGAACGGTGCGAGGCAATTGGCGAGGACCCCAGTGGGTCAATGGGGCCGCGGGGTAGCGATTTGGACGTGGAAGCCCACGTGGGGCCGGCTCTTGCGCGGGTTCTAGTTGCGGCGAACGACCCGCTCACAGCTACTAGTTTGGGAGAGGAGGAACGGGATCAAGATGGCTCGCAACGTGCGGAGGATGTTGCGGCCATCGATGAGGTCGTGTTCACGAGAGGCCCAGAGGCGCCGAGTGTGAGGCCGGGGGCTACCGAGGTGGCGGAGACGGCGCAGCCCAGGCCACGTGAGGTGGACACATGCCGGCACTGAGCAAAGGGGTGGTGCATTACAGTTGTTCTGTGGTGCTTTGCCCACCCTCATCCCCCGGTGCCACCAGGAGTGCACCGGGACCAGCTCATGATCCTCCAGATAGTCGCCCGGCTGGGGGCCCTCTGCCTCAGCCGCTCGGCCCGCCACGAGGAGCTGTTGTGCGATGTGGTAGGGGCGGCACAAGGTGGAGGGCTGCCCGTCGTGGGATATGCTGTCGTCCATGCAGGTAGTGTAGTGTGGGCAGTGGAGTGCCATGCGGGATTGTACCGGGTGTCACCTCCTTGCCGGTGGTCCCATGGAGGGACATGGTGTCCCTTCAGGAGGCGACTTTTCTGAGGGTGTGCACGTGGCACACCCACCCTGCACGCATGGAGCCGCAGCAATGGCAAGCTTCGTCTGTGGCAACCTAGCTATCCTTGGCGCTGCTCGCAGCGAGTGTAACTTGGGGACAATGGTGGGACAGGGTATTGAGCTGGGCCAAAGATGGAGGCCTGCATCTGCCCACGGTTATGGCCCGGGTGGCAGGAGTGGACCCAAAGGTCCCATCGCTGGAGGAAGAGCCAGGGTTCCGGTTGGGCCTAGGGATTGAGGTCCGGTCTGTTCGCCTTCTGAGCTTCATGACGCGGGACCTCCTCCAAGGGCTGTGCTTCACGCGCGCCGTTGGGGTAGAGGTGTGGACGGCAGTTCACCGCTAGCTCAGGGGTTCATGGGATGCGTCCCTGTGGCCTCCAGGCTATGGCCAACTGGTGGGAGTGGAGTGGAAGCTTCCGGCCGCGAATGGCTCGTGTCCACCGCGGTGATGTGGCCTCGGCGATCGGGCCCTGGCCCCCGCTGGGAGACCGTTGTTGTACTGTGGGGTTGCGTGATGGTCCGCGGAGATGCTGGGCAAGCCTTGACCGCCCCGAGTGGCACGGCCGCGAACTGACATGGGCGGATGGCGCTACGGATCACCGCAGAGCCCATGAAACCCCACATTGTCGTGATTTCCCTCCAGTGGGGTGCCGAGAGGCCGCAACCCTGGCGGGACCCGATTGCGAGGGTCCTCTGCAGGGACTTGCCGCCTCTGCGAGCCACTTTCCGGCCCGGCGCGGTAGAAGGCAGCTCGTGGGACGCTTGTGTGGCTCCGGGATCGCACGAACGCCTCTGCGGCGCCAGAAGAGGTGAGGAGTGCCTTGGAGAGGCTGCATAGGGCCAACACCGGACAAGGGGACGGCTTCCTCGTGGCCTCCTACCACTAGGCCGCTTTTTGCCACCGGACGGTGGCGCTGGTGGCGGATGTAGAGAAGTTCTTGGCCCCCCACGCCATGATTCTCTCGCGGGAGGGATGGGAGGGCCCGCAGCACACAAAAACTCCGGCCGCTCCCCTCTTAGCTCAATATGTTGAGCTAGGCGGCTCGGAGTATGTGTACCTGGACCGCACGGTGGAGCGGGTCGGGCGGCGTTGGACCACCCACCACCTGCTGGCCCTGGACACGCGGCCGACTGTGGACCCCCCGGACCTAGCGGCGCTTGATGGCCGCGGGCGTGAGTGGCCACAAACGTGGAACACAGCGGTGAGGCTGCCGCGCATGGCACCGGAGGGACGGAGGCCTACATGGCCGGGACCTACCGGCAGTGAGCAGGGCAGCGTAGGTGTGGCACCTGGCAGGCAACAACACGGACTGCCGCGTGTGTGCATTCTTGTCCAAGGGTGGTACCCTCCTTCAGGTGCCGATGTCAGGCATCCTCCCCTCGGCGATGGAAAGAAGTTGGGTGGCGGCGATGGTCCTCAATGGGGACATGGTGCCGATGATGCGCCTACTCCCTTTGGGAGAGTTGCCGGCGGTAGCGCTGCGCGCCCTCCCGGTGCCCCGTGCACCTCTGGTGGTGGCGGACTTGGGGCACCAAGAGGGGCTGCTAATACGCGAATGCAGGCAGCCCCGCTTTGCCTGGCGGCAGCGCCGGGGGGGGCTGTTGTTGGTCAAGTCGGTGTGTGTGCAGCACATCGGAGCTGCGCTGGACAGCCGGAAGTCGCACAACCCCAGGCCATGGGGGGAGAATGCCTAGCGCTGGCTGCAAATGGAGGACTTGGCGTCCACCCATGTTGTGGGGCAGGCGGACGTGGGACGGCTATTGGTCGTGGAGGGCGCACGGCTTTGGGCCTGTGTGCGAGTGGAACGGGGGTGTGTGGTTTGGGTCGAGGTCACCGCGGACAGGTGGTGTGGCGGCAATCCCTGGGAACCGCTTGCTCTGGGGTTGTCCGGGACCACTTGCGGTTTGTGGGCCCCGTGTGCCGGGCACGGAGCTGCTTGCCCGAGAAAGTCCCGCCAGTGTTTGTCGTGTTCGTCGAGGTGATGCCGGAGCTCCGCATCCCGGGACGGGATGAATGACCGGTGGTGCCTGACAACATGTGGTGGCCTCAGTAGGCGGCTGTCATGTGCGCAGCGTTGCAAGGGCATGCGGCAGCCCTTCCCCGGGTGCCGGCCGCCAACGACTCTAGAAGGAATCCAGCAACCCACCAGCGGCGTTCCCCACGATGCTACACTGTGGGTCTTGGGCATGGTGCTAGATCATCGTGGCGCCGGACCTGCACTCCTCTATGTTGGGTCTGTCTCACCGCGGAGGGGTGCCCCAGCTCGACCTTCGCCCGGCTGACCTGGAGGCCGTGCACCTCGGTGCTCTGAGCGGCAATGACAGCACGGCGCTGTACCTGCAGGGGATGGTGGTAGGTGCTGCGGCGCTCCGGTACCGCAAGGGCCAGGGCAGAGACACCTTCCGCTTGGTCAAGGCTCAAGCCATGGCGTCGTGGCTCCGGGCGCTTTCTAGCTCTTGGCGGACAAACGCGGGAGGCCCGGAAAGGTCCGCCGATGCGTGGCGTTACTGGGTGGAGGTGCTGTTTCTTGCGGAGGCGGTGCCATTTGCCACCGCCACCCAATGTGCCATGGGCCCGGCCGGCCGCCCGTGTGGTAGCAGTGGCGAGGGCTGTCTGGAAACCAGCGCCAAAGCTCCCCACCGGGAAGAAAGGCCTCCGCGTACCGTGCGGTAGTTATGCTAACATCCCAGCGGTGGTGACCCACTCCCCAGACTTCGGGGTTGCCTGGCCACAGGACAACACGGGATGGGCGACATGAACGTGTGCCCCTGGTCCACGCTAGAGGTGGCGGGCCGGTGTGAGTGGCGGGCGGAACGCCACCTGAGGCCCAGCCACCTCAACCCTAGGGACTTTTGGACTGCCTGGGAAAGGACCATGGGTCAGACCCGGCCAAGCGCGAGCAGGCCGAGGCCATGGTCACGGGCGCCATGCTCTGCTGGTGGGTAGGGCCTTCGCGACTGCCAAAGCAGGGCCGGTGACGCTCGCGCAGCCTTCGGGAGTACTGCCAGCGGTTGCACAGGAGGTGTCTTCATTGGCGGCATTGACTGGTGCCCACGTGTCGGTAGCGGTGTCCTGGACAGAAGGCAAGGGCGGCAATCCAAGCGCGGGAGCATCCAGACGGCCTTCCAGTCACGGAGATGTGGGGCATTCCTCCGGGGTTCAAGGCCCGGCCCGCCGTGATACGGTGCGAGGGACCTCTGCGTCAAGCGGAGCGCGTCCGCGACCTGTTCGGGAGTTGTTCGTTAGGGCTCGGCGTCGGGTCGTAGCAAGGCGGCCTGGGGCCCACCGCCCGGCGCCGGCAACGGCGGCCCCCCTACCCCCGGCGCACAAGACCCATCCGATGATCCTAATACGGAGGCGATGCCGTGAAGGCATCCTGCCTCTGACGTGAGGACCGCGGTGTCTTGGAATGAAGAATCCCCGCTTGTGTTCCCCTCCCCTCCTTGGCTGCTTCGTGCCGCCTGCCGTTCTCCTTGGTGGCCGGCGCTTTTTGGCGTGCTTTTGTTTTGCACGGTGGCCCCTGTGGGGTTCCCATGGGGGTTTTTTTTGTGTGGGGCCGTGGGGGTGGGTTAAGGTCATCGGGCATCTCGTTTTCTATCTTCCTGCCCACATGACCGTCAAATAGCAAGCAATGAGCGAAGCAGGTAGGGTTTAGGGCGGGGTAGGGCATGGAGTTAGGACACGCAGGAAGCGACACAATAATCACCACAAACCATGACGAATCTTGGCGTTGTGTTGCCCCGCTCCTCCTTGGCAACTTCCGGCCGCCTCCCGTTCATCTTGGTGGCTGGCATTTGCCGGCGTGCGTTCGCGTGACACAAATTCTTGTCCGCCTGGTCCGTTCCCACTAGGACGCATTTTTTTTATAGGGAGGGGGGGCTTTGCGGGGGGGAGGTTAGGTGGTCCACAGGTGTCTCATGTCCTACCTTCCCGCCGGCACGACAATTAGCGAGCATGAAGCGAAGCAATGGGGGCTGTGGGCGGGTGATGATTTATGTTAGTACGGATCCCGATACACACTTGGCGGTAGTCGCCTCGTCTTGGTGTTCACCACAGTGACCCTTGCCTGCTCCCTCCTGTGGCCATACTTACTACAAGAGGTACGTACCTGCGTGGAGACGGAAGATCCGGAGGCGCGGGCAATGGGGAGCACTTACCGTACGCCTCGAAGGCTTCATGTGCCATCCACCGCCCTTTTGGAGGGGAGGGCCCCTATTCTGGCACGTTACAGCCCCGGTGGGGGCCGACATCCCATCTCTTTCCTGAGCCCGTGTCCCCACTTGCGAGCAGTCTGATACAGATGCCTCGGGATCAGCTTTTCGGAAGTGGCACCTACAAAGCGGCGTTACGCTCTCGCCCCCTGGGCCACTGCCACCCCCGAGCGCGCTGGACACCCCTGAGGTCTTATGGCAGTGACGCGGGAAGGCGTGTGGGGAATTTACGGCATCCCTTGGCCATCCATTTAGGAGGCATAATCGTTTCCGAAGGGGGCCCGTTGGATGGCGCCGTTGTCATGGTGCCCGTCCCCTTTTCGCGCATTCACTGTCTGCCACCCTTATTGCTATGCTAAGTGCTGCGCTGCGTGCCGCGCCCAGGGGCGGATAGCGACAAGGGGCTCAAAAGCGCTAGAACGAGGGAGAGAGGAGCAAGCGGGAAGCAAAACGGAACAGGGGTAGGGTACGGAAGGGAGTATCACGTTGATTGTCACGTTGAGTGCCTCGTTGAGACACAAGCAGGAGAGGGCAGGCAAGGAGGGTAGGGTCAGGATGCCCAGGGAGAGGCAAGGACGCTACCGCAATTTCTGGAGTACACAGGGGTGATAGCGTGATACTTGGCGGACGTGGGCATGTCCCTCAATGTTCGCAAATGTGCGTACGCCAGCACAACGCGCATCTCCTCAATCATGGTGCACCTAGACCCGAACCATGCGGTTGCTCCGTGGGCTTGTCTGATGGCCAAGAGTACCGTACCGTACCTAGGCCTGAGGCTTGAGCCTAAGGGGATGGCATCCATGGAGGAGAAGCACGTGCTCCGCTGCGAAGCTCTCTTGGGTTGGTGCAAGAAAACTTTGGGGCCTGCGTTGTTGCCCCCTGAGGTGATGGCAGCGGTGTTTGGTGGCATAGTGCGGTACGCGGCGCTGTGCTTGTCGGACACTGCGGGGGAGATCGTGCGGTTGAGTGCTGCCATCAAGCCTGCGGCCTTGCAGGTTGAAAACCCGACCAAAGACGTGTCCAATGTAGTGGTCCGGTCTGGCAAAGGGCTTAGGTTGGCGGATGTCCGGGTCCTCTGTCAGGACTCTGTGGTAGCGACTATGGCTCAACTCACGCATCATCGCTCGGCCGTGATCAAGGGTTAACTGCAGGCCGTGCTTGGCGACCCGCACGCGCAATATCGGTCGCGCGGGCAGTTGATGGTTCCGTTGACGGCGTTTGCATCGCATGCGCGAGACGGGTGGATCGACCGTGTGCTCAGGGCGATGGGAATGCCGGGAGTCTGTCTCCTCATGCTGTCCTCCGTGTACTCATCCGCACACGCCCATTTGCCACAAGTGTAGATCCATATGCCGGGCCTGGCGGCCGATTTGTACAGGCGAAATCCGCGGCTCCTTAGAGCCAAACTGAGCGGCCGGATCGGCCCCGATATGCCAGGCTCCCTAGCTGCCCAAACGACGGCCCATTTGTACAGGCAAATCGCGGCCAGGACGCCGGCCCGTTTGTACAAGCCAATCCCCGGGCACCTTGGAGCCAAACCGCTAGGCCAAATCAGCCTTGATATGCAAGGCTCCCTGACTGCCCAAACGGCGACCCTTTTGTTCGGGCCAATCCCGGCCCAGACACCGGTCCGTTTGTACGGGCAGATCCCAGGGCGCCTTGGAGGCAAACCACCAGGTCGGATCGACCCCGATATGCTAGGCTCCCTAAGTGCCCAAAGACTAGTCCGTTTGTACGGGCAAATCCCCGCCCGGACGCCGGCCAGTTTGTGCGGGCAAATGGCAGGGCACCTAGGGGAGACGATCACAGACCGAGTTCGCTGCACCGAAGACCCACGAACAACGCCTTCAAGATTTGCTTCAAGTTGTACTCCTGTGTGCGCCATCTTGCAACACCATCCATCAGTTGCTCCTCTCTTAGGATCAAAACCGAAGAAGGCCACCCCTCAAGAGCTGATCACCTAAAGAAGAACAAAGGATCCCAGTTGAGCACACGAGCACACGAGCACACGAACACTATCTGTTTGATCGGTTGTTCATATATGTATAGGAGCACATTGATCTTTTGACACCATAGCTCTCTCAAAGAGAATACATTGATCTTTTGACGACATAGCTCTCTCAAAGACAATAGACTACGGCCCCGGCTCAATGTCTGAAAGCGTAGAAGGGAATTGCATCCTTCGACACTGCGTCGCACTCGGCATTCGCACGACGTGAGGCACACCGAAAAGGTCTCCTTCGCTAACCGCGTGTCTGTCTTCGGCGCCAATTAAAACCACAAACAGTCCGGGTGTGGTCCATGGCGGTGGGTGCGGCGGCGTACTCAAGCAGGTGCGGGGTGAGCAATGTGAACCCTTCAATGTAGGGGATCCAGAGCCGGAACCTAAAGAAGAACAAAGGATCCCAGTTGGATCGTAGCGCGCGCGCACACGAATACTAACTGTCTGATTGGTCGTTCACATATGTACAGGAGCACATGTTTCTTTTGACACCATAGCTCTCTCAAAGAGAACAAAATACGGCCCCAGCTCAATGTGCAAAAGTGTAGAAGGGGATTGCACCCTTCGGCAATGCGTCGCACTCGTTACTCCCACGCACAACATGAAAATTGTTGGATAGCTCTTTGGAATTTTGCACGATCCCGGGTGTAGGTGGTTAGGGGCGACTCGAGGGATAAAGAAATTTAATGTTTTGCACTAGACCGGGTGCACCCATAGTTTGTGCAAACACATGCACATCGATGGCCAAGTTTTGATCCTTCTTGGTCTTCATTATCTTTCTTGTTTTTTCCCCGAGTTCTTTGGTGGTTCCTTGACTTGCCTTCTTGAATTTCGTTTCCGTGCTTCTCAATACTTGTGCCTTTTTTTCCCCAGCCGCAGTTCCCAAGCTGCCCTTTCCTTTTCACATACGCGTTGCGCATGAAGGTGGTGAGCGTATGAATGTCACATAGCAACACCACATGCCGCTCTTTGTCATGCCACCCTTCTCGCCATGCTTCGCCACGTGACCGCCACTCGCCACTCGCCACCTGCTCTGGTCAAGCAAAACCTGCATTCAGGTCATATATAGCCCCTCGCCACCGCCTACAATGCCACCGCTGTTTCATGGCACCACCACAAGCACACACCGCCACTATGCCCCGCCCGGCCACTTGTCGCCACGCACGCCCTCTACCGGCACACCTATTATACTGTGCCCGCCGACGCCACCGCCCCCGTCGATGTGCTACCGGATATATGTGCGGAGGTCAATTGGTTAGGCTATGTACATGCCCGCTGGCAGAGCCCCTCTAGTTTTCTTGCAGGGCCACGGGATGCCCCAATACTCCATGTGAGTTGTTTCAAGGGTCAGGGGGACACCCCAATAGGTCCATGAGTTGTTCGGGGCGTCACAAGAAACCCTAGTACTCCCACTGATTTGCTGCCGGGGCCCGTGGGCGGCCCCCATACCTCCTTGAGTTGTTCATGGGGTCAAGGGGCACCCCCATAGCGGCTGCGTCTTAGGCCCAGACTCCATGTACGTACACCCCTCCAAGCCCATAAAGGCCGCATCGAGTTCACCAGCCAACAATCTTCTCCACCCGTCATCCACCACCGGCTTGCACCATCCCTTTGCAGCCCGCGTGGCCATCCAAGCTGCTGCGGCTCCACAAAGAGTCCGATTCATCTAGCTGTCCTCCGCATCTCTTGGCCGACACCGGCATTGCTGGCGCAGGGACGTATGACCATCCACGCAACTCCCCGGAGTGACCCGAGGACGAAGCCCCGTGACTGCCGTAGCCGGGTCACCAATACAAATCCCGGTGCCATGGGAATACCCTATAGGGGTTTGGGCCTTATAACCCTAGTCGGGATGACCCATGACCCCTCACTATTGTAATCGGCAACCTGGGGCAGGCACGTGTAGCTACATTCCGTTCCAGCCATGCATGCAGGGGCAGCATGGCACACCATAAGGCTGGCACAACCTGCCACGTCGTGATGGCCGTCATATCACACCCGCCGTTGCCGCAAGCAAAGGCCTGAACGAGGCTTCGTCCAATGCACCATCTCTGTTGCATCACGAACCTATCAGCCAACGCCCAGCACGTGCTTCACTTTTGCACCTGGTCACACTGCTTCGCAGACGCACCCGGCCATCTCCCTATGATATCACCGGGTCGCCTCTGTGATGCCGTAGCCATGTGATGCCGTAGCCACAGGACCCGGGAGTTGCCGTCCAGTGCCGCCCACCATAGTAGCAGGGGAAGCACAGCAGATGGATCATCAGAGCAGCGCACGCCATCCACTTGCACTTCCTGCAAGTCACGCCGGATCACCTTCCACGCGCTCGAGGACAATTGTCCTGAATGCTGCAGCGCCCACCTGGCTTTGGGCCATCCCCTGGTGGCTCGCTAAAGGCAGGGCTCACACAATGAGATAGAGGCGCAATGGTGTACCCACAATAGTACCCTAGTGCTACACCCGCTGCATACAAGTGGAAGTATCAACCATGAGGGGACATAGCCACCTTCGCAGCGTTGAAAACACAGGTCCTACCAAACATCATTAAAGGCCTCGTGCTAGTGGAGTAGCATACTTACTAAGGCACAAGCGGTGGCACTATTGGGCAAGCTATGCATTGTGTGGTCCCATGATGCTGCCGAGGCAAGAATTGGCCCCCCTGACCATCTCGCGAGGCATTCAAGTAGTCTGGGCCCTAGTGCGCGCTACAATCGAGTCCTCTGCCACCATTGTGACCTGCTAGAGGGCCCGCATTGAAGGCATATGAGGCTTTAGCACCCCATTCTCCTTAGGCAGCAAGAGGGTCGCGTGTTCCTTGCGCAACATGAGGTGTAGTGGTGGGGCCTATGCGTGAGCCTCACCAAAATCCGGCTCCTCCAGCAGGACTGCGCCAAGTGCAAGCTGTGCCGCACCACCTAGTGATGGGGCCCTCCAACCATGCGTGGCTGCCGACGCAACCCTTCGACCACCCAATTCAGGGCATGATGGTTGATGGAGTGGCAGGTTGGCCCCTTGATGCCGCAGTACAGGGGCGCTCCAATGATGGATGCGTGAACTACATGCACTGCGAGGCCGGAGGGGGACGTGTGGAGCAACGTGCGGGTCATGTGGCACATTGTCTAAGCTGACCACTTCCGGGATCAGGATGTTATCTACATCAGGGGCGGACCTGCTTGTAACAGCAAGACGATGGCCCACTCCGCCCGTCCCGACACCGCCATACACGCCCTGTCGAACGCTGATACCCAGTGTGCCACCCACAGGGGCGGGAAGTCAATGCCACCCCGTGCATGTGGGGTAAGAAGGGGCACCAACGGCGGATCGTCCTGCTGTCGATGCCCGTCAAAGACGTCCCCGAACAAGAACATGAGGGAGGCCGGAGGGGCGACGGCAGGGACATCCCTGGGCATTCTGGATTCTAGTCGTCATCGCTGTATCCGCCTACCACATACACATCACCCACGGCGGATTGTCTCGTGCTCTTGGTGGCCTTCTTGTGCCGCACCGGGTGAACAAGCCCATGGGTCGGTGGACTGGGCAGTGGGGACCAGAATACCGCCTAGAGGCCCGTTACTAGACGCGGCTAGCATGGGTGCCCGACCCTAGTAATTGGGAGCTGAAGATGGTCTTTGTGACGGTCTCGAAGCTGTCCGGCCCAGTGCCCAGGCACATGACACGGAAGACTCGCGAGAAGGAAGTCATTTGCTGGATCCGTTAGGGATTGCCCCGCCTCTTCAGTGCGTGGCCCAGACAACACACACACGTCCGTACCCTTGAAGGTATAGGATCGGGTTGCCCACCGCCGTATGGCCCACCGCCATTTTACGTGGATGGTCCAGGAGGAAACGTGCCAACGTTGTTGGCTAGTCCACAATGATGGGTGCAAGATACCTGGCAAATTTCAAAGTGCGCTTGCCAATCTTGCTAGCCATACCGTGAGCTCATGAACCCTGCCTTCCTCAGCTATCTAGCTACATGTGTCGGTGCCAGGCATGCGGTGGCGTGGACTCGCTTTGATTGCCGGGGCTGACGAAGGCATGGCACGCGTGGCACACAACCTTCGAGCGGCTGGGCCTGGTGAGGCATCATAGCTTGACGGCCTCCCCGTGCCGGCCCCCCTACAAGACCGCCTCCCTCAGTTCGCTGCAGCTTCTCCACCGCTCCTCGGGGCACTTCCGTACCGAGCTTCCCTGTCTCCCACTAGTAGCAGACCAAGTGGTGCTCTGTGCGTGCAGCGGGGAGGATTCGGGACCCCTGCTCAACTCAGCGAGGGGTCGGGCCTACAAGTGCGGCGACCCGGACAAGTTGTGAGCAGCATTGGCGGACGCCTCTACGGGGCCCGCGCCGTACCTCACTGGCCCACAATGCGTCGGCTGCCGTAGGCTAGCCCCCCCCCCCCCCGCAGACCATGCACAGACCGACCTCCTGTGCAATTGCCTGTATACCTCAACGCTAGTGACGGTAGCTGTGGCGGACCGGTGCATGGTGCAAGTAACAGGGTGCATGGTGCTTGAGGTTGTGCCGCATGCAGGGCCTGTGGTGTGTGCTGCTGGCCCCCGGAACGCTCTCCCCGAGGGTGTATGGGTCGTAGCACATGCGCTTCCAAGGGGACCCATTGGAGCACTTGTGGTGCAGGCCGCCCAACATGGAGCACCTACGGGTCACCACCATCAACTACGGCGGTTTGGGCACAGATCCGCGCAAAATGCCCTGGTTGATAGCCTATCTAGTGTGCGCAGAGCTGGACATCATCCACCCGCAAGAGCTAGGTCCGACTTTCACACCGGCGTGGCTCCGAGGCCCAAACCAATTGTTTTTACATCCCGTCTGGTCTAGTATCATCAAAAAAATCATTCTCGACCCTTGAAGAGCCTCAAATGGACCCATTCTATCCCCAAACGTGCTTTTTTGTGTGGGGGTCATGGATTTGGAGTCAATTCCTTTCGCATTGTGCAGTGTATGTCTTGAAGTTTTGTGTGGTGAAGGATTTCATGCTTTTCGGGGCCCATTTCCTTCGTCTTTGGTCACCATGCAGTTTCATTCCTTCATTACAGAAAAAGATAGGACACGCACAACGTAATGCAAACAGAATTATCCCAAGATGTCCATGGGCAACCAGCGAGCTTACTTTGAAGTGGTAACACATTTAGTGATTTTTGGACTTGAATTTATGCAAACACTCCAAGCAGTACAATCATACAAATTGAGCAAGTGGGCATCCCATGGTCCTTTCAAGTCACTGCTTTTTGCACTATGTTGTGCATGTCTCATGTTTGTATGTGGGGAAGAATCAACGGGATGGTGGCAAGGGCTTACTATAATGCACCACTGAACATTTGGCTCATGGGGGTCTTTTTTATGGTTTTATGGGTCCTTTCTATGGTCGGTGTTAGGTTGCCAAACTGCCTCATGTTTGCCAATGCAATGCTCCAACCCACTGCCAACATGTACCTTGCTCCTTCATCGCAAAAAAATGTGGGGTGTATGCAGCACACTGGCGGAAAACGATTCATCACCCCCCCCCCCCCCCCTCCACCTGCCACCACTAGTTCAAGCAAGTTCGCCGTTTTCAGCCTGAATTTCACCGTAATTTGTACCTACTTTCAATTGACTTTGTGCTCAGCCAATTCTCTCAGAATGACATTGATACATGAGGCTTAGGCTTGGACGAGGCCCCAGCCTTCTACATCCAAAAAGATGGACTGAGGCGAAAATTGCCGCTTTCACATCGAAAAAGCATACATTGGGCGGTGGCTTGCCTTTCCAACAAGCGCAAACTGGGGCTGGGGCTTAACTTGAGGAAGCCTGGCCCTTGCAAAGCGGTCTTTGGCAGACCTGAACCCTATCAAGCCCTACCCTAGCAAACTCTAGTTCCAATACTATCCGAGCAAACCCATCCCCTACCAAACCATCCACCCCTCCCACACCTCGGGGACCAAAACCCCAGTAAACCAAGCGCAGCCCAAATATACTGCATCACACCAAACCAAAGGAACTGAAAACTTTGCATGTATTGCATTCAAATTCAAAGTCATATTATTCAAATTCAGATTCAACTTCAACGTGTCAAATGCAGATTCAACTTCAACATGTTGACATAGGTGAAAGACAAAGGAAATAAAAGGGGGAGAAGGGGGTAGATGAGCAGGAGCAAGACACACAAATAGAGTGACACCAACTAGGAACACCGCCAACACCCAAGCAAGCCACCAATGCACCTCAGAGCCTTCCCCCATCCTCTGTACTCCACAGAATGGGGGCAGCGTGTGGACCAACCACCCAAACTACGATGGTATAAATGGCTACATGACTGCTGCTGAATCCTCCAAAGATGCCCAAAAGGCTTGACAATGGGCGGCCATTTGGTGACCAATAATGGGGTAAGATCGTGATCTGAAAATGATCCTCGGCTACTTGGGATGCTCAAACAAGGGGTGTTTTGAGTCCTTTGGGCCCATCAAATGCCCCATGATGCTTTGAAAATGGGCCAGTTGGGGTAGGAGGGGGTTTCATCCATCCGGCATTTTTTCTATCAGGGGCTTGGGCAGTGACTTTGGGAGAGAAAGTGCCACTGGGGGGGACCAGTTGCCCTCCTCTTTGGGGTAAGAGTATGAATGCGCATGCTCACGTCTAGGCAAGCAGACACTGCAAACCCCTTTCCTGTGGTGAGGCACGGTCCTGGTCCGATATTGGTCATTGTTGTTACAGGCATTGGGTCGGGAATCGACAGCTTCTATGAGTACTTGTTCAAGGCCTTCATGCTGTTCCGGGATCCTGATGCCTGGTTGATGTTCAACGAGGTCCCTGTGCAACGGCCTCCTGTACCTTATGACCATTGTTTGGATGATAGTTGGTGAGGATGTGATAAACTGGCTGGTCAGTTCTTGCAGTGAAATTTATGCTGTTGTGAACATGCAGGTTTTGTTTTTGTCAAATATATCAAATTACAGTGTGATACCCAAATGGCCGACGCCAGCAAGTTGGATCTAGATAACATCATTGGGTGGGAAGAATTCGATACATTGAATGGGATGCACAGACCGAGTATGCCCAGTGCAGATGTACGGTGCATGGACTTCTCTTCAACAGGTACACACAGCACAAAAGCGCCACAGAGAGTGGGAGATCCCAAAACAACACACCAAAGAAAGCACGCTTAGGGTAACAACCCGAAGGGATCTCAGAATGGCCCAGCCTTCAGACCCAAGTTCAGGACCGAAAACAGGTACACATGTGCATACTGGCGAACACCACAAGGCACGTACATCTTGAGTCCATTACATAAAACAGCCGATGGGGTATTTAATTCATAGAATAGCCCATGTCCCATAAAGCATATTCTATAACTAAATAGCAATGTTTCACTTTCCGCCCCCACCCACCCCGCCCCCATCCCCTGTGATTTGGTGGGCTTTGGGGGGCAAGTAGGGACCACCACCCCATTTTGAGGGTGGAGAACTCAAAAACATGTTTGGAAGATATTGGGATGGATGGGGCTGGGTACTGAAGCCCATGAAGGGGTATGGAGGGCTGAAAATAGGGTATGGCATTAATGCTGGTAGGATCCTAACCACAGCACCAAAAGGGAAATTGGGATGAAAATCTCCCTCATCAGTGTCCCCTACCCATACTATGAAGTGGTGCATCATAGTACTGATGATTGGTGAGGCAAGCACTTCCCATTAACAATCTATGGGGCCACATAAGGGCCACATAAACCCCAAGTTACCATTTTTGTGGTCAATTTTGCCTATTTTTGCTATTTTGGCCCCCTTTGTGGCGGCAAATACCCGACCCTACCGATCCAAAAACCTCAAACATGTTTTTTTGTTCCCCATCCTTAAAAATAGGGGATGGAGTCCTTACTTGCCAGCTAATGCTCCCCAAGTGACGGGGGCGGGGGGGGCGTGGGGGGCATCGCACATTATGCCTTTTATTTGGCAAGCCCCCCCCCCAAAACCCACGACTGGGTGGACTTTTGGATGGGGTCGGGGAACCCCCCCCCCTATTTTTGGACTAGGGAGTTCAAAACAATCGGTTTTGGAAGGATTGGGGAGGGTTGGGGGTGGGTAGGCCCCACGAAGGCCTAGGAACGGCTACAAATAGGGTATGGCATCACTGCTGCGAAGATCCTAACCAGAGTACTAGAAATGGCCATTTTTGCCCAGAAATTGTACACACTATCCCGAAAGACCTCCCCCTAACGGGGCAAAAGAATAACGAATGGATGCAGTGAAGGTATTTCGGGGAAATGGTTGGGCTTTTGTGAGCCAGAGAGGGCTATTTTTCGGATTTTGAGGCTATTTTTTGGGATGATGCCACTGGGGAGTACACTAATTCAGCACTTTTCAAGCCCCATAGTGAGGATCCATTGTCTCACAACCACCTGAAACCCTTTTTTTTCTTTTTGTAATTCTTGACCCCAAAATCCGGGGGATGGGGGTCCTTTACTGCGGCCAAAGCCCGAGCGGTAGTGGGGCTCTGTGGGGGGGGGAGGGGCGTCGCGCATTGTGCCAAATAGAAATACCCCAGGGGCTGGGAAGGCAAGTTCTGGATCTGATGTACAGGGGGGGGGAAAATTTCGCCAGGGGAGAATTTCGTGGGGAAAATTTCGCCGTTAAGAAAGGTGGCGAAATTTTCCCCTGGCGAAATTTTGGCGTAACAGTTCCATCCTTCACCACAGCTGCAGGCATTGTGTTTCCTGAGTAGGGCCAGGCGCGATTACGAATGCGCCTGTGCCAACCATTTGCTGCGCAGATGCATGAATCTGACGATCAGGTATCTGGTGTTGGAGCTGCTGGCCACTCTTATTAATATGGCAGCACTTAAAAAATGTGGTGTCCTGGATGGCCATGCATTAAGGATTGTTGATGCCTTGAAAAAGAAGCCTGCACCTTCTGCACCAGTTACTGGATCGTCTGCATCAGATTTCATGAAGCTGCGCAAGAAACGGTTGGCTCAGGCGCGTTCCTAGGCGCGCCTGGCTCCTCTTGGAAAACACAATTCTGGGACCATGTTGTGCCAGCCTGTTGCAGTTTTGGACCCTCTGTGTAGTGCATGTGTTGTTGGTTTGTGACCATTGGAGACTGCTTCAGGCAGGGTTTGTTTGTGCATGAAAAACCAATCTTATCAGATTCAAAAGTGCTGGACAGATGAAAAACATTGCATCACCAGGATTTGAACCAACGCCTGTGCAATCAGAATCAAGTGCATGTACCACTGGAGTAATGACCATATCTGACACCTGTGTCCTCAAGGTGCATATAGAGACCGAGAGACAAAATTTTTTTTCGAAAATTGAGAGACATTTTGCGAGACACATGCTTGCTTGGGGCTTTGGGGATTTCAAGGGTGGCGAAATTTTCCCCTGGCGAAATTATCCCTTGCGAAATTGTCCCCGGGCGAAATTTCCCCCCCCCCCTGTAGTTGGGGATATTGGGACTGTGTGTGGATATGTCAGGAAGCAGGAGGAATGGCAGCAGATGTGAACGGGCTGGATATGGGAGAGGTCATGTGGAGGACAGGGGATATAGGGCAGTGGGGCCAGCGATGTGAGTATAGGGAAGCGGCTGGGTTGTGTATATGGAGATGTGGGAATGATAATTTGAACTGCATCTTTGGGCAGGGTGCCTAGAGGAGTTGGGAGTGTGGGCATGGAGATGTGGCTAGTGGCAGCAAACGGTCTGGGGATGTGGGAGATGTGCAAACCCAGAGATATGGACAAAGCTATGTCCAGTTGCATGGGATTTGGGCATGTGATTTGGGTTGAAATGTGAGCATTAGAGGTTGAAATGTGCTTCCCTCATCAAGTGCTATGTCGCTACGTCGCTATTTTGCTGTCTGTGGATTCGCAGTCTAGATCCGCAATATTGAAGTGGCTGTACAAACCACCGTGGTACATTGAAGTGCACATGTTTAATGGAATGACCGTCTGGCCCATCTACAATTCGTTGCAAGCTTTTTGGCCTGGGACCCAGGTATGTTCTTATCACTTGTCTTCGTGTGCGAGCCGTAGCAGGGGCAGCCTCACTCTCAAGTAGCACTAAGCTATTCCAAGCGAGTGTTCCAGATTTCAATGCTTTTTCGATCCAGGGCCTTTGGGCAACATTGTAATCATGTGGCAGGTTTCAAATCTTGGGTCGGGCCCTGAGATGGACCACAGCAATGCAGTGGTGAGACCACGGATTGTCTTCATTTCTGCTTCATTGGCGCTTGCTTTCCTGCATCTGATATGGAAAGCGAGCAGTGACAGCCTCCATCCCCCCACCTCCCGTTTATGTCACATTTGTGGTGCCGGACGGAGGACCACGCCCCCTACCTGCCTACCTTTCCCTGAATACCACCCAGCACCACGCGGACACCATCCAACACCACACAAACGCCATGCAACACCCTGCAATACGACCCAATATCATACATGCGCCACTCAAATCATCTGACACCACCCAAGCATTGCAAGCATCGGCCAAACACCACCCTCCACTGCTGAACGCTACTGATGAGTTTCTGTGACAGTGTGTGTATTTCGTCGTATTTGGTCTCAATTGGTTGCAATTGTGGGGTGGTATTGGGTGGTATCCATTGTCTAATGGATGGACGTCTGATTCCTGTAACTCATTGAGCATGAACGTATTGCTCTGTGCTGTGCAATTGAATTGCCCTGTCACAAGGGGGGCTGGTGGGTAAGTTGGGTTCGAGGTGAACTGATGCAGGTTTTCTGGTAGAGACTGCGTGCCGCCTCGGTGCTTGTGCACTGTGTGTCACTGTTGTGCGGTGTGCAGTTTGTGTTTTTTCAAAATACACGCGACATGCGATGCAGCCGCACAAACACATTCTGCTAGCCACAGCTTTGCCTCTGCAGGGCAACCCTGTCTAACTGCTGATGTTCTGACCGCAATTTTTAGTCTTCAATTGGCAAGATGACGTGTTTGTGAGGCTGTGGTGTGGGGATAGAAGGGTCATGCCTGTGAAGAGTTGTTTTTGCTCACAACAAATTCGGCTTGAGGCTGCAATCCACTTCTATTTGTTTTGATGCGATTTCCAGTGGACAGACACATGGCTATTGATTTGACAAAGCATGCCACGTGCTGCATCCAATGCAATGTGCAATCCTCCAGACTGCCATGACTGCTTTTTGGGTGATTTGCTTTCATACATTGCTGGCACCCCTGCAATGGTGCACAACAGAGGGAAGAACGTTGTGTGCAACCAAGCTTCAGTGCCGCAGTGCACAGTCTGCACTGAGCAGTGTGCAGTCTGCAGCAGTTGCGGGGATGTGCAGTGCTTTGCGCATCTTGCGGCTCATCAGCGCCTTTACTCTCCATCTCAGGCTCTTGCAGGCAATTTACTTCAGGCAAAAGAGACTGTCAGAGCAATGCATGGCATTTGGAGGCGGTTTGGGGCGGTGCCGGAAGGTTTCAATTTATTGAATGGCAAGGTACAGCCCGGTCAAGCCAGGTGTCTGCCTGTCTGTGTGATGAAGGGCCCAAGGCCTGGTGGTGGACAGAATATGGTCTGCATCCAGAGCTCCGCCGCTGGCCCGAGCCGCAATGGCTGTATGATTTAGGCATGGATCCCCAGAAGTGTATGTTGTAATTCGTGTAATTTTTTTTTTGCAGTAAGTTGTGTAAAGCCTGGCCGTCACACGCATTACCGCAAAAAAAAAGTTACACAACTTGACGATTTTTTTTTGTGCACGCGTTTACCGCAAAAACAAATTACACGACGTGACGATTTTTCGCTTACACACATTTACCGCAAAAATAAAAAAAATACACAACCTTACCGCAAAGAAACAATTACCAATTTTACTGAAATTGCATGCCTGTAGGCGATGCACCCACCTGTGGGCCACTTCTGATTTTTCCCCCGCGCTTGGCGTTGGGGACCCCCGAGAATGCAGGGGTGACGTAGCACTTCCATCCTATTTTGGGCCCCCGAGAAGGCAGGGTTGAGGTAGCCACTTCTGATGTTGTCCCCCTATGTTTGGGGATCCCCGAGAATGCAGCGGTGACATAGCATTTCCGCCCTCTTTTGGGCCCACGAGAAGGCAGGGTGAGGCAGCCACTTCTGATTTTGCCCCCCTTTGCAGGGCGGTCCTTAAGGAACCAGATTTTTCTTTGTTAAGGTTAGGTTAGCAACTCCCAATCCACGCTCTGTTGCGTGGCCCCTTGAGTTGGGGTAAGGGACTCGCAATCCACGCTTTGTTGTGTGGCCCCTTGAGTTGGGGTTAGGGCCTCTCAATCCACGCTTTGTTGCGTGGCCCCTTGAGTTGGGGTTAGGGAATGGCACTCGATGCTTTGTTGCGTGGCCCCTTGAGTTAGGGTTAAGGACTCGCAATCGATGCTTTGTTGCGTGGCCCCTTGAGTTAGGGTTAGGGACTCTCAATCCACGCTTTGTTGCGTGGCCCCTTGAGTTCGGGTTCGGGACTCCCAATCCACTCTTTGTTGTGTGGCCCCTTGAGTTGGGGTTAGGGACTCTCAATCCACGCTTTGTTGCATGGCCCCTTTAGTTAGGGTTAGGGACTCTCAATCCACATATTGTTGTGTGGCCCCTTGAGTTAGGGTTAGGGACTCTCAATCCACGCTTTGTTGCATGGCCCCTTAAGTTAGGGTTACGTGCTCTCAATCCATGCTTTGTTGCGTGGCCCCTTGAGTTGGGGTTGGGGACTCGCACTCAACGCTTTGTTGCGTGGCCCCTTGAGTTGGGGTTAGGGACTCGCAATCGATGCTTTGTTGCGTGGCCTTTGAGTTAGGGTTAGGGACTCTCAATCCACTCTTTGTTGTGTGGCCCCTTGAGTTGGGGTTAGGGACTCTCAATCCACGCTTTGTTGTGTGGCCCCTTTACTTAGGGTTAGGGACTCTCAATCCACGCTTTGTTGCATGGCCCCTTAAGTTAGGGTTAGGGACTCTCAAACCACACATCGTTGCGTGGCCACTTGAGTTGGGGTTGGGGAATCGCACTCAACGCTTTGTTGCGTGGCCCCTTGAGTTGGGGTTAGGGACTCTCAATCCACGCTTTGTTGCGTGGCCCCTTGAGTTAGGGTTACGTGCTCTCAATCCATGCTTTGTTGCGTGGCCCCTTGAGTTGGGGTTGGGGACTCTCAATCCACGCTTTGTTGCATGGCCCCTTGAGTTGGGATTAGGTACTCCCAATCGATGCTTTGTTTCGTGGCCCCTTGAGTTGGGGTTAGGGACTCTCAATCCACGCTTTGTTGTGTGGCCCCTTGAGTTGGGGTTAGGGACTCTCAATCCACGCTTTGTTGCCTGGCCCCTTGAGTTAGGGTTACGTGCTCTCAATCCATGCTTTGTTGTGTGGCCCCTTGAGTTGGGGTTGGGGACTCGCACTCGACGCTTTGTTGCGTGGCCCCTTGAGTTAGGGTTAGGGACTCTCAATCCACGCTTTGTTGCATGGCCCCTTGAGTTCAGGTTTGGGACTCTCAATGCACGTTTTGTTGTGTGGCCCCTTGAATTGGGGTTGGGGACTCGCACTCGACGCTTTGTTGCCTGGCCTCTTGAGTTAGGGTTAGGGACTCTCAATCCACGCTTTGTTGCATGGCCCCTTGAGTTCGGGTTCGGGACTCTCAATCCACGTTTTGTTATGTGGCCCATTGAGTCGGGGTTAGGGACTCTCAATCCACGTTTTGTTGCCTGGCCCCTTGAGTTAGGGTTACGTGCTCTCACTCCATGCTTTGTTGCGTGGCCCCTTGAGTTGGGCTTGGGGCTTTGCACTCGACGCTTTGTTGCGTGGCCCCTTGAGTTAGGGTTCGGGACTCTCAATCCACGCTTTGTTGCGTGGCCCCCTGAGGTAGACTTAGGGACTCTCACTGCAGGCTTTGTTGTGTGGCCCTTTGACTTAGGGTTGGGGACTCTCAATAGACGCTCTGTTGATTTGGGGTTAGAAAATTTTATTCGTTGCTTTGTTGCGTGGCGTTTGAGTTGGGATTAGGGACTCTCAATCCCGCTTTTTTGTTTGGCCCCTTGAGTTGCGGTTGGGGACTCGCACCCAACGCTTTGTTGCGTGGCCCCTTGCGTTGGGGTTAGGGAAACTCAATCCACGCTTTGTTGCATGGCCCCTTGAGTTTGGGTTAGGGACTCGCAATCCACGCTTTGTTGCGTGGCCCCTTGAGTTGGGGTTAGGGACTCTCAATGCACGCTTTGTTGTGTGGCGCCTTGAGTTCGGGTTCGGGACTCTCAATCAACGTTTCGTTGTGTGGCCCCTTGAGTTGGGGTTAGGGACTCTCAATCCACGCTTTGTTGCCTGGCCCCTTGAGTCAGGGTTAGGGACTCTCAATCCACGCTTTGTTGCGTGGCCCCTTAAGTTGGGGTTTGGGACTCTCAATCCCCGCTTTGTTGTGTGGCCCCTTGAGGTAGGGTTAGGGACTCGCAATCCGCGCTTTGTTGCATGGCCCCTTGAATTGGGGTTAGGGACTCTCAATCCACGCTTTGTTGTGTGGCCCCCTCAGGTAGGGTTAGGGACTCGCAATCCACGCTTTGTTGCGTGGCCCCTTGAATTGGGGTTAGGGACTCTCAATCCACGCTTTGTTGTGTGGCCTCCCGAGGTAGGGTTAGGGACTCGCAATCCACGCTTTGTTGCCTGGCCCCTTGAGTTAGGGTTACGTGCTCTCAATCCATGCTTTGTTGCGTGGCCCCTTGAGTTGGGGTTAGGGACTCTCAATCCACGCTTTGTTGCGTGACCCCTTGAGTTAGGGTTACGTGCTCTCAATCCATGCTTTGTTGCGTGGACCTTTGAGTTGGGCTTGGGGACCCGGACTCGACGCTTTGTTGCGTGGCCCCTTGAGTTGGGGTTCGGGACTCTCAATCCACGCTTTGTTGCGTGGCCCCTTGAGGTAGGGTTAGGGACTCTCAATGCACGCTTTTTTGTGTGGTCCTTTGAGTTAGTGTTAGGGACTCTCAATAGACGCTTTGTTGATTTGGGGTTAAAAAATTTTATTCGTTGCTTTGTTGCGTGGCCTGTTGAGTTGGGATTAGGGACTCTCGATCCCGCTTTTTTGTTCGGCCCCTTGAGTTGGGGTTACGGGCTCTCAATCCACGCTTTGTTGCGTGGCCCCTTGCGTTGGGGTTAGGGACTCTCAATCCACGCTTTGTTGCGTGGCCCCTTGCGTTGGGGTTAGGGACTCTCAATCCACGCTTTGTTGTGTGGCCCCTTGAGTTAGGGTTACGTGCTGTCAATCCATGCTTTGTTGCGTGGTCCCTTGAGGTGGGGTTAGGGAATGGCACTCGATGCTTTGTTGTGTCAATCCTTGAGTTGGGGTTAGGGTTTCGCAATCCTCGCTTTGTTGCGTGGCCCCTTGAGTTGGGGTTAGGGACTCTCAATCCACGCTTTGTTGTGTGGCCCCCTGAGTTGGGGTTAGGGCCTCTCAATCCACGCTTTGTTGCGTGGCCCCTTGAGTTGGGGTTAGGAAGTCGCAATCGATGCTTTCCTGTGTCACCCCTTGAGTTGGGGTTAAGGACCCCCAATTCACGCTTTGTTGCGTGGCGCCTGGAGTTGGGATTGGGGACTCTCAATCCCCCCCTTGTTAAGTGGCCCCTTGAGTTGGGGTTAGGGACTCTCAATACACGCTTTGTTGCGTGGCCCCTTGAGTTAGGGTTACGAGCTCCTGATCCACGCTTTGTTGCCTGGCCCCTTGAGCTGGGGTTAGGGAGTCGCAATCGATGCTTTGTTGTGTGGCCTTGAGTTAGGTGAGGGACTCTCAACGCACGCTTTGTTGCGTGGCCCCTTTACTTAGGGTTAGGGACTCTCAATCCACGCTTTGTTGCATGGCCCCTTAAGTTAGGGTTAGGGACTCTCAAACCACACATCGTTGCGTGGCCACTTGAGTTGGGGTTGGTGAATCGCACTCAACGCTTTGTTGCGTGGCCCCTTGAGTTGGGGTTAGGGACTCTCAATCCACGCTTTGTTGCGTGGCCCCTTGAATTAGGGTTACGTGCTCTCAATCCATGCTTTGTTGCGTGGCCCCTTGAGTTGGGGTTGGGGACTCTCAATCCACGCTTTGTTGCATGGCCCCTTGAGTTGGGATTAGGTACTCCCAATCGATGCTTTGTTTCGTGGCCCCTTGAGTTGGGGCTAGGGACTCTCAATCCACGCTTTGTTGTGTGGCCCCTTGACTTGGGGTTAGGGACTCTCAATCCACGCTTTGTTGCCTGGCCCCTTGAGTTAGGGTTACGTGCTCTCAATCCATGCTTTGTTGCGTGGCCCCTTGAGTTGGGGTTGGGGACTCACACTCGATGCTTTGTTGCGTGGCCCCTTGAGTTGGGGCTGGGGACTCTCAATCCACGCTTTGTTGCATGGCCCCTTGAGTTGGGATTAGGTACTCCCAATCGATGCTTTGTTTCGTGGCCCCTTGAGTTGGGGTTAGGGACTCTCAATCCACGCTTTGTTGCGTGACCCCTTGAGTCAGGGTTCGGGACTCTCAATCCACGCTTTGTTGCCTGGCCCCCCGAAGTAGACTTAGGGACTCTCACTGCAGGCTTTGTTGTGTGGCCCTTTGAGTTAGGGTTGGGGACTCTCAATAGACGCTTTGTTGATTTGGGGTTAGAAAATTTTATTCGTTGCTTTGTTGCGTGGCGTTTGAGTTGGGATTAGGGACTCTCCATCCCGCTTTTTTGTTTGGCCCCTTGAGTTGCGGTTGGGGACTCGCACCCAACGCTTTGTTGCGTGGCCCCTTGCGTTGGGGTTAGGGAAACTCAATCCACGCTTTGTTGCATGGCCCCTTGAGTTTGGGTTAGGGACTCGCAATCCACGCTTTGTTGCGTGGCCCCTTGAGTTGGGGTTGGGGACTCCCAATCGATGCTTTGTTGCGTGGCCCCTTGAGTTGGGGTTAGGGACTCTCAATGCACGCTTTGTTGTGTGGCGCCTTGAGTTCGGGTTAGGGACTCTCAATCAACGTTTCGTTGTGTGGCCCCTCGAGTTAGGGTTAGGGACTCTCAATCCACGCTTTGTTGCCTGGCCCCTTGAGTCAGGGTTAGGGACTCTCAATCCACGCTTTGTTGCGTGGCCCCTTAAGTTGGGGTTTGGGACTCTCAATCCCCGCTTTGTTGTGTGGCCCCTTGAGGTAGGGTTAGGGACTTGCAATCCGCGCTTTGTTGCATGGCCCCTTGAATTGGGGTTAGGGACTCTCAATCCACGCTTTGTTGTGTGGCCCCCTCAGGTAGGGTTAGGGACTCGCAATCCACGCTTTGTTGTGTGGCCCCTTGAGTTGGGGTTAGGGACTCTCAATCCACGCTTTGTTGTGTGGCCCCCTGAGGTAGGGTTAGGGACTCGCAATCCACGCTTTGTTGCCTGGCCCCTTGAATTAGGGTTACGTGCTCTCAATCCATGCTTTGTTGCGTGGCCCCTTGAGTTGGGGTTAGGGACTCTCAATCCAGGCTTTGTTGCGTGACCCCTTGAGTTAGGGTTACGTGCTCTCAATCCATGCTTTGTGGCGTGGACCTTTGAGTTGGGCTTGGGGACCCGGACTCGACGCTTTGTTGCGTGGCCCCTTGAGTTGGGGTTCGGGACTCTCAATCCACGCTTTGTTGCGTGGCCCCTTGAGGTAGGGTTAGGGACTCTCAATGCACGCTTTTTTGTGTGGTCTTTTGAGTTAGTGTTAGGGACTCTCAATAGACGCTTTGTTGATTTGGGGTTTAAAAAATTTTTTCTCTGCTTTGTGGCGTGGCCTGTTGAGTTGGGATTAGGGACTCTCCATCCCGCTTTTTTGTTTGGCCCCTTGAGTTGGGGTTACGGGCTCTCAATCCACGCTTTGTTGCGTGGCCCCTTGCGTTGGGGTTAGGGACTCTCAATCCACGCTTTGTTGTGTGGCCCCTTGAGTTAGGGTTACGTGCTGTCAATCCATGCTTTGTTGCGTGGTCCCTTGAGTTGGGGTTAGGGAATGGCACTCGATGCTTTGTTGTGTCAATCCTTGAGTTGGGGTTAGGGTTTCGCAATCCTCGCTTTGTTGCGTGGCCCCTTGAGTTGGGGTTAGGGACTCTCAATCCACGCTTTGTTGTGTGGCCCCCTGAGTTGGGGTTAGGGACTCTCAATCCACGCTTTGTTGCATGGCCCCTTGAGTTGGGGTTAGGAACTCGCAATCGATGCTTTCCTGTGTCACCCCTTGAGTTGGGGTTAAGGACCCCCAATTCACGCTTTGTTGCGTGGCGCCTTGAGTTGGGATTAGGGACTCTCAATCCACCCTTTGTTGCGTGGCCCCTTGAGTTGCGGTTAGGGACTCTCAATACACGCTTTTTTGCGTGGCCCCTTGAGTTAGGGTTACGGGCTCTTAATCCACGCTTTGTTGCCTGGCCCCTTGAGCTGTGGTTAGGGACTCTCAATCCACGCTTTCTTGCGTGGCCCCTTGAGTTGGGGTTAGGAACTCGCAATCGATGCTTTCCAGTGTCACCCCTTGAGTTGGGGTTAAGGACCCCCAATTCACGCGTTGTTGCGTGGCGCCTTGAGTTGGGATTAGGGACTCTCGATCCACCCTTTGTTGCGTGGCCCCTTGAGTCAGGGTTAGGGACTCTCAATCCACGCTTTGTTGCGTGGCCCCTTGAGTTAGGGTTACGAGCTCCTAATCCACGCTTTGTTGCCTGGCCCCTTGAGCTGGGGTTAGGGAGTCGCAATCGATGCTTTGTTGTGTGGCCTTGAGTTAGGTGAGGGACTCTCAACGCACGCTTTGTTGCGTGGCCCCTTGATTTGGGGTTAGGGACTCTCAATCCACGCTTTGTTGCATGGCTCCTTGAGTTAGGGTTAGGGACTCTCAATCCACACTGTTGTGTGCCCCTTGACTCAGGGTTAGGGACTGTCAATCCACGCTTTGTTGCATGGCCCCTTGTGTTGGGGTTAGGGACTTGCAATCCAGGCTTTGTTGCGGGGTCCCTTGCATCGGGGCTAGGATCTTCCAATCAACGCTTTGTTGCCTGGCCCCTTGAGGTAGGGTTAGGGACTCGCAATCCACGCTTTGTTGCGTTGCCCCTTGAATTGGGGTTAGGAACTCTCGATTCCACGCTTTGTTGCGTGGCCCCTAGAGTTGGGGCTAGGGACTCTCAATCCACGCTTTGTTGTGTGGCCCCTTGACTTGGGGTTAGGGACTCTCAATCCACTCTTTGTTGCATGGCCCCTTGAGTTAGGGTTACGTGCTCTCAATCCATGCTTTGTTGCGTCGCTCCTTGAGTTGGGGTTGGGGACTCTCAATCCACGCTTTGTTGCGTGGCCCCTTGAGTTGGGGTTCGGAACTTTCAATCCACGCTTTGTTTTGTGGCCCCTTGAGGTAGGGTTAGGGACTCTCAATGCACCCTTTGTTGCGTGGTCCTTTGAGTTAGGGTTAGGGACTCTCAATAGACGCTTTGTTGATTTTTGGTTAAAAAATTTTATTCCTTGCTTTGTTGCGTGGCCTTTGAGTTGGAATTAGGGACTCTCAATCCCGCTTTTTTGTTTGACCCCTTGAGTTGGGGTTACGGGCTCTCAATCTACGCTTTGTTCCATGGCCCCTTGCGTTGGGGTTAGGGACTCGCATTCGTTGATTCGTTGTGTCACCCCTTGAGTTGGGGTTAGGAACTCACAATCCTCGCTTTGTTGCGTGGGTCCTTGAGTTGGGGTTAGGGACTCTCAATCCACGCTTTGTTGCGTGGCCCCTTGAGTTGGGGTTTGGGACTCTCACTCCACACATTGTTGTGTGGTCCCCCGACTTATGGTTAGGGACTCGCAATCCTCGCTTTGTTGCTTGGCCCCTTGAGTTAGGGTTAGGGACTCTCAATCCACGCTTTGTCGCGTGGCCCCTTGAGTTGGGGTTAAGGACTCCCAATCAATGCTTCGTTGTGTCACCCCTTGGCCCCTTGAGTTGGGGTCTCTCAATCAACGCTTTGTTGCTTGGCCCCTTGAGTTGGGGTTAGGGACTCGCATTCGTTGATTCGTTGTGTCACCCCTTGAGTTGGGGTTAGGAACTCACAATCCTCGCTTTGTTGCGTGGGTCCTTGAGTTGGGGTTAGGGACTCTCAATCCACGCTTTGTTGCGTGGCCCCTTGAGTTGGGGTTTGGGACTCTCACTCCACACATTGTTGTGTGGTCCCCTGACTTATGGTTAGGAACTCGCAATCCTCGCTTTGTTGCTTGGCCCCTTGAGTTAGGGTTAGGGACTCTCAATCCACGCTTTGTCGCGTGGCCCCTTGAGTTGGGGTTAAGGACTCCCAATCAATGCTTCGTTGTGTCACCCCTTGGCCCCTTGAGTTGGGGTCTCTCAATCAACGCTTTGTTGATTGGCCCCTTGAGTTGGGGTTAGGGACTGTCAATCAACGCTTTGTTGTGTGGCCCCTTGAGTTGGGGTTAGGGTCTCTCAATCCACGCTTTGTTGCACGGCCCCTTGAGTTGGGACTAGGGACTCTCAATCCACACTTTGTTGTGTGGCCCCTTGAGTTGGGGTTAGGGACTCTTAATCCACACATCGTTGCGTGGCCCCTTGAGTTGGGGTTAAGGACTCGCAATCGATGTTTCGTTGTGTCACCCCTTGGCCCCTTGAGTTGGGGTTAGAAACCCTTAATCAACGCTTTGTTGTGTGGCCCCCTGAGTTGGGGTTAGGGACTCTCAATCCACACATTGTTGTATGGCCCCTTGATTTGGGGTTAGGGACTCTCAATCCACGCTTTGTTGCACGGCCCCTTGTGTTGGGGTCAGGGACTCTCAATCCACGCTTTGTTGTGTGGCCCCTTGAGTTGGGGTTAGGGACTCTCAATTCACACATCGTTGCGTGGCCCCTTGAGTTGGGGTTAAGGACTCGCAATCGATGCTTCGTTGTGTCACCCCTTGGGCCCTTGAGTTGGGGTTAGAGACTCTCAATCTAAGCTTTGTTGCTTGGCCCCTTGAGTTCGGGTTAGGGACTGTCAATCAACGCTTTGTTGTGTGGCCCCTTGAGTTGGGGTTGGGGACTCTCAATCCACACATTGTTGTGTGGCCCCCTGAGTTAGGGTTAGGGTCTCTCAATCCACGCTTTGTTGCACGGCCCCTTGAGTTGGGATTAGGGACTCTCAATCCACGCTTTGTTGTGTGGCCCCTTGAGTTGGGGTTAGGGACTCTCAATCCACACATCGTTGCGTGGCCCCTTGAGTTGGGGTTAGGGACTCTCAATCCACGCTTTGTTGCACGGCCCCTTGAGTTGGGGTTAGGGACTCTCAATCCACGCTTTGCTGTGTGGCCCCTTGAGTTGGGGTTAGGGACTCTCAATCCACACATCGTTGCGTGGCCCCTTGAGTTGGGGTTAAGGACTCGCAATCGATGCTTCGTTGTGTCACCCCTTGGCCCCTTGAGTTGGGGTTAGAGACTCTCAATCAACGCTTTGTTGCTTGGCCCCTTGATTTAGGGTTAGGGACTCTCAATCCACGCTTTGTTGTGTGGCCCCTTGAGTTAGGGTTAGGGACTCTCAATCCACACATTGTTGTGCGGCCCCCTGAGTTAGGGTTAGGGACTCTCAATCCACGCTTTGTTGCACGGCCCCTTGAGTTGGGGTTAGGGACTCTCAATCCACGCTTTGCTGTGTGGCCCCTTGAGTTGGGGTTAGGGACTCTCAATCCACACATCGTTGCGTGGCCACTTAATTTAGGGTCAGGGACTCTCAATCTACGCTTTGCTGCGTGGCCCCTTGAGTCGGGATTCGGGACTTTCAATCCACACATCGTTGTGTGGCCCCTTGATTTAGGGTTAGGGACTCTCAATCCACGCTTTGTTGTGTGGCCCCTTGAGTTGGGGTTAGTGACTCGCAATCCACACATTGTTGTGTGGCCCCTTGAGTTGGGGTTAGGGACTCTCAATCCACGCTGTGCTGTGTGGCCCCTTGAGTTGGGGTTAGGGACTCTCAATCCACACATCGTTGCGTGGCCACTTAATTTAGGGTCAGGGACTCTCAATCTACGCTTTGCTGCGTGGCCCCTTGAGTCGGGATTCGGGACTTTCAATCCACACATCGTTGTGTGGCCCCTTGAGTTAGGGTTAGGGACTCTCAATCCACGCTTTGTTGCGTGGCCCCTTGAGTTGGGGTTAGTGACTCGCAATCCACACATTGTTGTGTGGCCCCTTGAGTTGGGGTTAGGGACTCGCAATCCTCGCTTTGGTGTGTGATCCCTTCGTTTAGGGTTAGGGACTCTCAAACCACGCTTTGTTGTGTGGCCCCCTGAGTTGGGGTTAGGGACTCTCCTTGGGTCAGATTTTGTGTCTCGTGCCAATGCTACCATGTGAAACTATGTTATATTGGCCGAGTCCCAACTAATTGGTGGCCACGCAGAGTACTATGTGCTTTGTGGACTCGGCGTCCCATCGTTAAGGTCGCTATGGGGTGCCGTACAAAACCGGCAGCTGTACATATTGCACACGTATTGCAAAAGGTGCATTTCTTTCAACCTTTTGATTTTTTTTTAAACTTTATACGACTTACAGCTCGAAAAAGATTACACGCACTTTCCGCCAAAAAAATTCAAATTTTTTTTACAATTCACACGACTTACTGCAAAAAAAAATTACACGCATTTACTGCAAAGAAAATTACACGACTGGATGATTTTTTTGTACACGACTTACATTTTTCACTCCCCAGAAGGCAAGCAGCCCACCTCGTTCTGGCAGAAAAGGTGAACGCGGAAATGCACCGGTGATTAGTTGTGACTTGAGCGCATGACTGCAGGCCTCGCGTACCCCCTGAGCAATGGAATCCGAATCATCATAGAGGCCGAGAATCCTCTTCACCGAGGCTGCAAGTCCCTGTGTACTGTGTGTTTTGTGATCTACTGCAGTCGTGGCCGTTTCATGCAGTTACCCTCTACGACCGGAATTAGCAGAGAGTATCTTCTACCTCTATCAATCAACCCATGACCCTACGTTCCTTCACATGGGCAGGGACATGGTGTATGCCATCAATTCAAGGTCCCGCACGGTATTTCCATCTGTCTCTCCCCCTCTGTGTGTGTTTACGTGCGCAATGGGGACTGAGCTTTCTGCTGGCTGAGAAATAGCAACCAGGCGGCACATGACCACAGCCCCCTGTAAACTACAGGCGAAACCAGCACAGCCCGGTTTCCGCCACTGTCTTCTCACCAGGGTTGTGCGACCCCTCAGGGCCCCAGGGCTGTGGCTGACTGGGGTAGTGAGTGGCTCAGCCTAGGCCGTTTGGGCCAATGTTTGGATCTTAAATATTCTTGTCAGGCATGTGTACATGTGCTGTGGGAGACAGCATAGGGCTCTGACTCCATGTTGTCATGGTGGAGGGACAGCCAACATTAAGCTGTGGCAAAGGAGGGCATTTAGAGCGGCACACGTAGTCAAGGGCTTGAAGGCGTGTCTGGAGAGAGAGGTGTGTGGAGGGACAGGGTTTGATGGGCAGCCCATGGGCAACGGTGCGGCGGGGAAGGAATCTTGGGGTGTGTTGAGGGCGCATGCAAAGTACCCTATCGACTGAAGGAATGGAAGGGCGGATTGACGGATGGATCGAATGATTCAATGAGTAGATGGAAAGATTCCTGGAGGATGGGTCTCTGGGACACCGCACAAATTCAAATATTGGGAGGGAAATCATATATTAAGTATATGGAGACATGGTTGAGGGACAAGGTGTGTGGAGGGTCAAGGTGCAGGAGCAACATATGTTAAGGTTTGTGTGAGGGAGTGAGTATGTGGAGGTACTGCAATCAGTCAACCGACATTAAAATGTGTGCAACAGGTTGATGTAGAGAAACACACACAATCACAGGCATGGTGGGACAGTTGATGGTAGTTTGTAGAAGGAGTGTATTAGAGTAGTGCATGCAAGCTGGGGTATAGAGGGAGCACGAATGTCAGGGTGGATGATGGGACATGGTGTGTGGATGCATGGGGTGCGCAGAGACAGCCCATGCGACGTTTGGGGAGGTGGGTTTGGTGGAGTACCACACATGTTCAAGGGTGTGGGGCTGTAAGGGATGCAGTTGCATGTGGAGCGCGGGTATGTTGAGCGGTTACATAGTCAAGGGTGTGCAGGGATGCTAGAGTGTGGAGGGACAGGGTGTATGCAGGGCCAGGCTGTGGAGCGTGTGAAGGGAGGGTCTCTAGCAAAGGGGGGGGGGAGTTTCCACTGAAAATGACATCTCCACACCGTTTCTTTGTGCGGATTTCGAGCAAAGGACAGGGTGCACATTACGGTAGGTACGGAAGCCTCTCATTCTTTTTGGTTTGACCAGTATTTGGCCATTTGCACGTAATTGAACTTGTCACACTGTACATACTCCACACAGCCAAGGGTCTGGAGCACAAGTGTATGTGAGGTGGTGTGAAGGGCGTGCACGTAGAACACTGCACATAGTCAGTGTGAGAGATAATTGGCGTAATGCGTTGTGGAGGAGGGGTGTGTAGAGTACCACACAAAGTCAGTACACGTTAGGGTGTGCGGAGGGACAAGATGTGTGCAGGGATAGGCTGTTGAAGGACAACAGACGTCAAGGTTTGTGGAGGGAGGGTGTGTAGAATATGGCTCACTATCAAGGGTATGGAGAGAAAGCAAGTGTCATTGTGTATGCAACGGGGCTATGTAGAATACCACACATAATTTACAGGTATGGAGGGATTGAAGGGGGGTGTATAGAGTGCAGCACAAGTCTAGGTTACAGAAAGACACCAAAACTTAATGTCCGTGGCCAGACATGGTGTGTGGAGGGACAGGGTATGTGGTGGCAATGGATGAGAGGGCCTGGGAAGGCAGGGTATATGGAGGAATACAATAGTTCAAGGCCAAGTACATCAACAAGAAAGCACAAGAAGCCCACAAGAATGCCCAACTCACTATCTTCAAAGAATGATTTTGCCTTGTGGACTAGCGAGACCATGGAGCAACAATGGCCGCAGTGGTAGGGCTCCTGGTGCTCTACACCAACCATTCAAAAAGCTTCTCAAAGGTGTTTACTTGCGTTCACCACCCATAAAATAGGGTGTGTGGTGATTACTTGCCCTGAAATCTGAAATGTTGGGCTACATGGCTCAAATGCGAAATCTAAGGGCACCTAGTCCACACACAAGTCCCCACTTTTTGTGTTTTCCCAGCCTCAAAATCGCCCAACGAGACGCCTGGACCCCCGTACCGCTGGTCACTTGGTGGAGCCGGAGGGCAGACCGGGCGGCGCATGGTGGGGGCCAACGGTGGGTCCACCCGGGTCCCTGGCGCGAAAAAAATGATTGTTTCCAAAGTTGTTCCTAGACCACCTAGGATGCTCAAACACGTGTTTTTAGCCCGTTTTGAGCCCGCCCTGGCACGTCTTGGCCCATGGAAAATTCAAAAATGCCTCGAAAACGGGCGGCTTTGGGACCAAAATTGGCTAAAAAATGCGTCAAAAACGCATTTTCTCCAAAATGATCCTGGACCATCTAGAATGCTGAAACAAGTCTTTTTAGCCCTATTTAGCCTGTGGTGACACATTTTGCCCCTTGGAAAATCCCAAAATGCCTTGAAAATGGGTCGTTTTGGTTCAAAAATGGGTCAAACGCCGGCTTTGCCCAAAGGAATCATGGACCATTTGGGATGCCTGAAGAAATGTTTTTAGCTTGTTTTGAGCATGTGGTGGCTCGTTTTGGCGCCTGGTAAAAACCCAAAATGTCTTCAAAAAGGGCCGTTTTGGGACCAAAGATGGGTCAAAAACCGGTCAAAACTGCTTTTTATAAATTGGTCGTGGACCATTTGGGATGCACAAACAAGTCAATTGTGCCCAATTTGAGCCGGTGGTGAGGCTTTTTGGCCAAACGAAAATACCAAAATGTCTCGAAAGTGCGTCGTTTTGGGACCAAAAGCGGGTGAAAAATGGGTCACAACCGCGCTTTGCCATAAGTGATTGGCGACCATTTGGGGTGCACAAACAAATGAAATGAGCCCATTTGGAGCCGGATTTGAGCTATTTGGGCCCCTCCAAGGCCCCTTAACGCCTTGAAAATGGGCCAATTGGTGACCAAAATACATGTCAAAAATGGGTCAAAGACGGGTTGTCCAAACAAAATGATCCGGGAGCATTGGGGGTCCTCAAACGGGATAATTGTGGCGATTTGGATAGAATTTTTACCTAGTTTACCCCATTTCGCCACCTGAATGCACTAAGTTGTACACTTCCCACGTACCTTAGAGCCGTCCAGCACAACCATGTGAAGTTGGGGAGAGGGGTGCGGATCAGAGGGGAAATATGTAGGTGCGCGACAAGTGTACATATTTGTGCCTTCAAGTCGCGAAATGGGGTAAATTGGGTGAAAATGCGATCCAAATCGGCCTAATTAACCCGTTTGAGCACCCCAAATAGTCGAGAATCAATTTTGGAAAAGCACACCTTTGACCCATTTGGGACGCATTTTTTGGTTATCAAATGTTTGAGCATCCGAAGTACTATGGGAACATTTTTGCGAAAAATATTTTTTTCGCCTTGGGGACGTTGGTGAACCCATTGTTGGCCCCCACCGTGCGCGGCCCGGGCTGCCCTCTGGCTCCACCAAGTGACCACCGGTACGGGGGTCTAGCTACGTTTCTCGTGGGATGTTTTTAGGAGTGGAAACCACAAAAAGTGGGGGGTTGTAGGTGGACTAAGTGCCCTCAAATATCTCTTTTGAGCCACATTGCCCAAGATACGGCCTGTTCATGGGTTCGGGGCAATTGGACACGATTTGCGCATATTTTGGGCAAATTTTTGCTATTTGGGGCCTGTTTCTCAGACATATCGTGGCGTTAGAGGGCAACATAGGCTTAGGCGCACTTGGAGTGTAGCAACCGTTTCCCTTTGCTAGTCCATTTTGAATGCGTGCCACATATTTATTTATGCTTATAGGTCCTCTAATCTACACCCCTCTCACCAACTCTAGGTGGCTCCACAATGCGGCTTTAACGTACGTGCGAACATTATACTTTGGGACATGCATGCGGCGAAACGGCCTACAATTGGTCAAAAAGGGCTTAAAATGGGCCATTGTTAAGGTTGTTCGGACCTTAGAGGGGCCAATAAAGGCTCAAATCGGGCTCAAACTAGGCTCATGCCACTTGTTTGTGCACCCCCATTCACCCATGATCACTTTTGGAAAAGCGCACTTTTGACCCCTTTCTCACCCATTTTTGGTCGCAAAAGGACCCATTTTCAAGGAAGTTTTGGAATTTGCATGGGCTAAAACGCGTGATAATGGGCCCAAAACGGGCTAAGAACACTTGTTTGAGCATTTCAAGTGGTCTACGAACAACTTTGGAAAAAGTCTTGTTCCCCGCCCCGGGGACCATTGTGGACACACCGTTGGCCCCCATCGTGCGCGCCCGCCCCTATGGCTCCACCAAGTGACCAATGGTATGGCGGTTTAGGCGTACCGTTGGGCGATTGTGAGGCTTGGAAACCACAAAGAGTGGGGGTTTGTGGCTGGGCTAGGTGCCCTCCGAATTCAAATTTGAGCGACATAGCCCAAGATATGGCCCGTTCTTGGGTTTGAGGTTGTTTGACCCAATTTGTGCAAAACTCCTGCCATTTTTTGCCATTTTTGCGCCGTTTCTTGGACATATCGTCGAGTTACAGAACAACAAAGGGCTCTTTGTCATGGGCCAATCAGGCCGCATGTGGAGTCTAGCCATTGTTTCTCTTCGTTTTGTACATTTTGGTTGGGTTTCGGGCCATGTTGGGCCACAAAAGCCTATTTTAGGGCACAAGATAGGCATTTTTTTTGTGGAAGGGTACCTCCGCACTTCGTGCCCCCGCCCCAGGGCGCGAGCGCTGAGTTTCTAGCTCAAAATTTGGGTTCGGCCTAGGCTATAGGATGGCTAAGTCGAGTAGAGCATGAAGCGTTGGAATAGAGTAATGGCCAAAACGGAAAGGAGAATTGTTGCTTGTTGCCTTTGGTTAGCTAAATTTAAGGGGAGAGGGGTGTGGTGATATATACATATATCCTCAATCCACACCCCTCTCTACAATTATACGTGGCTGTGCAGCATGGCTCTAAGGTACGTGCGAAGTGTACAACTTAGTGCATTCAGGTGGCGAAATGGGGTAAACTAGGTAAAAATGCTATCCAAATCGCCGCAATTATCCCGTTTGAGGGACCCCAATGCCCCCGGATCATTTTGTTTGGACAACACGTCTTTGACCCATTTTTGACGTGTATTTTCGTCACCAATCTTCAAGGCTTTAAGGGGCCTTGGAGGGGCCCAAATGGGATCAAAATGGGCTCAGTTTGCTTGTTGGTGCACCCAAAATTGTCCACGAACTCTTTTGGTAAATCGCGTTTTCCACCAATTTTTGACCCAATTTTGGTCCCAAAATGAACCATTTTCTAGGCATTTAGGGAGTTTGAATGGGCTAAAACGCGGTACCATAGGCTCCAAACGGGACCGCGATTACTTGTTTTAGCATCCCGAATTGCCGAGGATCAGTTTTGGGACAAATCATTATTGACCTGTTTTTTGACACATCTTTCGGTTCAACAATGCCCAATTTCAACGCGATTTGGGATTTACCATGCGCCAAAACACGTCGCCACCGGCTCAAAAAAAAAGGTGAAAAACACTTGTTTGAGCATCGCATTCATTTTTGACCGATTTTTCGTTCCAAAACCGGCTAATTTCAAGGCATTTTGGGAGTTTGCATGGGCCAAAACACGCTACCACCGGGTCAAAGCGGGCTAAGAACATGTATTGGAGCATCTCAAGTGGCCTAAGAACATTTCTGCGAAAAATCCTTTTTTTCACCCCCGGGACATTGGTGGACCCACAGCTGGCCCCGAACGTGCGCGGCCCGGGCTGCCTTGTGGCTTCCCCAAGTGACCAGTGGTACAAGGCTCGTGGCGTCTTGTTGGGTGTTTTTGAGGGTTGGAAACCACAAAAAGTGGGGGGTTGCGGGTGGACTAGGTGCTCGCAAATTTTGTGATTTGCTCCACATGACCTAAGATACGGCTAGGCCATTTTTAGCCATTTTCGGCCCATTTCTCCGACATATAGTGGCGTTAGAGGGCAACAAAGGCTTTTTCTCCGGAAGAGGTCTCGGCGGACCTGCAGAGTATCAACTGTTTGCCTTCGTTTGTCTATTTTGAATGCGAGTCAGGGTCATATTGGGCCAAAAAGGTGTTTTGGGGCGCAAAATGCAGAGTTTTTTTTTGGGGGGAGGGGGAACCTCCCGACTTGGCGCCCCCGCCCGGGGGCGCCAACGGTTAGCTTTTGCCTGAAAATTCGGCATTGCTAAGAGCACCACCTAGGCTATAGGAGGGCTAGATTAGACAACAACCCGAGACGCTAAAACGGAGTAACGGCCAAAATGGAAACACGGCGTGCTTGCTTGCTTGCTTGCTTGTTAGCTAGATTGAAGGGGAGAGGGGTGTACGAATATATACATATATCCTCTAATCTACACCCCTCTCCCCAATTCTACGTGGCCATGCAACATGGCTCTAAGGTACGTGCGAAGTGTACACTTGATTGCATACAGGTGGCAAATTGGTTTAAAAGGGGTAACAGTCGGATCGAAATTGCCACAATTATCCTGTTTGAGCACCCCCCATGGTCCCGGATCATTTTATCTCAAAAATGTCTTTGACGCATTTTTGACGCTTTTTTTGGTCACCAATTGACCCATTTTCAAGGCTGTAAGGGGCCTTGGAGGGGCCCAAATGGCTCAAATGTGGCTCCAAATGGGCTCATTTCACTTGTTTGTGCACCCCAAATGGTCGGCAATCAGTTGTGGACAAACGTGGTGACGACCCCTTCTTGAGCTTAGTATGACGCTCACGCGTTTGAGTGGGGCCATCAGTTTGCGGGACCCCTTGGTCTCCCAACTCCTGGGTGAGTGGGTGGCCTCATCCCCTTTGGCCAAGGCACGGTGGTACGAGGCCACCGAGGTTGCCCAACTCCCTGTCATCCGGAAGAAACAAATAGAGGCCTCCGTCCTCTTCCCCCCACCCGAATTGATCGGGTCACTTATGGACTTGAATGTCCCCAAGGGCGGCTCCCAGCATGTGTCGGAGTTCATGACCCGCCGGGGGGCCACGCACACCGCCGCAACGGGCCTCCCATTCCCCCGTCCCATCCCTTCACGTGACCGCTTCATGGACACATGGAAGGAGTTGGTCAAGCTGCTTGCGCTAGATCGACCCGTGTCTGCGGCGGATCCCCCCACAAGGGGCCGCTCTTGGCCGTTGCAATCGTGGGCCCACTACATCCAATTGCGTCGACCCCTTATGAACACAATCGAGTGGAAGCGGCCGCTCACCTTCCTCCTCCGCGGGGATGCCTATCTGTGCGCCGGTGGATGTTGGACCCAACTTTCTATTGGGATCATCAACCACCCCGCACGAGGCCCACCACCTGCCTTTTTGGTCCCAAAACCAACCATCTTCACGGCATTTTGGGACTTTCCATCGGCCAAAAAGGATTGGCACAGGCTTGAAATTGGGCTCAATTACTTGTGTGAGCATCCCAAACTATCGTGCATAAGTTTTGGAAAAAATCGGTTTGGATTTTTGATTTCGGTTAATACACCACAGTGCAATCGGCGCAGAAGTAAAAATAATTCAAACTATTTGAGTGGTGCATGTTCTGGTATGATAGGGAACACAAGGAGGTTTTTTCCAATGTTGGCCCATGTTGGCGGCTTTGTTCTGGACCCCCCCCCGTGGTTGTCTCAAATCCATTCGAAACATTGGTTTTTGAATTCTTAACGTTGAAAATAGCGGTGAAGCAACTTTTCATTAATGATCCTACCGACAACATGAAGAATTTCCAAAAGCGGTTGAAAAAGTGCCCACTTTGCATCATGTTGACGAGAATCACCCCCCACCCCCCGCGCGCCCCATATCACTACACCCCTGTCCCCTTAAATCTAGCACATAAGCAACAAACAACAACTAGCAACAAGCAAGCAAGCATGCACTTCTGCTTTCTGCTTTGGCTATTGCTCCGTGTCATCGCTTCGGGCTCTACTCTACTCTAGGCGTCCTAGAGCCTAGCTGGTGCCCTTGCCAAATCCGCATTGTACGGCCCAAAATTCAACGACGGTGCCCCGGGGTGGTGGTCGCGACCTGCCCTTCCAAAATTGTGCATTTTGTGCCCCAAAAAAGCCTTTTTTTGCCCAAGACAGCCCCAAACTCATTCCCACTCACCAAATCAGGAGAAACAGTGGCTACACTCCGCGTCCACCTTGACTTCCTCGTGAGAAAGGGCCATTTGTTGCCGTCTACCTCCACGATTTTTCCGAGAAACGGCCCGAAAATGGCTAAAAATGCCAAAGAATATGCGCACTTTGCGTCAAGTCGCCGCAAACCCAAGACCGGGCCGAATCCAGGGCTAGGTGGCTCATATCCGAATCTAAGGGTACCTATTCCACTTGCAACCCCCCACTTTTAGTGTTTCTCAAGCACTAGAACCGCCCAACGAGATGCCCACATCCACACACCGGTGGTCATTTGGTGGAGCTAAAGGCGCGGACGCCAGGGGCCAAACGTGGATCCACCAGGGCCTCCGAGTTAGGGTTAGGGTCACCGAGCTGATGGAACCAGTATTGGTTTTATAACCCTTTTCAGTGTCTAGGGTGGACCTACCAGGTTCAGCAGCAGCAAGCAGCAAGCAGCAAGCAGCAAGCAGCAAGCAAGCAAGCAGGCAGCAGCACGCGAGAAATGGGTAACAATCAGAATTCCGTCGTGGTGCTTCAGATTTGCATGAAATTTTGGCGGATCATACCTATGGGTATGAACTACAATCACACAAAGTTTGAGGAAGAAATATATATGTATATATGTATATATATATATATATATGTATATATGTATATATGTATATGTATATATACATGTATATATATATATATATATATATATATATATATATATATATATTACTACACCCCTCTCCCCTTAAATTTAGCTAACAACAAGCAACAACAACAACAACACGTCACCATTCCGTTTTGGCCACTGCACCTTCCCATCGCCTCAGGCTTGATTCTACTTTAGCCATCCTAGAGCCTAGGTGGTGCCCTTGCCAAATCCAAGTTTTGAGCCAAAAACTCACCGGTGGCGGCCCGGGGCGGGGGCGCCAAGTCGGGAGGTGCCCTCCCAAATCTGCGCAGTTTTGGGCCAAAACAGCCATTTTTCGCCCAAAACAGCCCTAGTAAGGGTTCAAAACAGCCAAACGAAGGCAAACGGCTGCTACACTTCACGTGCGGCTTGCCTTTCTCGTGACCAAGGGACCTTTGGTGCCCTCTAACTCCACGATATTTCCGAGAAACGGCCCAAAAAGGCGCCAAAAAGCCCCAAAATCTGCGCAATGTGCACCAGCACCCCGAAACCAAGAACGGGCCGCATCTTGGGCTACGTGGCTCAAAAACGAATTCCGAGGGCACCTGGTCCACCCGCAATCCCCCACTTTTTATGGTTTCCACCCCTCAGAATCGCCCAACGAGACACGTAGACCCCCGTACCAGTGGTCACTTGGTGCCGCCGGAGGGCCGGCCAGCCCACGCACAGTGGGGGCCAACGGTGGGTCCACCAGGGTCCCCAGGGCGAAAAAAATCATTTTTTCCAAAGTTGTTCCTAGACCACTTGGGATGCTCAAACAAGTGTTTTTGGGCCATTTTGAGCCCGTGGTGGCGCGTTTTGGGCCATGGAAAATCCCAAAATGCCTTGAAAATGAGCCGTTTTGGGACCAAAAATGGGTCAAAAATGGGTCAAAAACGCGTTTTTCCAAAAGTGATCCTGGACCATTTATGATGCTCAAACAAGTGGTTTTAGCCCATTTTGAGCCCGTGGCGACGGGTTTTGGCTCCTAGAAAATCCCAAAATGCCTTGAAAATGGGCCATTTTGGGACCAAAAATGGGTCCAAAATGGGTCAAAAACGCGTTTTTCCTAAAGTGATCCCGGACCATTTGGGATGCTCAAACAAGTGTTTTTAGCCCATTTTGAGCCCGTTTTGACCGAGTTTAGCCTTTTCCACCACATGTATGCACCACTTTGTGCCCTTCGCACGTACCTTAGAGCCGTGTGGTGGAGCCACCTAGAGTTGGGAGAGGGGTGTAGATTGGAGGATATATATATACATACATACATATATATATACATACATATATATATATATATATATATACATATATATATATATATATATATACATATATACATATACGTATATTGCTACACCCCTCTCCCCTTAAATCTAGCTAACAAGCAAGCAAGCAACAAGCAAGCAAGCAAGCAAGCAAGCAAGCACTTCTCCTTTCCGTTTTGGCCATTGCTCGGCCTCATCGCTCCGGGCTCTACTCTACTCTAGCCATCCTAGAGCCTAGGTGGTGCCCTTGCCAAATCCAAGTTTTGAGCCAAAAACTCACCGGTGGCGGCCCGGGGCGGGGGCGCCAAGTCGGGAGGTGCCCTCCCAAATCTGCGCAGTTTTGGGCCAAAACAGCCATTTTCCGCCCAAAACAGCCCTAGTAAGGGTTCAAAACAGCCAAACGAAGGCAAACGGCTGCTACACTTCACGTGCGGCTTGCCTTTCTCGTGACCAAGGGACCTTTGGTGCCCTCTAACTCCACGATATTTCCGAGAAACGGCCCAAAAAGGCGCCAAAAAGCCCCAAAATCTGCGCAATGTGCACCAGCACCCCGAAACCAAGAACGGGCCGCATCTTGGGCTACGTGGCTCAAAAACGAATTCCGAGGGCACCTGGTCCACCCGCAATCCCCCACTTTTTATGGTTTCCACCCCTCAGAATCGCCCAACGAGACACGTAGACCCCCGTACCATTGGTCACTTGGTGCCGCCGGAGGGCCGGCCAGCCCACGCACAGTGGGGGCCAACGGTGGGTCCACCAGGGTCCCCAGGGCGAAAAAAATCATTTTTTCCAAAGTTGTTCCTAGACCACTTGGGATGCTCAAACAAGTGTTTTTGGGCCATTTTGAGCCCGTGGTGGCGCGTTTTGGGCCATGGAAAATCCCAAAATGCCTTGAAAATGAGCCGTTTTGGGACCAAAAATGGGTCAAAAATGGGTCAAAAACGCGTTTTTCCAAAAGTGATCCTGGACCATTTATGATGCTCAAACAAGTGGTTTTAGCCCATTTTGAGCCCGTGGCGACGGGTTTTGGCTCCTAGAAAATCCCAAAATGCCTTGAAAATGGGCCATTTTGGGACCAAAAATGGGTCCAAAATGGGTCAAAAACGCGTTTTTCCTAAAGTGATCCCGGACCATTTGGGATGCTCAAACAAGTGTTTTTAGCCCATTTTGAGCCCGTTTTGACCGAGTTTAGCCTTTTCCACCACATGTATGCACCACTTTGTGCCCTTCGCACGTACCTTAGAGCCGTGTGGTGGAGCCACCTAGAGTTGGGAGAGGGGTGTAGATTGGAGGATATATATATACATACATACATATATATATACATACATATATATATATATATATATATATATACATATATATATATACATATATATATATATATATATATATACATATATACATATACGTATATTGCTACACCCCTCTCCCCTTAAATCTAGCTAACAAGCAAGCAAGCAACAAGCAAGCAAGCAAGCAAGCAAGCAAGCACTTCTCCTTTCCGTTTTGGCCATTGCTCGGCCTCATCGCTCCGGGCTCTACTCTACTCTAGCCATCCTAGAGCCTAGGTGGTGCCCTTGCCAAATCCAAGTTTTGAGCCAAAAACTCACCGGTGGCGGCCCGGGGCGGGGGCGCCAAGTCGGGAGGTGCCCTTCCAAATCTGCGCAGTTTTGGGCCAAAAACAGCGCTTTTTCGCCCAAAATAGCCCCCAAACCCGGGCAAAACGCCCACAGAAAGGGAAACGCTGGTTGCATTCCACGTGCGGCTTGACTTCACCGTGTCAAAGAGCCCTCTAGTGCCCTTCAACTCGACGATATGTCCGAGAAACGGCCCGAAAAGGCGCCAAAAAGCCCCAAAATTTGCGCAATGTGCACCAACGCCCCGAAACCAAGCACGGGCCGTATCTTGGGCTACGTGGCTCAGAATCTGATTCCGAGGGCATCTAGTCCACCCGCAACCCCCAACGTTTTGTGGTTTCCAAGCCTCAGAATCGCCCAACGAGACGCCTAGAACCCCATACCAGTGGTCACTTGGTGCAGCCGGAGGGCAGCCCGGCCCGCGCACGGCGGGGGCCAACGGTGGGTCCACCAGGGTCCCCGGGGCCAAAAAAAACGCGGTCTTGGGGGGGTTGGTGGGTTTGGGGGCGGGGACGGCCTTCGTAAGCCGTGCGGTGGTGGTAGTGGTGGGGGGTTTGGGCCTTTGGGACCGGGGGATCGCCCCGTCGTCGCTTTGGTCGGATGACTCGAAAGAAAACTTTCGTTTCTTGGGGGCGGGTTGGGGGGGGTTGGGCTTCGCTTGGGGTTGGGGGTTTAGGGCGGTGGTGGTGGACGCCTTCCCCCCCTCCTCCCCCTCGCTCAGCCCGCCCCCTCCCATGCTCCCCCACATCTCCTCATCCCCCCCCCCCCCCCCCCCCGCATACCCCACCTCCTGCATCCTAGCCCACTCTGTGGGCCGGAAGTGGCGCGGCGCCACCCATACGCCGCTCACCACGCGCGAAGTCTTCCAGTCGTGGAGACCGCGCAAGAGAGCAAGGCCCAGGGATGGATCCCGGGCCACGATGCGATGGAGGGCCTCCAAGGGTACTTCCTGGGAGCCCTCAGCGTCTGGCCAGGCCACTCGACTGGGCCCGGCATTCGTCGCGTTGACCACGACGTCAATGACCCGCAAAAAAAAAAGAAAAAAAAGTAAATTAATTTTTTTGGCAACTTTTTTACTTTTTCGACTTGAATATTAACTGTTAACTTTTAATATTTCGACCGGCGGTGCAAAAATTGAATATTAATCTCGAGAAATGAACGCCAGCGTCCTAGAAATTAATGCAGGCAGGCAAGCAACATACTCCAAAACTCCCTCTGGTTCCGCCTGCCTGCACTGCCCCCATGGCCTCCCGGAAGAGGGAGGCGGCACTGGGGGCCTCCACAGGGGCCACATGGGCTCCCGCGCTGGCCACCGGGGCCGCCCGGGTCCCCAGTTGGGCCGCGTTCGCGGCCACCGCGGCCGCCTTGACCGCGCGGAACTGGGGGACCAAGCCCTCGTACGAGGGCTGGCACCCCAGGTCGTAGATGGGGCGGGGCAGGGCCCGCACAGTGGCCCAGTCCACCCCGAAGGCCACAGCCTTGCCCTGGCGCCACTGCCGGACCAAGCCCAGCTGCGCCCAGTGCTCAAGCAGCACCAGGTAATGCGGCGTCCCAAAACGGACGCTGCGGGGGTCAAAAAGCAAATTCAGTGCGGGCAAGGCACCCGCACAAATTGCCTATGGCATGGGGGCAAGGGGGGCACCAGGGAGGGGTTTCCAGACCCAGACTCCCCCCCCTGGAGGCATCCTTACCCTAGGTGTCTCTGTGTACCCCCTCCTACCGGCGAATCAAAAACGGGACTAACCTCCGAAAAATCCACACGACTGTCATGTATCTATGGGGGGGGGGGAGGAAAAAACTGGTTAGTCCCCCGCGCACCCCTGCTTTAGCACCTGCGCGGACCAGGGGATCGGCCCCGCCTTCCGGGCGGTGGCAGACTGGGGGCCCAGGGCTTTGAGAAGCCACTGGGGGAGGGGGGGGTGATTGGGGGGGTCAATTTCCTCAACGCCATCCCCGTCCCCATCCCTGTCCCCCTTGTCCACCACCACTTCCCCCTCCCCCTCTTCCTTAACCCCCCCCCCCCAGGCTGGCCTGTACCCCCCCCTGCCCCTGGCTCCTCTCCCTCTCTCTCCTCTCCCTCTTCTCCTTCTTCTTTTTCTTCTTCTCCTTCCTCTCCATTTTCCGCCCTTCCGAGGAGTCTTCTCTTGACTCCTCGGTTGGCGGTCGTGCGGCGGGAGGAGGAGGAGCTGGCGCTGGTGCTGCTGGTGCTGGTGCAGCTGCTACTGCCAGTCGCCGCTCCGCGTGCGCCATCTAAGAAAGTGAGAGGACAAAAAAAAATTAATTTTTGTGCCCCCGAGTTAATTTCTTGAAATTAACATTATCCATCGAAAAATTAATTAATATATTAAATATTAATGATCGCGCCTATTAATATTAATCTCCAAAAATTAGACAAGTCGCCGCAAATATTAATTCGTATACGCAAGCAAGCGTGCACAAGCAAAACACACCAGGGCTTCGTTGTTCACTTTGAACATGCCGGCCAACATCTTTTGCATGGCCGAGGCGTCCATGGCAAGGAGAAAACAAAGCTAGTGGTGGGGAAGCAAGGGTGGAGGGCGGGGGGCTATGGGTGGCCATGAGTTTGGCCATGGTGCATGGGGCGGTATGGGGGGTCCCCTAATTGCGTAGCGGGAGGTCAAATTTCAAAAACCACCACTCCCACACTTGTGAAACCACCTGCCTCTCCCGCTCTACTTGGACTGCCCCCGGCATCCCCCCCCCCCCCCGGCCCGAGTGGTCATTGTATGCGTGCTTAAGGATGGCGTTGAGGCTCTCAACGACATCCGCGCACACGGCAGCCAACCCAACCCCCAAGCGGCGTGCATTGGCCACGGCCTCGGTGACATCCTCCTCCAAATAGAGGAGGTAGTTTGATTGACACGCCTCTTTGCAACAATGTGCACGGTAGGCGCGTGCCACCTCGGCCGCACGTAGGTCCCCGCGGGGCGGCTTGTCCGTGTACAACTTGCGGAGGAGGTCACGCATGGCCACGACGGCTTGCCATTCACCATCTTCCGGGACGCAGTCCAACAACGGACCAAGTTCCTCCCACGCGAGGAACAACGCACGGGCCTCCTCCCCGTCGGGTGCCCCCGTCGCACCCAACTTGCCACCCGTGCGGGCCCGGTAGAGGGCCGGTTGCACGGCGTCGGTGTTCTCCTTGGGGAGGTCCACGAGGCGTGTCTCGATGAACGCCCCTTGGAGCCGGCCAATGGCCATGCAACAATGGAGGATGCATCGGAAAACCATGCACCGGTCAACCACAATGTGTGGATCCCCTATGCATCCCCCATTCTCCAAGCTGCGGCCGGTCTCCTTGTAGCGGCGGCGGCCCGCCTCCTCACGGGCCAATGTGCGCCGGGTCGCCATGTTGACACATGCCGCCGCAACCTTGTCCCACACCCCCATATTGTAAATTGAGCCCACCATGGGCGAGGTGGACACACCGATAAGGCACGGCACGAACGGTCGGTCTCCCCTGATGACACACCTGCTTGGCACCCAGCGCGACACCCAATGAAACTTCTCGCAGTCTTGTATGGACTGCAATACCTACAAAAAGGACATGGATTAATATTTACACCCCTTTCTCGAGATTAATACTAAGTTTATTTTTCAGTCGGCCTTAATATTAACCGAAAACAAGATATTAATGTTGAGAAATTAACGCAAAAAATGCAAAAACTAACAAACAACGAATGGACCACAAACCTTCAAGTTGTCGGCCCATATCGTTACAAGTGCCGCCATGTCGCTGTCCCCGCACACGGCCATCCCTATCACCCACAAGTACGCGGGTTTGCGGGCCCGTGCGCCGTGGTTGAGGAGCCCGATGGAGAGTTGGGTCCAACTACCACCGGCGCACGGGTACGCCTCCCCACGCACAATGAAGGTGAGGGGCCTTGTCCAATCGATGGTGTTCACTAGCGATGGGCGTGATTGGACGTACCGGGCCCATGAGGGTAGCGGCCAAGAGCGCCCACTCGCGGGGGGATCGGCGACGGACACGGGTGGTCGTAGGTCAAGGGGGGTGACCAAGTCCTTCCACGTGTCCGTGAACACATCCCGAGTGGGGATGGGGCGGGGGAACGGGAGGCCCGTTGCGGCCGTGTAGGCCGACCCCCGGCGGCTCATGTACTCCGACACGTGGCGGAAGCCGAGCTTGGGGACGTTCAAGTCCATGAGGAGGCCGATGAGGTGTGGCGTTGGGAAGAGGTGGGAGGCATATTGCTTCACCGCCTCCAGTTGCTTAGTACGAATAAGGGGGGGATAGCCAACCTCCATGGCCTCGGACCATCGGGCCCGGGCCAAAGGGGATGAGGCCACCCACTCACCAAGGAGTTGGGAGACCAAAGGGTCCCGCAAACTCTTGGCCCCACTCAAACGCACGAGCGTCATGTTAAGCTCGGTAAGGGTGTCCCAAGAGAAAGGCATAACAAGGGCTATACAAGGGAACATGGTGGTGTGGAGGGGGGGGGGGGATGCGGGCAACCGGAGGGGGGGGTGTCCAAGACACCCACCAACACAACATTGGAACCTCTGTACTATACCGTTGTGCAACACTATACCACGTAACACTCCTTATAGGTCCGCATATGTGCATGGAAAAATGGGTACAAATGGCCCAATCGCAAAAATTTGACTTTAACCTCTTAATATTTGCGAGATTAATATATTAACGCCTTCATATATTAAAAATTAAAAATCAACATATTGACTTTAATCTAGGTCACCGGGGCACGCATGCTGCCTTCCAGGCGCGCGTGGACGCCGATCGTCCGGCCAGGGACAACGGGTGGAACCACTTCGTCGACTTTTGCCTGCGGCACCTGTTGGCCCGCGACCCCCCCCCCCCCTTTCAATGTGGCTGATATTTAGGTGCAGTTCGCAGCGGGCACGGCGCCTTTCGGGGTACACTTGCTCAACCCACTACTCCGCCATTTGCAAGAGGACTTTGGACATCTGGAGGATGCGCAGCGCAGGCGATAGCCGGCAGAGCCGGCGGCGGGCTGGCAAGGGCAGGCGGCGCCGGGTGCACACCTGTTCCTGATGCCTCCACCTCCGGGCAGGCTGCCACTGCCGTTCCCGCCGTTTGGGGCCCACCACCACCACCATCACCATCACCTTTTCCACCACCCAATGGGGCTTCCCGCGGTGCAACACCATTTCCCACACCACCACGTGCACCCGGCTGTTCCACTTCCGTGTCACATCCATCACCATCACCATGCGCACCAGCATGCGGCTCAGCAACATCCCCAGCAACCGCAGCCAGCTGCGTTGGCGGCGCTGCCGCAGTAAGCGATGCCAGCTCCCCCAGCAGCGCCGGTGGGAGTGCCAACAGCGGGTAAGCCACATGCGCATGCGGTGCCCGCGCCCCCGCCGGCTAGAGCCACCGCGACACCCGTGGTGGGGCCAGGGGTGCCACGGGCGCCGCCGGCGCAGGTGCCACCGGCGGTGCCGTACGGGGGGATGCAGCACGTGTCACATGGCCCGGCACGGCACCCGCATCCGGACGCCCCCAAGTGGACGCCCCCCGTTGCTACGGGAGGAGTGCCACCGGCCGGACCAACTCCAACTTTGCCCCCGACGTTGCCGGCTGAAGCGCACCGAGCCTGGCAGGCGCCCCTTGCACCGACCCCCCAAGCAGAGCTGGTGGAGGCATGGTACGCTGAGGCAAAGCAGTCGCAGCCGGCCGTGCTGACTCGGGAACGAGCCGCGGCGACTCCGCGAGCAACGCCGGCACGCCATGTGGCTCTTGGGGAGGCACTGCCGCAGCCGGCCGCACAAGTGCCCCCATCCAAACGGACGGGGGCCCCTCCGGCGCCCGCGGTGCCGGGAGCGCCGGTGACGGGTGGGCTGGCCCCAGCATACGGGGCAACGCCTGCCCCGGTGGAGTGCCGAGGTGCGCCCCCCATGGAGGGGCTTCCAACAGCGGTGCAAGTGGCGCCTGTGGCGCAAGGGGCGACCGTGGCCGGCCCACCTGACATCAGCGAGCTGCTTGCACAAGCCCTGGAGACGTACCGACGAGAGGCGGCGGGTGGCGCGCAGGCGGAACCTGCGGCGATGGGGACGCACAGTGACGTTGGGGAGCTGATCGCGCAGGCACTAGCTACCAGCCGCCAGCAGGGGGTGGTGAGTACGCCGGATGTTGCCACGCTGGCGCGAGAGGCCGTAGAGGAGCGGGTGGAATTGCGCCAGCCGAGGGATGTCGACGCGGGGAGCACGAGTGCTGAGCAGAGCGTGGAGCGGATGCAGGAGGGGGCGATGGACCACGGGGATGTGGCGCCATGCGGGGGGCGTACGGAGGTTGAGGGGGTGGAGGAGTGGATGTGGGAGTGGAGGGAGTGGCGCAAGGTGGCGCCCAGGGAGCTGTGCCCGGCAGGGCTGTTGTTCCGCATGGACCTCGCCACGGGCACCAACCATGCCCGGCTGCCGGACAGCTTGCGGGCACGCCTAGACGCGGCAGAGGGGGCGAGGGGCGGGGACGCCGACGAGCAGCCCCTGGCGCCCTTCCGCCCACAGCCGGAGTCGCCGCAGGCTGTGGTGGCTGAAGGGAAAGGGGAAAGGGCGCAGGACGTGGCTGTGGAGAACGTGGAGGAGGAGGAGGAGTACGGGCCCGGCGAGTCGGCGCTGGTCCTCATGTACGAGGACGACGCCGAGCCCGACGTTTACGTCGGCATGGACGTGGACACGGCGATCGCGGCGCTGCTGCCCATGCCCACCGAAGTGCCGCCCCCTCCCCTGGGGAGCTGCGAGCAGCGGCACTGCAGCTTCCATGCGACGGAGGATGTCCACTAGTACCGCCGGACGGGCGAAGGGAGGCGGGAGGCGATGTTGTTGGTGGGCGCCCTGGAGCGCTACGAGTTCCAGCCTCCGGGAAGGGCCGCCCAGGAGAGGGGCCTGGAGGCTGTGCCCCCGGACGGTGACCGGGTTAGCTGCGTCCAACCGGGGGACACAGCGGTCCTAGATCACCACCCAGGTGAGGTCCGGGCGGCTGAGCCGCCCGAAAACCTCCCCCTGTCGGTGCGCCAGCCGGTAGGGCGCCTGATCGACGAGGCGGGGCTGGAGATTGTGCGTCGGGAAGGCCTGTTCGTGGCCATGTGGAGGAGCGGCGCTGATGCCTGGCGCCGCGGGCACGGCATGACGCCCCTCACGCCCCAGGCTCTGGGGTCCCATGCTGTCCTGGTCGCGATGCACCCCGAGGGCATGGAGGTCGTGTTGGGGGAGGAGGCGGCCGTTGCGAGGATCATGGTGGCGGCCGGCCCGCCGCCGGCGACCGCGGCGATGGAAGAAGACGACCAAAGCCGGGAGGTATGGAGGAGGATGAAGGACTTGAGATCGTTGGGGCGAAGGAGGCGCATGAGGTGGAGCACTAGGAGACGAGGGTGGCGGACAGGGCTGGGTCCAAGACGGGGGAGGTGGAAACCTGCAGGCATTGGACCAAGGCTCGGTGCATGCGGGTGGATGTGTGCTGCTTCGCACACACTCAGCCGGGGGTGCCGCAGGGAGTACCCTAGGATCTGCTCCTGATCCTCCAAGCCATCGCCCGCGTCGGGGCCCTTAGCCTGCACCGTTCCACGAGACAGTGATGCGTGACGTGGTGGAGAGAGCGGAGGGTGGGGGACACCCAGCGGTGGGGTACGCGGTCGCTCGCGGGAGCAAGACCGTGTGGGCGGTGGCACTACCGTGTGGCATGGCGGCGTTGCTCACCCCGTTCCCGGTGGTCCCGTGGAGGGACATGGTCACCCTCTAGGAGGCGCACCTGGGGTGGGTGTGCACGTGGCACACACATCTTGCCGGTACGGACCCGCACGGGTGGCAAGCTAAGGCGGTCGTGACCCAGCTGTGCTGGTCGCTGCCCACGGCGCCTGTTACCTGGGCGCAATGGTGGGATAGGGCGCTAAGCTGGGCCAGGGATGGCAGTGTTGTGGCCGCTTGCCCGGACCTGTCACGCGAGCCTGTCGCTGCCCAGCCATGGACTGTCTCCCTGCACCTTTTCACGGTGGCGGCCCGGCTTGCAGTCGTGGACCCGGAGGTCCATCTGCTGAAGAATGAGGACGGGCGGGGGTTCCACCTGGACAGTCGATGGAGGTTTGTTCTGTCCGCCTCCCCAGTCCCGTGGCGTGGGACATCCTTGAGGGGCTCCAGTTCACGCGCGGTGACGGAGCTGACGTGTGGACCTCTCTCCACGGCCAGCTCCCCGACGCGTGGCACAGGACGTTACGGCCCCTCGGCCACGAGCGTTAGGTGGGGGTGGAATGGCGCATGTGGGCCGCCAATAGCCCGTGCCCGCCGGTGGTGGTCTTGCCCAAGAAGTCCGGCCCCCATCCCAGCTGGGAAACCGTGGCGGTCCTCGGGGGGTGGGTGACCGTCCGAGGAATCGGGGGGCACATCTTCACAGCCCCGCGGGGCACGCTGGTCGAGACGGATGGGGGGGGTGGCGCTGCGGCTCACGGCGGAGCCCCTGACCACACATGTGGTTGCCATCATTTAGTGGGGGGCCGCAAGGCCTCAACCCTTGCGCGACCCGATACTAGGGTTATCTGGCGTGACCCGCCCATCCTGCGGGCCACCATCTGGTCAGGGGGTGCGGGACGGCATCTCGCGGGTGCGCTCCCATGGCTCCGGGACTGTGGAGACGCCTCTCCACCGCCGGCCAAGATGCGGACCGCTCTATAGGGTTTGTGTGCCACCGGAGACAAGCCAGGGCCACGGCATCACTTCCTGGTGGCCGCGGACCCCACAACGGAGCTCGGCGACGACACGGTCGCGCTGGTTGCCGATGTGGCGCAGTGCCTGGCCCCCCACGCCATGATGCTCCCGAGGGAGGGTTGGGAGGACCAACAGCACTTCCAGACTCCGGCCGCCCTACTCATTGCGCGGTACGTCGAGCTGGGCGGTTCGGAGGTCGTGTACCTCAATTGATTGGAGACGCCGCGTATGCGGCAGTGGACCGCCCACCACCTCTTGGCCCCCAGCATGCTGTTGATTGTGGACCCGCTAGGCCAGCCTACGGTGGCTTGAAGCTCGCCCCAGGGGCCGCACACCTGTAACATGGCGGTCAAGATGGTGCGCATGGCGCCAAGGGGACAGAGGACGGTGTGCCCGGGTGCAGAGAACCCGCTGGCGACGGCCCGGGCGGCACAAGTGAAGCAGCCGGACGGCAACTCCAAGGACTGTGGCGTGTGCGCCCTCATGTCCGCCATTGGTACCCTCCTCCGGGCCGCCGAAGCCGGACAACCTCCTATCCACGTTGGACAGGCGGTGGGTGGCGGCGGTGGCTCTGAACAGAGATATGGGGCCCATCGCGCGTCTGCAATCGCTCGGGGAGTTGCCCGCCGCGGCTCTGGATGCCCTTCCAGCGCCCCGCATGCCTCTGGAGGTGGCGGACATCCCGCACCAAGTGGGGCTGCCCGAGACGCGACTGCGGCACGCCCTGCTGTGTATGGCTGCGGCGGAGGGGGGAATGTCCATGGTGATGATGGTCTCCCTGCAGCACGTGAAGGACGCGATGCAGCAGCAACGGCAGTATGCCCCCCAGTCGTGGGAGGAGGGAGGAGGGAGTATGCCCCCCAGGCGGTGGCTGCACGTGGAGGACGTGCCTCCCACCCATACGGTGGGCGAGGCGGACATGGGGAAGCTGGTGGTGTTGGAAGGGGTGGAGTATTGGGTCTGTGTTTGGGTGGCCAAAGGGGGTTTGGAGTGGATTGTCGTTACCGCGAGCCGGCTCAGGAGACAGCAATCCAGGGGCCCGGCCTGCTACAGGGTTCTCACGGAATATCTCCGGTCCTTGGGCCCCGTGTGCAGGGCATATAGGTGCACGCCCGGGGACGTCCCGCAGGCGCCGGCCGTGTTCCGGGAGGTGACGCAGCCGCTGTGGGGCAGGATGTGTGGCCCGTGGCCCCAAGCAACCTGTGGCAGACTGAACACGCAGCTGCCATGTGCAGGGCGCTGCAGGGGCAGGCTACGGCCCTTCCCAAGGCGCCGGCGGTGCAGTCGTCCAGCAACCGGCCTGCGGCCTCGCTGGCGCTGCTGCACGGTGGGTCGCGAGCATGGTGCCGGGTCGTCGTGGCGCTGGAGCCCCACTCCTCGGCGCTGCGTGTGTACGATCGTGGGGAGAGCACATCGCTCATGGTCCGCCCGGCCGACCTGGAAGCCCTGCACCTCGGTGTCCTGAGCGGTGACGGGGGCACGGCGCGGTACCTCCATGGGACCGTAGGCTCGGCTGCGGTCCGTTTCCGCCAGCGGAGTGGAGGCCACGCCTTCTGCGTGGTCATGGCTGAGAATATGGCGCCGTGGCTCCGAGCGTTCTCCACGTCCAAGTGGAAGGTTGAGGGCGACCGGGAGAAGTTCGCCGATGCATGGCGCCGCTGGGTGGAGGAGCAGTTTCCCGTGGGGGGGATGCTGCACGTGCCCCACCCGCCCAGTGTGCGGCCGGTTCGGCCTGCAGCCCCTACGGCAGCCGTGGCGAAAGCAGTCCCGAAAGCAGTGCTGAAGCCCCCTCCCAAGAAGGACCTCTCCCACCAGTATGGCAACTACACCAACGTCAGGTTCGTGGCGCTTTAGGGGAGAGCTGGCCACAGAGCAGCGTGGGTCGAAGGAGCTCAACGTCTGCCCGTGGTCAAAGCTGGAGGGGGCGGGCCATTGTGCGTGGCGGGACGGCAAACACTTGCGTCCCAGCCACCTTCACTCCAAAGACCTCCTGGACCATCTTGCGAGAGATCACGGGTCACACCCAGCTCAGGGTGAGCAGGCGCTGGCCATGATGAACGGCGTTGTGCCTCGAGGGCTGGCGGGGCCCTTCGCAGCGGCCCAAGCAGGGTCTAAGGCACTCGCGTTGCCCGCGGGAGCCCATCACACGGGGGCGCACGGGGCGTCGCCGTCGGCGACGTCGAGTGGGGCTCGCGGGTCTGCAGCGGTGTCTTCGACGGGGAGCACGGGAGCGCGTGCGTCAGGCGGTGGGACCATGCGGTCAAGCACAGTGTCTCGTGCAACGCACCGGGCGACATCTCCCTCAATGGGTGGACGGCGGGGGTCGGCGTCTGGTCTGGCGAACGGGTCTTCACGCCCCCTGGCGCGGGCGGTCCCCCCCCTTTTGGTGACCTGGACCCGGCGGGGGACCCAGATCCGGCGGCGCAGCCCTGAAGGGACCCCGCCTCTAACACCCGGGCGGCAGTGTCCCGGAATGTCCAGGGCTCGATGCGAGGGGACGGCGTGCCCGTGGCCACGGGTATGCTCGACCGTGAGGCGGTAGCGCCGGGCGTTATGAAGGCTGAAGGCGCCATCGTGGGTCTCTTCCAGGCCTTCCGGGCCTACAAGACCCTCAGGGCATGGTACACTTGGAGAATCAATGGCGTCACCATGGGTACCATGCGTTCCTGGGGGTGGATGCCCAGGCGGTGTCAGCGGCGGCGGTACGTGGCGGTCTCTTGATTGCCCTTCGAGCGGACGTGTTTGATTCGGAGGAGGTTCGAGACGTGGTGGACATTGTGCCGGTTAAGGCCATGGCCCTCGATGTGGTGACCGCGACCGGCACGCTTCCGGTCATCAACGTCCACGGCCCAGGTAGTGGTGGTGACTCCTGGGCGTCTAAGGCGTCCTTTTGGGCCGACGTGGCCATGTGCGCGGCGGCCAAAAGCGTAGGAACTACGAAGGCAGTGCTCCTTGGAGGGGACTTCAACGTGTGGCTTGAGTCCCCGGGGCACCCCACCACGAGGAGGTTCCAAGCTCTGTGGGAGCCATGCGGGTTCCACGGGGCGGGTGAAGCAGCGGAGGAGGGAAGACGGCCCACGAGAGCAGGGCATCGACTGGACTCCTTCCTACGCAACTTGGCTCTTGTCCCGTGGGCGGCGCGTGAGCGCCCGCACCTGGCGCCAGGAAGGTCTCCTGCGTCGCTGGGGTCTGACCATGGCCCCGTGGTCCTGGACATCCCGCTGGCAGTGGCTGCCAAGGAGAGGATCACACGGCTGGCTTACTCACTCGCTCAAGGCAAGCTGGACGCCATACGCCCAGACTCCCCGGGGGTTCGCGAGGCGGCGGCAGCAGTGCTGCGGAAGGCCTGTGAGGATCGAGCGCTACGCGCGTGGCTCTCGTTGGACCAGGACACTGCCACCATTGGCACGCTGGAGGTACAGGCGGTCTTTGACCTGCTCTATGCCTTCCGCGATGAGGTCTCCAGGGTGCCGGGGGTGCGCATGCCGTCAGGCATGGACCCGCAATGTCTGTATGGACAGGCGGAGACGGAGGCGTCTCTGTCTCCGGTCCTCTCGGATCAGCAGGCCCTGGCATGGCGCGCCCATGAGCTGTGGAAGCGGGATGCGGCTGCAGCCGGGCTCCACTCCCGGGAGGCAGCTGCCTTGCTCCAATACCTCCGACAGGTGGACCCCGACTTGTCCCCCGCCACGGTGTTGGGGGATTGGGATGAGGAGTTGGACCTGGGGGACTGGTGCGTGGTGTCGCAGGGGTCCAACGGGGAGGGGGGGGAGAAGGGGAAGAAGGGGAAGAATAGGAAGCAGGAGAAAGAGGGGGGCACCTTCCAGGTGCCGGGGGAGCTCCTCTTCCGCACCCAGAAGGAGGCGGAGGCCCGCCTCCGGGAGGCCTTGAAGGACGGGGATGACGGGGACGATGAGGATGATGGGGATGACGAGGGGGACGAGGGTGATTACAAGGGGGAGAGGGGTGACAAGGGGGGTGAGGTGGGGGGTGACAAGGGGGGTCAGAAGGAAGGGGACACGGGGGGTGAGAAGGGGGGTGCCGGGAGCCAGGATGCACCCCCCACGTAGGAGGGGTAGCCTGTGTGTCGCGACTCGCGAAAGGGGGCCTGGGGGGGCAGGGGGGCTAATCGGGCTAACCGGGCTAATCGGGCTAACCCACCACCAGTGACCCGGCGCTGGCCCGCCAAGTGACCTTCCAAGTGACCTATGGGGTGGGGTGGGGGGCTAACCAGGCTAACCGAGAAGGGGGTGGGGGGCGCTCTGTGAGTTGGGTCGAGCATCGCGACACTGTGATTGGCCACGGCTGGCCATTGTAGCTGGGGCAGCTTCTCTTTGAGGAGTGGCGGAGCATTTATAAATATTGTTCTAGCGACGTTCTAGCGAAGCGTTCTAGCGACGTTCTAGCGGCACTCGCTAGAACGTCGGTACAACGTCGCTGGACCGAAAATTTTTTGATTCCAAATTCAGGTGAAAGCGATGAAATTGTGGAAAAAAAACCATGGGCCCCCGAGTACGGATAGGTGGGTCCAGGTTGCAACCCTCAAAGTACCCACCACGCCCCGCCACGGGGGGGGGGGGGGGTAACCAGCTCTTTTTTCCCGTTCTAGCCCTCTAGCGCCATCTAGGCTAGAACGAGATTGGGTCTTCTAGCGTGTACCAAGGGAGGTGCTTCACACTAAATGATGAAGCCCTCAATTACCAATTGAGGATGGAATGTCAAGCATGATGGTCGACAAGCGGATCAGTGAATGCCCTGAAACTCAAGATCCTGAAGATTCTGCCGACGTTCACCAAGATAGAGTTTGCAAAAGGAGAAATGGACACGTATGTTGGCACAATGGAGTACAACAGGGATCCAACAACGATCGGAATCCCAATGCTACTTATCGGTCATTAGACAACAACCTATTTGAAGAGTTGGCAGAGAAAGTGCAACAAATCATCAAAATAGTGGTGTGGACGCAACCATTGTATGTATTGACACCGAGCATCCGACTACGTTGCTCACTATCATCCTTGTGGGGACCACGTGCATAGCGCAACCGCAAATACAAGTGGAGAAAGCAGCATGTGCGGCACTCAAACTCTCACACAATCCACCGAACACGTGGCTCCGTCGGCCATTGGCAATGGGCGTCTTAATGTACCTATGATCGAACCCAATTTCGGCTGAAATGCACCCGCCAATGGCTCGCAGCCCTCAAGAGTAGGAATATGTTACTACGATTGTCATCACGACATGCATGGCAAATTGGAGAGCTCCGGGCGCTTCAAGAAGAGGATGTTTGGAAAATCAAGCAATGGCTGCCACTTTATGATCTGAACATCATCCTTGGTCCTCAGCACCAATAGGATATAAAATGGAGCGAACTAGAAGTCACAATCCATCGAAAAAAGCTGGAAGGACCAATGATCATGACCTCCACGCTCCATTACTTTATTTGTGCCGGAGGTGCCCAAAATGTCCCTGGGGGCTGTATGCTTCATCTCCTCCGGTAGCAATGGTGGTTGTTGGGTGGTTCTTGTGTTTTTTCGCGGTAATCTCCCCCCATTGTCCACACGACGTACACAAAAAAAAGTTTATGTGACGTGGGCCTAAAAAGAATTTTTGGTCAGAAAAAACAGGCGACTTGCGCCAAAAAAAAAAGTGACTTGCGTTTATTTCCGCAATCGAGCTACGCTTTCCAATGGAATGTAGACGACATCAGCCCTGTGACTTTTGTCGAGGGTGTGCCAGATCTACTGATGCAGTGTACACCTGGAAAAACCAACCAGCAGACCTACTCAGACTTACTCAGCCTTCATGGTGGCCACCCCCCCTTTTGGTTCAGGCAGCTTTTGAGCCGTCTAGTGGGACTGATCAAACAACCTCCCGACAAATCACCCTTGGTTTCTGAGTCATGTAAGAAGGGTGGGGCAAGTGGAAAATGGTGAATGTGGGAGGGGCATTGTAGGAGTGCCCTTGAAGATGGGGTGGGAGGTTGGAAAGCGGGATCCTTATGTACGCCATTTTCTGCGGTCATTTGGGTGATTAGTTGTTCCTCCCTGATATTGGGATGGCATTTTGACTTTTCCTTGAGGTAGAAGGCACGGTGTAGCCATTATAACTCTTTTCCACTTTTGGGACCTGCAGCAGGGATTATTTCGCCATTTGACTTACCCAAGTCTCTGTGGACAAATGGGCTGTCAACATGACTGCGATTGTGCCATCTCCTACACTAGCAAAATCACAAAAGCAGCAAGCAGCAGGTGGTGCCGGACAGGCGGTTGAAAAGGCCGCATACATAGCCAAATATCTGAGCATTCAACATGAAATCGGCCCCCTGTGAGGCAAAGGGCAAGCAGCAATTAGGTGATTTGATGATTATGCTATGGCACACAGGCAGATAGGAACAATGCATGTACACAATGCCACAATAGCAACGTGTTGCTATGTTCTTTTCTGGCCAGATGAGAACTGTTACAATAAAGATTGCTATGAAATGGTTTTTGCTATGCAGATTGCTTGTAGGATACCCTATGTCTAAATGGAGGGACAGCAGACAATCATGGCCAGATGGGGTGTATGTGGAGGAGCAACGAACCTGAGGTTGCAGCACACTGTTGCAGAGGGATTTTGTGTTGAAGCTCATGCACAACTGAGTGCTACAATACGTCACATGAGTCTGGATCGAGGCTGAATGCACCGTCCGTTAAATCTATTTTCGTTGCAGACTTGTGGTTATGCCACTATCGAGGATGTGGAGAGCAATGGCCTTTCGGACCGCATGGAGAGTTTTTTCTTGTCTGAGACCGTGAAGTATTTGTACCTACTATTCGACCGTGACAATTGTTTCAATAAACAGTACGTGTTTACCACAGAAGGGTATGTATCAAATGTGTTGCTGCACATGTGCATTCCCTTCAAGGGAGAACATCTTGTGGCTAATGATGGTGGCCTGCAAGTGTCTGATGTGTCTTGATGTGGTTGATGCCTGATGGCTGTGGCGTTATACCTAAGGGTACAGGCATCATGTCATTGTGGACCTCTGTCCATGCATTTCCCCCCTCATACTCATCTCAGGCACCCCATGCCCATTCGTGCATCTTACACCAAGTACTCTGGCTACAAAGCCCGTCCAATGCGCCAGGCCCCAAGTACCCTGAAGGCTATCCCGAGTCAGAGTTTGCCACCACTACAGTACCCCGCCATCACCAAAAAAGACGTGCAATGCTCCCGAGCGTCCTATTGGAGACGTATTGGAGTATGTGAAATGGAGATCAAGATGGATTCCAACGGAGAGTGAGCAATTGGGTGAGGGCACTGTGCAGAAAAGCACCAGTTGAATCCAGAGCTCTATGTCCCCTTAGTTTTCTGTGCCATACTTCATGAGTATTTGGCAGTGCTGAAACGTGGTGGCAGTATGGCAGTGCGCAAAAAGCTCTCAGATGCGGGCGCAAAACACTGCGTTGAGGGTTTGACAGTGCGAAAATGTTGCTGGGGAAGGGATGATATGTTGACCATGTCATACATACCATGATACGTCATGATGGTGATACCATATCAACCCAGGCCAACCAAGTACGTTTCAGAATGAGCAACCTACCCACATTATGATGTCAGGAGGAGCAGAGTGCGTGACGCCTCGGGTTGGGTTTTCTGAGCTAGAAACAGGGGGTTTTGTACCATAAGTGTGCTGAATATTTTCCAAGCACCGGCTGCACTTCACCCACCCATGGAACCCAGGTCAGGTTGGATTTGGGGAAGTTTACACACCACATACCAGCACCAGTTTGTGGGGCAATGATAATCAAGTATTTGCGTCGAGTGCTCTGGCCAGGTCTGCTGTTGCTATACGAGATTCCACTGCAGCATACAATAGAGTTTCTGCTGGTGTCAGATTGTTGGGATGAAAAGAAGCAGATGTATCTGCTTCGCGATGTGGATGGAATTCTCTGCCGTACCCAAACCCTAACCAGTCCTCTCACTTGGATCACCTGCCACTGGTGCGCCCTTCCTGGGCTTCAGGGGTGCACCACCCATGCAGATATGTGTGCTCCATACAGGGCCCCACACAGTCTACCGCATCATTTTCCTGCTGGCACCACACCTCCTAGCGCCCCTTCCTCCTTGGGAAGGCAACACTTTACAGTTTCAGGTATCTGCAGTCCCCAGCATGACCGGACCCCACTGAAACAGCCGCAGCTGAGACACTCAATTCCTGCAAAGGTTTGACCCAATATCACCATCAATGGATGCCATCCATGGCAACATTGCCTTCTGACCAACAAGATGCACTCGAAACACTATGTTGTGAGAAATTGCCTCGAGGAGGGTTGTTCAATCATGGGAAAGCACAAGCGCCATCTATCCCCATGTTGAGGGATATCTGCGTAGCATACACTAAGATTTTTAACCCATTTTACATCACCACCACAGGACCAAAAATGTTCCCCAAATAATTTTTCAATTTTTACCCCTCAGCCCCCCCCCCCCCCCCTCCCCCCCGCTCAGTCCTGGCTGGGTGCCACTGCTGGGTGATGTGGCTGGTGGTGGTGGTGGTGGTGGTGGTGCAGAAGCATAGCCGTCCTTGTGCGTCAATAGTTTGTTGAAGGGCAGGTTGGCGCAACTGGGGAAAGTTTTGGCACGCGAGGGCGGCGGGTGGTGATGATGGTGGGGGGGTTGCCCAGGAACTGGACCAACCAACCGACCCTGCCAGAAAGTAGGATTACTACCTCGCAGTTTACTACCTTAGGGTTGCAATGCAACCTGCAACAGTTTAGTAACATCCACCAACAGTTAGGCTTCACCTGTGCCACTGGGATTTCAGAGGCCGTGGCAAGATGTGCATTACTTGGGTCCATGAATGACATCCTTAAGACAGTACACAATATTTTGGGTGTGGCTTTTTGAATGCACCCAACTCTCTTGCAGGGATATATAGGCAATGGTGGTTGGATGGATCACGTCAAAATTTCGAGTGTACAAAAGCAACCCGCCGTTTTTGCACCAAGCCCCCCCCACAATCTGTACCAATTTTTACCCAAAAACCTCTTGCCCCATTTTTAATGGTCTTGTATTTTTTTTTAGATGCGTATTGTTTTTTAAGAGGTTTTTTTGGCTAGAAAATATTACATGGTAGTCCATTACCCCAAACTCAAAGGGCCTCCAACGTGGAGGAGAGAACTGTAAACCGGTTATCCTCAATAGCACTGGAAGGTGAACGACAATTGGGCCGGTTTCCTCGATGGGCACCGGAAGGTTGACAGCCCACAATTGCGCCGACTGGCTACATCACCCTAAAAAAAGTATTCTGTGCGAAAAAAAATACTCAGAAATTTTTTTCCTTTGCGTAGACCCCGTGACGGCAAGGGTTATGTAGCCACTTTGATTTTGACCCCCTCCTCAGGCTTGGATTTTCACCCTGTTTCACTCATTTCTACCTTTTTGCTCATCCCCACCACATCCACTCTTTTTGTAGGTCCCGCTGTGGCCCCTCGAGTTGGGGTGATGGTCACACACGCTTTGGCGTGGCCCTTTCAGTTGGAGTGATCGACTCCCCTACTTTGGCGGAGCGCCCTAAGTTGGCCAAATGGACTCCCACGCTTCACCATGGCCCCTTGAGTTGGGGTGATGGACTCCTACGCCTCATTGTGGCCCCTTGAGTTCGGGTTATGGACTCCAGCGGTTTCATGTGGCCCCTTGAGTTGGGGCGATGGACACGCATGCTTCGTTACGGCCCTTTGAGTTGGGGTGATGGATTTCCACGTTTCGGTTCGGCCCCTTGTGCTTGGGATATGGACTCCCACTCTTCATTGCGGCTCCTTGAGCTGATGTGATGGACTCCCACGCATCGGTGTCGCCCCTTTAGTTGGGCTGATGGACTCCTACGTTTCGGTGTGGCCTTTTGAGTTGGGGTGAAGGACTCCCACGCTTCGGTGTGGCCCTTTTAGTTGGGGTGATGGACTCCCACGCTTCAATGTTGCCGTTTGAGTTGGGTTGATGGACTCCCATGCTTTGCTGTGGCCCTTTGAGTTGGGGTGATGGCTTTGCACGCTTCGATGTGGACCTTTGAGTTGGGGTGATGGACCCCCGTGCTTGGGCTCGGCCCTTTGAGGTTGGGTGATGGACTCCCCTGCTTTGGTGTGGCCTTTTGAGTTCGGGTGATGGACCCCCACGTTTTGGTGTGGCATTTTGAGTTTGGGTGATGGGCACCCACGCTTTGGTGTGGCCTGTTGAGTTGGGGTGATGGACTCCCCCGCTTTGGTCTGGCCCTTGCAATTGGGGTGATGGCCTCCCATGCTTTGGTGTGGACCTTTGAGTTTGGTCCATGGACTCCCATCCTTCCGTGTGGCCCGTTTAATTGGGGTGATGGACGGCCATGCTTCACTGTGGCCCTTTTAGTTGGGGTGATGGACTCCCCCGTCCCGGTGTGGCCCATTGAGTTGGGGTGATGGGCTCCCACGCTTTGGCTTGGCCCATTGAGTTTGAATGATGGACTCCCACGCTACGGTGTGGCCCTTTAAGTTGGGGTGATTGATTCCCACGCTCTCCGTGGCCCTTTGGGTTGGGGTGTGGCCTTTTGAGTTGGGGTGAAGGACTCCCACGCTTCGGTGTGGCCCTTTTAGTTGGGGTGATGGACTCCCACGCTTCAATGTTGCCGTTTGAGTTGGGTTGATGGACTCCCATGCTTTGCTGTGGCCCTTTGAGTTGGGGTGATGGCTTTGCACGCTTCGATGTGGACCTTTGAGTTGGGGTGATGGACCCCCGTGCTTGGGCTCGGCCCTTTGAGGTTGGGTGATGGACTCCCCTGCTTTGGTGTGGCCTTTTGAGTTCGGGTGATGGACCCCCACGTTTTGGTGTGGCATTTTGAGTTTGGGTGATGGGCACCCACGCTTTGGTGTGGCCTGTTGAGTTGGGGTGATGGACTCCCCCGCTTTGGTCTGGCCCTTGCAATTGGGGTGATGGCCTCCCATGCTTTGGTGTGGACCTTTGAGTTTGGTCCATGGACTCCCATCCTTCCGTGTGGCCCGTTTAATTGGGGTGATGGACGGCCATGCTTCACTGTGGCCCTTTTAGTTGGGGTGATGGACTCCCCCGTCCCGGTGTGGCCCATTGAGTTGGGGTGATGGGCTCCCACGCTTTGGCTTGGCCCATTGAGTTTGAATGATGGACTCCCACGCTACGGTGTGGCCCTTTAAGTTGGGGTGATTGATTCCCACGCTCTCCGTGGCCCTTTGGGTTGGGGTGATGGACGTCTGTGTTTTGGCGTGGCCCCTTGATTTGGGCTGATGCACTCCCACGCTTCGATTTGGCCCCTTGACTTGGGGTGATGGGCTCCCACGCTTCGGTGTGGCCCTTGAGTCGGGGGCTTGGACTCCCATGTCTCGTCATCGCCCTTTGAGTCGGGAACTTAGACTCTCATGTCTCCTCATGGCCCCATGAGTTGGGGTGATGGACTCCCACACTTCGGTGTTGCCCTTTGAGTTGGGGTGATGGACTCCCACGCTTCATTGTGGCCCTTTGAGTTGGGGGTATGGACTCCCAAGCTTTGATTTGGCCCATTGAGTTAGGGTGATGGGCTCCCACGCTCCGATGTAGCCTTTTGAGTCGTGGTGATGGACTCCCACGCTTCGTTGTGGCTCGCTGAATAGGGGTAAAGGACTCTCACGCTTCGGTGTGGCTGTTTCAGTGAGGGATACAGACTCCCATTGGCGTGGCTCTTTCACTTGGGGTGATGGACTGCCACGCTTTGGTGTGGCCTTTTGAGTAGGGGTGATTGAGGCCCACGCTTTATTGTGGCCCTTCGAGTTGGGGCGATGGACTCCTACGCTTTGTTGTGGCTCATTGAGCTGGGGTGATGGACTCCTACGCTTCGGTGGGGCCCTTTGACTAGGGTTGAAGGACCTCCACGCTTCAGTGTGGTTCTTTGAGTTGCGTAGATGGACTCCCATGGCCCTTTGAGCTCGGGTGATGGACTCCCACACTAGTGCTTGGCGTTTTTAGTTTTTGGTGATGGATTTCTACGCCTTCATGTGACCTTTTGAGTTGGGGTCATGGGCTCCAACCCTTTTGTGTGGCCCGTTGAGTTCGGGTGATGGACTCCCACGCTTTCGCGCGGCGTCTTGAGTCGGAGCGAACTACTTTGACGCTTCAATGTGGCCCCTCGATTTGGGTTGATGGGGTCCCATCTTTCATTGTTGCCCTTTGATTTGGGGTGATGGACTCCCACTCTTCGTTGTAGCCCTTTGAGTACAGGTCATGGACTCCCACGCTTCGGTGTGCGCCTTCGAGTCAGGGTGATAGACTCCCACACTTCGTTGTGGCTCTTTGAGTTGCGGTCATGGGCTCCCACGCTTTGATGTGCCCCTCTGAGCTTCGGTCATGGGCTTGCACGCTTCGGTGTAGCCCTTTGACTCGGAGATATGGATTCCCAGGGTTCTATTGGCCTCTTTCAGTTGGGGTGGTGGGCTCCCACTGTTCGTTGTGGCCCTTTGAGTTGGGGCGATGGACTCCCACGCTTAGTTGTGGCTCTTTGAATCGGGGTGATGAACTCCCGCGCTTATGCGTGGCCGTTTGAGTTGGGGTAATAGGCTGCCACGCTTCCATTTGGCTCCTTCAGTTCGGGTGGTGGGCTCACCTTCTTGCCTGCCGCCTTTTCACTTGCGGTGATGGACGCCCACGCTTCGGCATGGCCTTTTCAGTTGGGGCAATGGACTCGCACGTTTTGTTGTGGCTTTTTAAGTTGGGGTGATGGACATTCACACTTCGGCGTAGCGTTTTGAGTTGTGTTGATGGAGTCCCATTTGTCTTTGTTGCCTTTTGATTTGGGGTGATGGACTCCCACGCTTTGGTCTGCCCCTTTGAGCTTGTGTGATGGACTCTCACGCTTCGTTGTGGCCCTTTGAGTCGGGGATATGAACTCCTACGCTGCGGTGTGGCCATTTGGGTTGGATATATTCCTCTGGCCACTACGCGAGGAATGCGTATCACAAAATTTTCTTGCGTTTTTCCTTTTATCATTGTTTTGTGTTTCCGGGGGGTTTTTGAGGGTGTCCAACGCGATGGAACTACCCGTTTAGCAACATTCAGCTATTTTCGAGAAGAGAATCACAATGCCCTCCCGCCTTTGCTTCTGCCTTGGTGCTATGCATGCTGTTGGTATTGCGCATTCTGCATTTTTTGGTTTGGTGCCTTTGAGTCTGCCTGTGGAAGCGATCTACGCATTCTACGCATGTTGTAGGCCCTAATTTCTTCACACCTATCGTCCAGCACTATTGTTTGTTTTTTGTTGTGTATTTGCGATGCTTGCACCCCTGTACCCTGCCGCACACTTGCACCTGCTTCAAATGCATAGGATACGTGCGCATTCAAATGACAATTGCTTGTTGTTTGTGTGTTTGCGTTGGTGCCACACTGCCCACTATGTTGGGTGTTTTGCGCGTTGTTATCTTTTGCCTTTGACGCTGCCTTTAGAGACAGTCTACGCATTCTGTGCGCTCTGCGGCAGTGTCTTCTACATCGTTCTTAGGCCGCTTTGCTTCTATGCAGCCATGCCTTCACCTTTGTAACCCTCCACACTTTGAATGGTTAAAGAAGGGTGTAAAATTGGGAGAGTCGAAGCATCCGGAGAAGCTAAAGCACAACGCTTTATTTGTTTTTTTTAAATTCAGCAAGCCACGGGTATGTGTGTGTCCCCGTTCTCCTCTTGTTCTCTGGTTTTGCACTATTGTCCCCATTGTCCCCGTATGTCGCAGCGGTGCGGCATGCTAGATGCGTAAATCGGATGAAGAAAGGGGCCAACGAGCAAAGGGACGGACAATCTTGGTTGACGAACTTTACACCCTACCAGGTATTCCGCATTCAAGGGTTCGCGGTCAGGATCTGTTCGCACGCATCGTTTCACGTAACCTTTTGTCCTCCACCGTTTGCCCTTTTACCTTTTTACAAGCGAAGGCCCCCAAGGGCAAACAATACGCTCGACATCAATGGCGTCTTCAAATAGAAAAAGGTATCCTATGTGTTACGAGCGTTCTATTTGGTCGTTTTCAAGTGCTTTTGGAGCTGCCTTTGGTCCTGTGCCATCTTTTTATGCGTCTAGGCGTTTTGCGTGTTCTGTACAGTTGCTTCTATCTTCGATTCTGGGGTTGCCTCCATCTTTCCTACATCTGTACATGTTTTGCATGTTTTACACATCCTTCGAGACGGACTGTGGACATAGATTTAAGATGACGACGGAACCGAGCCCTCGAGAGACGGAGAAAATGAGTCATTAGACGAGGACGAAGAGCAGGACAGAGATGAGGATAACGACGACGACCAAGAAAGTGACGATCAGCCGGAGATCGTGTGACGAGGAAATAGGAGGAGGAGCCCTCTCTGGCCCAACGGGCCCCCCCGCAGCACTCACTTGGTGGTAGCCCGCAAGGCCGCACAACCAAAGCCGACACATGCCAAGCCGAAAGGCCTCTAGAGGACGACCCGAAACGACCGAGGCTTCGTATCCAGGTGACCTGTGCCCCATCCCTAACCTTTTTCAGCTCAGACATGTGGCACAACTTACCTTTTTTCATACACCTCAACAACCTTGAACAGCTTCTTGCGGCCCGGTATGGGCGTAAAAGTGGACGCAAAAAAAGAAAAAAGAGGAAATCCCAAAACAGAGCAAGGCCAAAGATCCGAAGGAAATGTCGCGGACGAACAAAGAAAAGGCACAGAGAAACAGTCCATCCAAGAAGACAGGCAGAGGCAAGGGCAAAAAGAAAGTGGAGGACCACCCAAAACATGTCGATTACGCAGCGGAAGGCAAACCGCAAGAGAAGATGCCCGGAGACACAACGCGAGGTGGAAAAGTACCAAGCCGGCTCGGCCTACGAAGATGACGTGCAGGTCATCCAGCGCACCCTTGGGACAGAGTACGACATCGCGCTGGCACCAGTTTACTAACAATACAACATATATTTGCCCGAGGATGCGAACACTCGCCGTGAACTGGGGTTGATGCTGCTTCTGGTGAGTGCTGTGCGGGCGGAGATGTCCACATGACGCTCCGATGTGGCACGAGGAATGCGCAAAGGACCACCACCGCCGAAGAATTGTTTTTGGAGTGATATCGCGAAAACACACCCCGCAAAGTGGCACCCAGGTTGATCAAGGTGGTGCCCGTGTGAGCCTTGGACTAGTCTACGGAGTCGCTGACCCGTTGGTTGGAGGCCTACCACTAACCAAATTGACGGGTTAGGCGCCTGCAGCAAGATTTCAGACGCGATGCAAGGCGGACCGAATGAGTACGTTTGGCGCAGAGGACATTTTCAACGTGGCCACTGACGTTTTTCAGGGGTGCATGTGATATGTGTTGCCTCTTTGAAGCCTTCTATGTATCGTCCCGCCTCTTTTGCGCGTTCAGCGCATCCTACTCATGCCCAATGTTGCGCCTCTTCGCTTGCTCTGGGTCTGCCTTCCCGTGTTGCATGCATTTTGCATTGTCTTTAGAAGAGAAACTCTTGGGCACGGTCTGCATGGCTCGCCTAATGGCGTATACCTTCACGGATAGGAGAGGGGTCGAACTGCCTTAAACGGGCGCGTAGACGGTTGTCCGAAGGAAGGATGCAAAGAGGTAGTAGGTGTGCATTTCTGTCTTGTACGTTGTGTTACGGGTTTTCTCGTTTTCCTTTGGAGTCGCCTCTTGGCCTTGTTGCACATCCTCAGCATGCTCCGCATTCCACAACTTTGATTTTCTTAACGCTTTAGGATGTGACTTCGGATAATATAGCCGTTTTGTCCGCTTTGCATATTCGGCAAAAAAAGCTTGGAAGGGTGGCCACAACAATACCCGGAGTATAAGTTGGAGCCGCCGTTTGAGTACCGGCTGATGAAGATAAATCTGGAACCAATGGCTTCGAGCTCTTGGAGCCTCTCCTAAGGGTCCGACTCCTGAAAGTACATGCCCCCCTCGTACCCGCCGCGGCCCACATGTTTCCCAATGCAGCCCCCACCATCCACAGGCCGCTCGCTGCCGCCGCTGCCACCACCACCGCCACTGCCCATTCCACCGCCACGAGCGTTGGTGCGATTGATAGGGCAGCCACCGCCACCGCCAGAGGAGCCGCATGACAAGTTGCAGACGGGACCTCCCCAAACAGAAGGTGTGCAGATGCGCATACCCTTGATACATGCTAGAAGACCCAATCTCGTTCCAGCCTAAAACTTCTAGCCTAGATGTTCTCACCTAGAATAGATCAATACTAGGATGATATAATAGCCTGGGTGGAACACAAAAAATAAATCATCACAATTGGTTGGTGGGGTGCTCGGCACACACATATAGCAACCAGCACACCAAAGCAAGGCCGGAAGAAGGCTAGAACAAAAATTTGCAAACACATTTGGCAAGTACAGGACACCAATGTGGGAGGGGATGGGTTCCATGACACATAAAAACATAGAAACCATCACATTTCGTATATGTCTAGTCATATGTGCACACACACAAACGGACACAAACAAAGACATACACACACACACATACACAGACACGCATTTTGACACAGGCATGCGTACTCCGGGGCTGCCCTCCCTTCAGGCGTTGGTTTTGGGGAAGGGCGTCTTTGCTATTTTCACAAATTTTTCAGGAAGCGCTAAGAACTACGCTGGGTGGGGGTGGAACTCAGTCGTCGGGGAGGGTGTTTTTTTTCGTTTAACAGGTAGTTTTTCATTGGATGTTTATGATATTTGATAGACAAAATGCAGTTTCAACTTGCATGTATGCCATGCTATGCTATGCAGCGTTTTCGTGTGTTGTGGTCTTGTAAGGTGTAAAGTGGTGTAAGGTTGTGTGGTGTGCTGCAGTTTGCTATAGTCTATGGAGGTGTGAGATTTGCTGTGATGTGCTGTGCTGTGCATGGGTGTGGTGTGTTGTGTTGTGGTCAAAAGAGGTGCGCTGTGGTGTGTGGCCTTGTCATGTGGTGTGCTCCGGTGTCATGTGCTATTCCCTGGTGTCATGTGGTAGGGGTTGCTATGGTGTGTCCTGCGGTGCTGTAGTGTGCTATAATGTCTGATTGGCTGTGGTGTCTTGTACTGTGCGGGGAGGGGTAGTGTCTTGTCGGCACATGATGTGCCCTGTGGTGTGCTGTGTTGTCATGTGGTGTGGTTGGTGTGGTTGGTTGCATGCTGTGTTGGTTGCTTGGCAGGGTGGGTTGTTTGGCACCTTGGATTATTTGTTGGGTGTTTAGCCATTAGGGGTATGTTGTGTGGTGTTTGCACCCTGTGGTGTGTGGTGCTGTGGGCTGTTGTATGCTCCGTGATGTTATTTGTGCGCGTACACATGTATTTGCTGCCATTCCAAGGGAGGCATTCGCCTTTTCAAGTCCTGGACGGTAGTGCGATTGAGGGGATGAGAGGGTTAGCGGGTGAGAGCTCATCTATATAGAGCTGTATACAGATGTATAGGGCCCTTACCAACGCAGCCCCCCCTAGCGTATTGCGGCGCGACGGAAGGACCTTGGCCTCCGTCCTATGTGGGATCCTCTGAGGAGCGACCCGGCCCAAATCGCGGGCTATGCGCTCCCCCGTCCGCGCCTGCAGATATCGGTGCGGCTGTGGGGGGTTGGGCGCCCCCGCCTCCCGACGAATGCACTTGCCGAGTGAGGGCCACGCTCAAGAGCCCCCTGCCCCCGGGGTGGCAGACGGGCTGCCGCATCCCTGCGCTGCAAGGGGCCCCTTGACAGTCCCTCCTGGGCGCTGCCCTGCCCCTGCCGCGCTCCTGTGCCCGCCCTGCCCCCCCACGGAGGGAGGGGGGGGGGCTGCGCCGCGCCGGGGGGGGAGCGGAACCATCTTGTCCCTGACCCTGGCTCTGTTCTTGACACCCTGACCCGGGGCTGCAGCGTCTGGCTGCCCATGTGGCTACACCACAGGAAGAGCTGCCGCATCCTGCTGCCCGAGGCCCTGCGCTGCATACCGTGCTGCCCCTAATCGCTGAGGCGTAGGGGGGCAACCTCGACCCTGCCCATCCCAAAGTCACCCCGCAGCCCCCTAGTGCTCGCAGGCTGGAGCTTGGTCACCCTCTGCCCGATCCGCCATCTCCGCATCAATGAGCGCGGCCGAGATGGAGCCAAAAACGTCCGCGGGGCTCGCGCGCCCCCGTCCCTGCCCCCCGCACCCGCTGCGGGACGTCCCCATAGTTGAAGCGGGGAAGGGTAGTGAAGTCGTGGCCGACGATGCAGCCAGCGGGGGTGCCCGCAACCACCGCGCACTAGGAGACATGAGGCCAGAGCCACTGAGGCTTTTCGCCCGTCGATGGAACTGTGGCTCAGGCTGACCCACCCCCCCGCTGCCATCCCCCCCCCCCCCCCCATATCCCCGTGGCTAATGGTGGCTGGAGTCCCGTGCAGAGTGGGAAGCAGATGGCCCAGCCCTAGGAGGGGGCCTCCGGCGCTATGGCTCGTCGTGGTCGGAGGACGAGCGGACTCCTGGCGGCCGACGCCTCCGCCCCAGCAGTGCCGGCGGCAGCACGCCCCGCGGCGCCTGCGGCGGCTCACCCAGTGATGAGCCCCGCGGTGACTCCCGCCCTCGGGAGCCGAGCAACGCCCTTGGGGGCGGCGGAGGCCGGTGCACCTGCTGTGGCGCTTGGAGCCACGCACGCAACGCCCGGACCCCTGTGCGTTGCGCAGCCGGTGCCAGTCCGTGCCCCTTGTGGCCTAAGGAGATATGGTATTTTATGCCCTAACCGGTTGCCGCGCACGGCGCGCGCGGCACAGTACGCGCACGGTGCCCAGACCGTGTCCTAGCGCCTGTGGGGCTCCGGCTGGGCGCGCCGGCGGTGGTGGCTGCGCGGGCGCGCAGTGCGGCCGCTGCGGGTGCACCCGCTAGAAGGGGCGCAGTAGCGCCTGACGACCCATGGGGCAAGGCAGGTGGTTGCTCAGGAAGGCTTCGTGGCGCCCCTTGCCCGGCCTGGCCAGCCGCCGCGCCCAATGGGCGCTGCAGTGCTCCTCAAGGCGGCAAATGTGCTCCTGCATGGCTTGGTGGCACGCGAACACTGGTCTCTCCATGCGACCCCTGCATTTGTACCCTCCAAACGGGGGAATTGCATTGCATAGGGTGCGTACCTGACCCCCAGGGGGCTGATCACCCCGCCAAGACTGTTATGCTTTGTCGAGCGCGAGCTTCAGCACGTGCGCGCTTTCACAGAGTGGCAAGACACGCCCCGCTAACTCTTGCCCCAGGGCCGCTGGGATGGCCCGGCCTGCATGCTCTCTGAAATCCAGGGCCAATTCCACGTACAGAACTTGGCCCTGGCCAGGAAGCCACAACAGGGTCGCTCCCCACCAAAGCAAGGCATGCAGAAACGTTGCCTCCCACTTCCAATGCGGCGGAAGCCCTGCAAGTCCTTCCAGCGGGTGTCGGGCCGGGGGCATGGGCAGGGGGCCCGCCCGAAGTTGGTGCCATGGATAGGCCCTGAGTGCGTCCGGCGCCCGGCCCCTCGCCGGGCCGAAGACGGTCTATCGTTGGTCCTTCCTCTGCTACGCAGCGTCCAATGCCGTCTTGCGCGCCGCAAGCACGGCTAGGAATATTCCGTACACAGGGTACAGAGGGGTCTTTTGCCAGCTCCGGCGCATCGTTCTCGGGCAACGGGGCCAGCGGGAGCAGCCCAGCCAAGCGCAAACAGGCCGGCTACGCAAACGGTACAGCCAGCATTGGGAGAGGGCGCACCGCTGCCTCCACTAGCGGGCGCCATGCCGCTCGTGCCAGCCCCAAGGATGGGTGGGCCCACAGCAAGTGTTCGTCCGTTGAGGTGGGGGCCCCACAGTGAGGACAACGCGGGTCCGTGCGGACCCGGTGCTCGCCGGCTCGCGCCACAGTCCATTTCGACCGGCTAGCTGCGAGCGCATCAACACCAGCTCCAGTTTGTTGCCCGCCACTACGAGTGCAGAACGCACCGCTTCGCGCTGCACGGCACTGCTGAGACCCCTGTACGTCCGCGGGCGGCAGGGCTCCAAGGCCTGAAGCGCAGAGAACCACTGGCTTTCCAATACGCGGTGGCACACTTCGCCCGAATCATCCAGAGCCAAGTGTAACGCTCCTGCTTGCCCAGGCAACCGCCACTTCCACCAGCCCTCAAGGACCACCAAGCCAAGCCTCCGGCTGTCTTGCAGCGCACGCAAAACCGGTCCCGTCAATGTGCGGCTTAGGATGCTCCTCCAGCACTGCCTGCACTAGTACCTGCACCGTGCCGGTGATAGCCGATGCTTGCGCAAGCCACAACCGCCCATTGGTACTGTGCCTGCCATGAGGGCGCAATGCGGTGTCCAGCCGTGAGCGTCGAACACAAAACCTCGCCGTTCAGAGAAAAACGCGTTGGGCCCCATAGCGCAATTGCAGCGAGAAAGTCCAGCGCCCGCATGTTGGCCTCCCCCACATCAGGCCAGGTCGGAACCCCATAGAGCGTTGGCGAGCGCCATGGTCCCCAGCGCCGTAGCTCGATGGCAACGCACCTGGATGCACCCGATGAGGCGAAGGATGGCCTTGGCGCGGTCCATCCGGGTCCGGAGGAGGGGCCCCGTGCCGCGCTGGGCCTCAACCCGCATGCCCACGCCCAGCTGTCGAAATTCATCCTTGTTTGGTATTTTCAAGCCCCTGAGCTGCGTAGGGGCGTCCGCCGCCGTGGCAGTCAGGGCCCAACCAGACACATCGGCGCAGACGTCTTGTCCCGTGACCCGCAGCCATTCGGCGGTGCGGTCACAGACATCCTGCCGATCCTGGGAGGTGCGAGTCATGGCCGGCGTGTCATCAGCATAGCCAGTGGGGCCCAGCGCGCCTGTGCGACTCTCCGATGGAGCACCATGTCCGGTTGGTCCCCATGGATTGGTGGGAGCGCCCTTGTCGTCCCCACGACATGGCGTTGCATTTAATCAATCTCCATCTTCCACACTGTGGTCAGGAGATCGATGAGGATCACACTCAGGAGGCATCCTTGCAGGATGCCGTTCGTGGCACGCCACCAGCTTCCGAGGCATCCGGAGCTCTTGAACGCCCGATGCAGCTGGCGGTACATGCTCGTGAAGTCCTGCAGGATGCCCGGCTCCATGCCGAGATCCTGCCCTACCCTCAGGATGACAGCCTGGGGAATCAGGTTTAAGCACTTGACATAGTCAATGTTGACCGCAATCAGGGTCCATCCCTGAAGGCGGGACAGCTCAAGCAGAGCTTGGGTGACTGCTGCGAGGTCCAACGCCCCGCGGGCCGGCCGAAAGCCAGAGGCCCCAGGGTGGGCCCAGGTCTCCTGCCAGCACAAGACCTCCCACAGGCGGGTGCCCGCCAAGAGTCGATACACAACAGACAGCACAGTTAACGGCCTAGTCCCGAGTCAGACCTCCACTCCTGAATCGGGGATCAAGGCAGTGTCTCCTGGGGCAAGCAAAGGGGTTGTGTTATGTGGGCACATAATGTGCGCTTTGGTGTGCTGTGTTGTCATGTGGTGTGGTTGGTGTGGTTGGTTGAATGCTGTGTTGGTTGCTTGGCAGGGTGGGTTGTTTGGCAGCTTGGACTTTTTGTTGGGTGTTTAGCCATTAGGGGCATGTTGTGTGGGGTTTGCACCCTGTGGTGTGTGGTGCCGTAGCCTGTTGTATGCTCTGTGATGTCATTTGTGTGCGTACAGATGTATCTACTGCCATTCCACGGGAGGCATTTGCCTTTTCAAGTCCTGGACGCTAGTGCGTTTGAGGGGATGACAGGGTTAGCTGGTGAGAGCTCCTCTATATACAGCTGTATACAGATGTATAAACTCCTTACTCACCTGGCCTCCCTAGCTTATTGCGGCGCGACGGAAGGACCTGGGACTCCGTCCTATTTTGGATCCTCACAGGAGCAACCCTACCCAGGTCTTGGGCTGTGCGCTCCCCGATCCGCGCCCGGAGATGCAGCTTGGGCTGTGGGGGGTCGGGCGCCCCCCCCTTCCCGATGATGGCACTTGCCGAGTGAAGGCCAGGCTCAAGAGCCTTCTCCCCACGGGGCTGCAGATGGGCTGCAGCATCCCTGCGCTGCAACGGGCGCCCCCAGCAGTCTCCCCTAGGCGCTGCCCTGCCCCCCTGTTACTTGCTGCCGCGCTCCTGTGCCCGCCCTGCCCCCCCACGGAAGGAGGGGGGGGGCTGCGCCGCCCTGGCGGGGAGCGGAACCATCCTGTCCCTGCCCGTTGCCCTGTCCCTGACACCCCTGACCCGGGGCAGCAGACTCTGGCTGCCCCTGTGAGTGCACCACAGAAAGAGCTGCAGCAACCTGCTGCCCCAGAACCTGCCCTGCAGCACCCTGCTGCCCCTGATCACTGAGGAATGGGGAGGCACCTCTAACCTGCTCATCCAAAAGCAACCTTGCAGCCTCTGACACCCCTGACCCAGGGCAGCAGCCTCTGGCTGCCCCTGCGCCTGCACCACAGAAAAGGCTGCAGCACCCTGCTGCCCCAGACCCTGCCCTGCAGCACCCGGCTGCCCCTGATCGCTGTGGCGTAGGGAGGCAACCTTGACCCTGCCCATCCGAAAGCCGCCCTGCAGCCCCCTGGTGCTCGCGGGCTGGAGGTGGGTCACCCTCTGCCCCATCCGCCCGCTCCGCATCAATGAGCGCGGCCGAGATGAAGCCAAAAACGTCCGCGACGCTCGCGCGCCGCCGTCCCTGCCCCCCGCCCCCAACGCGGGACCTCCCCATAGGTGGAGGGGGGGAGGGCACTGAAGTCGTGGCCTAGCCAGCGGGGGAGCCCGCAACCAGCGCCTGCCAGGAGACATGAGGCTAGAGCCAATGAGGCTGTTCGCCCGTCGCTGGGACTGTGGCTGAGGCTGACCCCCCCATCCATATTCCCGTGGGTGCCGCAGGCTGGAGTCCCGGGAAGGGTGGGAAGCCGATGGCCCAGCCGTAGGAGGGGGCCTCCGGGGCGGTGGCTCTTTGTCGAAGGAATAGGAGCCGGATCGTTGCGGCCGACGCCTCCACCCCAGCAGTGCCGGCGGGAGCACGCCCTGCCGCGGTTGCGGCGGCGCATCCACTGATGAGCCCCGCGAAGACCCCTGCCCTCAGGAGCCCAGCACCGTGCTCGGTGGCGGCGCAGGCCGGTGCACCTGCTGGCGCGCTTGGAGCCACGCACGCAACGCCCTGACCCCTGCGCGTTGCGCAGCCGGCGCCAGCCGGTGCCCCCCGTGGCTTAAGGGGCAGTACTATTTAATCCCTGAGCGGTTGCCGCGCACGCCGCGCACGCGATAGCACGCGCACAGTGCCCAGAATGGGTCCGAGCGCCCGTGGGGCTCTGGCCGGGTGCGTCGGGGTCGGTGGCTGCGTGGGCGGGTGGTGCAGCCGTTGCGAGTGCACCCGCTGGAAGGGGTGCAACGGCGCCTGACCACCAAGGGGGCGAGGCAGGTACTTTGTGAGGAAGGCTTCCTGGCGCCCCTTGCCCGGGCTAGCCAGCCGCCGCGCGACATGGGCCCCGCAGTGCACCTCAACGCGGCACATGTGGTCCTGCATGGCTTGGCGGCATGCAAACACGGGTCTCTCGGTGCCACCCGTGCACTTGTAGCCTCCAGACGGGACCAGTGCATTGCATAGCGTGTGCAGCTGGCCCCCATGGAGGTCATCAGCCCGCAAAGACTGTTGTGTTTTATCGAGTGCGAGCTTCAGCACGTGCGCCCGTTCACAAAGTGGCAGGAAATGCCCGCCAACTTGTGTCCCGGAGCCGCTGGGAGGGCCCGACCGGCATGCTCTTCGAAATCCAGGGCCAATTCCACGTACGTGACTTGGCCATGGCCAGGGCGCCAGAACAGGGCTCGTGCCAACCGCAGCAAGGCATGCAGAAACGTTGCCTCCGAATGCCAATGCGGAAGGAGCCCCGCAAATGCATCCAGCGGGGGTGGGTCCGGGGGCATGGGCAGGGGGCCCGCCCCAAGTTGGTGCCACGGATCATCAGTGCGTGCGTCTGGCGCTCGCCCCTGCGCCGGGCGGAAGACAGTCAAACGTTGGTCCCCCCTCTGCTAAGCAGTGTCCAATGCCGTCCTGCGCGCCCCAAACACGGCTAGGAACATTCCGTACACGCGGTACAGAAGGGTCTTTTGCTGGCTGCAGCGCATCGGCTTCGGGCACCGGGGCCAGCGGGAGCAGGCCAGCCCAGCGCAGACAGGCCTGCTACACAGACAGTACAGCCAGCGTGGGGACAGAGCGTGCCGCTGCCTCCACTAGCAGGCGCCATGCCGCCCGTGCCGGCCCCCAGGAGCGGCAGTCCCACAGAATGTGTTTGTCCACTTAGGTGCGGGCCCTGCAGTGAGGACAACGCTTGTCCGTGCGGATGCGGTGCTTGCGGGCTCGCGCCGCAGTCCATGTGGCCCCGGCTAGCCGCGAGCGCAGCAACACCAGCTCCTGTTTGTTTCCCGCCAATGAGAGTGCAGGAAGCACCGCTTCGCGCTGCACGGCACTGCTGTGACCCCCGTATGTCCGCCGCCGGCGGCTCTCCAAGGTCTGCAGCGCGGAGAACCACTGGCTTTCCAATACGCGGTGGCACACCTGGCCGGCATCATCCAGAGCCAGGTGTAACGCTGCTGCTTGCCCAGGCAACCGCCACTTCCACCAGCCCTCAAGGACCACCAAGCCAAGCCTCCGGGTGTCCTGCAGCGCACACCCGACCGGTCCCGTCAATGTGCGGCTTAGGATGCTCCTCCAGCGCTGCCTGCACCAGTACCTGCACCGTGCCGCTGGTAGCAGATGCTTGCGCCAGCCACAACAGCCGTTGGTACTGTGGCTGCCATGAGGGCGCAACGCGGTGTCCAGCCGTGAGCACCGACGAGAAGACCTGGCAGTTCCGAGAAAAACGCGTTGGGCCCCATAGCGCAATTGCAGCGAGGGAGTCCAGCGCCTGCATGTCGGCCTCCCCGACATCAGCCAAGTCCGAAACCCATAGAGCGTTGGCGAGCACCATGGTCACCAGAGCCGTAGCCCGCTGGCGAAGCACCGGGATGCTCCTGATGCGGCGAAGGATGGCCTTGGCGCGGTCAATCCGGGTACCGCGCTGGGCCTCAACCTGCATGCCCACGCCCAGCTGCCCAAATTCATCCTTGTTGGGTATTTTCAGGCCCCTGAGCCGCGCAGGGGCGTCCGCCGCCTTGGCAGCCAGGGCCCACTTTCCAGACATGTCAGGGTGGACGTCTTGTCCCGTGACCCGCAGCAACTCGGCGGTGCGGTCACAGACATCCTGCCGGTCCTGGGAGGTGCGTGTCATGGCCTGCCTGTCATCAGCATAGCCAGTGGGGCACCGCGCGCCTGTGCGGCCCTCCGGTGGACTACCACGTCCCCTTGTTTCCCGTGGAGTGGTGAGAGTGCCCTTGTCATCACCACCACGTGGCGTTGCAATTCAGGTAGGTAGGTAGGTGCACTCGGTCGTGGAGAGGCGCCCCATGGATCCACCGGGCATCGCCCCTGTGACGAACAGGAAGAGGCTCCGCGCGTGAAGAGGGGGGGCGGCTTACTTCCCGCTACACCTGACTGTTGGCCCCCAAAAAAGCGGCCCCGGGCAACACCGGGAGGGCTTATCGCCGCCAGCGTGACGTGCTTGTCTCGCCGGGAGGGTGTGCCCCCGTGCTTGCGCACGTCCCCTCCTTTGGGCGGAACCCTAGAGGTTCACCGGACTTCCTGGCGTATCCCGTTCCCAAGGCATGCTTGCACGTTCTTGGTACTAGGGTTCCGAGGCGCTTGGGTGTCGCACGCTCTGCCTCCAGTCCCAAAGCAGCGCAGGCCTTAGGATGCAGCCTTACCCCCGGTCTCCGGATCTCGTTTGGCCGGGTCACCTGCATGGCACGTGCTGCCTCAGTGCCCGGGCTGTGGGCACTGGGTTTCCTACTGTTGTGCGGCGTTTGTGTTTGAGTCCGGTTGGCGGTTGGGTGTGGGTTTTGTTAACCCCGCCAGTCCTGGCTGGGGTCTTGGGTGGGTGTGTTTGGGCACGGTTTGTGGTGTTGTCCCTCTAGTGTCGGCTGTTTGTGGTGTTCGTGGTTGGGTTTCGGTTTCGGCCTGCTTATGGGACGTGTGTGGTTTCGTGGGCGCCCCGCTTGCCCCCCGCCGTTTCCAGTTCCGGCGTGCGGTGTGGGCGTCTGTGCTGGGCCCGGGTCTCGGCTGTGCCCAGCCCTTCTTGGCTGGGTTGTCGGGGTGTGTTTTTTGTGCTTTTGTTTTTTCTTTCTTTCTTTTTTTTTTCCTGTCCCGGGCTTTGTGGTCCCTGTCCCTCCATCCCCTTTCTTTCGGGCTGGGCTGGTGGCTCTCTTTTTTTTTTTTTCGTTTCGGTGTCTCTTTTCCCGGTGGGCCGCTGAACCTGGCTTGGTGTTGCTGGTTTTGGGTGGGTGGTCCCCCTGTGCCTCTTTGGGGGTCCTGTCTTCGGTGCCTTCTGGGGGGGGGGTTTGGCCGCCTCTGGTGGTGTTGGCGGGCGGTTTGGCGGCTGTGGGCTGTTTTCGTGCCTTTTCCCCCTCCCCCCTCCTTTTTTTTTTGGGGGGGGAGGGGGCTTGCCTGTTCCTCCCTCTGCCTTCCCTGGGCTGGCGCACGCACTGGCCTGCATTCAGTGTTGTCCTCCGGGCTGCTGTTTTCAGTTGCGTTCTGTTTGGCCGCCTTCCGGCCCCATGGGTCGGGTGGGCTATGTACACGGTGGGCTCGGCGCCCCTTCTTGCCGGGTTAGGTCCTGGCTCTGCCGGCTGGGCGGCTGCGCCAGGCGGCTGCTTGTGGTTTTGGGTTAGGGGGCTGGGGTTGTTCGTGTCCTTTCCCCTCTGCGGTGCCGGCTGTAATCTTCTGGGTGGTCCGCCACCGTTGTCGGCAGGCGCGCTGTGGCCCCGTGTGTGGCCTGCGGTGCTGGTGTGTGGCGTGCTGGCGCCGCGCCTTCCAGGGTGTGCGGTGGCTGGCTTCGGTTAGTCCTTCAGGTTGGGGTCAGTTGCAATTCATCAATCGCCATATTCCACACTGTGGTCAGGAGATTGATGAAAATCACGATCAGAGGGCATCCTTGCAGGATGCCGTTCCTGGCACGCCACCAGCTCCCGAGGCATCCGGAGACCTTGAACGCCCGACGCAGCTGGGGGTACATGCCCGTCAAGGCCCGCAGGATGCCCGGCTCCATGACAAGCTTCTGCCCTAGCCTCAGGATGACAGCCTGGGGAATCAGGTGATACCACTTGACATAGTCCACGTTGACCGCAAAAAAGGGTCCATCCCTGGAGGCGGGACAGCTCAGGCAGAACTTGGGTGACTGCTGCGAGGTCCAACGCCCCGCGGGCCGGCCGGAAGCCATAGGCCCCCAGGTGGGCCCAGGCCTCCTGCCAGCGCAGGACGTCCCACAGACGGGTGCCCGCCAGGAGTTGGTACACAAGCGACAGCACAGTTAACGGCCTAGTCCCAAGTGGGCCCTGCCCCCTCGATCTTGGGATCAAGGCAGTGTGTCCTCGGGCACGCACCTCCGGCCACCGGCCCGTGACCTCAACCAGTGTAAGCAGCTCGGCCAGCCAATCCAGCAGACGGAGGGGGAGGGACCTCAAGTCCTTCACGGACCAGCTGCTGACATTTGGTGCCGTGGGGTGCTTGAACCGCAGTCCTTTGCGAAGGTACTCCCCGGTCATCGGCTTGTTCGCCAAATCGAGCTTGGGCGCTTCATCATTTATACTGTCAATCGGGCCCCATGCTGCACGAAGCAGCTCGTCCATTTCCTGGACGTTGCCTGCGGGCGTTCCATCTTGCCGAGCCAGGAAGACCACCGGTGGGGAGAGCTCCTCCTCCCGAAGCCAGCGGTACACGGCCCCCGGACGCACGCTCATCTCCTCGACGAGCCAGGCAATTGACGCAGATACGCGCTCTGCGTCCTTGCGGCGGCGCGCCCAATCCCGGACCAGGCGCTGCAGGTCGCAAATAGTGGCCTCCAGCTGCTCTGCTGCCGGGATCGGCACCTCTTCCGGCTGTGCCCGGCCTTGGAGTGCCTCGGACCGCGGCAGGCTCCGCGCCGGTACCGCTTGCATGCGGCGCCGCGCCCCCTGCCAAGCCTGCTGTACGGCCCTTGGCGGCACATGAGGACGCGGGGGGCTTTGCGTAGTGCACCAACAGCCGCATGCAGGTGCGCCAGCGGCGCAGTCTCCGGCAGGCCTGTGACTGGCTGCTACCTGGGGGACATCCGCATCCGACGCACCAGCGCACCCGTGCCCCGGCCGCGTTGTCCAGTGCTCGGCGCAGGCCTTCGCGCAACAGGCAGAAAGCAAGCAGGATCCACATGCTGCGGTTGTTTGGTGTCTAACCATTAGGGGCATGTTGTGTGGTGTTTACACCCTGTGGTGAGTCGTGCTGTATGCTGTTGTATGCTCGTTGTATGCTCGCTAGAACGTCGCCAGAACATTTCCCTAGAACGCTGCTATATAAAAAATATTAAATACTTACCAGCCCTCCCCCTGCATGTTGGAATGGCAGTTAATACATGTGTACCCACCGACATGACATCACAGAGCATACAGCAGCATACCACAGCACACACTGTAGGGTGCAAACACGACACGGCGTGCCCCAACCAGCCTAACACCCAACGAATAACCCAAGCTGCCAAACCGCCTAATTTGCCAAGCAACCAGCCACCCATTCGACCAACCGGACACCCAACCCTATTGCACGATGCCCCACCACGCCACGGCACCACAGATGACGGCATACCACACCACATGACAGCGGACTGCGCAACATGACAACACAGCACACCACGGCGCTCCCCATGCGACCACAACACACTACCCCACCGCACAGTACAACACACCACATCAGATCACACACTACCGCAGACAGCAGCACACCACAACACACAACACCACATGACACCACTTTAAACCTTACGAGACCACAACCCACCACAACACTACACGTCGTAGCATGGCATACTTGCAACTTGAAATTGCATTTTGTCACTGATATATCTTAAACGTCTAATGAAAAACTACGCGTGAGAGAAAGGAAAGAACACTTTCCCAGACCCTTGAATTCACCCCCCCCCCAATGTAGTTCTGAACACCTTCCCCTGTAAAATGCGTGACAAAAGCAAACCCCGCCCCCACGCAACGCTTGAAGCGGGGCGTCATCAAGACCATATTTCTTAAAATCCCTTTTCAAGTGCAAAACATTCAATGAGTAGTGCAGATGAAGGCCAACAAGCTTGATCAATGTATCAGAGGTCGTAAGTCCTCAATACTCCTCAGCACAAGAAATACCTGATTTACAAACAGAATTTTCAATGTAAAAAAGTACATTTAATGAATGGGAAATCCTTTATTTCTGCACAGGAGCGAGGCATCCTAAACTACAGGCATTGCGATCTGTGCCTCGGCATGTGCCCGTCAGTCCCCCTGCCAAGTCCTTGCCACAGCCACTAGGCGTCCTGCAAGGGCTGACACAAAGCCAGGGGGCATGCACAGCTACTAGTATACAAATGATTGCTGAAATGGACTGACAAGCCACAGTGCTCAGCAGTAATTTACTTATTTATACTCAAGGCGGCACCACACCCTTTGTGTATATTAGCATTAAAGGTTTCTGTACCCTGTGGGGCAGCACAGTGTTTATTCACTGCCTTTTTTTTGTGCCCTTTTGTTGTTGCTTTTGTGCCTGTTTGTGAGTTTTTCTTTTTATAATCTTCGCAGGTGGGTTTTTTCTAGTGCAGGAAATCTTTTTACCAAATGGCATGGGCAATTAGTAGAACACTTCAAGTAGGACTTTTTCAGCATTCAGTTAGTGGAAAGCCGCCCGGGAAGTTTTAGGCTAGGAGTTTAGGGCAGGATTTTGCTCAGCTGATTTTCTGTTTCAAATCGTTTAGTGCTTCCTCAAGTATTTGTTTCCATAGTCAGGTAGGTGTTTAGGAGGCGGTGCAATCCTCCCACTCAGGGGACTGTAGGCAATCCCGGGGAAAGTAGAGGGACCTTAGTTCATGATTTGAAGTCTTGGGGTACTGAGTGTACAGTACTCTGGCTGGGCAATCGTTGAAAACAGCCAAGCAGAGAAGCAAGAGTCCTGCCACGTGGGGGTGGTGGTTGTGGTGCAGGTCTGATTCACAAAAAAACAGACCTGGCTTTATTGGGCATTACTGAACTTTTCATCTCCTGATTGATTCCACTGGATTCCTGAATTCCTGGGAACAAAGAAGCATAGGAAGGAGGGTCAGAGGTAGACGTGTGAGGGCAAACAAGTATGCATGCATATATAATACAAAGAACACATGCACAAGCGTGTGCACATGGATGCACAAAACGCTTTTCTGGACGCACTCAAAAATAGTGCAAGAAAACACTACATGGGGCTGCAACACATATGTTGCTTGGGCCTCTCCCTTCTCCCACTGCGGGGTGCTACCCTCAGGCACAAATCTGCAACTCTAAATTCTCTTATAGAAAATTAACAAAGAAGAATTTTGCAATACACTCCCGTCCGGAGTGTATGTGACCATTTTGGCTCTCTCGGCCCCAGTGGCGGGGACTGAGAGTCACTGCAGGAGCACTGGCTCTGCGACGGGAATGACTCCGCAGTGGCGGAGTTTGTGAAGTACCAAATTGAGACAGCGAGTTGGGAGGGCCCAAAAATATCCTAAGTCTCCCCAAACAGTAAATAAGGGAGAAGAGCACCGGCAGATGCACGGGCGTGCTCCAGCTCCCAAACCGGAGCCAAGAATTAAAGAACAAGAGAGCCGCACTGTGACTCTGAAAAAGTCCCAGGTCTTTTTTCAGAAGTCTTTCAAAAAATGTTCCTAAGGTCAGCTAGCCTTTCAACAATGGTTAGAAACCGAGTGAGCAAAATGCTCCAAAATAAGCAAGTTTGAAATTGGACCTTTTAAATTGAAAATCCAAAAAGAAAAGGGGCGCAAATAGTTGCCACAGTAAGAGCACAAAAACAGCGCTTTATCAGCGCTAGGGGCGCTAGGTGTCTGACCAATTTTTTCCATCAAGCTCATTTGAGCTAGATTCAGCACAAAAAAAAACTTCCACGGCACTGACAAAGAACACAAGGCAAGGGCCATGCCAGCATTTCAGCCTAAGCACAAGGCTCAGGGGAGGCGCGCGTCAACCTAGGTTTGCAGCGCAACGTTGGTCCCACCAGAGGCTGTGGTAGCGAACCTGACACGAAGTGAAGGTGAGCTCAGTCTGAAATCAGGTAATGCAGTGGGAAACGGCCATGCCTGTGGCACTGCATTTGTTCAAGCGCGCACGAACACACGCGATAGACTACACATGACCTTAAGTGCTCTCTGTCCCAAGAGCTCCTTCAATGAGCGTTGTGGCTGCGCTCCTTGGCTCATTCACCTACCGCTACGATAAGCCTACCTCAGATCTTCTGGGGCACTCAAGTGGTGCACACATGGGCATTCGGCAGGGTGCGCTCTGAGACTCTAGTTGTAAGTTGCGGCGTGCCTGATAGCATCCGCGAAGAATTCTCCTCCTGGTTGCGGTTTTCAGCACCGCGGGTGGCTTGTCAAATTCTTGAACTCGCGAATGCAACAAGCACCGCACTTGCCCCTGCAGTTGCCAGTGAGCAAGTCGCCTTAGAGCTGTCATCATACTGCCATTCACCACGGACTACAAGCTCCCTCCTCGCAAGCCAGGCCTGATACGTTTCAAATGGCATTGTTGAATGGGCACCCCAAATGTTTTGCAGTTTCGAAATCCCAAATTCTTCATAGCGCTCAATGTCAAGGCGATGCCAGTCATTTAGAGCCTCTGATATACTTACTTCACCGCTCGCCACCAGCCTTTGCAAACATCGGACATTGATCTTATGTAGACTCGGCAACTTCTTGCTCATAGTGGCACTGCCTGTCCAAGGTGCCTTGGAACGCAAAAATGACGACTTTGTATAGGGCGCCTAACTGCCCTTCTACAGAGGGACAAAATCTGGTAATCCAAACTGTATTCCTTAAAATTCCTTTTCAAGTCCAAAACATGCAATGAGGAGTGCAGCTGCAGGCCAACAGTCGTGATCAATGTTGCAGAGTTAATCAATCCTCCATAGTCCTCAGCATACCAAATCCCTGATTTACAAACAGAATTTTCAGCGAAAAAAAGTACTTTTCATGTACCGAAAATCCTTTATTTCCGCACACGCGCGACACATCTTAAGCTACAGGCATCGCGATCTCCGCCTGGGCATGTGCACGTCAGTCCCCTTCCCAAGTCCTTGCCGCATCCACTAGGCCACCTGCAAGGGCTGATACAATCCGCGGGGGCATGCACACCTGCTACTATACAAACGCTTGCTAAAATGGAGTGAGATCTTGTACACTCAGTACCCTGACACCTGAAGTGCAGAACTAGGGTCCCCCTAATTTCTCTGGGATTACCTTCACTCTCCTGAGTGGAGGGTTGCACTGCATCCTGAAAACCTAGCTGACTATAGGCAAGAATGCTTGAGAAGGTACCAAAAGTTTCCAAACGGAAAATCACCGAAGCAAAATCGTCAGAAACCGTCAGGCCCGTGACTCTCCATTTGTTCAAGCGCGCATGAGCACACAGAACACAATACACATGACTTCAACTGCTATCTGTCCCAGAGGCCTCTTTGCTGAGCGTTGACACTGCGCTCCTTGGCTGAGCGCTCTTTTGGCCATCTCTACGATGAGCCCAGCTCAGGTCTTCTTGGGCACTCAAGTGGTGCACACAAAGGCACTGGGCAGGATGCGCTCTAAGACTCTACTGGTGGGTTGCGGTGTGCCCCAAAGCAGCCGCGAGGAACTCTCCTTCTGGTTGCGGTGTTCGGCACCCTAGGTGGCCTGTCAAAATCTTCGACCGCCTTAGCGACGACCGGTCCGGCTAATGCATCACGCACCGCACCTGCCCCTGCAGTCGCCACTCGGCAAGCCGCCTCAGTGTAATCGGTCCGTTGGTTTGACGATCAGTGCAGGCTTTTGCAGTGGAAGGCAAAGCAGAATAAATTTATTATTGTTAACATTATGTAAAATGTTGGCTTAAGCGATATGCCAAATTCCCTTCGAAATGGCAGCTTAGAATTAGCTCAGCTGCTGCCGAGAGCAACAAAGGAGAAAGCCGCAGCAGGCCAGATGACGACGCATCAATCATTTGCGATGAAGAAGACAGAACAGAAGTAGAGAGTTTTTTTTGTTTGTTTTGGCTGATGAGTAGTAGTTACTGAGTGTCTCTTTTGATCTGCACCATTTGTTTGCTTTGCAGAACAAATAGCTCAAAGCTGATGAACGCCTTGAGAATTCCGGCGTCAATGATCCTCCTCAATGATCTTGTGTTTGCGTTGCCGAACGAGGACACTGAGGGAAGTGAATTTAGGATGTACTGATGGATTTATGGACTCAAAATGGACACGCCGGAGTCCGCATGGGATTCGGTCTACACAGGCCGTTTTTGAAAGTCTGTGCATCAAGTAGTTTATTACACTCAGCTGTGTCATCATGCGGCCATTCACCACAGAGCACCAGCTCCTTCCTCGTGAGATGGTCCTCAATAGTTTCGAACGGCGTGGTTGAATCGGCAGCCCAAATATTTTGCCGTTTCGAAATCCCATATTCCTCGTAGCGCTGAATGTCATGGGGATTGCATTTCTTCAGACCCTCTGATTCACTTACTTCTCCGTTCCCCACCAGCCTTTGCAGCTGCCCAGCATTGATGTTGTGTAGACTCGGCAACGTCTTGCTCATAGTGGCACTGCCTGTCCAAGTTGCTTGGGAACGTAAAAACAACAACTTCGTATAGGGCGCCAAACTGCAGTTCTGCAGAGGTACGAACTCTCGCAATCCGACGCAGCAGCGCACCTCCAGCTAGAAGCAGTCCGCAGAGCAGCGGCCCAAATGCTACACCGCAAACACCTCCTGTTGGCACAGACGGAGCAACTCACCAACCCCACCACCAGGGAACACATGCAGCGTCTCATCCATTACCATGCCGTGCATGACCCAGACGTCCACTAATCCACTCCGCGCCCCGCACACGCCCCCCATCTCCATCCGCAGGCCTCCAAGACACCGACAAAGCACCCCAGAGCCCAGGTCTCACCCACGAAGCCACCCGGCACCGCCCACGCCGGCCGAGCCCAACCAGGGTCCTGCATACGTCGACGTGGACGCCCAGGACCCCGGCAACCCACCTAGCCCACCCCCCCACGGACCCGGAGCACCCCCCCCTCACACGGACCACCATGCGCGACCCCGACCTCCCCCGAGCAACCCTCCAGGGCAGGGCCCTGAGCACTCCCCTGGGCTGGTACCGCCTACAAGTGAGGTGGACCAAGCTCACCGTCAAAGCCCTCCGGGACCTGACCACCCCAGGCAACGGCCTCCACCAGACCATCGTAGACCTCGTGCTCTGGCGAACCAGCCGACACGCCCAAAGCCAGCACGTCTGGATCCCCCCCATCGAGTGGGGCCAGGCCCTGACACACGACACCGACACCAATGTCACACGTCAAGGGACCAGACGCCTACGACGAGCCCCAGCGGAGAGGGACCACCTAGCGGACCCGAACCACCCGGAGCAATGGGAACAGCCCACCGCACCAACCCGCGACACCGCCCTCGGCGCTGCCGTCCTCCGCACCCATGACAACGACCTCCCTCCCCCACCTACAGACAGTGACAACCCCCCGCCGGAGGTCTGGTGTACAGTCCTCGAGCGCGGGCACTACTACGTAGTGGCCGCTACAGCTACGTCCCCCGGCCCGCGATGGCTCGTCAAAGGGAGGGACACCATGCTCGCCCCAGGGACCCCCCCACCAGGGGCAGTAGGGGACCCCAACAGCCCTCACAGGGTCCTCAGGGGCGTCCTCCAGCCGGGGGACAAACCCCCAGCCCGCACCCTGGCCCAAGTCACCTCAGGGCGGGCAGGCTACTACCTGGAACTGGCCATGCTCTGCCTGGCCCAATGGGTCCAGTACCGCTGGCCATCCACGGGGACCGAGCCCTGGATTTGGGCCATCCCCACCGCCCACACACAAATCGAGGCAGGCCCAGACACGTGAAAGGACCCCCCCCCCGACAACAACACTCCCTCATCTGCGGGTACCACGCCGTCCACAGGGTCTTCTGCCGCGCGGGTCTTAGCCCAGAGCTAGCATACCCTCTTCCCACCACTGACCAAGAGGTGCACCAAATACGCAAGCTCATCTGTGAAATCCTAGCCGCGGCTGCGGAAGACGGCAAGCTTCTCCTCAGACCCGCCCGGCCTAAAATTGACCACACGAGCGCGCCGCTGCGAGCGGACACATACACCGACACAGCACATCCCCCCGCGCAATCCCCGCCCATGCCCCTCCCCCCTCGCTGCCCACCCGGAGGCCCACACACGCCCACCATTGCGCGCACCCCCGGGCCCCGCGACACGGGCCTCCCCCACCCGCCCAAACAACAGCACACGCCCGACACCGACCAACCCGCCGGACACCCCTCACCATCCTCCACACCCCACTACCCGCACACACCCACCGAGGGGAGCTCCACGCCCAACGGCACACCCACCCCGCCCAGTGGCCCGCACACGCCCCCCGTGCACACCCCAGAACACCCAGGCCAAGCCCCCCCGGCCCCCGAATGCAGGCTGTGTGAACTGTTCCCCCCCCGCGGACGCCAACCCACACAGCCTCACACATTGCAGGACCCCGGCCCAGCCAAGCCCAGAAGGAGAAGACCAGACCCCCGCGCCTCCCTTCCCCACCGCTGCCAACCAAATCGGCCCGCCAGGCCGCCAGGTCACGGCCCGGCCCCCCCCGCCAGCCATCCCCAACCTACAGTCTGAGGACATGCCCTCCATCCTCCCCGCCGTGGCAGCAGCAGAAGCCGCCGCCCACAAACCGGCGACCGCCCGCATAACAGCCTATCCCACATCCCCCAAAACCACCACTTCCTCCTCGTCCTGTGCCTCATCGACGTCCTCCACCTCATCCTGCAACCCCCCCCTCCCCGCCGACCTCATCCACAAGGCCACGGCAAAAGCGGAAGCTGCGGCCGCACGCCAGACTACCAGGGACCCCCCGACCCCCACAACGGGTGACCCAGGCACCCCAGCAGCACACCGGGAAACCCCCCCAGCCGGCATCGGCGTCCTCAATCCTCCACACCGAGGTCCTTCTCAACCTCGAACCGGACCCCTAACCAAAACCCGAACCCAAACCTAAGCCGGCGCCAGAACAAGCGCACGACCAGCAACAGCACCACCACCAACACCACCCCACGCAGCCCACAACACCACAAACGCAACGACAAAAAAACCCAAGCGACACCGCCCTAACGCAAACCCTAACCCAAGCCAGGACCCCCCACCCACCACAACCCACGCCCCCCTCCAACCAGCAGCCGCCGCCACCACAGAGGCGGCCACCCAACACGACCCCGTCCAAACCCTCGTCAACATTGCCACTCCAAGCGCCCCATCATCCATCCCCCACAAACCACCACTGCCGCCGGCCAGACCGACCCAGGGACGTGGGACCCCTCAACCGCAATCACCGTTAAGCCCGCTCCCCGGCCCACCCCCGCCGCCCACCAAGCAGTACGGCCCCAGGGACTACACACGATGCCCCACCTCCCACCCCCAACAGGGAGACCGGAATATCCAGAAGGGGTCCTAGGGCCATACTCGCAGCACCATCCCCACCACTACCAGCGCCACCACCACCAGCGGCCCCACCACCACCACCACCAACACCACCCCCACCAACACCACTGCGCACCACCCTACCCCACCTGGCCACAGCCGCCCGTGCACGAGCAGCACCAGCGTATGGGATGGCAGCCACCGGGCGCTCCACCCCAATACCCCACCTACCACCAGGGGCCAACCCCACCCAAACCAGGCACCGTATCCCTCCGCCACCACGTCCACGCCAAAGGGGGCCCCCGGGCCCAACCCCACCAGGGACACTCACTCGACCCGTACCACCAGCCGCTGCTGCCAGCGCACCCCTACGTGGCTGATCAATGGAGAGCGGGGGACTCCCCCCCCCCCCCCCAGTACCTGGCAGAGCCGCGCGAGGCCCCCCATGACCCGCCGACACCTCCTGACTGGCCCGACTCGAGCGACGAGGCCCGGTCCCGCAAATGGCAGCGCTCCCGCTCCCCCCCCGCACGGCGCACCCACCCCAGGCGCTCACGCTCCCCACACCGCCATCGCGCCTCAACCACCCAATCGCGCTGCTCCCGCTCCCCAAGGCGCCACCACGACCCCCCGGGGCCCTGCTCTAGCTGCTCTCGCTCCCCCAGGCGCCACCACGCGCGCCACCGCCGCCCCATGTCCACCACTCCCTCTCCTCACAAGCCCCACCAGGCTTCCCGTTCCCCCCTCCCCCCGTACACGACCCCCACCCCCAGTACCCACCACCGCCGCTCCCGCTCCCCAGGGAGCCGCTCAGCACACCACCGCCGCCCCATGTCCACCACCCCCTACCCCCACGGGCCCCAACGGGCTCCCCGTTCCCCCCGTCGCCCGTACCCGTCCTCCACCCCCAGTGCCCGCCATGGCCGCTCCCGCTCCCCCAGGCGCCTCCACGCCCGCCACCGCCGCATGTCCACGTCCTCCTCCCGCCACTCCAGGACCTCGAGCTCGGACCCCTCCCCCCCCCAGGCCCCCGCCCACCTCGCCTGGTGGTCTGCCTCCGCTTTTGCAGGAGCTCTGCCGCTGGGTGAAGTGGGCCAGGGGAGCGGGAAGGCAAGAAGGGGTGCACATGGTGCACACCTTCGAGGAGGTCCGCACTCACACCCCCGACGACCCCAACGAGGCCGCCCCGGAGGCCATCATGCCGCAGGCGGCATGGGAGGCCTTCCTCCGGGACGCGGTCCAGGGCCTGCGCCCCCCCTACACCCCCCGAGCCCTCCGCAAATGGCTCCAGGCCACCAACCCCCAGGCCTGGGCCATCGGCACCCCCCTTCCAGCCCACAACCACCACACCGGGAAGGGAAAGGGCACGGGCAAGGGGAGGGCAAGGGGCAGAGAGGGACACTCCCGCAAGGGGGCACGGAAGCGCCCAAGGTGACAGGGAGGCGCCCATAGGGACAAGGCACCGGGAGCGACACAACGTGAGGGCTGGAAACCACCCAAGGGCCAGGAAGGGGAGGGAACATGGACCGGGACGCAGAGAAAGAGGACATCACTGCGGGCACCAGGACCCACACGCAAGAAGGGCATACGGCGACGGAGGGACCAGCGCCCCCCCACCCCCAGCGGACGCCGCACGACCCCCGGGGGCGCACGCCTCCAACACACGCCGTCGAAGCACGAATCGGGCGCCATACAGATCACACCGGCACAGGCCCACAAGCCACCGGAAACCAAACAGGGGATGGAGGGCACACCTGCACGGGGAGACCGGCCTACACCCACAGAGGGAGCAACTGGGAACACTGCTGCGCAGCCGACCACCACGCCCTCACCTCCAGGCGATGACTCCGGCCACCGCAAGGGCCACCTCACAAGCACCGGAAGAGGAAGAAGGCACGGCCAAAGCACCCAGGGCTAGGGACCGGGACACCCAGAGGACACGGGATCACGGCACAGGCCCCCAGGGAGGGCAACCCCACGGACACCTACCCGACCGAACAGACAGAGCGGCACACCCAGACCCCCAAAGCACGGACCCAGCGAGACACCCACACCTGACCGCACCCCCCCGCCACCAACCAGCCACGCTCCGACCCGCACTCCCCGACACGACAGGGGCCAGACTAACCTCCACCACGGCACAACACGAGGCAGCACAGCACACCGCACCGCAGCGCACCACAGTGCAACACAACACGACAAGGCATCCAAAAGCACAACACGCCACAGCACGACGAGACACGACACGGCACAGAGCGGCACACCACGGCACGGCACGGCGCAACACGGTGGGGCCCAGCAGGGCGGACCGCAACACAGCACGGACCAACAAGCCGCAGCACGTCAGAACACGGCACCACACAGCACGGCGCTTCACAGCACACCACAACACCAAGCAAGGGACCCTAACCGAGGGTCCAACCAAATCAAGCCACCGCACACCCCGGAAGGAGCCGCATCAGCCCGTGACACACCGGCAAAGGGCGACCGTACGCCCGGCGACAACAGTCGTGGTCCACCCACACAAGCCGCCGCCAGAAAGTTACAACCGGCACCGCGGACACAAAAAGACATGGCTAACCCAGGGCCACACGTAGCCGCCTGGCGCATCCGCCCACCCGGCAGAGCCAGAACCTAACAGGGCAGGAAGGGGCGCCGGGCTTAACGTGTACATAACCCACCCGACCCATGGGGCCGGGGCACGGCCTGGCAAAACGCAACCACCAACAGCAACCCGGAAAGCCACACAGAATGCCGACCAGTGCGTGCGCCAGCCTAGGAAAGGCAGAGGGAGGAACAGGCAGACCCCCCCCTGAAGAAAACAGGGGGGGGGGGGCGCGAGAAGGGCCAAGAGCCACCACGCCACCCACCAGCACCACAAGAGGCGGCCAAACCCCCCGGCCAAACGGCACCGAAGACAGCACCCCCGAAAGGGTCGCCGGGGAACCACCCAGCCAAAACCAGCAACACAAAGCCGAGGGCAGCGGCCCATAGGGAGAAGGGACACCCAAAACACGCGGACACACATCACGCTGGGACGGAAAAAAAAAACAGCAAACAACGCGGCCCGGAAGAGAAGGGGTTGGGGGACAGAGACCACGGGACCCAAGACCCGGACAACCAGCAACCGACACCACAAAGCCCCCCCAAGAAAAAATCAAAGGGGAGGGGTGGGGGCAAACCCCACCAACGGCAACACCCGCACACCCCCAAGCCACAGGCGGCCCCCTGAGAAGGGCAGGGGCAAGCGAGGCACACGCACGACTCCACGCACACCCCAACACCCCAACCAAGAGGAATGGGGCGCAGCCGAAACCCGAGCCCAGCACACACGCCCACACAGCACACCCCACCCACGAAAAGCCGGGTACAAGCGGGGCGCACGCACACACACACACACACACGCCCCAACACCCCTGCCAGGAGTGTCGGGGCGCAGCAGCAACCCAGGCCCATATGCACCCCCCCGCACCGCACCCCTAACCAGGAGGTGCCGGAGACCACGCAGGACGGGAACACAAGCATACACACACCCCAACACCTCCCACAGGAGAGGCGCGGCGCAGCCGAAACCCGGACCGCAACACACACGCCCACACCGCACACCAGAACTAAAAACCGCGGCGAGCAGGAGGAGCGCGCACACAGCCACGCACGTCCCAAAACCCTAACCAGGACACTTGGGGTGCAGGCCCAAACACAAGCCCAACCGCAAACACCGCGAACCCCAGCAGGGAAGAGAGGGGCGAAACCACAAACCGTACCCAACCACACCCACCCAAGACCCCAGCCAGGGTTGGCTGGGTTACCGAAACCCAAACGCAAGCGCAACCCGGACCCACAAACACCACACAACAGTAAGAAAACCCAGTGTCCATAGCCCGGGCACTGAGGCAGCCCGTGCCATGCAGGTGACCCGGCCAACCAAGATCCGGAGCCCGGGGGTAAGGCTGCATCCTAAGGCCTGCGCTGCTTCGGGAATCGAGGCGGAGCGTGCGACACCCAAGGACCTCGGAACCCCAGTGCCAAGAACATGCATGCATGCCTTGGGAACGGGATACGGCAGGAAGTCCGGTGAACCTCTATGGTTCCTCCGAAAGGAGGGAACGTGCGCAAGCACGGGGGCACACCCTCCGGGCGAGACAAGCACGTCACGCTGGCGGCGATCAGCCCTCCTGGTTTTGCCCAGGGCCGCTTTGTTGGGGCCCACCAGTCTGGTCGAGCGGGATGTAAGACGCCTCCCCTCTTCAAGCGCGGAGCCTCCTCCTGTTCGTCACAGCGGCAACGCCAGCGGGAACCATGGGGCGCCTCTCCACGACCGAGTGCACCTACCAACATACCTACCTACCTACCTCGTAATCCGAGCTGTATTTCTTCAAATCCCTTTTCAAGTTCAAAACATGCAATGAAGAGTGCAGCTGAAGGCCAGCAATCTTGAGGAATGTTTCAGAGTTAATGCATCCTCTATAGTATCCAGCATAACAGATCCCTGATTTACAAACAGAGGTTCCAATGTAAAACACCACTTTTGATGAATGGAAAATCCTCTATTTCTGCACACGCGCGACACGTCCTAAGCTACAGGCATCGCGATCTCCGCCTGAGCATGTGCCCGTCAGTCCCCCCGCCAAGTCCTTGCCGCCTCCAATAGGTCACCTGCAAGGGCTGACACAAACCGAGACGGCATGCACAGCTACTACTAAACAAAAGTCTGCTGAAATGGACTCCAATATTGTACACTCAGTACCCGGAGACCTGAAGTCCAGAAGGAAGATCCCTCTACTTTCTCCGGGATTACCTTCTCTATCCTGAGTAGGAGATTGCACTGCCTCCTATCAACCCAGCTGTCTATGGAAAAAAAAACTTCAGAGAGCACTAAAAGTTATGAAACAGAAAATTACCTCAGAGAAATCGTGCTGTAAACTCCTGGCACAAAGCTTAGTGGGGCAGTTTACGGCTAACTGAATTCCAAAAGAGTCCTACATATTATGTTCTACTAATTGTTCATGCCATCTGGTCCAAAAACTTCCTGAACCAGAAAAAAGCTGGCTCAGAAGTTTCGAAAAAGAAGACCTCACAAACAGTCACAGGAGCAGCAACAACAGGGCACAAAAGAAAGACAGTGAATAAACACTGTGCTGCCCCACAGGGTACCGAAACCTTTAATGCTAATACACACAAACCTTTTGCTGCCGCCCTGAGTATAAATAAGTTACATTACTGCTGAGCATCGTGGTTTGTCAGTACTCCGGCTATGAAATCCGGAAAATCAGCAGAGCACAAAGGCAAGAGTCCTGACACGTGGGGAGAATGGTGGTGCAGAACTGACTAAAAAAACAGACCTGGCTTTACTAGGCATTACTGATCTTCTCATCTCCTGATTGATTCCACGGGATTCCTGAATTCCTGAGAACAAAGAAGCAAAGGAAGGAGGGTAAGAGATGGTTAGAGCAATCAAGTATACATGCATATATAATGCAAACAACACATGCACAAGCGTGTGCACATGGATGCGTAAGACGGTTTTCTTGGCACCCACAAAAAATCGGGCAGGCAAACAGTACATGGGGCTGCAGCACATATGTTGTCGCGGCCTGTCCCCCCTGCCACTGTGGGGTGCTACCCTCAGACAAAAAATTGCGCCCCAAAATTCTCTTGTAGAAAATTAACAGAGGAGAATTTTCCAATACACTCTGGCCTAGAGTGTATGTGACCACTGGGGCTCTCTCGCCCCCAGTGGCTGGGACTGAGAGTCAGTGCAGGAGCAGTGGCTCTGCAATGAGAACGATTCCGCAGTGGCAGAGTTTGTGAAGTCCCGAGGTAGGAGAGTGAGTGGGGACGGTACAAAAAAATGGTAAGTTTCCCCAAAGAGTGAATAATGGACAAGAGGACCGGCAGATGCCCGGGCGTGACCTAGCTGCCAAACAGGAGCAAAGGTTAAGGACCAAGACAGCAGCACTGTGACTGCAAAAAACCAGAAGTCTGTTTTCAGAAGTCCTACAAAAAGTATTCCTAGTGTCAGCTAGCCTTTCAACCATGGTTAGAAACCAGGTGCACAAAATGCTGCAAAATGGGCAAGTGTAAAACTTGACCTTTTGGATGCAAAATACAAAAACAAAACCAAAGGCGCAAATAGGTCCCACCTGAATAGCACAAAAACAGTGCTCTTTCAGTGCTAGAGGCTGGGTGTCTAACGCGTCTTTTCCATCAAGCTCATTTGAGCTACATTCAGCACAAAACAAAACTTCCACAGCACTGACAAACAACAAAAGGCAAGGGCCATGCCAGCCTTCCAGCCCTCAGCACAAGGCTCAGGGGATGCGCGCGTCAACCTAGGTTTGCAGCGCAACGTTGGTCCCACCAGAGGCTGTGGTAGCGAACCTGACACGAAGTGAAGATGAGCGGAGTCTGAAATCAGGTGATGCAATTGTGCACTGCCATGCCTGTGGCTGTCCATTTGTTCAAGCGCGCACCACCACACAAAACACACTAGACATGACCTTAACTGCTCTCTGTCCCAAACGCTCCTTTGCCGAGCATTGAGGCTGCGCTCTTTGGCCTAGCTCTTCTTCCCCCGAGGCTACCATAAGCCCAGCTCATGTCCTCTTAGGCACTCCAGAGGTGCACACATGGGCACTCAGCAGGGTGCGCTCTGAGACTCTACTCGTAGGTTGCGGCGTGTCCGATAGCAGCCGCACTAAATTCTCTTTCTGGTTGTGGTGTTCGGCGCCGTAGGTGGCTCGTCGAATTCTCGGACAGCCTTAGTGGCGACCGATCCGGCCAATGCAACAATCGACGCACTTGCCAGCGCAGTTGCCACCGAGCAAGCTGCCCCAGCCCTGTCATCATACTGCCATTCGCCACGGACCACCAGCGCCATTCTCGCAAGTCGGGCGTCAAACATTTCGAACGGCATAGTGGAAACGGGAGCTTGAATATTTTTCTCCTCGAAAATCCCATCTTTCTTGTAGCGCTGAATGTCACCGGTTACCATTCCTTCAGATCCTCTGGTTCACTTACCTCTCCGTTCGGCAACAGCCTTCGCAGACGTTGGGCATTGATGTTCTGTAGCCTCGGCAACGTCTCGCTCTTAGTGGCACTGCCTGTCCAAGGTGCTTGGAAATGCAAAACCGACAGCTTTGTATAAGTCGCCTAACAGTCGTTCTACAGAGGTATGAACTATCGCAATCCAAACTGTATTTCTTAAAATTCTTTTTTCAAGTCCAAAACATGCAATGAGGAGTGCAGCTTAAGGCCAACAGTCTTGATCAATGTATCAGAGTTCGCAAATCCACCGTATTCCTCAGCATAACCAATCTCCGATTTACAAATGGAATTTTCAATGTAATAGGATACTTTTCATGAATGGTAAATCCTTCATTCCTGCACACGCACGATGCGTCTTAAGCTACCGGCATTGCGATCTCTGCCTCCGCATGCTTAGGCGGCTCAAGTTGCATGGTAGAAAACGATAGAAAGTGCCCGAAATACCGGGCCTCAAAAAACCCCCGAAAAACCATTCTTTGGCTTGCAAAAAATCACGTTGTTTCTGAAACACCAAGAAGACTCTTATGTAAGGAATTTGTGCCCTTGGTTTCGGTCCCGATGGGTCCCAAAAATATATTTTCCCCGGTAATGAATTGTTCCTTGTGCGAGGCCTCGCACATAGGACAGTCCATTGCCCCTCCAAAGCCACGTAATGATGGTAGAATTTTTGAAACAAGCAGGCACCTACACTGGAGTGACATTACAGGCACCCTTGACTTGATCGTATTGTACCATATATTTATGCGGGCGTACATTCAGCGCTGTAAACAAGCCTTGCATATCTAATTGATGACTCAAGAAATCATTTCTACTGTTGTTTCGTTCCTAACAAAATGAGCACTTGCGTTGGAGGTGTTACGCAGAGTGCATCCTTCAGCATTTCTGATGATGCACACCTGCCGAAACGTGTGGGGAGTGTCAAGCAAAAAACTGAATATCAGTCGTGGCACATGAAGCATCTCCGCTCAACAGATGACGCCGAGCTGCACAGGGACCACCCTTGCAGCTTTGGCCGAAGAAAAATTGATCCCCCCGCTCTTGACTATGAATCAAAGTAATTTGTGCAAAGAAAATAGAAATTCGCCATACGTGGTACTTTTTGTAGCGTGTTTTTTGGCAAAAAAATTGTTTCTGTGGAGGGTAAAATGCAATGTACTGCAAACCACACCAGTATTCAAGATGATGTCCGATACCTGGCGAAAGAAGGTGCCCTGGGGGAAGCAGTCTGCCAAGCGCAGGGGCTGACCAAGCCAAAGAAGAGTATTTCTGCCTCCGGGGATGCCGGCTTCTGTGAAACTTCAATGACTGAATGATAGTTTAGGTACTCGTTGCTTCAGTGAAGTCTGTGTACGAGTGCTATCAGATGAGAACCCATCAGACTGGTACAAAAAAAATATTTTTTTTTGCTTCTTTTTGCGCAAGGCCTCGCTTGTGAGGACTGCAATGCAGTCCCAGAACTTAAAACTCACAACCTATAACTCTTTTTTCGGGCAAGCAAATCAGAAATCAAACGGTGGGGTGGGTGGCAATACCACGCGGCCCTGAAGCCTTCTTCCCAAAGGAAACTAAATCGGTTGAGGTTTGGGGTTTATTACTTTATGCGCGAGGCCTCGCGCATGGGGCAGCCCTTGAAACACCTGTTGCATATGATTTATGTGATTTGCACTGATATTTAATCCTCCATGCTTCTGTTTGAATGTTCTTTGGTCTTGATTGCGCGTGGCCTCGCGCATAGAATCGAACTATAATTGCTTTTTCCTGCTGTACAATTAACATGAAGAACAAAATTTGATGTTGCAATCATTTGTTCTGCAGACCATGTTCATCCCAAAAACAAGGGGAACGCAAAATGCATTTATTGGTTAGCTTCCGCTACAAGGACATCATTTTCCACTGAAATAATAACTCTTTTTTTGTTTTCGTCTTTCCAAAATAAGGCACTGAATGGCACAAATGGCAAGAAAGATACCTTTTTCGGACTAACATTGTGTTTTCAAAAAACAGAGCCTGTGAAAAACTATGTTTTTGCATGGTCCAGATTGGGTGCATTTTGTGTGATTTTGATCATGCAACTTGGGCCGCCTAAGGCATGCGCCCATCACAGGGGGGCAGGCCCACAGTCTCCGTGCTGAATTCAAAATGTGTGTGAGCATAGTTGTGTGTGTGTGTGTGTCTCTGTGTGAACAGATATGACTAGACACGTACCAAATGCGATGGTTTCATCTGTCTATGCGTCATGGAAATCCCCCCCTTCCGACATTGGTGTCCTTCACTTGCGAAATGTGTGTGCATCTTTTAGTTCTAGGATTGTTCTAGCGAAGCATTCTAGCGACGTTGTAGCGCCGTTCCAGCGAGGCGGTGCTGGAATGGCGCCAGAACGTCGCTAGAAAGGGTTTTGTACTTGTTGAAATTTCAGGTGAAAAGTGTCTTTTTCTGAAAAAAGAGGGCAACCAGGGCAACCAGTACGTTGTTTTGTTCTTGCCTTCTAGCGCCATCTAGGCTGGAACAGGATTGGGTCTTCTAGCATGTACCAAGGTTAGTACTCTGCGTTCTAGGGAATTGGCATGTAGTCTCTGGTCGTGCCTCTCTCTCTTGCCCATTTGTTCTCCGCGTTCTGAGCATTCTGCACATGTTAGATAGCGTGTGTCAAGCGTTTGTCTTGTTCTGCAGCACCAGATCAAAAGACGGGCTGAGGAGTAGTCAAAGGTGCCCCCGCCAAGTGATCCATTTCAGCCAAAGGAGCGGAAGGCAGGCCAGAAAGCAGTAGAGGAGCATAAGGTTCGGAATTGGTTTCATGCCAAAATAACCGATTGTTTCCAATTATTTCCATAAAAATAACCAATTATTCTGATTATATGACATAAAAATAATCCGTCATTTTCGATTGTTGTCTCTACAAAATGCAATTATTGCCGAAAAGCCGTGAACCTTTACCTAGGAATAGTAAACAGGAGAATGGAGGTAAAAGACATGCTAAACCTTTGATGTTTATCCCAAATTGCCTGTGACTTTGCAAAATCCTCTGGTTTGTGATAAGAAACATTTCATGGTATATCAACGAAACATTTCTTTTTCATACATAACTTGTCCGATTAATTGGTTCATACCAGTTTTCAAAATAATCAGTTTTACCGTTTATCTGTCACATTTGACCCAATTAATCCAATTAATCCGATTATCCGATTAATTGATAAAACCGATTCCAAACGTTAGAGGAGCGGCAGAACAAGGAAGCTGGGCTGCTGCCAGAAAGGGAGAACGCTCGGGCAGTGAAGAGCAATGTGCAGCTGCAACAGCAGCCACCTAAGGAGGCGGCAATGCAGGGGGGGAGGTGCAAGAGGACATGGTGTTCATGCACTGTGCACCACAGTCCACGCAAGGCACCGCTCACAGGCGCCATCATTCATCCGAATGTTCAAGTAGAATTGGCAAAGAAAGAAATAAAGGAGGAAAACAGACCGGGCTCAGCAGGGCCCAAATGGAAGCGCCTGCTGCGGATGCCACCACTCTGAGGTTGGCTGTGAGTGTGCATGCTGTGCCAGTGACAATGGCACCCAAAATAATAGGGGTTGTGAAGTCTGCCAGCCACGTGCCTCATCGGTGTTCGGCCAGTAATCCCCATGCGCATCCCCACTCCCATCCCTATCAGAAAAATGTATGTTTGCCAGTAAGCTGTCTGGTAAAAGGTCCCTACCAGGACCGGCCCCTGCTGTACCCCTTCCACCATTTCCTGTCACTCCTATGGTCTTGCTTCTCACCAGGTTCTGCATGATCTTGCCCTATCCGGCACAATTTCCCACAAAAAATAGTAAAATATGGCTCCTTCACACAAATCCTGATCCCTTGCAAAAACCAACTCCCAAGTACAATAGCTCAAATCCAAATTATCCACACTGAGGGCTTCCAAGGGTGTTTGAGGTCTCGCGTTGACACTCAACAACTTCTTCCAACACGCCGGTCGTCTCACGGTGCACACGGAGACACGGGCGTTGGGCATGTACATAGAATTGCACCAAAATCAATAAAGAAGCCCTGAAAATGGCATATGAACACAAATCAAGCAAAATTGGGGAAATATGGAAACATACACATTCACAGCCATAGACCCTCATTCCCTGGACTCAAGACCTTCCCTTGACTCGCCAACATGATGCCCTGAACCAAGTCAAATAAGATGGCTAAATGCCATGTGTCAAAAGTCACTACACGAACCCCTAAAATGTGTTCACTCCCAAGCCTCTACATCCTAGCCCAAAAGGGGAGGTGGCGTGTCATGGCCTAGAGTGGCACTCAGGACCATGCCCTCCCCTGACTTGGAGTTGGAGTCGATTGGGCTTGGAGAATTGCCCCATGAAGATGACCTCACAACATAGCAAAATTAGGCAAATCACACCATAGTGCCCAAAATTCAATTATACTTAAAAATGCATACGGCAAATATTCAAGTGCTCCATGCATGGGTCAAACCTGAGAGTAAGATACAAAGGTGATATAGACCAAAGGTCCATGCCCAAGAATATCCCAACATTGGCTCCCAAACCCCTCCGGATATATACATGCCATGCTTCACAAGTCAACTCACGAATTTGAGACCTAATTCTGTGAGGCCTTGTGTGCCACGCCAAAGTGACCACGTGATCCGGCATATGGTGAGGTGCAACACCGAAGCATATGCTAACATATAAGCAACATACCATAGTTCACAGATCTCTAGGCACTTTACTGTTAGCCGACCAGTTGAGCACATAAAATACAGACATGAGCATAAAATGAGGTCAAAAAACATGCAAAGGTTGCTAAGTTCAAGATAATCACAATAGTATATAACTCCGCTCACCCATGGTATCAACATATGGTTCCAAGCACAATTGCTTGGGACCATTTGCGAACAATTCCCCCACTTGGATCCCCACATGGACGCATAGGGACACCTTCGAGCCTCCTCACGACGCGCACCATGAAAATGGGAAAATTGATAATGGCGCTTGTGGGTCTCTCCGTAAGCCTTCCCACATGCATTACATGTGCGGTAGACTTAGTCTAGCGCTATGCAGCACACCATTAGGACATGGGCAAAGCCTTTGCCACGTCCGACTCTATGTATCTTCCTACAACCGGGGATATATAAAATGGGCGTGAGCATAGCGAAGCACATACCATGCATATCACACATACTCTCAAGAATGGCTCCAACCATGGTATGTCATGACCCTCCATGGCCATAACTTCACGTTAAAAATACGTAGGAACCCAAGGAAAGTTTCTATGCAACACCAACACTCATGCGGTACACTCGAAAGTCGCATTAAAATATTCGGTTGCATGGTCCAAGAGTTCTAAATCACTTTCTACCCTCTTGACCATTATCCGTTACTACACCGGGCATGTGTACACAACAAAGGCGTTTGGCGCTTCCTAAATTAAGTTGAGACCAAGGCGATTCCAGGCCATATCTCCAAATTGAAATTCCTCGCAGTGAGCCGGGGATATGATCTTTCAAAGTGGCCTCACGAATCAATTTTGTTTCGCCTATATCTCCAAGAAAAATGAAGGAGACAACAAAAGGAAGGTTGATTCGTGATCGGGGAAAAATGTAGGACCACTCGAAATTCATCATATCCAGTGCGGCGACCTCAAAATCAAAAATCCGATTCTGAATGTCTGAAAAAATCGGATTAATTTTGCGAGTGTATAACATGAAAATTTCGGAAGCAACGAACCCTTTTCTGATGGAATCTGACCATTCATCGGGGTTTCCGCTAAAATATCTGGAAATAACAGTTAACCAATCGGTTACCGCAAATCGCGAGTCAACTGCCAGTCGCCGATACATTGACAATCAGAACAGATAGCTGAAAAATTACGGAAACATTATGATCAAAAAACCCTGTTCATTCCTGATATTCTGATATATAAATCTCAGCCGGCGGCGCCTCGGTATTGAATATGGCCGCTCATAGCTGGAATGGCCAAGCCTATCACACTATCACATCAGGTTAGGTCAGGTGGATGAGAGAGTATGATATCAGCCAATGGCGGCTTGCCGGCCCATGGATACACACCCCAAGTGACCCTAAGATAGCCACGGGGGTCCGAACCGGCTTCACCCCCCTTCTCAGAGCGTTGTATCCGCTCGGAAGTCATTGAAGGGAGGACGCGAGGACCCCAACGGGCTCCAACCCCCCCCCCCATGTCCCAAGGACACATGCCGGCCCCACATACGGCGTAGGCGTCCCCCATGCCCCAAGGGAGGGGTGAGGACACTCATAATTGATGCCCTCCGCCATATCCGGTCTCCTCTTGATCTACAACATGGACCAAGGGAATCAAAGATAGAGAAACGTCGTCGGTCAACCTAAATACGTATACCAGAATGAAATATATATGTCGAGACCAAGTGAAGAGGATATATGGCCAATCAAGGCCCAAAAATCCCCGGATTAACGCCCTCACCCGTCTCCCAAGCACAAAAACAAACGAAAATGCCAAGGTGGCTCCACCACAGTGCTGCTGCAGCCACCAAATGGACCAACACGTCCTTGACATCAAAGGAAATGTTCTTTTTCCTTAGATAATTCATCCAGACCGTGGTATACCACAAACTTCTGGATGCGGCAAACCCCTTCCAACGGACTTTATATAGCCTCCCCCCAGGCGTCCCCGGGTCTGGCTTGTCCATCAGGATCTTCTCCGCGGTGAAGTCGTCGTCCTCCCCCTCGTCATCAGAGTTCAGATCTCCGGCTGTGAACTCGAAGCTGACGGGACGTCCGCTGGGGTCTGGTGCTCGGGGACGAAGCTGGGCATGGTCGCGGTCCAGGATCTTGTTATCCCCCAAACGCACCGCATACACATCCTGCCCGACCTTCCGAACAATCACCCCTGGCACATACCAAGACGCCTGCCGATGCCTTGACAGGACATCCTTGTGGTGCCGCTCCACCCATACGGTGTCTCTGAGAGCATATTTCCCGACTTTTTCCTGCTTGAAGTACTTGGCCCTCTTCTCATGCTCGTCCTGAAGTGCTTTGCATACCTTGGCCGCCATGTCGTCAGCCTCAGACATCATAGCATTTGCCTCCCGGGCTACCTTGCCATGGTTCAACCACGGGAGAGTGCGTGACACTCGATCCCCCAGGAACAGGATACGATGGGGCGACAGTCCAGTGGGCCCCGGAAGGTCGTGGTACGCCTGGAGTACTCTCCACAGCGAATTGTTCCAATTCCGGCCCTGTTCGTCAATGTGCAGCTGGCGGAATGTTTCGAACATCTGCTGCCCCGCAACCTCAGCCTGGCCATTTGACCGGCTGTGGTACGCCACGGTCTTGGCGTGCCGAATCCCCATGTGCTTGCACATCGTCTTGAACCTCGTCCCAACAAATTGACTGCCCCGATTGCTGCAGATGACAGCTGGGACATCAAAAATTGTCGGCCAATGCCTGATCATGGCATTAGCGACGGTCTTGGCCCGCAGACCCACTCCATGCTTGTCCTTCTTGTCCTTCTTCTTGGACTTATTGCCAGGGACCGCCACGAGATACCCGCTGTGCCTATCCACCGCCAGGATGACACAGTCGTAGGTCTCTCCCTCAACGGTGACCTCAGGCATGGCGAATACATCCATGGCCACGGACTGCATAGGGGCCTCCGGTATAGCCGTATACACCATGTTGCCCGCTGTGGAATGGTTGGGGCTTTTTGTGGCCCGACACACGGCGCAGTCGCTGCAGTACTTGTCCAGGATGGCGTAGTACCCTGGTGGGAACTTGAAGCGTCACGACCAGGATGCATGAGCTGGGCGTTATGCCAGTGGTCAATGAGCTCCTCCATTCGGTTCTCAGGGACCAATAGCTTGTCCTTGAGGAATAATTTATCCCCATCCTCGGTCAAGCCCTCAGGCCATTCGTCGTCCGACAGGGCGCTCACGGCATTCCAGTACCTGCTCCTGTGCTCCGATGCCGCATAGTCATCCAACCAGTCTTGTGTCAGCACCGACCTGACTAGCTCTACGGGGGCCACCATCCATTGCTCGAGGGTTTCCTCTCGAATAGCTTGGACTCGGGCGCCCCGGAACTTGGCCAGGTCTGTACGGTCTTCCATCACCACAAAGCACTTGACCCCCTCTTGCTCCATGGCCTTCTTCATCTCGATGATGCGCTTGGCCTCCTCAGTCTCCTCGGCGTTCCCATGGCTGGATATGTCCATCCATGCCTTGCCCGCGGGGTAGGCCCATCGACTGAGGCAATCTGCCACAGTGTTGTCCTTCCCCGGGACATATACGATGCTGGGGTCAAACTTGGCGAACGTCTCGTGCCACCGGGCCCTCCTTGCCGCCGGTCCCGAGGGGGTGTCGACGTGCTCCTTGTGCCAGCTCTGTAAGGACAGATGGTCCGTACAAACCACCACCGGTTGTAATCCGATGTGGCCAGACCACTTCCTGAGCGCACAAACAATGGCGTACCTCTCCTTCTCCCTCGCGGTCCAGGTTCGACGTTGGCCCTCGGCCAGGATCCGGCTCCAAAGCGCCACGGGTACGTGCGACCCGTCATCCCGAACCTGCTCGACGACTGCCCATACAGCATAGTCCGAGGCGTCCGTCCGTAGCAAGAATCCCTTGTTGGGGTCCACCAGGAATAGCCTCAGCTGCCCCAGGAGTCGCTTCTTCAGGCGGCTGAACGCATCTTCGGCCTCAGGGGTCCAGAGAAGCTTCTTCTTGCTCCCCTTCCGGCCATCGAACTTGCTGACCTGCAGCATCTTGTGCAGCGGGCCCGATAGTTACGCATACATCCGGACATAGCCCGAATAGTAATTGCAGAACCCCATGAAGGATCGGAGTTCGCTGATGGTCTGGGGCTTCTCCCAGTGGTGCAGGGACGCCAGCTTCCCAGGCATGGGACGGCGTTGCCTGTGACCAACCACGTGACCCGCAAACTCCACTTCCCTCACGAAGAGTGAGGCTTTGGTGGGCTTGCACACCATGTTGTGCTTCTCCAGCTCGCTGAGCACTCGGTGCAGATCCTTCTCATGCGCGTCGATGAGCTCGTCCTCAGTCATGTCTTCCGTGCCGGACCCGATGATGATGTCATCCACAAAGGGGTCAGCACAGTCCCGGACAGGACCGAGTAGGTCCTTCATCATGCGCTGGAAAGCGGCGTTGCCATTCTTGGCTCCCATAGGCACCACTTTCCACTGCATGGGCCCCAGCGGCGTTGACATCGCTGTGCAGGGCCTGGAGTCCAGGTGTAGCGGCATCTGGTGATAGCCGTGTTTCAGGTCTAACACCGTGAAGATCCGCTTTTTTTGTTGTTTTTGGAGGATGGTGTCAATCAGAGGAAGCCAGTACGAGTCGTGCTCGGTTTGCTCGTTCAAACCCCTGTAATCAACCACTAACCTCCACTCGCCCTTCTCTTTCTTGGGCACGATAAAGGCTGGGCTGGCCCACTCACTGTCGGAGGGTTCGATCCAGCCCCGCTCAATAAACTCGGCCAACAACTTCTTCATGGCCTCCGCCCGATCGCCCTGAAGTTGGTACTCCCGATGACGATAGATCTTGGGGTTTGGCTTCAGCTTGATCCTCGCTGTGCCAAACCTCCCACGATCTGGAGGGTTCTTTTTGGGGACGCCACTGAATAGCCGCGGATAGGCATTTATCAGCCTCTCCTTCAGCTCGGCGACCTTCGGATTCTCCTGGGCCTCTTCAGCCGCTTGCTTCGGTATCCATACAACTGACCGCACAGCGGTATAGGCTTCTTCCGGGTCCGAGTTTGACTTCTCCCCGTCCGATATGCCGTCGTCCTCGTCGTGGGGCGCGCTTCCCATGGATAACCTTCGGAAATTTGCGGCATCAGCCTGGTTCTTGTTGCTACCGGCCCCCATTCTTGGAAAATCCCACGTCAGAGGGTCCGACCCAACCGGACCATCATATTGGTCCGCGATGTGATCCATGACCCTCGCCACGAACTCATCCTTCTCGTACTTGCCGGTGACCAACATCTTGTCATCCCACCAATGCGGAGATGTGACCATGGCCCGCCCCTTCTTGGCTGCCACACAGTCGTGCATCCCCATCCGCATGTAGTTGACGACGTGATCGATCTCGGCGTGGGACAGGACGTCAATGCCATCCATTGGCTGATCCGTCCCCTCTTTGGGCTCAAAAATGACCCGCATGGGCCCGAATGACATCTTGTTCAGGGTGATGGAATCCAGCGTCGACTTGAGACCTTCCAGCGGAAATGGGGTGGATCCTATGCCGGTTATGACCAGGATCCCCTTCGCCCTATCCGCGACGATCTTCTCCACCGTACGTGTGGTATTTTCCAGGGAGCCATGCCAATACATGGGCCCCCACTCCCTCAAACCCCAATGCCTGTGCCAGGCTGAGTCTCCTCGATGCCAATGCCTCCTACACTTCCTCAAAAGTGGGGCATCCCGGGAAGCGAAGACGTCCGTCTCGGGCGCTTCGGCTCCCAGCATCTCGATCATCCTGGAATACACCTGCGGCGCCATTCCATGGCTATTGCAGTCTTCTAGTAGCCACGCCAGACAGGTACGTAGCAACTGTTGCATCGAGCAGTATTGGCGGCAGGACAGAATGGTGGCCATGTAAGCATTGTACAATAGCCCCTCCCGGCCTTGACCCCGTCCACCAGCATGGGTTGCACCCTCCCAAATAGTATCAGAAAAGATTATACCTTGGTCCCAGGGGTGCCCGGTTTTGCTTTTCTTGTCCTGTACGCCTTGGCGTTGTACATTCCCAATGGGGGCCATGATATTGTCCCACACCTTGTCTTCACTAAATCCCATAAGCCACAACTGCCCTGGTCAGATACCGTACTGAATATCCGCCACACACTCCTCCTGTGCAAGCAGATGGTTGTATATAGGTGTTTGAAATTCTGGTAGCATCACAAAATGAGACTGTTAAGGCATAACACTCAGTAGAACACGCAGGACAGCAGTAGAATTTCCAAAGGCAAAAAGAGAGGCAGCACATCCCTAACGCACAAAACGCGCAACACACGCAGAGCGCGAAGCACAGCTTCGAGAGGCAGCATCAGAAGTGCACCCGCAGACCGCGTACAACATGAAGGACGGGCATGACATATTGTGCAGGTCGGGGTGGGGGGGTGGGAGGGGCTTGACTACAGAAAGCGCGCCGCACAAAGGGCCATGGAGAACCAGGGGGGCACCAGCACAAACAATTGCCTGTGTAACAGATAGTGCAAATTTGGTAAAGCGGTCCATCCCAAGTTCGAGCAGCCCAGTGAAGCCGGTTCGGACCTCCGTGGCTATCTTTGGGTCACTTGGGGTGTGTATCTATGTGCCGGCAAGCCGCCATTGGCTGATATCATCACTCTCCCATCCACCTGAACTAACCTGATGTGATAGTGTGATAGGCTTGGCCATTCCAGCTATGAGCGGCCATATTCAATACCGAGGCGCCGCCGGCTGAGATTTATATATCAAAATATCAGGAATCAACAGGGTTTTTTTATCATAATGTTTCCGTAATTTTTCAGCTATCCGTTCTGATTGTCAATGTATCGGCGACTGGCAGTTGACTCGCGATTTTGCAGTAACCGATGGGTTAACTGTTCTTTCCAGATATTTTAGCGGAAACCCCGATGAAGGGTCAGATTTCATCAGAAAAGGGTTCGTTGCTTCCGCAATTTTCATGTCATACACTCGCAAAATTAATCCGATTTTTTCAGACATTCAGAATCGGATTTTCGATTTCGAGGTCGCCGCACTGGATATGATGAGTTTTGAGCCGTCCTACATTTTTCCCCTGATCACGAATCAACCTTCCTTTTGTTGTCTCCTTCATTTTTCTTGGAGATATAGGCGAAACAAAATTGATTCGTGAGGCCACTTTGAAAAATCATGTCCCCGGCCCACTGCGAGGAATTTCAACTTTGAGATATGGGCTCGAATCGCCTTGGTCTCAACTTAATTTAGGAAGCGCCAAACGCCTTTGTTGTGTACACATGCCCGGTGTAGCAAGGGATAATGGTCAAGAGGGTAGAAAGTGATTTATAACTCTTGGACCATGCAACCGAATATTTTAATGCGACTTTCGAGTGTACCGCATGAGTGTTGGTGTTGCATAGAAACTTTCCTTGGGTTCCTACGTATTTTTAACGTGAAGTTATGGCCATGGAGGGTCATGACATACCATGGTGGGAGCCATTTTTGAGGGTATGTGTGATATGCATGGTATGTGCTTCGCTATGCTCACGCCCATTTTATATATCTCCGGTTGTAGGAAGATACATGGAGTCGCACGTGGCAAAGGCTTTGCCCATGTCCTAATGGTGTGCTCCATAGCGCTAGACTAAGTCTACCGCACATATAGTGCATGTGGGAAGGCTTGCGGAGCAACCCACAAGCGCCATTATCAATTTTCCCATTTTCATGGTGCGGGTCGCGAGGAGGTTGGAAGGTGTCCCTATGCGTCCATGTGGGGATCCAAGTGGGGGAATTGTTCGCAAATGGTCCCAAGCAACTGTGCTTGGAACCATATGTTGATACCATGGGTGAGCGGAGTTTTATACTATTGTGAATATCTTGAATTTAGCAACATTTGCATCTTTTTGACCTCATTTTATGCTCATTCTTGTATTTTATGTGCTCAACTGGTCAGCTAAAAGTAAAGTGCCTAGAGATCAGTGAACTATGGTATGTTGCTCATCTGTTAGCATATGCTTCGCTGTTGAACCTCACCATATGCCGGATCACGTGGTCACTTTGGCGTGGCACACGAGGCCGCACAAAATTAGGTCTCAAATTCGTGAGTTGACTTGTGAAGGGGGGTCTGGGGGCCAATATTGGGATATTCTTGGGCATGGACCTTTGGTCTATGTCACCCTCGTATCTTACTCTCCGGTTTGACACATGCATGGAGCACTTGAATATTTGCCGTATGCATTTTTGAGTCTAATTGAATTTTGGGCACTATGGTGTGATTTGCCTAATTTTGCTATGTTATGAGGTCATCTTCATGGAGCAATTCTCCAAGCCCAATCAACTCCAAGTCCAACCAAGTTTATGTCAGGGTAGGGCATGGTCCTGAGTGCCACTCCAGGCCATGACACGCCAGCTCCCTCTTTGGGGTAGGATTTAGAGGCTTGGGAGTGAACACATTTTACGGGTTTGTGTAGTGACTTTTGACACATTGCATTTAGCCATCTTATTTGACTCGTTTCAGGGCATCATGTTGGCGAGTCAAGGGAAGGTCTTGAGTCCAGGGAATGAGGGGTCTATGGCTGTGATTGTGTATGTTTTCATCTTTCCCCAATCTTGCTTGAATTGTGTTCATATGCCATTTTCGGGGTATCCTTATTGATTTTGGTGCAATTCTATGTACATGCCCAACGCCCGTGTCTCCCTGTGCACCGTGAGACGACCGGCGTGTTGAGAGGAGTTGTTGAGTGTCAACGCGAGACCTCAAACACCCTTGGAAGCCCTCAGTGTGGATTATTTGAATTTGAGCTATTGTACATGGGAGTTGGTTATTGCAAGGGATCAGGATTTGTGTGAAGGAGCCATATTTTACTATTTTTTGTGGGAAATTGTGCAGGATAGGGCAAGATCATGCAGAACCTGGTGAGAAGCAAGACCATAGGAGTGACAGGAAATTGTGGAAGGGGTACAGCAGGGGCCGGTCCTGGTAGGGACCTTCTTTATGGTAGCAGAGGTTGACCTGCCCCCTACCGCCTCACCGGGGACTTGGGCCCTCATGAGCCCTGCCCAAGAGCGCCCCGGGTGCAGATCGTGGAGTCCGTGGAGTCGACGGCGGACTTGGAAGCCCGAGAAGAGCGAAGATGCTCAGGAAGGAGAGCCCTTGTAGGACATGGGCTAGACATGGAGGACCTGGCCTCCATGTGCGAAAGGCAATGCCGCAAGGCTTGCAATCTCCGCTCCGCTGGGGAGGAGTTGGAGGAGACTGGCAGCAACGGCAGGGCCCGGCGTTACCGGAAGCGTGGGTCCCCAAAACCAGCGGCGGAAGCCAGGGCGATGGAGACGGATCCCAGCCCGGTCAGGCTGTGGTCAGCTGCAGATTCCTAGGGGCATTGCGATGGCTATCGGACCGCTTTCCCTTCCGAGTCGGAGGAGATGGCCAGATCGCCCACAAGGGCGCACACGGCCCCGAACCCAGCCTTGAGCATGACGCCGAGGCGTTGGAGAGGCCTACTAGAGCCAGAACGGCGCCTGTGGCCCGGCACACGGAGCCAAAGCGGGATGACATGGGCGACACACCCATGGCAGAGGAGTCCGAGGCGCCGGGAATCACGGGATGCGCCGGATCAGGTGGAAAGCACGTTGAGTGCCACTGCGAGCGCGTATCCTTCCTCATCGGCAAGTACACAAAGATGGGGATGGACACCATCGTGCAGCACCTCGACCGCCTGGACAACCAGAAGGACGGCCTACAGGAGGACATCGCGGGGATCCTGGACGACCAGTCAGAAGCGGAGAGAGACATGGCGGAGCTGCGAGCGGAGCAGGACCGGTACCGGGAGAAGCTGGAGATGGCCCTGCAGAAGCAGCAGCAAGTGGTGGACAGCCTCCTCCACCTGGTGGAGGACATGTCGGGACGCCTGAAAAGGCTAGAGGAGTTACAACCCCTCGCCTCGGGTCCGGAGCTCCCGACAAGGCCGGCAACGGCAGAGCTGGTGGAGAGGGTTAAGACCCTCAGGAGCGCCATGCAGAAACCCATGGGCGGCCCTGCAGAGGCACCTTACGCGCCTCCGCGTGTTGACCCGGGTGCGCTGCCGTTTGTTCCCATGTTCAGCGAATCCATAATGCTCGGCGAGCATACGGCACCGGCTGGGTCCATGCGGGAAGAGCACGCAACCACGGACCTGAGGAGCCTGACGGTACAGATGTCCCATGCCGCCCAGGATCCACCAACCACTACGACTGCCCATGCAGTTTATGCGGAAGAGGAGATCCAGACCATGCAGGGGCGAACCATGGGAAGGGCAGACAGACATGGTCGAGGCCATCCAGGCGGAAACCTGTGGGTGAAGGACCCCACTACGGAGATATGGACAGCCGGTGGAGCGAGTCGTTCCCGCATCCCAAACCCCACGGGTTCAGGCCCAACTGGATCGCACTCCATGGAGGAGAGGGATGTATGGGGAGTGTACTCACACCCCCCGGCCAGAGGTGGTATCCGTCTCGGTGGAGTGGTGGCTGCAGACGTCGGAGATGCCATCAGGATTGACGAACTCAGGGGAATCAAAATCCCCTACTACGGTGGCAACCCCTCCAACCTGGATGACTTCATCCTGGATTGGGAGGACTTCGCCGAGGAGGTCGTCGGCCAGATGAAGGGAGCGCCAAGGGACAAGTAGGTATGTCGGACATTCCCACACAGGCTGGCGCAGGACCTGAAGGAGGAGCTCAGGGATCAGATCCGCGAGGGATTGATCGAAACGGAGCAGGCCTGCCTCCAGTGGCTGGAGGACGAGGAGCGAGTGGACGCCCCCAACCAGAAGTTGGAGGATTTGTGGTCCATTCCGCTGCCGCTCGAGCGCGGGGAGTTGCGGGTCCGGGAATGCAATCGGTACATTCGCAAGTACCGAAGAAGCCTCAAGATGGTGAAGGACTGGAATGAGTCCAGCGAGATCCGACACCTGCTCAAAGACGTCCTCCCCGGCCACTGGAAGAAGAGGGTGGCGGACGAAGAGAAGAAGAGAGCAGAGAAGCGCGTGGCCGTACGGATCATGGCATCGGAGGACACCCACGCCGGAATAATGGAGTTTTCCCGGCGAATCCTCGGCGAGCCCAGCCGAATGTTGGGGTTGAAGAACGCCGTCTACGTGGAGGTATTCGGCGACACCATGGGGCAAAGGCTGACGCGCCTCAACAACGCAGAGTGGAGGCGCGGAGAGCCGCTGAGGATGCAGGTCATCTTCCCCTGCATGAGCCTGGACGAGATCGTGAAGTACATCACGGTGGAGCTGAAGCTCAACGCCAAGAACGAGGCCCACGTGCAGGATCGACAGGGCCATGGACATCGAGGTCATCGGGAAGATCGCCAACACCGAGAGGTCAAGGAGGACACGGTCGGCACCGCGGAGGAAGGGAGTGGAGGCGGCCAAGACCTCTGGACCGCGACCACCCGAGAGGATCATGAAGAAGGCCACTTCTTCGCGTTTGTAGCGCACAATATGAAGGAGCATGGGCAGGACAGGTCCAGGTGGAACTGCCTGGACCCAAGGGTTAACAAGTACCGCAAGGAACCGTGGAGGATCGGGAACCCGCCGCTCTCGTTCCGCGAGTACAGATCACAGCACGACGGTTGCTGGGTCTGCTACGGCAAGGGGAACAACCATGGACATGACCACCGGCATTGCAAGGTATATGAGGCTGACAAGAAGGCCTACTTCGCCGCCCATCCCGACAAGAAGCCCAAGGAGCAACGAATTGCCGATTGGAAGGCAAAGGGCGGAGACGTTTGAAGGGGCCAAGCAAAGAGCCGAGAGAAAGGCGGAGGAAAAGGCTATGGTGGAGGACCCCGCCCGGACCGACGCGTGAGGTCGATCGAGGAAGTTGCTGAGGACATGTTGGGGACGCTGGAGGAACTCGAAGCCCAGCAACGTGGTGGACAAAGTCTGGGCGGATCGCAGCAGGAGGGAGCTGCGGCAGGCCACGCCTAGAGGAGTCCCCACGGGAGTGGGACCCCGGAGGTCTCTCCTCCGAAAATCAGTGGAATCCTAGAGAACGCGAAGGCACATCGGGTGCCGAAGAAGGCTCCAGAAGAGCCAAAACCACTGAGTTTCATCACTCCCAACCCCTGAAGCGCCCTGCCAAGGGAAGTGTATGTGGGCAAGGGACGTGGCAAGAAAGAAGGAGCGACCACGGAGAGCCCCGTGGACGGGCAGGACCAGCCCAGGATCTACACCATCCATGACCATACCCTCGAAGTCCTGATGCACCCGGATGTGCTAGAGTTGCATGCCGTGAGAGTCGTCCATACACTGCACGGTGACGAGCGGCAGTTGCACTTGAAGGTGCGTGCACGGTGCGGACAAGAGGAGTTGGTGGTGGATGTTTTGGTGGATATGGGTGCCCAGGTGAGCCTGGTCCGGAGAGGGTTGTTCAAGGAGGAATTGCTGCAGCCCAGCCGTAGACCGGTACGCCTGAAGGTGGCCAATGGAGAGATTATGGGGGGTGGCACCCATGAGGCCACTATCAGTATGGAATTCTGGGAGCATGAGCGCTTGAACCGCCCTGATTTGGCGAAGAGAAGCACTCTATCCGGGAACTTCTATGTGGCCGACATTACAGATTGGGATATGATCATGGGGTATGACTTCATGGTGGAAAACGCCATTGGAGCCCTTCCCCATCGTGCAACGCTGGTCCGGGAGGATAATGAATGCCTTACATGGCTGTCCACGGACTATGCATGCGGATCATCCCAATGGAATGCTGAGGAAGAGAATCGGATCGCCCAAGCGGTGCAAGCTGTGGGTGCCAAGTCTAGAGGAGACCGCCGAGTTCAGCTCACTGAGTATGCAAAGGGCGGGCGAATGGTGCACGGAGAGCGGCGCCTGCGGCGAGGCGTCCGTAGTATTCCACAGAAGGCTGCTAGCAGGCCCCTTGAAGGACGTGATTGCCTGGAAACCGCACTCAATCAGGATCCAGTTGTATTGCCCAGCAGATGCAACATTGCAGCATGTGGTGGACGTGCACTTGTACACCGGTGCACGGGGCACACTGCGCTTCTACGGAATCGTTGCGGGGAACTTTGATGCTAAAAACATCATGAACGTGTGGGCATCATTGCTACCTGAGGGGTCTGTGCTGTATACAAACTCCCTTTTCAGGCCGACAGACTTGCAAAGCAATTGGCCGAACCAGAAAGGTGTCCATCTTGCAGGCTGGCAATTCACACTCGTTGTGCCTAATGGCGGCACTTCCAAAGGCACGACGTGCTGTCTCCGAGGGGCTCGGGTTCCTGCCTGCAAAAACCACCCAATCGTCCGCCTCCTCTCCCATCCAAGAAACCACACCCTTCTGGGCCGGACCGGTGGGTTCCTTTCCCTTGGCAGTGTCCTCCGGCTTCGAATGTGCAGCAAGATCCCCGCAAGAAGGCTCGTAATTTCCGCACTATTGAGGTGGAACAAAACGGCTGAAAATCTGGGATTGAGCATGAAAGTGGTGTGACCAACGTCACTAACGAACCCGGGCTCCATCTCTCCAAGAACACTCCGCGGCGCCTCGATACGCCCCAACGTAGTTCTGGGATCGAACGTGACCCTCGTGGGTACCTTGTCAATACGGATGGTCTCCACCACTTCGTTGAGGCGATGGTGATAATGCTGGTGCCCAAGCGCTCATCGGCCTCACGCAACCAACAACTAATGGCAGAGGGCATGGGCATAGGGGTAAATGATGGAACCAAAGGTGCAAAGGAGAAAAACGTCGACAAGCGATGGACAGTCACACCGAATCAGAAACCTTCCCGAGAAGTCATTTTGGAACCCCTTTCTGATCAGTAACCCCCCGGGTAAGTCATTTCGAGAACCCCTTTCGGATCAGGAACATGACCCGAGAAATCCGCCGAAAGTTTCCGAGAAGGGTTTCTCGGGCTTTAGAAAAACCGTCCCTATGTTGTTCTACCCCAAACCCAGGGACGGCCATCCATTGGTTCTCATCCCCAAAACAACGCAAGTTGTTTTAGGCGCGCTATACCTTGATGGTGGCCCCTTCGGCGGCGGGAGGGCTTCCCAGTACTAGCTTTCCGGCTGCACCATAAAGCAAGCGGGCATTCCTGATGATGATCAAGAGGTCAGTGTATGGTATGAAGTGGGCTGGGGAGAAGGTGCAGGACTGGCAGGTGGCGTTTTGCACTGATACGGATTTCAAGTACAATTTGTGTGTGTTCAAGAATCTCAAGGTTGGGCACAAACCCTGCAAGATTGTAGCCATGCTGACAAATGTGTGGTTTGCCCGAAGCATACCACCTCACGGCCGAAGCCGTCGGGAAGTGCACCCCGTGGAGGCGGCGTAAGGCACATTGTCGCCCTGTGTCAATGATGTAAATAATATCGCCCTGCAGATGAGGCAGGTCAGCCAAGAGGACATGTGCCCACACGGTGCATGTGTTCGTGCTCCGCTATGTTGTTACAAATGTGTTCGCAACCTTCCGGCAATCGGGGTTGGGCAATGAGACGACTAGTATGTGGGAGTGGCAATGGCAGGTGTTGCAGCAGCCGTACGATGCCCATCTCGTGGCACAATGTACCCTGTGCAAACCGGCTGTTGGAATGGAAGATTCACGGCATACCGATTGTAACAACCTCTTGCTGTGTTTTGCGCGTAACGTGGTGCCCATGTGTGTGTTTCACGTGCTATCTTCGCCAAAGGCGTGGTACAACAAATCTGTGCAAATTCGAGGTTTTAAGTAGCCGTCCCGTCCAACACATTTGCTGTCGTCTGATCGAGTCTGAAATTCACGCACCGTAATTGACACACAAATTTGCCCCAATTTCCTCTGTTTTGCTTTCTCACAGCTCTCAAACCCTTTTCTTTGCGTCTTTGTGTGACCATGTCCAATAGTGACTTTGTTTCTGCTCGCCTGTCAGCAGTCCGACCTCGATGCTGCTGCCGACATCCTGGTGCAGTACCACAAAGTTGATTCGTGCGTCGCGTCGTTTGACAACATTCTGACGCCATCGTGGGCTCAATCGGCCTGACGCATTCCTGATGCTGCCCTGGCGCCTTCATGATACAAAAAAAAAGACACAGAGCGCACTGGCACACATTGAACACACTGACAGCGCCCTAGTACCCTAATGACACACGCAGAGCGCGCTGACACATGAGTGACAGAAAAGTAGCGCGCACTGCGGAATCAGATCCCAAAACTGTGCTCATCCGCTGTGTCGTGCCCCCCTGAACTGTGCTGTGCTGAGCCATGCGGTGCTAAATGGTTCTGTGCTCTGCCCCGGGGTGCTAACTTTTGCTCTGCTATGCCGTGTGGCGCCAAACAGTTCTTTGCTGTTCTGTGCAGTGCTGAGTTGTGCCGTGTTGTGCCGTGCGGTGCTTGGTGACTGTCCTGTGCCACGCGGTGCCGACCGACCGCAGTGCCAAGTTGTTTTGCAAGCACCGAACCCACAACTCACAAAGCACTGCACGCGCGGAATCGTACTGCATCAGGGGTCGTTGCAATTTGGGAAGCCTTCTGTAGGATATCTGCTCGATGAGGTCTCCCTCCTACTCAGCCAGAGTGTTCCCGATGACTTCAACAGTTACCTCGATCAGGTTCATTCACGACTCAAACTTGAGTTGAGTGGACTAGAAGTCAATCTTTGTCGTTGGTAGACCTGCGAACCGGGACAGCAGGGCAAAATGAGGCAAAAGCACAACATGAAATGGGACAGTTGTTAATTGCATAACTGTAAATCATTTTCTTCACATCGGGATTGTGGGGTTGTAAGCGATTTTCTTCATATTGGGAGTGTAGGTCTCGGGATTACCTGTCGCCGTCCTTGCTGCTAGCTATTCACTTAAATGATCATTATGTCAGAAGGCAGATATTTGTTTGTTGAAAAAACAATTTTATGCATTCTCTGTATCGAAGCGTTTTAAAAGTTCTCCAAAACATCACATTACGTTTGTACGTTATACAACAATTTATCTTTTCCGTATAACCTATTTCTGGTAAGTATCAATTTTGGAGGCGTGATTGACATCCTGAGATGCCATCAGATCCTGGAGCCACCATCCTGACACTTTCCTGACGCCATGCTCACGGTGACCTGACGCTATCCTGACGCCATTTTCACACCATCATGATACCCTGACGCCTTCTTGACACCACCCTGACGCTTCCAGTTGCCATCCTGATGCTATCCTGACGTTTTTCCGACGCCATTGTGACGCATCCTGACGCGACCTGACGCCATCCTGACGCCAAACTACCCATCATCCTGAGAGCATGGTGGCGAAGATCCTGACGCATCCTAACGCCATCCTGACGCTTCCCTGACGCCTTCCTGACAGTTCCACGTCGCAGGGCCCGATTCAAATGGAGGAAGCAACATACTGGTTCGGGGCACTTTTGATAGCGGATGTGATGGCCCTGGCGGTATCACTCAACCGCGCCCCCCAGCTAATTCACCTTGAAAAGCGTAGCTTATTGCGCAATCGTTACATTGGGGGGAGACCTGAACCACAAACTTGTGTAGGGAACTCCGCTTCTGGGTTCCATCCCTTCGTCTCTGCCACATCCTTCCTCAACACGCCACCATGGACCAATTAATGAACCAAATGCGTACTAACCCGGTGGGAAAGCCTGGTGGTGCCCACCTCCCGGTGTACCCTTGCACTAACCTGGTGCAATCCCCACAAATTGCAATACGGTGAGCCTTCAGGATCTTGCTGCAGGGGCAGCACCTCACCAATCTTTTTTATCTGTACCTGGCACCCTGCCAACCTTGATTTCAAACCTATGAATGGGCTACAGGCCTGGCGGGTCTTGGCACTTCTCATTTTGGGCGCCGTTCGTGCAAGGCAGATTCCTTCGGGGCGGGACCCTCACTGGATGATGTTTACTGAGGCTGGAACAACAGTCCTACCCCCTCAAATCACTCACAAAGAACCAAAAATATGGCGTTTTTCCCTGAAAGCCTGGAAATTTCGGTCGATTTGCCTGAATATTCACGCCCCATTCAAACAGCCACTTATCTCCTGTTCACAAACGGTACAAACAGATGCACGTGCAGTTGGCGACACAACGGGGGCGTGGGTGCCACATTTTCTAGAGGACAAGAACCGGTTAGTAATGTACCAGCTGTGCAAAGGCCTTCCAGGTGTTGTGCTCTGCGCCGGCACATCGCTTTGGAGATGTGGAAGGCACGCGGGACATGGAAGTGGACGAACACGACGAGGAGGACAAGGAGGTTGGCGACGATGACCATGAGATGGATGAAGAGGAGGTTGAGGATGAAGAGGTTGAGGATGACATAGGGGAACAAGGAGTGGGATGAGGATGACAGGATGAGGAGGATAGGAAGGACGAGGAGATTGAGGAGAATGAGGAGGATGAGCAGGATGAAGAGGATGTGAATGAGGTGGAGGATGCCGAGTAGTGTGCCGGAGTCGGGGGCATGAACGAGACGGTGCCTCTACCATTGCTACCACTGGGACCAGTGTAAACCCTGGGGGGGAACCGCGTAGGCTGGATACGCAACTGTGAGAATGCGGCACCTCCTCGATGCACACTCACACGTGCAAAAGGACCTGCTGCTTGTTCTGCACGTTCTGGTATTGCAATTCATCACCTGCCTTCGGAGGCACGTGCTCGGGGTGGTTGGCGTTATCTGCCTGTTACTTGGTCTGTGCCTGTGGTACACATAGTGCGGGCTCTACGCTTTTCAAACCCTTACATGGAATGCTGTTGCCTACAAAAGGTCGCCCCGGCCAGAAGCCTACAGGTTTAGTTGGTATGATGGACTCCCGCGCTTCGATTGTGGCTCCTTCAGCTCGGGTGATGGACTCCCACGCCTTGGCGTTGCCCCTTGAGTTGGAGTAACGGACGACCATGCCTTGGGGTGGCCCTTTGGTATGGGAATATGCACTCACTGGCTTAGGGCTGGCCCCTTTGGTGGCGGTGATGGACTACCACGCTTCAGTGTGGCCCCTTTTTCTGGCGTATGGACACTCTCGCTTCACTTGTACCCTTGACAATGGGTGATGGGCTCTCAAGCTTTGGATTGGCCTGTTGAGTTGGGGTGATGGACTCCCATGTGTTGTGGTAGCACTTTGAATTAGAGTGAAGGAATGGCGCGCTGTCCTGTGGCTGCTTGAGTTGGGGTGAATGGGCTCCCACGCCTTTTTGTGGCTCTTGGAATCAGGGTGAACCACTTCCATGCCTTGTTGTGGCCCTTTGAGCTTGGAGGATGGACACCCACTCTTCTTTGGTCGCTACCTCAGGCGGGGTGAAGGAATTCCACGCTACGGTGTGGCCCCTTGCGTTTGGCGGATGGACTTCCATGCTTTGCGGTGGTCCCTCGAGTTCAGGTGAATGAATCCCACGCCTCTGTGTGGCTCCCTGAGCTGGGTGGACTAACTTACCCGCTATGATGTTGCCTCTTGAGCTGGGGTAATGCACTCCCAATCTTGCTTGTGGCCATCTCAGTTGGGCATATGCACTACCACGCTTCACTGTGGGCCCTTATGTCGGGGACATGGACCCCAACGATTCGGTGTGGCCCCGACGATGGGCTCCCAGGTCTTCTTTGTGCGCCATTGAGCTAGGTGTATGGACTCCCACACTTCTTCTTGGCTTCCTGAAGTGGGTTGATGGGCTCCCTCTCTTCCTCGTTGCCCTTAAAGTGGCGATGATGGTCTTTCACCCTTCGGCATGGCCCCTTGAGTTCGGCATATGCACTCCCAGGCTTTGGTGTGGTCCCGTGAGTTGCGGTGATTGTTTGCCACACCTCGGTATGGCACCTTGGGCCCGGACAATGGACACCCGTGCTTCGTTGTGGCATCTCCATTTTGGGTGATGGACTCGCAGGCTTTAGCGTGGCCTACTGAGTTGGGGCAATGGGCTCCCATGGTACGCTGCAGCCCCTTGAGTTGGCGTGATTCGGTCCCACGCTTTGGCATGGCGCCTCGACGTGGGGATGCGGACTCCCACGCTTTGGCATGAACCCTTGGGTTTAGGCGATGGCGTTGCACGTTTATGGGTCACCCCTGGTGTTGGGATGCCGAACTTTCATGCTTTGTTGTTGTCTCTTGTGTTTGGGTGATGGACTTTCACGCTTCGTCATGGCCCTTTCAATTCGCGTTATGGATTCCCGGGCTTCCGTGCGGCCCTTTGAGTTGTGGTGATGGAATCCCACGCTTTAATATGGCACCTTGAGTTTTGGGATTGACTAGCACGCTTCATTGTGGTCCCTGGAGTTGACGTGATGGTCTCTCATGCTTTGTAGTGGCCCCCTTAGGTAGGTACGTAGGCATCCTCGGGAGCTCGGGATGCCTCCTTTGACAATGCAGGAAAAAGTCTTATCAAGGGGACGTCCTGTCCCTCTCACTGCCCTAGTTCAGGTGCCCCTCAAGCCGCTTTGGCAGGTGCATCGGGAGGCAGTGTTGCGACCACCCAGTCCAGGTGTCCCGGGTGGAAGGGTGTCCCCACTTGCGTCCATGGCTGGGGCCACATACCCCCTCCTTTTAGTGGCAGCTCCGGGGGGCTGCCCAGCTGTTTGGAGTATATATCACCACAGGGGGTATTGCTCCCCCAAGTATACGGTGCCATCGCCTCACCCCTGTGGCTTGAGTTGCGGGGGGGATCTGCTTGGCAGGCCACTCCCTCCTGGACTGCGTAGCGGCTCGCCTGTCACCGGTAGCTTCAACGGTTCTGGGTGACGTTTGCCATGGTCCTGGATGCAGCCTGGCCGGGCTCGGATCAGCGGCCTTGCGGTTCCGCCCCTGCTGCTGGGCCGGTGGGTCGGCTCGGTCGCCCCAGTGCGTCCGACCGATTGGCCGTGGTTTGTAGTTTCCCCTCCCTCGGCCGCCTTAGGTGCGCACGTGTCTGCGGTGTCCTTGGCGCCTTGGCGCTTGTTCAACGGCGTGCGCGCCCAGCGTGTTCCTGTGTGCCGTGTAGGTGGCCACTTGGCGCTTGTTCACCGGTGTGCACGCCTGGTGTGTTCAGTATGCCGTGTCCTTGGCCTCTCGGCTCCTGCTCACCAGTGTGCACGCCCTGTCTGCGCTAGTTGCAGTGTCCTGGGGTGCTTTGCTCCCGTTCACAGGTGTGTCGCTCGCCGTGTTGTGTTGCATGTGGGGTGTCCTTGGCCACTTGGCTCTTGTGCACCAGTGTGCCCGCTTTGTGCTCTGTGTGTGCAGTCTCCTTGGCCACTCGGCTCCTGTTCACTGGTGTGCCCGCTCGGTGTGTTGTGTTGCGCGTGCGGTGTCCTTGGCCCCTTGGCTGCTGTTTACCGGTGCGCCCGATTGGTGCGTTGTGTTGCTTGCGGGATGTCCTCGGCCACTTGTCTCCTGTTCACCGGTGTGCCCGCTCGGTGTGTTGTGTTGCGTGTGTGGTGTCCTTGGCCACTTGGCTCCTGTTCACTGGGGTGCCTGCTTGCTGTCTTGTTGTGAACGTGCGGTGTGCTTGGCCACTTAGCTCCTGTTCACCGGTGTGCCCGCTCGGTGTGTTCTGTTGCATGTGGGGTGTCCTTGGCCACTTGGCTCTTGTGCACCGGTGTGCCCGCTCGGTCCTCTGTGTGTGCAGTCTCCTTGGCCACTCGGTTCCTGTTCACCGGTGTCCGCTTGGTGTGTTGTGTTGCGCGTGCGGTGTCCTTCGCCCCTTGGCTGCTGTTCACCAGTGCGCCCGATCGGTGTGTTGTGTTGCTTGTGGGATGTCCTCAGCCACTTAGCTCCTGTTCACCGGTGTGCCCGCTTGGGGTGTTGTGTAGCGTGTGTGGTGTCCTGGGCCACTTGGCTCCTGTTCACCGGTGTGCCTGCTAGCTGTGCTTTGTTGCGTGTGTGGTGTCCTTGGCCACTTAGCTCCTGTTCACCGATGCCCCCGTTCAGTGTGTTGCATTGCTTGCTGGATGACCGCGGCCACTTGGCTCCTATTCACGGCTGTGCCCGATCGGTGTGTTGTGCCGTGTGTGCGGTGTCTTTGGCCAATTGGCTCTTGTTCACCGATGTCCCCGCTCGGTGTGCTGTGTGTGCGGTGTCCTTGGCCGCTTAGCTCCTGTTCACTGGTTTGCACGCTCTGTGTGCTGTCTGTGCAGTGTCCTTGGCCACTTGGTGACGCGTTCCCGTGGGGGGGCCTGGCCACGGGACGCTGCGGTGGACACGCACAAGCAAGCAGGCAGGCAAAGCACTGCGCTCACAAGGGCATCCTCATGCTCGTGTCATGTGACAAAGCGTTTCAGGATCCTTGCCACTCTGAAACAAGGGAACAAAAGTATGTACAGCAACACATCAGGATACGTACACATGCGGCTAAGACTGGACTTGGGAGGGGCATCACCGGACAATAGACACTCAGTCCCAACCCATATCCCAATCCCAGGTCCGACCCTCCCAGTGGCTGGCGAGGGCGGGGGCTGGAACACAACCCAGGCCCTGCTCAGTCCGGACCCTGAAACCCTGCCAATAGGGGAGGGTGTCGCGCCCAGCTGCAGTGGAGTTCCCGGGAAACAAGGAGCTTCAAGGTCAGCTGACAGTGGTTCCCCATGCTCCCTAAATGGCAAGTCCCAACCCCTTTCTGAGCCAGAGATAAGGCCCCGCCATTATTCCCTAGGAGTTGGTAGCTGAAAATGGGCTGTTTCAGCCCAAACTGATATTAGCTCGAATAACTCCAAAATTGACCCCTCGTTCGGACCAGCCAGAGGTAGAGACGAGGCAACCGACCCTATACCCGTCAAGTACGAACTCCTTGGAGCCCTCACCCAACCTGGCTCCCTCTGAGTCGCTGGCATCAGGGCGCAAAAGCTTCGCCATGTGGGGTCATGATCCCAAAATCATTAAAGTTGGGGTCATTCCCACGGGTGGCTCGCTCGGCCAGGGCAAGGCCAATGGCTCACAGGATAGGAGGCGGGACCTAGGAATTTTATCTATGTGCACGACTTAAAAATAGGTCCGGCTCATCATGGGCAGAGAGATATGGGGGCGCCAATTGACCACACGGGGGGGTGAAATTGGGGTCCCAAAAGGGGGTCATTTTAGTTACCCAAAATGAGCCAAAATCGAAGGTACCCCCAATGGTATATCTCCATCCTGGCTTGAAGATCGGACGTGTCGTTCCACATGCGATCCACTCGGAGTCTAATGAAGACACCAATCACCTTGGCTTCTGGAGATCTTCACGCCACTCGGCGTGGTGACAGTCCAAACTGGGTCCACAACTGCCAAAATGGCAAAATCGGCCGTCTCGGGCGACCGTCCAGGGTAGGAAACCTTGGCGATTTCGTGGCGCCAAGGCTCGATTCACGACCCTTGATATCCCCTCTGGTCCCATGCCTTGAGATTCGGCTTGCTGTCACACTGGCTGCCTACTGTTCACCGAGGGGATGACCACACGGATGGGGCAGAAAGCAGCATGCGGTGCAAAAGGGGGGATCATGGATCGCACCAAAAGTTGAAAAACTCCGAATGGGCCCGAGGAGCAAACACAAAACTCAATGGTGTTCAACCCTCGGTGATTTGGTACAATAATTGCACCTGCATTTCGGCTAGGTCCCCTGCCCCATGGAGATATGGCAGTTCTAATATGGTATACAATGGCAAAAACAGCGAAATTTGGCCAAAATGGCCCGCACTTGTGATTGAAGGCCACGGCGAGGATCCATCCAACCAAAGATGCTATGGATGCATGGGACTTAGGTCCCAAAATATGCCACTTGCCAACCCTCATAGTTGCCTTTAGCTATTTTCCCCCTTGGAGGGAAAGTGACACACAAATGGGGCAGAATGGCAACATACCCCAAATGGGGTGACTCACAACTCTCCCTTCAAGAGGAGAGGCCACATGGGGAAACACCCCATTCGATGCGGGTTTATGTGCCCTCTCTGAATCGCCCTTACCCTTGGTCAAGTGGCGCACGCAACCTCGGGCCGAACATTAAGGGGGAGACGGGGTTTGTGGCCATTCTGGGCAAAACGGCCAAATTTCACCCAACAGTGGTCACTCGAAAAATCGTATCTCCGTATCACAAGAGAAGTGAGCCTCGGGCTTTTGCATGGATGCAAACCGAAGCTTTGCTTCCCCTTTGCAATAAGGGTTGGGGTTCAAAGCATAATGGAAGCATTTTTAACACCCCAATCCTTGAAGCACACTATTTATGGGAAAAAGTGCATATATCGGCGATATTGGTGTGTACATATCTTTGGGTCATTGAGGAACGAAAATATGAGTAAACATTTTTGGAGTAGGCCCATAGTAGGTGCCTACAAATATGCACACTATGGTTAGATTGTCTTCGTCCACTCATGTCATTAGTGTTTGCATATGAGCGCGTGTGCAAAGAGGCAGTTTGGCACGCATGCTCACAAGGCGACATTATATAAAATAGAAGACAAGGTTGCCAAAATCAACCAAGCCATCCACTATGGTCTTCGTGGTCTCTACTTTACATATTGTCTCAGTTTCAGGGCTCAACTCCCCATAGGCTTCCAGTACAAGCCTCGAGGGATTGGCCATTTTGGCCTAATTTTCGACCAAAATTTGCCATTCTTCAAAAAATGAGTTTTCGTACGCATTGAATTGCGTGGAGCCATCGTTGAGTTGGCTGAAAAGACAGAAATGGCGTAGGGCCCTTGGTCTTGTGAGCATTGTGTTTGGTTATTAACGTGCATGCTCACAAGGCCACAAAGTTTGGGTTTGCGCACGCAAACGACTTGGGTTTGCGAAACCCATAGACTGCCTAAAACATCCCCATTGCCCTCTTCCCCATGCAAAGTGATATGCCCACGTGAAAGGGGCCTAAATGAAAGGCATAGGGGAAGAACGTGGAGTTCCGTCCGAACTCATGGTCCTTGAGAACCAAGAGCGATCGACGGAAAAGCTTGCGCGCTGATTTTCTCTCAGACGCAACCGCCAAAAATTCTGGTGAACACACCAGATGAGAGTACAAGAAAAACCCTCTAGATCCAGCCTTTAGAACCTCAAAGGTACTCGAGAAAAGTCCATCACAAAACTCGCCACAGAGAAGCGACGAAAGCGCGGGAACAGGCGACAACAGGCGGCGATTTCACGGCAATTGGAAATCGCGGTAGAAATCTGGTATTTCACCGATTTCTAACCGAAAATCGACCAAGACAGTAAAATTATGGTAATTCTACATCGATTTAATGGTTAGAGATCGGGTTCCAGATCTCGCGGATTAGAGAACAGGGATATCCAGCTGACAGCCGGTGTCAACGGCTTCCGCACGGGTGTGACGGCTCACAGGCCTCTGGGCCATGGGCTATAGGTTCTGGGTACCGCTTTACCCCCCCCTTAGAGCAAACCCTGGGGGGGCTCAATAACACCCAAGCATGGCAGCGGGTACCCAGGACCATCCCCTGAAGGGGGGAGGGTGTCACATCCTCACTTCAGGCCGATTTGCGGATTAGGTTCCCCATTACACTCCCACGGTAAGACAGGTATGATAATGTAGGTGCCTGTAACTGCAAGTATGGTATTGAGTATCAAATCTCGGGTCCTGGCGGCAATTTTTTGGCATCCATAGGACCCGTCAACCCATACCAGGCGCACCGAGTGCCGGCTGCAATGGTCACCACCACAGTGGTAGTGGCACACACGGCCAACATAGGCGCCACACAACGACCGAGGTGGTCCCACGGGTCCAAAGCGACCACAAAAGTCCATCAGGCTACCCCGGGCTTCCCAAGGCCGCAGGCTGGGGGAGAGTCCCCACGGGTCTTCCCCTGGGCGCACCATGTCCATATCCACGACGCGTGTCCAGAGTGGTAAAGCCGCACGAGCTCCTCCATAAGGGATCGGGCATCAAGGCCGTCTTTTCTCTCGCCCAATTACCACGAAGGCCATGCATGGGGGAGTCCCCATGCAGTCTGGGCGGAGGCGTCGACTCCTCAAGCCACCAGTTTCCCAGGCAGACTGACAGAGGTCAGGACACCGGAGGTCGCCACCCGACTGCAAGTGCGTCTGCGAGTCGGTAGGCTCACACCGGGACTGACAGTGGCGGACCGCTGGCAGTGTAGTCAGGCAACTGGGCTTCCCGCCTTGCGCCATCAGGATGTCAGCACACACAGCCACTAGAGCAAACGGTATGAAGGGCACTCAAACATGACAATCTGTACTTGGGTACTGGTCCAGGCTGGACCTTATGTAAGAGCATGTACACGGCGACTCAGAGCGCCTTCGTATCCCAATTCTTGTCCCCTCTGGGGCAAAACGGTCCATACTTCAGGGATGGGCCAATAACACCCAACATATAGATGCACATATCCTGGAGAACAGTAAAAAAAAAAATAAACGGGTAAATAGGCGTGTAAACACACTCTGGACAGAGTGCCAAACCACGCACCGGTTAGGGTAAGGCAGATGCAGGAGGGAGGACAGAAAAACGCCTGAGTTCAGGCCTTATATAGTCTGCAGACACATATAGACCGGTCTAGATCCCGCAAGTGCCATGGCACCAGACCCCACACCCAATAATCGCAATGCCGATGACAGCGGCATCGGTTGCGCAACGTCGTATGGGCCGTAAGGCCTCAATCTGGGATAATGAAGGGGGGCCATCCGCCCTGGTTTCCAACGAATTTAGCAGAGGGGGTTTGGCCGTCCAAGCATGCCCGCGCCCGTCAGGGGAATGTCAGCAGGAAAATGCTTACAGACAATGTTTGCTGCGCTCCTTCAAACTGCAATGATATGCTTTGCAATGTCATGGAGCCTGGATTCTGAATACACACTGGAAAGTCCAAGGATGCCCACAGGGGAGAGCCCAGGGCGGTGATCAGGCACCTCTGGCTGCAATCGCCCGGGTGAGTGCTGCCAAGTCCGAGACATGGAGCTTGGTCTTGTGCTTGCAAATGAAGTCCATAAAGGGAGTGTTAATCCGCGGCACGAACGAGGAGACGGGGTCCCAGGTGTCGTGGGACGGCCCATAGCCTCGCCAACGAACCTTGAACTCCAGGCCTCTGGGTGCCGAGGCGTTCGGGCGCTGGGCCAGGATCTTCTCGACGGTATAGTCGTCCTGCTCAGCGTAGTCGTCGTCCGAATCAGCCTCATGTGCGGTGTAGTCCAGGGAAACATGTTGGCCCCGGAGGTCGGGTTCCCGCACATGGAGTTGACTCTCGTGGCGCTCCCGGAACTGTCCGTGACCCACCTTGATGCGGTAGGTGTCCTCACCAATCCTGCTGACCACCTCTCCGGGTGTGAACCAGGTTTTGGTGCGGTGGGTGCCCATGGGGCGGGGTCTGATCATCCACACCGGGTCTCCCACCCTGATCTTTTGCGCCGTCAAGCTCGGGGCGGACTTCTGACGCACGGCATGCTCCTTCTCGAGCTGCTGGCGGATGTCCCGCGCCGTTGCCTCCTGCCGCGCAAAGAATTCCTTGGCGTCCATGGCCATACCATTACCCGAGAAGGGAAGTCCCCGACCCAGGGGGTCCCTGCCGAACAAAATCTGGTGAGGGGACAATGTTGAAATTGATTGCCACAAGTGGTTTGTTTCCTCGGAGTTCAAGTAGTTTCCAAAATTGAAATCACTGCAAGCAACCCCGGTGTTCTTGAGCACTTAGACTATTTCCATCCTTTTGCAAGAATGCAGTTTATCGTCGCGTCCAAATGCAAAACTTGATCAACAGAAAGCAAGTACCCAGCGCAAACACTCCGGCACTCAATGAAGAATTCAAACGGCTTCCACACCACCAATGTAAGCTTTACGGCCCTAGCAGGGCCCTCTTCAGCACATCATGTCTAAGAAACCAGTGGATGCAACAGAATTTATGTATCAACACCGAAAGAAACATGCAGTCAAATGATCGGGCAATTGTTATATAATTAAAGCGCCACTGCGGAGAAACATCTATTCACAAGTTGGTGCCTGCGGCTTGAGTGAGCGCGCGTGACCTAAACTTATTGAATATTCTTTTTCAAGCCGCAGGCACCAACTTGTGAACAGATGTTTCTCCGTAGTGGCGCTTTAATTATATAACAATTGCTGGATCGTTTGACTGCATGTTTCTTTCGGTGTTGATACATAAATTCTGTTGCATCCACTGTTGTTTTAGACATGATGTGCTGAAGAGGGCCCTGCTAGGGCCGCAAAGCTTACATTGGTGGTGTGGACGCCGCTTGAATTCTTCATTGAGTGCCGGAGTGTTTGCGCTGGGTACTTGCTTTCTGTGGATCAAGTTTTGCATTTGGACGCGACGAAAAACTGCATTCTTGCAAAAGGATTGAAATAGTCTAAGTGCTCAACAACACCGGGGTTGCTTGTATTGATTTCTATTTTGGAAACTACTTGAACTCCCAGGGAACAAACCACTTGTGGCAATCACTTTGGACAATGCGGCTTTAGGGCAGTACACATCTCCTCAAACCACTTTCGACGTGGGTTCGCGAGGTGAATCTTGCGCAGCTTCTGGAACAGCTGCCTTCGAGCTACTTCAGCCCAGCCGTTGGACCGGCTGAGGTAGGCGACCCTCTTGGCATGACGTATCCCCATGAGGGAACACATGGCCTTGAACCAGCCGCCAGTAAACTGGGGTCCTTGGTCACTGCAAATGGTACGGGGGATGCCAAAGACCGTCAGCCAATGACGTATTATCATGACTGCCACCTCCTTGGCTAGCAACCCCTTTTTGCCTGCCGGAACGGCCACTACGTAGCCGCTGTGGCGGTCCACACACAGGACCACACAGTCAAAGGTCTCCTTGCCAATGTGGACTTCGGGCATGGAGAAGACGTCCATGGCCACGCTCTCCATGGGCTGGTCTGGTACCGGAGTCCATTGGGCTTCCCCCGTGACGTTCCGGTTATCGGGACTGCAGGCCTGACAGACTGAGCAACCCTTCCTGACCTTCGTGATGGCGTTGTAGAGACCAATCTGGTCGATCTCAAACCGGCGCTGCATATCCAGGGCTTGCTTCCTGACTCCTGGGTGCATCATGTGGTGGTGCCAAGCCTCACACAGCCCGAGCACTCGGGACTCCAGGACCAGCAGCTTACCATTCCGGTAAAGCTTGCCATCCTCTTCGGTCAGCCCCTTTGGCCACTTATGCCCGTCATCAGGGTCGGTCAAAGCCCTTTACTCGGCTGCAAAGGCCTCAGACTTGGCGTAGTCGTCGGTCAAGTCGTCCTGGTGGCACGATTCCGGGAAGAGGTGCTTGTCGGACTCGGCTCTCTCAGGGGCGAGTACTCTGACCGCTCTGCCCATCCTCCTTCCAAGGGGGGCATCTGCAGCCATGACGACGAAGCATTTAACACCCTCCTCCTCCATCAGGCGCTCCATTTCTATGATCCTCTTGGCCTCAGCGGTCTCAGCCTCATCGCCATGGGCGGAGACATCTGTCATGCCCTTGCTGGCGGGATAGGCCCACCTACTGAGACAGTCCGCCACGGTGTTGTCCTGGCCGGGAACATACACAACCGTGAAGTCGAACTTGGCCAAGATCTCATGCCATGTTGCCCGTCGGGAGGCCGGACCTGAGAGGGTGTCCACGTGCTCTTTGTGCCACGACTGCAGACCCTGATGGTCGGTGCAGACAGTGACGGGATGGAGGGCTATGTACCCAGCCCACTTCCTGAGAGCCATGACGATGGCATACGACTCCTTTTCTCGGGGCGTCCACGTCCGTCTCTGGCCTTCCACTAGGACTCGGCTCCAGAAGACCACTGGCACGTGCCTCCCATCGTCAAGCACTTGCTCCAACACAGCGCCAACGGCGTAGTCGGAAGCGTCGGTGCGCAGGACGAACCCTCGGTCACGATCCACGAGGTGCAGACCCACTGCGGATAGCAGCGTCTGCTTCATCGCCTCAAAGGCACGGTTGGACTCATCATTCCAGACCAGAGCCTTCTTGGACCCCTTCTTGGTCTCCTCTCGGTTGCCCTTGAGCATGGTCGTAATGGGGGCTGCATACTCGGCATACATCTTGATATACCCCGAGTAGTAGTTGCAGAACCCCAGGGAATGCCCGTAGCTCAGAGACCGTCCTGGGCTCTTCCCAGTGTTCAATGGCAGCCACCTTGCCAGGTATGGGCTTCCGTTGCCCGTTCCCGGCTACCTGGCCAGCGAAGACCACCACGCTTACCGCAATGGTGGCCTTGTCACTGCTGCCCGTGAGTTTGTGCCGAACCAGAAGGCCGAGCACTCTGGTGACGTCCCTCTCATGTGCCTCCAGGAGCTCATCATAGCTCATACTGGGGTCCCCGGATGCGATGATCACGTCGTCCACAAAGGGGTCCGCACAGTCACGCACCGGCTCAAGCAGATTCTCCAGCATCCGCTGAAAGGCCGCATTGCCGTCGGTAACGCCCATGGGCATCACCTTCCACTGGAGGGGTCCAAGTGGGGTGCTCATTGCTGTGCAGGCACGGGACTCCTCGGTGAGAGGCATCTGATGATAACCATGTTTCAGGACAATCACCGTGAAGATCCTCCGCCGGTGTTGCTTTTGCAGCATGTCCTCAATGAGGGGCAGCGTATAGCTGTCATGCTGCGTTTGGGCGTTTAGGCCGCCGTAGTCGACCACGAGCCGCCACTCTCCGGCCAGCTTCTTGGGTACGACGAAGCAAGGGGAGGCCCATTCGGAGTGGCACGGCTCAAGCCAGCCCCTCTCGATGAACTCACGGAGGATCTTCTCCATGGACTCCTTCCTCTCGCCCCTCAGGGCAAACTCCCGGTGTCGGTACACACGGGGGTCCGGCTTCAGCCATATCTTGGCCTCACCATACGGTCCACGCACCGGTGGGGGCAATATAGGCGTTCCGCTGAGGAAGTTATCACGATACTTCTGCTTCAGCCTGGCCCTCAATGCCTGGATCTTGGGGCACTCATCGGACTCCGCCTTGGCCTTTCCGGGCACCTGAACCACTCAGCTTACTTGCGAGGTACCACCGCATGGTTTCGGCTCAGGTCGTCTCCCCAGGTGGCCCAAAGAACCATCTCTGGTCTTGCCTCGGAACAAGTCACCGTAGGTAGGTGGGTTCCCGCCGATTGGCTCCTCCTGGCTGGACATGTGGTCCAGGACCCCCCTTACGAAGGTATACCCATCATAGGAACCAGAGACGATCGAGTCCACTTCCCACCAGGCTTTGTCCTGGCCTTTGCCCTCACACTGGCTTCCCCAGCTGTGAAAGGGCTGATCCATATACCCCTGAACCAGGTCCAGCTCCTCTTCAGTGAGGAGGTCCTCCGATTCTCCGATGTCAACAGGGGAAACCGCAAAGCATTGCCGCCAGGGCTCCGCTACGATGCGGTTGACACACATGAAATCCGTGGTGTCGGCCTGCTCAAGGCCCCCATCCACATAGTGGAATTTTGTTGGCCATCTCTGGGGTGGCATGGGCTGTCCCTTAGCGTCCTGGTAGACACTCTCTCCAGCCGGTAGGGCGACCTTGTTTAAGCTCCTGTCGGTCAGTGAGGCGACCCAATCTCGGGTTCTTTCCTCCTTGGTGCATCCCATAGGAACAACCAGCACTCCCTTGGAGCGGTCCTTGCGAATCTTCGCTACCGCCCTTGGAATGTCCCATCGGGGGCGTTGAATCCACATCAAACCCTGATGCGAACCCCAGTGCATCTTCCACGCGGAGTCCTGGGCGCTCCAGTACTTCTCACAAACCCGAAGATGGGCGGAGGTTCCTGAAGAGAACGCATCCAGGGCCGGATCCGAAGCTCCCAGGTCCGCAACCACCCGGCTCGCAACTTCCGGCATAATGCCGTACTCCTGGTTTGCTGGCCCAGCTGGCTCAGTCCCTAGCGCGGCTACCTCGAGCTGATTGCGTTCCGGGCAGATCCATTGGCACTCCACATGGTGCTCAGGTGACGAAAGCCAGGAGAGCTGGTCGTCCTGGTACAGGGTCATGGAGGCCTGGGCCGGGAGAACGCCGGAGTCCGTCTCCATCATGAAGTCGTACCCAACGATCATATCCCAGTCCATCTGGGCCTCGTAGAAGCGACCTTGCAGAAGGATTTCCTTGCCGAGGTCGGGGCGGCTCAGCTCACTGTGGTTCACGAACTGCAGCTCAATGGCCGCTTCTCTCGTGCCTCGCGCCATGTACTGGCCGTTCGCCACCTTCAGCCTGACAGGCCTCCGACTGTCGGTCAAGCACTCTGGCGGAAGTAGACCAGCCTTGACCAGGCTGACCTGAGCTCCCGTGTCGACCAACACGTCGAAGACCTTCTCCACTTCCCCGCATAGGGCACGGACCTGAAGGTGCAACTGCCGCTCACGCCCAACACGGCGCACGGCGTGCAAGCTCAGGATTTCCGGCCGTTCCAGAAGCTCAATAAGCGACTGGTGCAGGTCGTGGACAATGGGCTCAGGCTGCTCATCTGCAGCATCCAGCTGTGGTCCGGGTGATCCTCCGATACTCTCGGAAAGATCTTGAAGCACATCAAACACGATCTTGGTCGCGAAAGATGGGCTGGTGCAAGCATTTGTGCCTTCACTTGCCCCCATCCTGCCACTGCGACTGTCTTTCGTCTTGGGTGCCGGATCGGGCCTTCCGCCCCCCGCATTCCCTTTGTGCTCATTGTCTCTCAATGGGATGGTGTGGCGCTTCCCGCAACACCATCCTGCAACCGCCCTAGCTGAGGCCCTTGGCTGCAGGGGCTCCGCTAAAGGGCGTCGCTCGCCGTAGTAGGGGTACTCTTCTCCGCGTCAACCTCGTTGACACTCTTCTTCTTTCCCCCTTTCTTACCCTTCTTGTCCTTGTCCTTGTTCTTGTTGTCTGACTTGGGGACCCAGGACCTCTTGATCTCCTGGATCTCCTTCGCCAACTCAGTCCCCACCGACATCAGCTTGGAGAGCTCATCCTTGGTAACCTCCACCCTGGTCTCCCGGATACCCGCGGGTGCACGCTTTTTCGACCCGTGCACCTTCTTGTAAGCCTCCGTATCGGCCTTGTGGACGGGAAATGTCCAGTGGTTATGGTTGAATCCTTTGTTTCTCCTATAACACACGAAACAGCCCTGGGGGTGAGCTCGTATGAACTCTCCAAAGGACAGTGGAGGGTCGCCAACGCGGCAGGGCTCCTTCTTCTCCTTCTTCTTCGAACCCTTCTGCAGGGGCTTCCAGCTTCCCCGGTTGCTCCCCGTGTTCAGGTTGCTGACCACGAAAGCACAAACAGCCGTCTCGGCGGGCTCATCGTCGTCGTCGTCGTCGTCGAGAGTCTCATCGCCATCGGCTCCAGCTGGGTCCATGGTAGCTTCCCCGCCGGACTCTTCGCCAACGTAGTTGACGTCACGGTCACCAGGCCCCAACCCAAGGGTGTGGTGGAGGTTCCGGTACTCTTTGAGTACTTCCTCTCCGACCCGCTCCAGGACCTCGTCGCAGCTCAACCGTGCCGGGATGGCCTGCAGACGGATGGTCTGGCCGCCCACATCACACTCATTAAGGCGCCTCATCGCCGTCTTCTCGCGATCGCCCGTGATGGTGATGAGGAGGGCGTTCCGCAGGGAGTGCCGCTCCACATCCCGGGTCACATTCTTCCTTGTCCAAACCACAACGTTTGTGTGATACTCCTTGGGGAGCATCATCTTGACCGTGTGGTTGGACTTGGCTCTCTTGGCTTCCTCCTTGGTGACTCTCTTGATCCATGCTTCTCGCAGCATGGAGAGCAGGTGGGCCTGCTCGTCACCTTCATTTCAGTCCCCCACGTTGCGGCGGAAGAGGGTGTATTGCCCCCGGAAGTCCCGCCAATCTCGTAGGCAGATCCCCCGACCATCATGCTGAAGCTTGATGGCCTTCCACCGCTTGGCAGCCACCTGCGGAGCGTCCACCCGCTCCTGCTCGTTGAGCCACTTCTTGGCTTCCTTGAGGGTCTTGATTTTCCCCTCCTTGGTCGCCACGAAGTATAGCTCTTGGAGCACCTCCGGCAGGTGCCATCTGAACCGTTTGACGACATATTTCTCCGCCTCTGCGGGATGCATGTCTTCAGTGACGGTCATCCCCCAATCGTCCAGCTTCTCCAAGAAGTGGTCGAGGTTGAGGGGGTTGCCATCGTACGTGGGGGGCTTGATGTCCTTCAGGTCTTCCCACACGGCGGCATCCGCGGCCTTAGAGACCATGAACGTCGGCCCCGAGGTCGACCGAGGTTCCCATCGGCGTCCCCCACGGACTCCCACGGCCGCCACTTCAATCTCCTCCGCAGTATCCATGTGGCTACGCAGTGGTTGCACCATGTACGCCGAACCTAGATGTTCACGCCGTACTCCCTCCATGTACACCCCCTCAGCACGGCGCCGGCGGCTGCGTTCAGCGGCCTCCTGTCGTACACCACGCGGCGGGGTAATACCGAAGTCCTCCAGGTCTTCCTGGCCTCCGCCGACATCCCACTCCACGTCCCCTCCGGGGACCTCATCTCTGAGTCTGCAGTATCGCCCCCAAGCCATTGGGATTGGCTCTGGGACTGGTGCGGGGCGTCGGGGATGTACCGGTGTCCGCAGTGGAGCACCGCGAGTGTGATACTCCGCACTGAGCCACCCATCACGCCACTCTTCACTGCCACTGCCGGGCGGCGCACGCTCGTTATGGCGGCCCGCGCTGTGATGAGAGGGGGCGCTGAGAGAGGGGGCACTGGTGCTGGGGCGACTCCTGGGGGCTCCGCCTTGGGCGTGGGCTCTGCCCGAACCTGGTCCCGGTCACCAGCCGTTGTCCGACGAGCCGGACCCCAGGGGTGGGAGGTTGCTGCCGACGCTCCCACGGCCTTCCAGCCTGTCCAACCTCTGCTGCAGGCCGTTGATGACCTTGTTCAGCAGCCTGGTCTCGCCCCTGGCAATGTCCAGCTCTCTCAGGGCGGCGGTGGCGACCTTGGCGATCTTGATCATCTCCGTCCTGGCGATGTCCAGGTCCTTCTTTGCGCCCGCGGCTACCCTGGCGATGCGGATCATCTCGCTTTTGCCCGTGTCTACCTCGCGCTCGAGGGCCTGGACCCTTCTGCAGAGGTAGACGATCCACCGCCAGGTGGCCTCCGGGTCACCCTCTCCCGGTGGGCCGTCAGGATCTCCAGGGGGTCCTCCAGGAGGGCCTCTGCCGGGCCCACCCGGTACAGGGGGTCCTCCCCCGCCAGGGGGTCCGCCTCCGGGGGGTCCACCTGGTGGACGTCCTCCAGGGGGTCCTGGCCGGCCTCCGCCAGGGGGTCCCAGTGGGTCTCCGCCGGGTCGCCTCGGTGGGTCCGAGGATGGGGGCTTCTCCGTGTAGCCGAAGTCCATGTCATCATCCTCGTCCGTGTCGCCCGACCTGGCCGTCTCGGTCTCGCACGCGGTGGACTCCGAGCTCCGGTAGGGAGGAGGGAGATCCTCACCCTCACCCTCCGGCTCAATGGGGACATCTCTGCCTCCTCCTCCAGCCATTCCTCGGCGCTGTAGGCGGTCTCGTCCGTCCCCGTCGCTGGCGGTGAAGAATGGGTCAGAGTCAAGGAGATATCCATCCGCGGGCCTGCGTGCCCTCTCAAGAGTCTTCCACTTACCCTTCCCCCGCCGGTGGGTAGTGGGGCCACTGTCCCCACTGCTGCCGGTGTCGACCTCCTCCAGGTCCAGCTTCATCTTGGAGGAGGCGTCTCCTTCGAAGAGCTTCCGAAGGGTCTCCACTCTGGATCCTCCCGGGGGCGTCTGGCGCTGAAGCTTGGCCTCCGCCTCTTCCATTGCGGCGGCCGTGGCTGCGGCAGCTCGCCTCTCGGACTCTTCTTGGGCACGGGCAGCCTCGGCATCCCGAGCCCGCTGCAGCCGAGCCTTCTCAGCTTCTGACAGTGCCAGCTCCGCCTTTGTCTTGGCCCTCTCCTCAGCAACCTTCCGTCGCGCGGCCTCGACGGTGTCCTTCCTGGCGGCGTCCGCTTGGGCCTTGGCCGTTGCTTCGGCGTGGGCCCTTACCTCCGCCTCCTTCCTTGCCCTCTCTTGGGCAAGCGCCTCCTCGAACGCTTTCACCTCGGCCTCCTTACGGACAATGGCCTCCTGGGCCGGGCGGGCTTCCTGGGCGGCCGCCGCTTCCTGCGCGGCTGTCGCCACCTCACTCCTGACCAGGGCGGCCGCTGCTTCCTGTGCGGCTGCAGCCGTGACTCCGGCCGCAATGGCCGCCACGGCCGCGGCATGGGAGGCCATGCCTCTGCCCCACTCTGCAGCCTCCTGCTGGGCAATGCCGACGGCGCCCCCCACGGCAGTGTTCTGCTGCGTGGCCTATTGCCAGGCAACCCGAATGTTGCGGGGCAACCCGCAGGCACGCTTGCAGGCGCGGGCAACGTCCCCCTTGTCGGGGGCGACGCTGCTGCTGGAGCTGGCCTCGTCGGCCGGCATCCTCCCACGGTGGGCCGACTCCACGTCGCTGCTGGGGCCTGACTTCCTCAGGTGCAGCTGACGGGGCTTGGCCTTGGCCTTCTTGGCGACTTCAAGGAAGTCGCCAAGGGTGGTGTGGCCGGGGTGGTGACCGCCACTGGCCCGTTTGGGGGCTGGGGGCTGGGGTTCCGCCCTTGGTCTCGTTCTCCGCGGCTTGGGCGGCTTCGGCGGCCAGGGATTCCTGGTACTCCCGCCATTTCTTGTCCCGCTTCTTGTCCCCGGCGGATCGGTTCTCCTTCCCAGGGGACGCGCTGCTGTGGCTGCCCTGCAGCGTACGCTCGGCCCTCGGTTCTCGGAACTTCTTTTCGATCATGTCCCATATAGAGACGTTGATCGTAGCTCCCGACGGGTACTCGTTGGGGTTCTCATCCTCATCAATCCTGTCGGGGCGCAGCCCTTCGCCGGGCCGGTCTGGGCGGGTCTGAACCCTCCAGCGTTTCTGGTGGAAGCGGTAGGCGTATCCTTCCACTCGCAGCCACTCTTCCAATTCCTGCAGGCAGTCGGCGCCCATATTCTCGCGGAGCTCAAAGCTCCCGGGCATGCCGCCTTTGCACTGGGCGTTGCTGTGGCGGTAGTGTTGACCCCACACCAACCCACGCAGTAGGTACACAGCATGGGGGTGGGGTTGCGGCCATGTCTTACCCGCCTCTTGCCAGTTCACCATCGGCGCTCGTTCCCCTCGATGGACTAGTCCTGGGGGTGGCTGTTGAAGCGGTTGTTGCGGTCCACTCTATCTACAGGGCTGGGACCCAGACGCCCGATGGTGGTTTTGGACGTCAGTGATGCAGCTGGGAGTGTGGCCGGTACTGGTCGGCCAAAGGAACCCGCTGATGTCGGAGTTCCGGTCGCTACACCTCCTTCATGGACTCGGCGCTGTTGCTGAAACTCGGGGCGATGCTCCGGGCGGCGCTGCGAAGCCCGTGGTGCTCCGGGTTCAGGCGGCCCCGAGTGGCACGCGAGGGATGGGTAACCCCGTGGCGGTAAAAAACTTTTGACGCGTTCCTGTGGGGGGGCCTGGCCACGGGACGCTGCGGTGAACACGCACAAGCAAGCAGGCAGGCAAAGCACTGCGCTCACAAGGGCATTCTCATGCTCGTGTCATGTGACAAAGCGTTTCAGGATCCTTGCCACTCTGAAACAAGGGAAGAAACGTATGTACAGCAACACATCAGGATACGTACACATGGGGCTAAGACTGGACTGGGGTAGGGTCATCACAGAACAATACACACTTAGTTCCTACCTATATCCCGATCCCGTTGGCCCGTCCGACCATCCCGTTGGCTGGCAGGGGCGGGGGCTCAAACACAACCCATGCCCTGCTCAGTCCGGACCCTGAAACCCTGCCAATAGGGAGAGTGTCCTGCCCAGCCACAGGGGAGTTCCTGGGAACCAAGAGGCGCCAAGGCCAACCAAGGGTGGCTGCCCATACTCCCCCAATGGCACGTCCCAACCCCTCTCTGAGCCAGGGATAAGGCCCCGCCATTATTCCCTAGGAGTTGGTAGCTGAAAATGGACTGTTTCAGCCCAAACTGATATTAGCTCGGAAAACTCCAAAATTGACCCTTCGTCTGGACCAGCCAGAGGTAGGGACGAGGCAACTGACCCTATACTCTTCAAGTAGAAACTCCTTTGAGCCCTCACCCAACCTGACTCTCTCTGAGTCCCCGGCATCAGGGCGCCACGGCTTCGCCATGTGGGGTCATGATGCCAAAATCATCAAAAATGGAGTCATTCCCACGGGTGGCTCGCTCGGCCAGGGCTAAGCCAAAATCTCACAGGATAGGAGGCGGGACCTAGTACCTGTATCTAGGTGCACAATTTCAAATTGGGTCCGAGCTTTCCATGGGCAAAGAGATATGGGGCCGCCAATTGACCACACGGGGGGGGTGAAATTGGTGTCCCAAAAGGGGGTCATTTTGTTTACCCAGAATGAGCCAAAATTGAAGGTATCTCGAATGGTATATCTCCGCGCCGGCTTGGAGATCATACCGGCCGTTCCACATGCAATCCACCAGGAGTCCAATGCAGACTCCCATCTACTTGGCTCTCAAAGATCCGCATGTCACTCGGCGTGGTGGCAGTCCAAACTGGGTCCACAACTGCCAAAATGGCAAAATTGGCCGTCGCGGGCGACCCTCCAGGGTAGGAAACCTTAGCGATCTCGTCGCGCCAAGCCTTGATTCACGATCTATTATTTCCCCCTTGGTCCCATGCTTTCGGATTTTGGTTGCTGTCACACTGGCTGCTTACTGTTCACCGAGGGGATGACCACACGGATGGGGCAGAAAGCAGCATGCGGTGCAAAAGGAGGGATCATGGATCGCACCAAAAATTGAATAACTTCGAATGGGCCGGAGGAGCAAACACGGAACTCAATGGTGTTCAACCCTTGGTGATATGCTACAATAATTGCATTTTCATTTCGGCTAGGTCCCCTGCCCCATGGAGATATGGCAGTTCTAATATGGCATACAATGCCAAAAACAGCGAAATTTGGCCAAAATGGCCCGCACTCGTGATTCCATATCTCCATGGCCACGGCGAGGATCCATCCAACCAAAGATGCTATGGATGCATGGGACTTAGGTCCCAATATATGCCACTTGCCAACCCTCATAGTTGCCTTTAGCTATTTTCCCCCTTGGAGGGAAAGTGACACACAAATGGGGCAGAATGGCAACATACCCCAAATTGGGTGACTCACAACTCTCCCTTCAAGAGGAGAGGCCACATGGGGAAACACCCCATTCGATGCAGGTTTATGTGCCCTCTCCGAATCACCCTTACCCCTGGTCAAGTGGCGCACGCAACCTCGGGCCGAACATTAAGGGGGAGACGGGGTTTGTTGCCATTCTGGGCAAAACGGCCAAGATTCACCCAAAAGTGGTCACTCGAAAAATCGTATCTCCGTATCACAAGAGAAGTGAGCCTCGGGCTTTTGCATGGATGCAAACCGAAGCTTTGCTTCCCCTCTGCAATAGGGTTGGGGTTCAAAGCATAATTGAATCATTTTTAACACCCCAATCCTTGAAGCACACTATTTAGGGGAAAAAGTGCATATATCGGCGATATTGGTATGTACATATCTTTTGGGTCATTGAGGGACAAAAATATGAGTAAACATTTTTGGAGTAGGCCCATAGTAGGTGCCTTCAAATATGCACACTATGGTTAGATTCTCTCCGCCCACTCACGTCATTAGTGTTTGCATATGAGCGCGTGTGCAAGGAGGCAGTTTGTCACGCGTGCTCACAAGGAGATATTATATAAAAAAGAGGAGAAGGTTGCAAAAGTAAAGTCTCTACTCTACATAATGCCTTGATTCAAGGCTCAACTCCCCATAAGCCTCGAGTACGAGCCTGGGGGGATTGGCCATTTTGCCCTAATTTTCGACCAAAATTTGCCATTCTTCAAAAAAAAGAGTTTTGGTACGCATTGAATTGCGTGGAGCCATCGTTGAGTTGACTTGTGAGCATTGTGTTTGGTTGTTAACGTGCATGCTCACAAGGCCTCAAAGTTAGCGTTTGCGCACGCAAACGGTTTGGGTTTGCGAAGCCCATAGACTGCCTAAAACATCCCCATTGCCCTCTTCCCCATGCAAAGTGACATGCCCACGTGAAAGGGGCATAAATGAAAGGCACAGGGGGGGAATGTGGAGTTCTGTCCGAACTCAGGTTTCCTTGAGAACCATGAGTTCGAGCGATCGATGGAAAAGCTTGCGCGCTGATTTTCTCTCAGACGCAACGGCGAAAAATTCTGGTGAATACACCAGATGAAAGTACAAGAAAAACCCTCTAGATCCAGCCCTTAATTTCACTTAGAACCTCAAAGGTACTCGAGAAAAGTCCATCACAAAACTCGCCACGGAGAAGCAACGAAAGCGCGCGAACAGGCGACAACAGGCGGCGATTTCACAGCAATTAGAAATCGCGGTAGAAATCGGGTATTTCACAGATTTCTAACCGAAAATCGACCAAGACAGTAAAATTATGGTAATTCTACATCGATTTAATGGTTATGGAGCGGGTTCCAGATCTCTCGGATTAGAGAACAGCGATATCCCGCTGACAGCCGGTGTCAACGGCTTCCGCACGGGTGTGACGGCTCACAGGCCTCTGGGACATGGGCCATAGGTTCTGGGTACAGCTTCATTGGCTCCTGTTCACCAGTGTGCTCCCTGGTTGTGTGGTGCTGTGTGTGTGTGATGTCCTTGGCCAATGGGCTCCCGCTCACCGGTGCGCCCGCTCGGTGTGCTATGTGGGGGGTGTCCTCCGCCACTTGGCTGCTGTTCTTGGTTGTGCCCGCTCGGTGTGTTGTGTTGCATGTGCATCGTCCTTGGCCACGTGGCACCTGTTCGCCGTCGTGCCCGCTCCATGTGTTGAGTTGCGTGTGCAATACCCTTGGCAACTTGGCTGCCGTTCACCGGTGTGCCCGCTCCATGTGCTGTGTGTGCCGTCTCCTTGACAACTTGGCTCCTGTTCAGCGGTGTGCTCCCTTGTTGTGTGTTGTTGTGTGTGTGATGTCCTTGGCCAATTAGCTACTGTTCACCGGTGCGCCCGGTCGGCGTCCTATGTGTGCCGTCTCCTCGGCCAATTAGCTCCTGTTCTAGGGTGTGCCCGCCCGGTGTGTTCTGTTGCGTGTGCGATGTCCTTGGCCACCGGGCTCCTGTTCGCGGGTATGCACGCTCCCCGTGCCGTGTCCGCGGTGTGCTTGGTCTCTTGGCTCCTGCTCACGGTGTGCCCGCTCGGTGTGTTGTGTTGCGTGTGCGGTGTCATTGGGCACTTGGCTCCCGTTCACCGCTGTGCCTGCTCGGTGTGTTGTGTTGCGTTTGCGGTGTCCTTGGCCACTTGGCTCCTGTTCACCGGTGTGCCTGCTCCGTGTGTGGTGTTGTCTGTGCGGTGTGCTTGGCCACTTGCCTCCCGCTCACTGGTACGCCCGCTCGGTGTGCTATATGTGCGGTCTCATTGGCCACTTGGATTCTGTTCTCCGGTGTGCCTGCTCGGTTTGTTGTGTTGCTTGTGCGATATCCTGGGACACTTGGCACCCGTTCACCGGTGTGCACGCTCTGTGTGCTGTGCGTGGGGTGTCCTTCACCTCTTGGCTCCTGTTCAGCAGTGTGCCTGGTCGGTGTGTTGCGTTGCGTCCGTGGTGTCCTTGGCCGCTTGGCTCCTGTTCACCTGTGTCCATGCTCAGTGTGTTGTGTTGCGTGTGCGGTGTCTTTGGCTTCTTGGCTCCTGCTCACCAGTGTGCCCGCTCGGTATGTTGTGTTGTGTTTGCGATGTCCTCGGCCACTTGGCTCCCACTCACCGGTGTGCACGCTCTGCGTGCTCTTCGTCCGGTGTCCTTGGCCACCTTGTTCTTGTTCACTGTTGTGCCTGCTCCATGTGTTGTGGTGCGTGTGCGGTGGCCTTGGCGACTTTGCTCCCGTGCACCAGTGCGCCCGCTCTGTGTGCTGTGCGAGCGGTGTGCTTGGCCACTAGGGTCCTCTTCACCCGTATGCGAGCTCGGTGTGTTGTGTTTTGGGTGCGCTGCCCTTGGCAACTTGGCTCCTGTTCCCAGGTTTGCCTGCTCAGTGTGTTGTGTTGTGTGTGCGGTGTCCTTGGCCACTCGTCTCCTGTTCACCGGTGTGCCTGCTCGGTGTGTTGTGTTGCGTGTGCCATGTCCTTGGCCACTTGGCTCCTGTTCGGCGGTGTGCACGCGTGGTGTTCCATGTGTGCGGTCTCTTTCGCCACATGGCTCCCGTTCACCGGTGTGCCCGCTCAGTGTGCTGTGTGTGCGGTGTCCTTGGCGACTTGGCTCCTGTCCACCGGTGTGCCGCCTCGGTTTGTTGTGTTGTGTCTGCGGTGTCCTTCGCCACTTAGCTCGTGTTCACTGGTGCGCACGCACTGTGTGCTGTGTGTGGGGTGTCCTTGGTGACTTAGTTCCTGTTCACTGGAGTGCCCGCTCGGTGTGCTGTGTGTGCGGTGTCCTTGGCCACTAGGCTACTGTTCACTGGTGTGCGCGCTCGGTACGTGGTGTTGTGTGTGCGGTGTCTTTGGCCACTTGGGTCCCCTTCACCGGTGCGCCGGCTCGGTGTGCTATGTGTGCGGTCTCCTTGACCACTTGGCTCCTGTTGTACGGTGAACCTGCTCGATGTGTTGTGTTGTGTGTGCTATGTCCTTCGCCACTTGACTCCTGTTCACCGGTGTGCACGCTGTTTGTGCTGTGTGTGCGTTGTCCTTGGCCTATTGGCTCCTGGTCGCCCGCGTGTGTTCTGTTGCGTGTGCGGTGTCCTTGGCCACTTGGCTACTGTGCGCCGGTGTGCCCGCTCAGGCTGTTGTGTTGCCTGTGCGGTGTCTGTGGCCACTTGGCTTCTATTTACCGGTGTGCATGCTCGGTGGGCCGTCTGTGCGGTGTCCTTGGCCACTTGGCTCTTGTTCACCAGTGTGCCCGCTCGGTGTGCTGTCTGTGCGGGGTCCTCGGCCACTTGGCTCCTGTTCACTGGTGTGCCCGCTCCTTCTGTTGTGTTGTGTGTGCGGTGTTCATGGCCACTTAGCTCCTGTTCACTGGTGTGCACGCTCAGTATGCTGTGTGTGCGGTGTCCTTGGCCACTTAGCTCTTGTTCACCGGTGTGCCCGCTCAGTGTGTTGAGTTGCGTGTGCGGTGTCCTTGGCCACTTGGCTCCCGTCCACTGGTGTGGCCGGTCGGTGTGCCGTGTGTGCGGTGTCCTTGGCCACTTGACCCCCGTTCACCGGTCTGCACGCTGTCTGTGCTGTGCGTGTGGTGTCCTTGGCCTCTTGGCTCCTGTTCACCGGTGTGCCCGCTTGGTGTGTTATGTTGCGTGTGCGGTGTCCTTGGCCACTTGGCTCCTGTTCAGCGGTGTTCCTGCTCGGTGTGTTACGTTGCATGTGCGGTGTCCTTGGCCACATGGCTTCTGTTCACCGGTGTAATCGATCCGTGTGTTGTGTTGCGTGTGCGATGTCCTCGACCACTCGGCCCCGGTCCACCGGTGTTCCGGCTCTGTGTGCTGTGCGTGCGGTGTCCTTGGCCCCTCCGCTCCTGTTCACCGGTGTGCCCGCTCGGTGTGTTGTGTTGCATGTGCGGTGTCCTTGACCACTTGGCTCCTGTTCACTGGGTGCTCGCTCGGTAGGTGGTGTTGTGTGTGCGGTGTCCTTGGGCTCTTGGCTCCCGTTCACGGGTGCGCCCGATCCGTGTGCTATGTATGCGGTCTCCTTGACCACTTGGCTCCTCTTCTCCGGTGAGCCTGCTCGAAGTGTTGTGTTGTGTGTGTGATGTCCTTCGCCACTTGACTCCTGTTCACCGGTGTGCACGCTCTGTGTGATTGGCTTGAGGTGTCCTTGGCCTCTTGGCTCCTGCTCACCAGGGTGCCCGCTCAATGTGTTGTGTTGCGTCTGCGGTGTCCTTGGCCACCTGGCTCCTGTTGACCGGTGTGCACGCTCGGTGTGCCGTCTGTGCGGTGTCCTTGGCCAGTTGGCTCTTGTTCACCGGTTTGCTCGCACGGTGTGCTGTGTGTGCGGCGTCCTTGGCCACTTGGCTCCTGTACACTGGTCTGCCCGCTCGTTGTGTTGTGTTGTGTGTGCGGTATCTTTGGCCACTTAGCTCCTGTTCACTGGTGTGCACGCTTGGCGTGCTGTGTGTGCGGTATCCTTGGCCACTTAGGTCCTGTTTTTTATATATATATATATAGAAATCAGAAACAAACAAGTAACTCCGGCCAAAGATCTCCTGGGGTACCATAAAAGACCTCCTGTGAAGTGGAATCCACTGACTTCTCCATACATCTGGGGAAAGTCCACAGTAGATCTCCGGTAGACGTCTGGGGAAAGATACTGAGAATCAAGATGACATCCTCACACTTGGTATAAAATCATCATGGATCACCACGCTACATAGGATTTTCCAAAGTCCTGAATGGTGTACGAAACGGAGCTGGAAGAGAGCATCAATAATTCTATGACACGAACGTGGTCCCATCTCGTCGATCTGTCAAATGGTATCAAGGGACTAGGGGGGGGGGGTGCAGATCGCAGGTGCTGAAGATGAGGAGGACAGTGAAAAAAGAGAAAGAAATAGAGAAAAAAGAAAAAAAGATGGGAAGAAACCCGTCACCCGGAGACGAAAGTGGGGCAGAAACCCCCCAGTCGCTTGCGCAGCTTAGTTTCTTTTCGCGATGGCTTTTTAGGGTAACGTGCTTCTATGTGGGTAGTTACGGTAAATTAAGTAGTTGGGATTCGGTTTTTTTGTTGTCGTTGTGTATGTGTCTGTGTTTGTGAGGGTGTTTGTTGGCGCCTGTTGTGTTTGTCCTTTTTGGGTAGGTCAACAAGGTGTGGTTGTGGGATGAAGTGCTGTAAATGGAGTGTTGGTTGTTCCATGGGTTGTCAGCGGAATCTGGTTTGAGTAAGTGCAGATCGTTAATTGGGTTTTGTCTGAGGCAGGTTTGTGTCTCCTGTAGTGCTGTTTTGAGTCTTTTCCTTCTAAATTACAGGCTGTTTTTCGATTTTGTAGGTGCTGGAAGTAGAGAGTGTCGGGTGGGATCTCTCTTAGTGCATTATTGAGTGAGTTCGGAATGAGCGTGCGGATGTAGTTCCGTCTTTCTCCTTTTGTTGCATGTTGCCACCAGTCGATGACTGTTTGCTTGAAGGGTTGTTGCCAGACCTCAAAAAAGAGGTCACGAATAGGTTTCGCTGTGCCTCATTCGGTCACCGTAGTTATGGGGTCGAGGGGGTGATGAGTGTGGCATTTGAGGCATTAATATGTATTAAGTTTGTAATGGGGAAGAAAACCAGTGCAACAGTACAGTCCCTTTGTCCATTTAGAAGGTAATCTGGAAAACCACGATGTGTGGGCGTAGAGGTCCGTGCCACTTAGGTCCTGTTCACTTGTGTACCCGCTCGGTGTGTTGGGTGGCGTGTGCGCTGTCGTTGGCCACTTGGCTCCTGTTCACTGGTGTGCCCGCTTGGTGTGCCGTGTGTGCGCTGTCCTTGGCCACTTAACTCCTCTTCACCGGTGTGCAGGCTCTGTGTGCTGTGCGTGCAGTGTCCTTGGCCTGTTGCTCCTGTTCACCGTGGTGCCCGCTCGGTGTGTTGTTTGTGTCGTTTGTGTCGTGTCCTTGGCGACTTGGTTCCTGTTCACCGGTGTGTCCGCTCGGTGTGTGGTGTTGGGTGTGCGGTTTCCTTGGCCACTTCGTTGCTGTTTACCGGTGCCCCTGCTCGGTGTGTTGTGTTGCCTGTGCGGTGTCCTTGGCCAGTTGGCTTCTTTTCACCGCTGTGCCCGCTCGGAGTGTTGTGTTGCGTGTGCGATGTCCTCGGCCACTTGGCTCCCGTTCACCGGTGTGCACACTCTGTGCGCTGTGCGTGCGATGTCCTCATCCTTTTGGGTCCTGTTCACCGGTGTGCCCGCTCGTTGTGTTGTGTTGCGTGTGCAGTGTCCTTGGCAACTTGGCTCCTGTTCACCGTTGTGCCAGCTCGCTGTGCTGTCTTGCGTGTGTGGTGTCCTTGGCCACTTGGCTCCTGTTCTCCGGTGTGCCCGCTCGGTGTGTTCTTTTGCGTGTGCAGTGTCCTTGGCCACTTAGCCCCTGTTCACCGGTGTGCACGCTCTGGGTGCTGCGCGTGCCCCGTCCTTGGCCTCTTGGCTCCTGTTCACCGGTGTCCCCGCTCCGTGTGTTCTGTTGGATGTGCGGTGTCGTTGGCCACTTGGCTCCTGTTCACAGGTGTGCCTGCTCAGTGTGTTGATATGCGTCTGCGGTGTTCTTGGCCACTTGCCTCCTGCTCACCGGTGTGCCTGCTCGGTGCGCTGTGTGTGCCGTGTCGTTGGCCACCTGGCTTCTGTTCACCCGTGCCCCTGCTTGGTGTGTTGTGTTGTGTGTGCGGTGTCCTTGACCACTTAGCTCCTAATCAGTGGTGTGCACGCTCTGTATGCTGTCCGTGCGGTGTCCTTGGCCACCTGGCTCCTGGTCACCGGTGTGCCTGCTCGGTATGTTGTGTTGCGTGTTCGGTGTCCTTTGCCACTCCGCTCCCGTTCACCGTTCTGCCCGCTCACTGTGCTGTGTGTGTGGTGTCCTTGACCACTTGGCTCCTGTTCACCGGTGTGCTCACTTGTTGTGTTGTGTTGTGTGTGCGGTGTCCTTGGCCAATTGGCTCCCGTTCACCGATGGGGTTGCTCGCTGTGCTATGTGTGCGGTCTCCTTGGCCACTTGGCTTCTGCTCTCGGGCGTGCCCGCTCGGTGTGTTGTGTTGCGTGTGCTGTATCCTTGGCCACTTGGCTCCTCTTCACCGGAGTACCCGCTCGGTGTGTTGTGTTCCGTGTGCGGTGTCCTCTGCCGGTTGGCTCCCGCTCATGGTTCGCCCCCGCCCGGTGTGCTATGTGTACGGTGTCGCTGGCCACTGGGCTCTCGTTCTCCGGTGTACCCGCTCGGTTTGTTGTGATGCGTGTGCGGTGTCCTTGGCGACTCGGGTCATGTTCAGCAGTGTGCACGCTCGATGTGCTGTGCGTTCGGTGTCCTTGGCCTCTCGGCTCCTGTTCAGCGCTGTGCCCGCTCGGTGTGTTGTGTTGCGTTTGCCGTGTCCTTGGCCATTTGGCTCCTGTTCACCGGTGCGCCCGCTCGGTGTTTTGTGTTGTGCGTTTGGCGTCTCTGGCCACTTGGCTCCTGTTCACTGATGTGCACGCTCGATGTGTTGTTTTGCGTGTGCGGTGTCCTTGGCCACTTGACGCTTGTTCACCGGTGCGCTTGTGTGGTGTGTCTTATGTGGTGTGCTGCAGCGTGTTACGCTTGTGTGTGTCTGCTGTGGTTCCTTCGTGTGTGGGACGTGCTCGCGCGCCCTACGCGCTGGGCAATTGCACTACTACGCTTCAGTGTGGCCCCTTATGTTAGGGACACGGACCCAAACGATTCAGTGTGGCCCCTAGAGTTAGGTGTCTGGACTCGCACACTTCTTTTTGGCTCTTTGAAGTGGGGTGATGGGCTCCCTCTCCTCCTTGTTGCTCGTTAAGTGGCGATGGGGGTCTCCCACCTTTCAAGATGGCCCCGTGAGTCGCGCATATGCACTCCCAAGCTTTGGTGTGGTCCTGTGAGTTGCGGTGATGGTTTGGCACGCGTCGCTATGGCACCTTTGGCCCGGGTGATGGACTCATGTGCTTCGATGTTGCTCCTTCATTTTGGGTGATGGACTCACACGCTTTAGCGTGGTCCCCTGAATGCGGCAATGGGCTCTGAAGGTCCAGTCTGATTCCTTGAGTTGGCGTGATTCGGTACCACGCTTTGGCTCGGCGACTCGCCCTGGAGATACAGACTCCCACGATTTGACGGTAACCTCTGGGTTGAGGCAATGGTGTTGCACGCTTTGGGGTCGCCCCTCATGTTAGGATGCTGGACCTTTTCGCTTCGTGGTGGTCGCTTGAGTTTGGGTGATGGACTTCCACGCTTCGTTATGGCCCTTTGAGTTGGTGTGACGGATCCCCCGGCTTCTGTGGAGCCATTTGAGTGGTGGTGATGGACTCCCACGCTTCGGTATGGCGCCTTGAGTTTGGGGATTGACTATCACGCTTCATTTTGGTCCCTGGAGCTGACGTGATGGTCTCCCATGCTTTGCCGTGGTGCCGGTAGTTGTTGATACATACTCCCACGCTCTGGCGTGGCCCCTTACATTTGGGCAACAGACTGCCACGCAGCGCTGTGGCTCCTTAAGTCGGGGTATGGATTGCGGATATTTCGATGTAGCTCATGGGTTGTGGTGAGCGACTCCCACGCTTTGTTGTGTCCCCTTGAGGTCATGTAATGGACTCCCACACTTCAGTGTATCCCCTATAGTTGGGGATATGGACTAGCACCAATTGGACTGTCACGCTTTAGTGGTTCCCCTTGAGTAGGGGTGATGAACTCACATGCTTTGTTGTGGCTCATTGAGTTAGCGTGATGCACTTGGACCCTTCGGTGTTGCCCCTTGACTAGGGGTGATGTACTCTCCTGCCTCAATTGGCGTGATGTACTCCCACGCTTCAGTGTGGCACCTTGAGTTGGAGTGAAGAACTCGCGCAGTGCGGTGTGGCCTCTTGAGTTTGGGTGATGGACTACCACGCTCAGGTGTGGCCACGTTAGTTTGGGGATGGACTCCCACGCTGCAGTGTGGCACCTTGGGTTGGGGTGATGGACTTTGACGAGCAAATTGAGTCCGGCTGATGGACTCCCGCGCTTCGGTTCGGCCCCATGACTTTGGGAGGTGCACAATAACGCTTTGGCGTGGCTGTATGAGGCAGGGTGATAGGCGCCCACGGTTCCGTGTGCCCCCTTGATTTGGGGTGATGGACGTTCACGCTTCAGTGTGGCCCCTTTTGCTTTGGTGATGCACACCAACGCTTGGATATGGCCCCTTGAGGTTGGGTGATCGACTCCCACGCCGGGCTGTAGCCTGTACAGCTAGGGAAATGGACTCCCACGCTTCGATTTGGCCCTTTGGGCTGGGGTGATCGGCTCTCAGTCTTTTCTGTGGCCCCTTGAGGAGCGGTGATGCAGTCCTAGTCTTTGGCGTGGCTCCTTCACTTCGGGTGATGAACTCCAACGCTTTGGTGTGGCCCTCTGCGTTGCGGATATCGACGTGCATCCATTGGCAAGGCCCCATGAGCTGGGGTGCTGGACTGTCACGCTTTGGTGGGCCCTCCTGAGTAGGGGTGATCCACTGCCATGCTTTGTAGTGCCTCTTTGAGGTGGGGTGTTGCACTCCCGCGCTTCCATGTGGCCCTTTTAATAGGGGTAATGGACGCCCGCGCCTCGGTGTGGTACCTTGAGCTTGGGTGATGGACTTTCATGCTTCTGTGTGGCAACCTGAGCCGGGGTTATGGACTCCCACGCTTCGCTGAGGGAACTCGAGCTGCGGTGACGGACTCCCACACTTTGACGTGCCCCTATGAGGTAGGATGATGCACTTTCATGTTTCCTTATGCCCCCTTGACTGGGAGTGATGGACTCCCATCCTTTGGTGAGGCCCTTTTTAGTTTTGGTGATGGACTCCCATGCTTGGCTGTGGTGCCCTGAGCCTGGCTGATGGACTACCATGCTTGGGTGTTGTCCCTAGGGTTGGAGACACTCCGCCCATCTGTCTGCAGGGGGATGTAGCCATAACACTTCCCCCTTCCATGGCTCATGAAGCCAATCACGCATAAAGTTTCAAACCTGTGGCAGTTTGGCTATGTGCTTGGACGAGAAGGCATCAACAGTAAAATAATATCCCGAATTGACCGCATCCACTCATCTATTCTCCTCAAGACATCTAGCAGAATCAAAGCAGGGGCTACCTCCTGTTGCAAGACTCGCAATTTACGGCACCTTGCCTGCCTCAAAATATCCAACACAGATCAATCCTGTCGAACACGAGACTCGCTGAACAATAGAAGATGTATGCGGTCTGTCTTCGCAGCTGAATCTGACCACCAACGCAAAGAACTCTGCACTGCAGTCATCCGCCGTACATTGTATGCTGCACCAACAAAACGCTCAGGGTCTGCCCAAAGATCAACAGCCTGGAAGTAGCAAACATCTCGGATTACATACTCTCGTGGATCCACCGGAGCGGCATTTGTTTCGACCCTGGGGAATTCCGACTTTCCCATAAACTCATCAGGCACGTATGGATTGGGGCTCCAGTCCCTATCCCTTCGTCCTGATTCTGCCTGCTGGCTGGCCATCGCATCTATGCACGCTTCGATTGGGCTCCTTTGGTTGGCGTGATGGGCTCTCAGTCTTCATAGTGACCCCTTCAGGTGAGGTGATGGCGTCCCACGCTATTGCGTGGCCACTTCACTTCCGCTGATGGAACCCCCTGCTTGGTTGTGGACCCTCGAGTTGGAGTAATGAACTTTTACGCTTTGTTGTGGCCCCTTGAATCGAGGTGATGAAGTTGCAGGCTTTGCTTGGGCCTCTCAGTTTGGGTGCTCGATTTCCATATTTTGATGTGGCCCCTGGAGCTGGGGAAATAGACTCCCACACTTCGGTGTGTCCCATTCAGTTGGGGTGATGTGTTTTTTGCTCTTTGGTCTGGCCCCTTTAGGTGTGGATATCGACTCCACGTGTTGGTGACCTCAGCTGATACCACACACACCTCCAACACATACCCCCCGTACCCGAGCCCCATCAGACCCCGGACCGGGTACCAGGGGACGCCCCCTATTCCTCCCAAGACAGAGCATACCACTACCCCAACCCCGTCCAACATCTCGCCTGCGTGCTCGTGCGACGCAGACAGCCGGGCGCTCATCCAGGAGCTCCAGGACAGACTGCAAATCCCCCTCTACCACTCAGCGCTGCGCCCAGCAAACGTCCCAGCCCACCTCCAAAAACGACGCATCCAGCTCCCCAGGGAGCAACTACCATTCCTCACCAGGGTCGCCAGATGGCTCGCCCGCAAACACATCCACGTCCCTGAAGAACACACCCGTTGCCCGTGCGACCACACCACCCCGGAGGACTGGGAACACTTCAAGAAATGCCCCCTCCATACAGGCAGGGACACGGTAGTGGGCTGGTCCCCGGCGGAAACCCTACGACAACACGAAGGATGGCCAACCCACAGCCACGCACACCTGGCCACCAAACACCTCTTCCGGGATCCCCTGGTCAAAAAAGCCACGGTGAGAGGGGCAGTGACACAGGCCCTGCACCGACACCTCATTGAACACACGGAAAGCCCCAAGGAGGCAGCAGCGCACCTCCAGCTAGAGGCAGTCCGCAGAGCAGCGGCCCAAATGGTACATCCCAAACACCTCCTGTTAAAACACGCAGAGCAACTCACCGACCCCATCGCCAGGGAACACATGCAGCGTCTCATCAATTACCATGCCGTGCATGACCCAGACGTCCACTAACCCACTGCGCACCCCGCACGCGCCCCCCATCTCCATCCGCAGGCCTCCAAGACACCACGACAGCGCCCCGAGGCCCATCTCTCACCCAAGAAGCCACCCGGCACTGCCCAGCCCGGCCGAGTCCAACCAGGGCCAACCATACGTCGACGTAGACGCGCAAGACCCCGGCAGCCCATCCAGCCCACAGCCCCCGGACCGGGGGCACCCCCCCCTCACACCAGCCACCATCCGCGACCCGGACCTCCTCCGAGCAACCCTCCTAGGCAGGGCCCCGACCACCCCCCTGGGCTGGTACCGCCTACAAGACAACTGGACCAAGCTCACCGTCAAAGCCCCCCAGGACCTGACCACCCCAGGCAGCGGCCTCCACCAGGCCATCGTAGACCTCGTACTCTGGCGAGCCCGCAAACACACCCAGGGCCAGCACGTCTGGATCCCCCCCATCGAGTGGGGCCAGGCCCTGACACACAACACCGACATCAACGTCACGCGTCGAGGGACCGTACGCCTACGACGGGCCCCAGCGGAGAAGGACCACCCAGCGGACCCGAACCGCCCAGAGCAGTGGGAACAGGCCACCGCACCAACCCGCGACACCGCCCTCCGCGCCGCCGGCCTCCGCACCCCAGACGACGACCCCCCCCCCCCACCTACAGACAGTGACCACCCCCCGCCGGAGGTCTGGGTTACAGTCCTCGAGCGCGGGCACTGCTACGTGATAGCCGCTACGGCTACGTCCCCCGGCCCGCAATGGCTCGTCAAAGGGACAGACACCATGCTCGCCCCAGGGACCGCCCCACCAGGGGCAGTAGGGGACCCCACCACCCAGCACAGGGTCCTCAGGGGCGTCCTCCAGCCAGGGGACAAGCCCCCAGCCCGCGCCCTCGCCCAAATCACCTCAGGGAAGGCGGGCTACCACCTGGGATTAGCCATGCTGTGCCTCACCCACTGGATCCAGCGCCGCTGGCCACCCATGGGGACCGTGCCCTGGATTTGGGCCATCCCCACCGCCCACACACAAGTCGAGGCGGGCCCGGACACGAGGCCAAAGCCCCCCTCCAGACCGCAGCTATCCCTGACCTGCGGGTACCACGCCATCCACAGGGTCCTCAGCCGCGTGGGTCTTAGCCCAAAGCTAGCATACCCCCTTCCCACCACTGACCAAGAGGTCCACCAGATACGCAAGCTCGTCTGCGAAATCCTTGCCGCGGCAGCAGAAGACAGCAAGCTTCTCCTCCAAACCGCCCGGCCTACAACTGGCCACGCAAGCGCGCCGCGGCGAGCGGACACATACACCAACACAACACACCCCACCGCACAATCCCCGCCCATGCCCCTCCCCTCTCGCTGCTCACCCGGAGACCCACACACGCCCACCATCGCGCGCATCCCCGGGCACTGCGACACGGGCCTCCCCCACCCACCCGAACACCAGCACACGCCCGCCACACATCCACCCGCCGGACACCCCCCACCACCCCCCACACTCGACAACCCGCACACACCCTCCGAGAGGAGCCCTGCGCCCCGCAGCACGCCCACCTCACCCAGTGGCCCGCCCACGCACCCTGCACACACCCCAGAAGACCCAGGCCCAGCCCCCCTGGCCCCTGAATGCAGCCCACGCGAACTATTCCCCCCCGCGGACGCCAGCCCACACAACCTCACACATTGCAGGACCCCGGCCCAGCCAAGCCCAGAAGGAGAAGGCCACGGCCCCGCGCCTCCCTCCCCCACCGCTGCCGACCAGATCGGCCCGCCGGGCCGCCAGGTCACGACCGGGCCCCCCCAGCCGCCCGCCCCCAACCTACAGCCCGAGGACATGCCCTCCATCCTCCCCGCTGTTGCCGCAGCAGAAGCCGCCGACCACAAGCCCGCCCGCATCACAGCCCAACCCGCGTCCACCACCTCCTCCTCATCCTCAGCCTCATCCACCTCCTCCACCTCATCCTCCGACCCCCCCCTCCCTGCCGCCCTCATCCTCAAGGCCACGACAAGAGCCAAAGCCGCGGCCACACGCACCGACCCCCCGACCCCCACACAGGCGACTCAGGCACCCCGGCAACGCACCGGGAAAACCCTGCACCCGACATCGGCGCCCTCACACCTCCGGACAGAGGTCCTCCTCAACCTGGAACGGGACCCCAACCCGAAACCCGACCCCAAACCCAAGCCGGCGTCCAGGCGAGCACACACAACACCACAAACGCAAAGACACAAACCCAACCGACACCGCCCTGACACAAACCCTCACCCAAGCCAGGACCCCCTACCCACAACAACCCACGCCCCCCTCCCACCGGCAGCCACCACCACCGCAGAGGCGGCCACCCAACACGACCCCGTCGAAACCCTCTTCCACATCCCCGTCACCAAGCGCCCCGTCATCCATCCCCCACAAACCACCACCACCGCCGGCCAAACTGACCCAGGGACGTGGGACCCCTCGACCACCGTCACCGTCAAGCCTGGCCCCCGACTTGCCCCCCCTGCCAACCACATAGTGCAGCCCCGGGGACTGCGCACGATGCCAAACCCCCCACCCCCACAAGGGGGACCAGAAAACCCACAAGGGGTCCAAGGGCCATACCCGCAGCACCAACCCCACCACTACCAACACCACCACCACCAGCAGCCCCACCACCACCACCACCAACACCAGCCCCACCACTACCACTGCCCACCACCCTACCCGACCGGGCCACAACCCCCCGTGCACGAACAGCACCAGCGAATGGGATGGCAGCCACCAAACGCTCCACCCGCATACCCCACCTACCACCAGGGGCCACCCCCCCCGTACCAGCCACCCCCCCCGTACCAGGAACCGTATCCCTCCGGCCACCACGTCCACGCCGAAGGGGCCCCCTGGGCCCAACCCCGCCAGGGACAGTCACTCGACCCATACCACCAACCGCTGCCGCCACCACACCCCTACGTGGCGGATCCATGGACAACGGGGGACCTCCCCCCCCCCCCAGTACCAGGCGGCACCACGCGAGGCCCCCCTGGACCCGCCAACGCCTCCTGACTGGCCCGACTCGAGCGATGAGGCCCGGTCCCGCAAACGGCGGCGCTCCCGCTCCCCCCCCGCACGGCACACTCGCCCCCGGTGCCCAGACTCCCCACACTGCCACCGCGCCTCAACCATCCACTCGCGCCGCTCCCGCTCCGCCAGGTGCCACCACGACCCCCCGGGACCCCGCTCCCGCCTCCCCCGCTCCCCCGGGCGCCGACACGAGCGCCACAGCCGCCCCATGTCCACCTCCCCCTCCCCAACAGGCCCCGCCGGGCTCCCCGTTCCCCCCGCCGCCCATACCCATCCACCACCCCCAGCCCCCGCCACCACCACTCCCGCTCCCCCAGATGCCACCAAGCACGGCACCGCCGCCCCATGTCCACCTCCTTCTCCCGTTCCCCCTCCGCCCGTACCCGTCCTCCACCCCCAGCCCCCGCCACCGCCGCTCCCGCTCCCCCAGGCACCGCCACCCCCACCACCACCACAGGTCCACGTCCTCCCCCCACCGCTCCAGGACCCCGAGCACGGACCCCTCCCCCCCCCAAGCCCCCGCCCACCTTGCCTGGTGGTCTGCCCCAACTTTGCAGGAGCTCCGCCGCTGGGTGAAGTGGGCCGGGGGAGCGGGAAGGCACGATGGGGTGCACATGGTGCATACCTTCGAGGAGATGCGCACCCACACCCCCGCCGACCCCAACGAGGCCGCCCCGGAGGCCATCATGCCGCAAGCGGCATGGGAGGCCCTCTCCCGCGATGCGGTCCAGGGCCTCCGCCCCCCCCACACCCCCCAAGCCCTCCGCCAATGGCTCCAGGCCACCCAACCGGAGGCCTGGGCCAACGGCGCCCCCTCCTCACCCCGCCCCTCCCGCCACCACCACACCAGGAAGAGGAAGGACAAGGGCAAGGGGAGGGAAAGGGACACCAAGGGGCACTCAGGCAAGAGGGCACGGAGGGGCCCCAAGTGAAGGCAGGCACCCATAGCGACAGGGCGCCGGAGGAGACACCACATGGGGGCAGGAAACCACCCAAGAACCAGGAAGGGGCAGGAGCGGGTAACAAGGCACGGAGGAAAAGGGCACCACGGCAAACGCCACAACCCACACCCAGGAGGGGCATACCACAGCGGGGGGACCTGCGCCGCCCCACCCCACCGAACGCCGCACGACTCCCGGGGGCGCACCCCCCAACACGCAGCGCCGAAGCAAGCATCAGACGCCGTACGGATCAGACAAGCGCACATCCACCAGCCACCGGAAACCACACGGGGAATGGAGGGCAAACCTACACGGGGAGAACGGGCCACACCCACAGAGGAAGCCGCAGGGAACGCCGCCGCACGGCGCACCACCACGCCCTCACCGCCAGGCGACGACTCCAGCCGCCACAAGAGCCACCTCACAGGCACCGGAAGAGGACGAAGGCACGGCCACAGCGACCAGGACTAGGGACCGGGACCCCCAGAGGACACGGGACCAAGGCACAGGCACCCAGGGAGGGCAACCCCACGGACGCCTACCCGACCCACCAGCCCGAGCTGCACGCCCAGGCCCCCACAGCACGGACCCAGCGAGACACCCACACCTAACCGCACCCCCCGGCCACCAGCGAGCCACACTCCGGCCCGCACTCCGCACCACGACACAGGTCAGGCTGACCTCCGCTGACCCACCACGGCACAACGCGACACCACGGCACACCGCACCACAGCGCGCCACAGTGCAACGCGCCACAGCACGACGCGACGCAACGCGGCACAGAGCGGCACAACACGGCACGACTGACCCTAACCTGAAGGATTAACCGAAGCAAGCAATCGCACACCCCGGAAGGCGCCGCACCAGCACGCCACACACCGGCACCGCAGGCCACACACAGGGCCACCGCGCGCCCGGCAACAACGGTGGCGGACCACCCAGAAGGTTAAAACCGGCATCGCAGAGGAGAAAGGACACGAACAACCCCAGCCCCCTAGCCGAGAGCCACACGCAGCCGCTTGGCGCAGCTGCCCAGCCGGCAGAGCCACCACCTAACCCGGCAGGAAGGGGCGCTGAGCCCAACGTGTACATAGCCCACCCGACTAATGGGGCTGGAACACGGCCAAACAGAACGCAACCACCAACAGCAGCCCGGAAGACCACACTGAATGCGGGCCAGTGCGTGCGCCAGCCCAGGGAAGGCAGAGGGAGGAACAGGCAGCCCCCCCCCCCCCAAAAAGAAAAAGAAAAGGAGGGGGGGAGGGGGGGGGGGCGCGCAAACAGCCCATAGCCACCAAATCGCCCGCCAACACGACAAGAGGCGGCCAAACCCCCCACCCAGAAGGCACCGAAGACAGGACGCCCCAGGGAGGCACAGGGGGACCACCCAGCCAAAACCGGCAACACCAAGCCAGGAACAGCGGCCCAGCGGGAAAAGGGACACCAAAACATGCAGACACACACCACGAAAAAAAAGAAAAAGGCAGCAGCCCAGCCCGAAGGAAAGGGGATGCGGGGACAGACCACAAGGCCCAGGACAGGATCACCCAGCAACCGACACCACGAAGCAAAAAAAAAAACGCAAAAAACAAACCCCGACAACCCAGCCAAGAAGGGCGGGGCAGAGCCGGGACCCGGGCCCAGCAGGCACCCCCACACCGCAAACCGGAACCCAAAACAGCGGGGGGCAAGCGACACGCGCACAAAACCACACACGTGCCATAAGCAGGCCGCAACCTAAGCCCAACCACAAACACCACAAACAGCCGGCAAAAGAGGGACAACACCACAAACCGTGCCCAAACACACCCACCCAAGACCCCAGCCAGGACTGGCGGGGTTAACAAAACCCACACCCAACCGCAACCCGGACCCAAACACAAACGCCGCACAACAGTAGGAAACCCAGTGCCCACAGCCCGGGCACTGAGGCAGCCCGTGCCATGCAGGTGACCCGGCCAAACGAGATCCGGAGACCGGGGGTAAGGCTGCATCCTAAGGCGTGCGCTGCTTTGGGACTCGAGGCGGAGCGTGCAACACCCAAGCGCCTCGGAACCCTAGTACCAAGAACATGCACGCATGCCTTGCGAACGGGGGACGCCAGGAAGTCCGGTGAACCTCTAGGGTTCCGCCCAAAGGAGGGGACGTGCGCAAGCACGGGGGCACACCCTCCTGGCGAGACAAGCACGTCACGCCGGCGGCGATCAGCCCTCCCGGTGTTGCCCGAGGCCGCTTTGTTGGGAGCCAACAGTCAGGTCTAGCGGGATGTAAGCCGCCTCCCCTCTTCTCGCGCGGAGCCTCTTCCTGTTCGTCACAGGGGCCACGCCAGGGGGAACCAAGGGGCGCCTCTCCACAACCGAGTGCACCTACCTACCTACTACATACTCTCGTTGATCCACCGGAGCGGCATTTGTTTTGACCCTGGAGAATGCCGACTTTCCCATAAACTCATCAGGCATGTATGGATTGGGGCTCCAGTCCCTATCCCACCCTCCTGATTCTGCCTGCTGCTTAGGCGGCTCAAGTTGCATGGTCAAAATCATACCAAATGCACCCAATTTGGACCATGCAAAAAAATAGTTTTTCACAGGCTCTGTTTTTTGAAAACAGAATATGAGTCCAAAGAAAGTATCTTTCTTACCATTTGTGCCATTTTGTGCTTTTTTTCGGACAGCCGAAAACAAAAAAAATTTATAAAAAGAATAAATAAATCTTGTGATTTAAGACGAAAATGATGTGCTTTTAGCTGAAATTGGCCAAGAAATACATTTTGCGTTCCCCTTGTTTTTTGGATGAACATGGTCTGCAGAAAAAATGATTGCAACATCATTTTCTGTTCTGCATGTTAATTGCATAGCTGGAAAAATGATTTATTGATCAAATTCTATGCGCGAGGCCTCGCGCAATCAAGACCAAAGATCATTAAAACAGAAGCATGGCGGATTAAATATCGATGCAAAACATATGCAACATGTCGTTCAAGGGCTGCCCCATGCGCGAGGCCTCGCGCATAACTTACTAAACCAAAAACCTCACCTGATTCATTTTCCTTTGGAAAGACGGCTTCAGGGTCGAGTGGTCTTCGTACCCACCCCACGGTTTGATTTTTGATTTGCACTGCCTGAAAAAAGAGGTATAGGTTGTGACTTTCAAGTTCTGCTCATTGCGCGAGGCCTCGTGCAAAAAAAAGGCCCGGAAAATATATTCTTTGTACCATTGTGATTGGTTCTCATCTGATAGCGCTTGTGCACAACCTTCACTGAAGCAACGAGTAACTAAATTGTCGTTGAGTTATTGAAATTTAGCCCCCCCCGGAGGCGGAAAAACTGTTTTAGGGCTTGGTCAGCCCCTGCGCTTGGCAGACTGCTTCCTCCAGGGCACCTTCTTTCTCCAGGTATCGATCATCATCTTGATAATTGGTGTCGTTTGCATTACATTGCATTTTACTCTCCAAAAAATCAGTTTTCTTGGCCCAAACAAACGCTCAAAAAAGTGCCACGCATGGCAAATTCATATTTTATTTGCAAATTTTACTTTGATCTATAATCAACAACGGAAGGATCTGTTTCTCTTCAGCCAAAGCTACAAGGGGGGTCCCTGTCCAGCTCAGCGTCATCTGTTGAGTGGACATGCTTCATGTGTTACCAGTGATACTCTTTGTTTTGCTTGACTCCCCCCATAGGTTGTGGCAGGTGTGCATCATGAACAATGCTGAAGGATGCACCCTGTGCAACACCTCCAACGTATGTGCTCCTTTTGTTAGGAATGCAACAACATTTGAAATCATTTCTTGAGTCATCAATTAGATTTGCAAGGCTTGTTTAGAGCACTGAATGTCCCTCAGCGTAATCATATTGTAGAATGTGATCAAGTCAAGGGTGCCTGTAATGTCACTCCAGTGTAGCCGCCTGCTTGATTCCTCAATTCTACCATCATTACCTGACTTTGGAGGGGCAATGGACTGCTCCTTGCGCGAGGCCTCGCGCAAGGAACAGTCCATTGCCCCAAAGAAAGCATTCTTCGGACCCATCAGGACCAAGAAAAGGCCAAAATTCCTTACATAAGAGTTTTTTTGGTGTTCCAAAAACCGCTTGATTTTTTTCAAGCCAAAGAATGGTTCTTTTGATGTTTTTTCGGGCCGTATATTTTGGGCACTTTCTGTCGTTTTATACCATGCAAGTTGAGCCGCCTAAGTGCTGGCTGGCCATCGCATCTATGCACGCTTCGATTGGGCTCCTTTGGTTGGCGTGATGGGTACTCAGTCTTCATAGTGGCCCCTTCAGGTGAGGTGATGGCGTCCCACGCTATTGCGTGGCGCCTTCACTTCCGCTGATGGAACCCCCTGCTTGGTTGTCGGCCCTCGAGTTGGAGTAATGAACTTTTACGCTATGTTGTGCCCCCTTGAATCGAGGTGATGAAGTTGCAGGCTTTGCTTGGGCCTCTCAGTTTGGGTGATGGATTTCCATATTTTGATGTGGCCCCTGGAGCTGGGGAAATAGACTCCCACGCTTCGGTGTGTCCCATTCAGTTGGGGTGATGTGTTTTTTGCTCTTTGGTCTGGCCCCTTTAGGTTTGGATATCAACTCCACGCGTTGGCGTGGCCTCTCGCGTTTCGGCAATGGAGTCCCGCGCAGTGTTGTCGCCGTTTGAGTTGGGGACATGGACTGCCGCGCTTCGATGTAGCCCCTTGAGTCGTGGTAATGGAATCCCGCACTTCCTTGTGGACCCTTGAGTTCAGGTAATGGACTTCCACGCTTCAGTGTAACCCCTTTAGTGGAGGATATTGACTACCACCCATTGGCGAGGCCCCATGAGTTGGGTTGCTGGACTGTCACGCTTCTGTGTGGGTCCTTGAATAGGGGTGGCCGCCCCCGGGGCTTTGCTGTGGCTCCTTGAGGTGCGGTGACGCAGTTCTGCGCTTCGGTGTCGCCACTAGACTAGGGGTGATGAACCCCTCCAATTCAATTTTTGCACGTTGAGTTGGGCGGATGAACTGCCACGCTTTGGTGTGGCCGCTTCAGTTTGGCTCATGGACTCCCACACTTTGGCGGGGCCCCATTAGCCGGGTGGACGGACTGCCACGCTTCGGTGTGGCACGTTGAGCTGGGGTGATGGACTTTCACGCTTCAGCATGTCCCCTTGAGTTTTGGTGATCGACTCCCGCGCTTCAGCGGAGCCCTATGAGGTAGGGTGAAGGACTTACACGCTTCGGTGTGCCGACTTGATTGGGGGTGATGGACTCCCACGCTTCAGTCTGGCCTCTTGACGTTGCGTGATGGACTCCCACGCATAGGTGTGGCCTCTGGAGCTCGAGGTATGGAGCGCTATACTTCAAATTGGCTCCTTGAGTTGAGTTGAACAGCTCCAAGACTTTGTTGAGGACCATCCATTTGCACTGATGGACTCTGACCCTTTGGCGTGGCTCCTTTACATTGGGTGATGGACTCCCACGCTTGGCTGTGGGTATTCGAGTTGTGGTGATCGACTTTCACATTGTGCATTTCACTACCATGCAAGTAAAGCCACACTCATACTGTACACCACGCACCTACCTTCTTGTTTGTTTGGTCATTTGCATGTGTGTCCAAGTTTTTTGTCGACGCGGTCCCCGCATTTGGCCCTGATTAGGGCTAGGGTTGGTGCTAGGAATCAGGCTGGGGTCCGGACTCGGTGCGCAGTAGGGTCAGGGTCAGTTTTGAGGATGGTGTTGGGGTGCAAGGTGGACAACAATTACCTTTGGGCGCCTTTGATGCCTCTGGAGTGTCAGAGCTCTAAGGCAGACACTTTTGACAACCGCCTCCTAGCTCGGGGGGGGTGACATCTTAGGACCCCCGGAGTTATCCTCTGATGTGCCATCAAGGATTAATGAGTATGCCGGTGGTACTTCCCAGTGCCACGCCCAAGCATGGGAGGGCATATCCGCAACTCACACGGCGACACCAAGGCATGAAAATCCATCACCCCAAGTCAGGGAGCAACAACGAAGCATGGCAGTCCACGAACCCAACTCAAGGAGCCACACCAAAGTATGGAAGTTCATTACCCCAACTTAGAGTGCAACACCAAAGCACGGGTTGGGGCAACGGAGTCCCACGAATCAATGTGTCCCGTTGAGTTGGGAATATCAACTGCCGCACTTCGATGTAGTCCCTTGATTTCTGGTGATGGAATACAACGCATCGTTGTGGCCCCTTGATCTCGGGATATGGAATCACACCCATTGGTGAGGCCCAACGCCCTGGGGCATTGGCCTGTCACACGTTGGTGTGTTTCCTTGAGTACGAGTGATCCACTTCCACGCTTCCTTCTGGCTCCTTGAGGTGGGGTAATGGGCTCGCACCATTCCGTGTGGCCCCTGAAATAGGGGTGATGGACTCCAAAACTTCAGTGTGGCACCTCCAGTTGGACCGATGGAAGCCTGCGCTTCATTGTGGCTGCTTGAGCCCGGGTGACGGACTCCCACGCTTCGGCTCGGCCCCTTTGGTTGTGGTGATGGCCTGCCACGCTTCGATGTGGCACCTTGAGTTTGGGCCGATATACTTCCACGCTCCAGTGTATCCCCTTTACTTGGGGATATGGACTAGCACCTGTTGGCGAGGCCCCGTGAGATGGGGTGCTGGACCGTCACCCTTTGGTGTTGCCCCTTGCGTAGGGGTGATCAATTTCCACGCTTTGTGGTGGGTCCTTGGGATTGAGTGATGCACTCCCACGCTTTGGTGTGCCCCCTTGGGTAGATCATAGGGATGATGGACTCCGGCACTTGGGTGTGGCACCTTGAGTTGGTGAGATGGACTCCCGCCCTTCGGTGTGGCCCCTAGACCTCGGGCGATGAACTCGCACGCTTCGGGCTGGCGTCTTTAGTCGGGGTGATGGACTCCCATTCGGTGTGGCAATTTGAGCTGCCGTAATGGATTTCCGCGCTTTGGTGTGGCCCCTTGAGTCGGGTGTTGGACTGCGACGCTTCTCTGTGCCCCCTTGATCGGGGGTGATGGACTCCCACGCTTCGGTGTGGCCCCCTGATTAGGGGTGATGGACTCCCACGATTCGGTCTCGCCCATTGTGTTTGGGTAATGGACTCCGGCGCTTGGGTCTCGCCCCTAGAGTTGGGGGTATGGACTCACACACTTCGATTTGGCTCTTTGAGCTGGGGTGATCGGCTCCCAGGTAGGTAGGTGGGTAGGTGCACTCGGTCGTGGAGAGGCGCCCCATGTTTTCCCCTGGCGTTGCCCCTGTGACGAACAGGAAGAGGCTCCGCGCATGAAGAGGGGAGGCGACCTAAATCCCGCTAGACTTGACTGCTGACCCCAACAAATCGGCCCCGGGCATCACCGGGAGGGCTGATTGCCGCCAGCGTGACGTAATTGTCATGCCGGGATGGTGTGCTCCCGTGCTTGCGCACGTCCCCTCCTTTGGGCGGAACCATAGGGGTTCACCGGACTTCCTGGCGTATCTGGTTCCCAGGGCATGCATGCATGTTCTTGGTACTGGGGTTCCGAGGGGCTTGGGTGTCACGCGCTCCGCCTCGAGTCCCAAAGCAGCGCAGGCCTTAGGATGGAGCCTTGGTCCCCGGCTCCGCATCTTGTTTGGCAGGGTCACCTGCATGGCACGGGCTGCCTCAGTGCCCGGGCTATGGACACTGGGTTTCCTACTGTTGTGTGGCGCTTGTGTTTGGGTCTGGGTTGTGCTTGGGCTCCGGTTTCGGCTGCGTTCCGACACTCCTGGCTGGGGTGATGGGGTGTGTGTGTGTTTGTGTGCCCGCTCCGCTTGTACTCCGCCACACCTGGCCGGGCGTGCGGTGTGGGTGTGTGTGCCTGGGCTCGGGTTTCGGCTGCGCCCCGCCACTCCTGGCTGGGATGTTTGGGTGTGTGCGTGTTTGTGTGCGCGCTCCGCTTCTACCCCACCACTCCTGGCTGGGGTGTGTGGTGTGGGTGTGTGTGCTTGGTCTCGGGTTTCGGCTGCCCCCCGCCACTTCTGGCTTGGGTGTTGGGGTATGTGTGTGTTCATGTGCCCGCCCCACTTGTACCCCGCCAATCCTGGTTAGGATGTGTGGTGTGGGTGTGTGTGCTTGGCCTCGGGTTTCGGCTGCGTCCCGCCACTCCTGCTATGGTTGTTCGGGTGTGTTTGTGCCTGTGCGCGCGCTCCGCTTGTACCCCGCCACTTCTGGCTGGGGTGTGCGGCGTGGGTGTGTGTGCTTAGGCTCGGGCTTCGGCTGCGCCCCGACACTGCTAGCTGGGGTGTTGGGGTGTGTGTGTGCTTGGTGTGCGCTCCGCTTGTACCCCACCAGTCCTGGCTGGGGTGTGTGGTGTGGGTGTGTGTGCCTGTGCTCGGGTTTAGGCTGCGCCCCGCCACTCCTGGCTGGGGTGTTGGGGTTTGTGTGTGTTCGTGTGCGCGCTCCGCTTGTACCCCGCCACTCCTGGCTGGGGTTTGTGGTGTGTGTGTGTGTGTTTTGGCTTGGGTTTTGGCAGCGCCCCGCCACTCCTGGCTGGGGTGTTGGAGTGTGTGTGTGTTCGTGTGCCCACTCCGCTTGTACCCCGCCACTCCTGGCTGGGCTGTGCGGTGTGGGTGTGTGTGCTTGGACTCGCGTTTCGGCTGCTTCCGGCCACTCCTGGCTTGGGTGTTGGGCTGTGTGTGTGTTCGTGTGCGCGCCCCGCTCGTACCCCGCCACTCCTGGTTGGGGTGTGCGGCGCGGGTGTCTGTGCTTGGGCTCGCGTTTCGGCTGCGCCCCGCCACTCCTGGCTGGGGTGTTGGGCTGTGTGTGTGTTTGTGTGCGCACTCAGCTTCTACCTCGCCACTCCTAGGTTGGGTGTGCAGTGTGGCTGTGTGTGCCTGTGCTCGGGTTTCGGCTGCGCCCGGCCACTCCTGGCTGGGGTGTTGGGGTGTGTCTGTGTTCATGTGCGCGCTCCGCTTGTACCCCGCCACTCCTGGCTTGGGTGTGCGGCGTGGGTGTGTGTGCTTGGGCTCGGGTTTCGGCTGCGCCCCGCCACTCCTGGGTGGGGTGTTGGGGTGTGTGTGTGTTTGTGTGCGCGCTCCGCTTGTACCCCGCCACTTCTGGCTGGGGTGTGCGGTGTGGGTGTGTGTTCTTGGGCTCGGGTTTCGGCTGCGCCCTGCCTCTCATGGGTGGGGTGTTGGGTTGTGTGTGTGTTTGTGTGCGCGCTCTGCTTGTACCCCGCCACTCCGGGCTGGGTTGCATGTTGCCTGGCACCTGTTCCTGTGCCGTGGTTCGTTGCGTGTTTTGCGCGCTGCCCGGGTTTGCGGCACCCCGTGGCCGTTGTTGCTTGGCACCTGTCCGTTTGCCGTGGTTGTGGCCGGCGGCGTGCCTCTCTGGTGTGCCTCATGGCCCCGTGTTGGTGCCCCGCGCCTCGTTCGGTCCGGTCGCTCTCGGTGCTCCGGTTGGCTTTCCTGACGCCGTGGTGCCTTTCCCCATCCCGGGGGCTTGCGCCCCCGGTTTTACCGGGCGGCTGCACAGGGCACGTGGAGGCCGGCCGAGAACCGGGCTCTTTGTGCCTGCCGCCGGCCCCTGCCGAGGCAGGGGCTCTGGGCTCGCTCTGCGTCGTACCCGTTCGGGGTTGTCCCTCGCTGGTCTCTCAGGCGTCAGTCCTGGGCTGCGTGACGGGGGACTCGGCCGGTGCACCAGGGCCGTTTCGTGTGGACGCGAAGACCGCCCTTTTCGGGTCGGAGGACGCCACGCCCGGGTCCCGCGTGTGTGTGCGTGTGCGTGCTCCCCTTGGCCGGGTCGGGCGGGCCGGCCTCCCGGGCGCGTTCTGGTGCGCCTCACCTTTTCCTGTGGCCGCTTTGTCCTTCTTCTTTGTTCGGCCCCCTCCGGGCTTGGGTTGCCCAGTTTGCTGTGGCCTTTTGTTTCTGGTTCTTCTTTCGTTTGTGCGCCCCCGTTGTCTCCAGTGTCCCGTGTTTTCTGGCCCGGGGTGCCTTGGGCCTTGGCGTCTAGTGCGCCCCCCCCCCTCTTTTTCTTTCTCTTTTTTTTGCCGCCCCCTGCCTTGTTGCTTTTTCTCGCTCCTCCTTTGGGTTTTGTTCGTGGGGCTTGGTTTTTGTTTTCTTTTCCGCTGCCCTGTTTGTTGTTTTTTTTCTTTGCCCGTTGTGCGGTGCGGGGTCTGTTCCTGTGTCTGTGGCTGTGGGATGCGCTGGTGTGTGGTGCTGTTGGCGGTGCGGTCTGTGGTGCGTTGTGTGTCTCGCCTGGTGCTGTGTGGCATGCTTGTGTTTGGCTGGGTTCTCGCGCCTTGCTGTCGGGCGCGGTGTTGCGCTTGGTCTTGTTGGGCTGTTCTTGTTGTGTTCTGTTGTCGCGTGCTGCTATGTTCTCTGCTTTTTTTTTTTGCGTTGTTCCCTGCCTTTCTGTGGTGGTCCGTGCTGTTTTGGTCTGTGTGGTGCTCGGCCGTGGTGCGTCTTGCTGTTTGGCGTGGCCGTGTCGCGTTGCGTTCTTGTGCTGGCTTCTGTTGCGCTGTGCCGTTTGATGCTCTGCTGTGCTGTGGTGCGTCTGTTGGTTCTGTGCTGTGTTGTTTGTTTTTTTGCGGTGCTTGGGTCGCGTCTTGCCTCGTTTGCTGCTGTGGCGTGTTGTTGTGCTCTGTCTCTCCTTGTGCACGGTGCTGTGTCGTCCTGCTGTGCTGCCTGTAGTCCGTGTGCTGTCGTTCCTTGTGCCGTGTTTCTGGGCGCCCCTTGTGTGGTGCTGTGTTGGTGTGCCTGTGTCGTTGCTCTCTGTGCGGTGCTCCCTCGCCCCTCTGGCGCTGGCTGGTGTTGTGTGTTGTTGCCTGTTGCATTTGGGGGTTTGCTGTTGCGCCTGGCTGTCCTCTGTTGTCTCCTGGTGGCTCCCGGTGTTGTGTTTGGGTGGTGCTGTCCCCGTCTGGCCGCGTGGCTCGCCGCCCTGTGTTTTGGTGTGGTGTGTCTTGGTCTCCCGCTCCCCTGTGTTGTGTTTTGTGGTGCTGTGCTGTCGTGTGGTGGTGTGCTGTCGTGCTCTGCTGTCTGTTTACGTCGTTGCCTGTGCCTGTTGTTTGTCTCTTGCCGCTGCGGTTTCTGCTGTGTGTGTCCTTGTGCGCTTTACTCTGGTTGGTCCGCTTGCTCTGGCGCCCTGCTCCTCTGTGTTGTGTCCTGTGGTGCTGTGCTGTCGTGTGGTGCTGCGCTGTCGTGTTCTGGTGTCTTTTTGCGGTGCTGTGTGTGCTTGCTGTTGCCTTTTTTCATTTCAAACCGCTGCAAAACCCTTGAAAACATTTTTTTTGAAATAAAACAAAATTATACCATACCCAAATCACCCGCGAGCAACAAGACCATGTACTTTGTGCTGACTTACATGTGACCAGTCGTGGGCGGCAATGCTCTGGTGTTTGTGGGCTCGTCCTTGAGTTGGTCGTTGGCAAAATTGTTGGCGTTCATTGCTGGGGGTTTACCGCTTTCCCCCAGGCCCCCCCTTGAGCTGCAGGGCAAGAGGAGTGATGGGTACAAGGGTGGGGAGGGAGGTACATGGAGAAGAATAAGAAAAAGGGGACAGGGTGGGACGCGAGGGGTCGTGGCGAGCTACGAAAACGTTTCGAGTTTTACGCGCTGCTCGCGGCGCATTTTTCTTTGCTCCTATGGCTAGTTAGACTACGATGGGGACGGCGTTATGCTCCTAGGAGCGTTACAGTGCTTACAGCTTTAAGTAATTAACTTTTCCCGTCGCGCTTTCACGCGTTTTGCAGCGCGCTTTTTGGCCTAAGCGTTTTTTATGCTAATTGGCTTTCTTTTCAGCTATTTAGAAGGTTTTTTCGTCGTGTTTCAGTTATCTTTTTATTTCGTTCTGGCACAGGACGCCAGGGCGCGCGACACACGAGGCTGTGCACACGGCGACACCAATGCATGAAATTCCAAGTCAAGGGGCAACAACGAAGCATGGCAGTCCACGAACCCGACTCAAGGAGCCACACATTTCCTCACCACAAATCAAGGGACTACATCGAAGTGCGGCAGTGGATATTCCCAACTCAACGGGACACATTGATTCGTGGGACTCCGTTGCCCCAGCGCGCGCTTTGTTTTTGCACTCTAAGTTGGGGTGATGAACTTCCAAACTTTGCATCCCACGCATCGTTGTGGCCCCTTGATCTCGGGATATGGACTCGCATCCATTGGCGAGGCCGAATGACTTGGGGCATTGGCCTGTCACACGTTAATGTGTCCCCTTGAGTACGAGTGATCCACTTCCACGCCTCCTTGTGGCTCTTTGAGGTGGGGTAATGGGCTCGCACCATAATGTTTTGGCCCCTGAAATAGGGGTGATGGACTCCCAAACTTCAGTGTGGCACCTCCAGTTGGACTGATGGAATCCCGCGCTTCATTGTGGCCGCTTGAGCCCGGGTGACAGACTCCCACGCTTCGGCTCGGCCCCTTTCGTTGTGATGATGGACTCCCACGCTTTGGTGCGGCACCTTGAGTTTGGGGTGATATACTTCCACGCTCCGGTGTATCCCCTTTAGCTGGGTATATCGCCTAGCACCCATTAGATTTGGGCCACCTCGCTCTCCTTTCGCCATCCTGTCGCCACCCTGTCGCCTCCCTGTCGCTGTTTTGGCACTTTTAGCCCCCTGTTGCTCCCCTGTTGCTTGCCTGTCGCTCTCCTGTTGCTCCCCTGTCGCTCCCCTGTCGCTCCCCTTTCGCTTCCCTGTCGCTTTCCTGCCGCCCTCCTGTCGCTATCCTGTCGCTTCCTGTCGCTTCCTGTTGTTTCCTGTCGCCATGCTAATTTTTGCCTGGCGCCTTCCTGTCGCTCTCCTGTCGCTCTCCTGTCGTTCCCTCGTGTCGCTCTCCTGTCGCTATTTCCTGTTGCCTCCCTGTCGCCTTCTTGTCGCTTGCCTGTCGTCTTCCTGCCGCCTCTCTGTCGCCTCCCTGTCGCCTCCCTGTCGCCTCCCTGTCGCCCAATGTGGTAACCTGTCGCTCTCCTGTTGCTTGCCTGTCGCTTGCCTTTCGCTTGCCTGTCGTCTTCCTGCCGCCTCCCTGTCGCCTCCCTGTCGCCTCCCTGTCGCCCAACGTGGTAACGTATCGCTCTCCTGTCGCTAGGCTGTCGCTTGCCTGTCGCTTGCCTGTCGCCTTCCTGTCGCCTCCCTGTCGCCTCCCTGTCGCTTCCCTGTCGCCCAATGTGTTACCCTATCGATGCAAAGCCACAAACACCTCAAACAGGTAGTTCGATAGTAACAAAAATGTTCTTTGTTCATGCCAAATTGTCAGATCTCGCCTTAGCAAACCTCCCCAAAGGCGTGCAAAGCAATGATGCAAATCGCAGATCGATGGTCCAATCATTTGCATTGTTTGACAATCATAAATTCCTAACACCCTTGGTGATCTATTATGCACGTTTGCATGGCCGCTCAGCTGTAGGCTCGCAACCATTTTGCAAATCAAACTGAATCTCACAATTATGTAGTACACACGCCGCCAAGAAAAAGTAGGTCAACTCATTATATTCATATGATCCACCTCGGCTCTTAACTCGATGAAAAAGGCCAAACTTCTTGATTTTGGAGAATGCACGTACTCGTCCAAGAATGCGAAGGAGTAGGGATGTGCCCAGGTCGCCGTGCACTTCCAACGGAATGGCATACCATTGGATTGCTCAAGCACTCTGGCATTGCATGACCAACACCCAGAGCGTTGGAAACTGCCAACAGGGCCACCCCAAGTGGCAAACAAAGTTTTGGAGCAGTCAACCGGCACTCGCGAGTTGCACAACCTCCAAGGATTGGTACACACTTTGTTGCGGTAGGCATTGGTGGTCAGGTTATTGCCATCCTCGTGGGCGTTCGGTGCCGCCAACTCACTGCGTAGGAGGGTTGCAACCGTCCCTTCTCGGTTTCGTCGGGCCGTTGCCTCAGTACCATGCAAAGGCCCGGGAAGTGGTGCACTGGAGCTACCCTGGAGTGTATCCCCTTTACTTGGGGATATGGACTAGCACCTGTTGGCGAGGCCCTGTGAGATGGGGTGCTGGACCGTCACCCTTTGGTGTTGCCCCTTGCGTCGGGGTAATCAATTTCCACGTTTTGTGGTGGGTCCTTGGGATTGGGTGATGCACTCCCACGCTTTGGTGTGCCCCCTTGGGTAGATCATAGGGATGATGGACCCCGGCACTTGGGTGAGGGACCTTGAGTTGGGGAGGTGGACTCCCGCCCTTCGGTGTGGCCCCTAGACCTCGGGCGATGAACTCGCACGCTTCGGGCTGGCGACTTTAGTCGGGGTGATGGACCCCCATTCTGTGTCACAATGTGAGCTGCCGTAATGGATATCCGCGCTTCCGTTTGGCCCCTTGAGTCGGGTGTTGGACTGCGACGCTTCTCTGTGCCCCCTTGATCGGGGGTGATGGACTCCCACGCTTCGGTGTGGCCCCTTGATTAGGGGTGATGGACTCCCACGATTCGGTCTCGCCCCTTGTGTTTGGGTGATGGACTCCCATGCTTTGGTCTGGCCCCTAGAGTTAGGGGTATGGACTCACACACTTTGATTTGGCTCTTTGATTTGGGGCGACTGGCTCTCAGTCTTCGTTGTGGCCCCTTGAGTTGCGGTGATGGACACCCCTGATTTGGTGTGGCTTCTTCACTTCGGGGGCTAGACTCCCACGCTTGGCTGTTGGTCCTCGGGTTGGCATGATTCACTTTCACGCTTTGTTCTGGCCTCTTGAATCGGGCTGATGAACTCCCACGCTTTGCTGTGGCCCTCTAAATTGGGGTGATGGACTTCCATACTTTGGTGTGGCCCCTTTGAGATGGAGAGGTGGACTCCCTCGCTTCGGTGTGGCCCATTCAGTTCGGGAGATGGATTTTCACGTTTTTTTCTCGCCCCTTGAGTTGGTAATATGGAGTCCCTCGCTTTGGCGTGGCCCCTTGCTGTCGGGCTACGGAGTGCCACGCTGCGCCATGGCCTCCTGAGCGTCGGATATTGACTATGGTGCTTCAATTCAGCCCCTTGAGTTGCGGTGACGGACTCCCACGCTTCATTGTGGCCCCTTAGGAGCCGGTACAGACTTGCAAGCTTCAGTGTATCCGCTTTAGTTGGTCATATGGCGTAGCACCCATTCGCCAGGCTACATGAGTTATGATGCTGGACTGTCACGCTTTGGTGTGGCCCCTTGAGTAGGGTTGATCGGCTGCCACGCTTTGTTGTTCCTGGGTGAGGTGGGGTGATGCACTCCCACGCGACGGTGCGACCACTTGACTTGGGCTGATGGACTCTGACGCCTCGATGCTGCGCGTTGAGTTGGGCTGATGGACTCTCGAGCTTCAATGTGGCCCCTTGAGGCAGGTGGGTAGGTCATGTCACGACTGGTGTTGCCTCCGAAGGGTTCTTACCATAGGGCGGGGGAAGGGCTCAGTCTCCGCGAGCAGTACCCTTCAGAGGGTTCTGCCCAGAGAGGTAACCCATGTTCGACCGAATTGTCACATCCGTTGAGTAGGGGTCATGAACTCCCACGCTTCGGAGCGGCACCTTGAGTTCTCCCGATGAACTCATGCGCATCAATGTGGGCTCCTTGAAGTGGGTGCGTGAATCATGTGATCTGGTTTGACTTTGAGACTGTCCTGTTTCTGGATAATCCCAAAATACGACAACACTTGCGCAGGATCTTTAAGCGGGCACCAAATCGAACCCAATCCGCAACTCGAAGAAAAAAACCCTTTTGAAAGATATTGAAATAGTATGCACATTTCGTTCACAGCAACTGGCACCTTGATGTTTCATGTGTGTATTCGCAGGCTGCAGCGCGCGATCGCGCGATCGCGCGCTGGCTGTGCTGCCGCTGCTCGAAAACATAACACCAGCCCCCCCCCGGAGATCTTGAAGAGGTTTCAGTTATCTGGGTGGGCGCTGCACTGTCAAAGCCGGCGCAAAAGGCAGCGGAAGAAAACCTTTCTGGACCTCGACATGTGCAGGTTTAATGAAACATCATAGTGGTCGAGACCCACAGACCTGGAACGAGTGCAGAGAACATCTGTCATCAGCGCCTACTCAGACACGTGTTCGACTTTGCCACCATGTCTTGGTCAAAGCTGCGGAAGCCTCGCCAAAGTACGGCGCTACCAACAGCAAAGCTGTGGGCTCGTCAACATACTGTAAAACTAGGACACAGCTGTCATACAACAAATAGCCAACAGGACTGTACATCTGCCAGACTCGGCATGGCAAGTTAGGTCAGTCAAGTCATTACCTGGCATCCTGATTGGTCAAATCAGCAGTTGACACCCCACAGAAACGTGGACCATTGCTTCATACGATGTCGACAGACTTGGTGCACCTCCTTCAGTGTTTGGGCGCTGGCCATGAACTTGAAGGAGAAAGATGTCCTTGATTTATGCCCTAGATATTTTGATGAAATCCTGCAGGTTTTGTAGTTGAAGACCCAAACCAAAGCAGCTAGTAGAGCAAGAACAGGATGTGGATCGAATCAATGATTGGTTTTGGAATCCAGTGTAACACAGAAGGGCTGCAGATAGACAAAGCAGGTTTATACACAAAGATTCAATCACAAATGGATAATACAAAAGATTTTATATGAAAATTGGTCTGACTCTGCCTCAGAGATAGCATTAGGCACTTCATGTGCACTCTTTTGGGTGAAATGGTGCTGGTTAGGAATGCGGGGCATAGATGTCAGGACCACACAGAAAATGACTTCGCCAAGCAACTGAATTCGGAAACAGTTACAAAGTAGGACCACAATAAGTGGTAGAAACAATTGAGTATAGGGGTCTTGGGCCGGGAGACCACTAGGCTTAACCACCAAGGCCTAAAGCATGAAATGCCGATTTTATTTCGGTATATCCTCCATGAAGGAAGGTACCTCCGCTCAGTTGAGTGGTAGGGGTGAACTTCATGGGGGGCTAGGGTCACAACCCTAGTTACGTTGAGAAAGTGTACTTTAGGCAACAAAAGAGAGATAAAAACACTTAAGTTTGTCTTAGCATCAACAAAAGGGTTTTAAGGGGGGCTTGGCCTGGATCAAGCCCTCCAAGAAAGACATGGCAGTGACTTTTTCTTACTCCCCCCTGGAGTACTAGTTAGCTAAGCTAGTAGGACCAAGGAAAAAGGCTCAAATATTCCCAAATTTACCTCAGAAAATGCATTAAACTTACCAAAAACATCCTCATCACATCAAAGAAGCCTATCACACTGTATGTACCCTTGAAAAACAGTGTAATGTACCGTGAATGATGTCCCTTCGATGGGGCATTCCTCAAAAGTCGCCGGCGTGCGACGAAAAGTTCTGGAAAAATTTGGGGGTAGTGGTGTTTGAACCCAGGACTCCCTCCCTAGAGCAGATATGCTTGCCAACTAGGGTACAGTCGAACGCTCAAATGCGGACGGCTATCGCTGTATAAACAGCGTTTTAGTAAACGTCCTGACCAAGGGCCAGGGCAGAGCAATACTCCCAATGGAGGACACAAACCTCCAGGAGCTGGAAAAAATAGAAAATGTAACCGGCAGGGAGTGGTTCCTGCGGTTTAGCGGAAGGGGTTGCGATTTAGCAAGTGAAATCGTTAAAAATCGACGAAACCACGCGGGAAATCGTCATTTTTACACATAACTCAAAGTCGCAGACAAGCGCAAAGGAAGAGGACTCCAAGAAAAGGGTTGCGCAAGCGTAAACGGCTTTTGAAAAAGAAGGTATGAGCCGTAGTTTTTGGAGTTTTAAAAGAAAATTTTTGCACAGTTGCATCAAAACGTTTACAAACTTCAGAGAAAAGTATTCCAATTCAGCCGACACCACAAAGCAGGTCAACCACCCACCTCTCAGGTATATCAGTGTCATCTAACACGCATGCATTGCGTTTGTGTTGGTTGTTTCGTCAAAACGTTAGGGTTGTCAACGCTGTGTTCGTTGGGGGTTCGGGTGTTCCTTCCTCGTGCTCTGCACAGGTCAAAACAGGAATGAAAGGTATGCGATGCGAATGGAGCGCGCAGCGCGCACGTAGGGTTAGAATATGCGCTGTGCTCGTGATGCATGTGCCTAATCGAGGCATTCACACGCTGTGACGCTTTCCCTGTACCCCAAATTCACCCTTGTTTTCTTCTTCACAGATTGGTAAAGAAAGTTTTTGTCCGTGTGTGGCCGTGGCGTTAAAGTAGGGTTGCTTAAAACGCTTAGGCTTGTTTTGTGTTCGCTTCATCCGGCATTCACACGATGCATGGTGAGTAAGGTAGGTCAGCCCAGGAGGAGCTCACCTCCTGGTAGAGTCGTTGTGGTTATGGTTCAGCCTCCCTTCCCTGCGTGCACATGATGCATTAAAGGGTAGGCCACGCAAATTGTGCACGGTAAACCTTGTTTAGGTTACCCAGGGGCTGCTCGGTACGTTCTTTAAGAGAACCTGAGGAGTCTCTTAACGCTTGCTTGCTTGACAGGGGAGCTGATCCTTCAGCGTGTTTGCGGACAGTGTATTATAGGTCACACTGAGAAGCGTATAATACGTGGAGTGTGGCTTGGTTCCTCCGCCGCAAACACCCCTTCATTTGCCTCTGTTGTACAGGTGGGAGACGTTCAGGGTGATTGGTGCACGCAGCAGCTGCCTTCGGCGGCTATCCATTTTTCTGCCCGAGCAAAACAGGGGCGCTGATCACAAATCAAATGACTGTACCTCAGCCAGGACTGGCGAGGGCAGTTCGACTTCAACGACATCTGCGCTGTGCACGCAACGAGAGCACCCCTTTCCTCCAAGCCCTAGCAGGGGAAACGCGTTGTGGCGTCCCCTGTTAGGCCACAGTTGCTTAGCAGCGCTGTGTTCTCTGGTCTTCTTCACAGGAGGGCCATTAGGGCCTGAGACATCTTTGACAGCAGCACCAAGTAGCGTGTGTAGGGGTTAGGGTCAGCAGGCCTGGCAGGAGTGGAGTGCAAGTGATGAGTGCTCACCCTGCCTTCGGAGGCCGGTGCTGGCGTTAGTGAGTGTAGTGTAGTGGTGTCTCCTGTCCCGCGTGCTTTTCCTCGTGGGCAGGGGAGTGCGTTAGCTTTTGGCCTGTAGCAAAAATGGGCCCTTTGTATGCCCTTAGCACACTTGGCCACCACTCCCCTCTAGTAGGTAGGGCTCTTGCCGTCCCCAAGGATAGGCGCCAGCACAGAAATTGGGCGCCATAGGAGTGGTAATAGTACCTGATTAGGACCTTCGGTCCGATGTCAGCGAAGCCCGGTCTCCGGGAGCCACGCCGGGGAGAGAAGTGAGACACACACAGACATACGTAGCACACATAGGGGTATGGTCAACCCTGTAAGGAAGGGTAGAACCCCATGGGTCTGGACCAGTCAGGGGTCCTAACTCTGGGCTCGCTTGTCCCCAAGGAGGGAAGACACACCTTGCCTCATAACACCTTGCTTGTCTTTCTCCCCTGGAGTAGTAAGCCACCGTTCTTCGTTGGCTCTCCAAGGTCATTACATTAGGGCAGTCCCCATGCAACACATGGTCAACAAGGCATACACTCGCTGGGTGGCTGCAATCCTGATAAGCGGCCACCTGGCTCACGCTGGAAACCATAGGCATGGGTCTGCAGGGCACAGACAGGGTCAGTGCAGTGCTCAGTTAGCAGTAGTCTGTGAAAAAACCAATGGCCTTCGGGCAGGGAGTGGTTGTCACAGGGGGCTAACGGTCCTGTCCTGCGATGCAATGCGGGGCAACTGTGACAACTGCTCTTACACCCATACACAGGCACGTCTGCAGAAGAGTGCTCACTGCACCTGTCAGTAGACTGACACAGGGAAATTAGTTTCGCTTCTTACGCTGGGACATAGTCTCAGCACGGGTTAGGAGCTGCCCCTCGTTGTTCTCAACGAGGTAAGTGCGGAAGAGGGGGTTGATACTTGCATCTGGCTGTAAAGAGGCGGACATAGGTTCCGAGGTCGCCTCAGATAACCCATAACCATCCCACAGGGTCAGGAATTTCCAGCCCTCTTTATACTCGTGGCGAGCAATACCTGCAACCACGTAGTAACCATCGACTGCCATCTCATCGGCAGTCATCTCTTCGAGTTCGTCTGCCTCCTCTGGACTGGCAGCGTTCTCTAGGTCTATACGCTCAACCTCACTGTCGCTGAGGCGCCACCCATCCCAAGACAAGTCGTCAGGGGAGTGATAGTGCCTCAACTGCTTAGGTGCACACAGCAGTTCACCACCTAGACGTTGACTGCACCTGACATGGATCCTGGATCCATCTATCCTGATGATACGATAGGGTCCAAAGTAAGGGTCCTGTAGGCAGTTACGTGGCCAGGACGGTAGGCGTGAATGGTGTACCAAAACAAGGTCACCAACCTTGACGCTGGCAGGTCGCCGTAGGCGGTTCCGTCGGCTCTGTTCACGGTCACGAATGTGTCTCAGGTTAGTACCAGCCTGGTTAGCCAGAGACTGCTTGTTTTCCAGCCAATCTCCCACAGGGCTCTTGAAGTCCTCAGGAAAGGGGGTTTTGAAGAACCAAGCAGGCCGTCCTCCATGGAACAGTTCATGGGGAGTGAAACCCGTAGAAGAGCTCCGCTGTGAGTTCATGGTCAGCACTGCCCAGGGCACTAGGCGTACCCAGTCCTTGGTGCGCTCCTGTTTCATCAGGATTCTTAAGTTTTGCTCCACCACACGGTTCTGTCTCTCACAGAGAGGGTTAGACGTGTGGGTATAGGGCACACCTGTGGTTACCTCCACGTTGAGGGCATTTAGCACTCATTTGTACCACCCAGTGTCACTGCAGATGCGGACATCCTCATCTGAGTGCACCTGCTTAGGTGCTCCATAGGGTTCGAACCACTGTTCGACCAACATTTTCACAGTCTGCTCTCCTGTGATTTTCTAACTGCAAGGGAACACACGGGTGAAGCGAGATAGACCACAGGTGACCAAGAGGCAACTATCATAGCCGCCAAAGCGTGGTAGGCCGTGGATGAAATCTACGTAGAGAAGAGAGTTAGCACAATAGGATATGGGTAAGCTGGAGATCAGGCCCCTATCCCTACTGTCGCTCTGCTTGCTGGCATGACAGCCACAAGCATCCACTATGGTCTGCATACGCGACCTCAGTTCAGTCGGGGTTAGACTAGAGTAGAAACATTCACGGAAGAAGTCCACTGAGCGTTTAGCGCCAGTGTGACCAGAACTGAGATGGGACCACTGTAGGCACCCATCCAGTCGTGAGTCAGGCACCACAATTCGGTCCTCGTAGAAGAGGTACTGATTGTTTTTATACCACTCGTGCCCGTCAATGACACGGGGTTCGAGACCAGTGCTGAGGGTTTGGAGTATTTCTTCATACTCTGACTGATAGTCGGTTAGACTCCAACCCTCCAGGATTCCAGCAGTGCGCATGGACAGGTCAAGCTGGACATCCATACGCTGGAAAGCCTCTCTGGCGAGCGCCTCAGAGCTCTCACCAATAAGCGCATCGAAGTTGTTGCGCGATATATAGTCAGACAGTTCATTCTTTATCCCGGGGATATGATGCACTGTCAGCCTGAACTGGCTCAGGTAAGTCCACCACCGTTTTAGCTTTGCTTTCTCTGGTGGTGGGCCCTTCTGAAAAGACTTCACAGGCTCCTGGTCACACAGCCAGACAATAGGGTTAGATCCCAGGAGTCGGGATTGTGACGATAGCAACAACATACCGGCCAGGAGTTCCTGGTCATAGGTGCTGTAATTGGAACGCGCTTGGTTCCATTTCCAGTTTCAGTGTCCCACTGGCACCAGTCGCCACTCACTGGTAGGATAGTCATGTTTCAACGAACCATCACGGTTCAGTCCAGTAGTACGATAATGGCAGTGGGTTAGTTCAGCGGGGTTAAGCTCCTGCCATTGGTAGATTGTACCTCCCCCCCCTACATGGCTGGCATCAGTGATCAGGACTATCTCGCCCTCAGGGCGGGGCACTCCCAGGCAGTTGGAGGAGGCAATCTTCCTCTTCAAATCCTGGAAACACTCTTTCTCTCTGGAGGTCCACCTCCAGGGAGTAGTCTTCTTGATTAGGTCAGTGAGGGGTGCGGAGAAGTGCGTAAAATTGTGGATGTGACGCCGATGGAAATTACAGGCGCCCACAAAACTCCTCACATCGTGTAGGCCCTTCTTAGGGTCATCGCGAATCTGCATGTCCTGTAGGGGCTGCATCTTAGACGCGGCTGGTTTCCACCAGCTATACCCCACGTCGAAACCCAAATACTCCATCTCCTCTTTCATAAACTCACATTTTTCGAGTTTGATTCAGAGATGGTTTTCTTGACAGACAATGAAAAATTCACGGAGGAGAAGGACATGGTCCTCTTTGGTATTAGTACCCAAACTCACGTCGTCGATGTGAGCCTCCATTTCTGCACCCCGAGAAATCAACTCCTGTACTAGAGGCCTGCGCCTCAGTATGTACAAAATTTTGTTCATAAGCTCCTGGAAGAGCGCTGGGGCATTAGCCACCCCGAAGGGCATAACCTTCCACTTGAAGACACGACCCTTAGGGGTTATAAAGGCCAACAGCTCCCCAGCTGCGGCGGTCCGGTCCACCTGCCAGAAACCAGAGCGTTTGTCCATTTTGGTCTTATACCTGCATTTGGCAATACGCTCCAGGGTGTTTTCCATGTTAGGAATACTCCCTGAGTGGTTCTGGGTTTTCTTGTTGACCTCACCATTGTCTACAACCAGACGTAGGGCAGTCGACCCTGGTTTGGCAACAAGGAAACTGGGACTGCAGTGATGGGGATAGTCCCCGTGCTTATACTCTTCAACGAGGCCAGCATCAATGCATTCCTGGATCTTGCGCTCGATTTCTTCAACCTGTTCCTGTGGAGCGGGATAGGGACGACGCCTCACTCGCGTCTTTTCAAATTCTGGGTTCAATGTCAGGTCCATCTGGACCAGTTTTTTACAAGAAAGGGGAGGCGGCAAGGCGCCGAACACCTCCTCAGAGGTTATCAGCAGTGTCTTCAGGCGGGGGTCAAGGTTAAGACTCGCGATCTTCTGAAGGAAATGCTCCTCAGCATGGAGGTTGCTTTTTCCATGTTCTTTCTTTTTCTGCCGATCAGTAGTTTCGGCAGGCACAGAACCATCGTCCCACTCAGGGGGACATTGCTGCCCATAGTGCAGAGAATACACTAGAGGTATCTCAGGATCAGGCAGCGTATAGGACTCATCGTCCTCCTCAGACCAGATGGAGGATTTCGAGGTCTGTCTGAGGTATTGCAGCCGCTCTTGGCGCTCAATACCTTCGGCCTTCAGGTACAACAGCCGCCGTAGTTCCTGAGTGTCATGCTCAGACAATGGCATGTTATTAGCAGCAGGCCGCGCCAGAGCATCAGCACTCCGGGCCACGGGTTCACCCGTGTGCATAGGCTGCATGTGTAGCACTGGCTTCCCAACAGGGGAAGCGGGTTCAGAGGTTGACTCTAGATCTACCTCCCCTAGCAACAGCTGGGCTAGGAAAGCACTATGTTTTAGGTCAACACAGCTGGGATCAACAGAGGGAATAGTGCTGGCGATCTCATACAGTTGGTCGTCAGCATCCTTCTTTACAGCTGCAGATTCCAGATAGTCATCGGGAGACTCACACCCTGTAAGTGTGGCAGATAGGTGCTCAGGAGATCGATTTTTGAGATCATAAAGGGTCAGGCCACGATTTTTGGCCATGACCTCTTTCAGTAGCACCTGGTCTAGGTCACACAGGGGTACAGGATTGAGAGATCCATCGACGATGGACAGGAAACTGGCCCACTCAGGGGCCTGCATAGCTGTGTCTGAGTCCTCAGGCACATAGATGGGGCCGTCGGGGAGTTGCACTCTTCCCACGGTCATTCAATCTAGCATACGGCGCCAGTAAGCATGTTCACCAGAGCAACCCCAGTCAGGGGTGCACATAACAACCCTTCCTCCCTCATAAGCGATTGTGGTTAGAACCTTCGCGAGCAGGGAGAAGGGAGGGTTAGCATACGCTAGGCCCACTGCTTTCCAGAAGAAACGGAAAGCATTGTTCAGTTGTTTCGAGCAGTACAACTGCATGATGTGCTGTTGTTGGCTCGCAAACAATTCCACCTGGATCTCATCCAGGTTTACCTGAAGGGCCGCCAGTCCATTTTCAAAAACGTGACGGGCCAATTGGTAGTTTTCAGTACGATAGTTCGTCTTGGATGCGTAGCGCAGCCCAGACTCTTTTCGTCCTGACAGCTCCAAAGGTACGGAGAATAGCCCACTGCCAAAGTCGCAGTGCAAAGAATAGGGGCGCTGTAGGGACAGCACTTTTACCTGGGGGTTTCTTCGTAGGAAGTCGGTGCCAATGACGATGTCAAAGGCGTCAGTGTCCAACACTCTGCAGTGTTGGGTCACGGTTTCGTCGCCCAGACATATAGTCACATCGACCCCCCCAAATGAATGGATGGTACGCCCATCCCCTACTCTTATGGCCACGGTCTTAGTTTTCTTGAAAGTCTTTAGCAGGCGCCGGGCCACTATGGAAAGTGTTGCACCAGTATCAAGCACCGCTCGAAGAACCTGATCCCCGATTTTCACGAGGATCCAGAAAACCAAGTCCTCCTCTTCGGAGACGCCCCCCTACTCCTCATCAGGGAACTTCACATCCACCCCTGCAGCAATGAGGGACTTGGCCATCCAGGCCAAGCGCCTCTTCTTGGAATTTTTCCCCTCAGGGGTAGCGTTATCCCCTTGGGGGCGCTTCTTGGGGTCACCTGCGGCAGGAGCGAGTGTAGCGGCAGGAGTGGGTGTAGCAACGGGCGCTGATGAGCTCCTCTGGGGGTTAGGGGGTCCATTTTTGCCACCCCCCTTGCCACCTCCTTTACCACCTTTATCCCCATTCGGGGGATTTCTGGCGGGCGTTTGGGTCTTCTGGCGTTCCGCCTCTTGACGCTTGAGTTTGTCACTCTCGCGTTTCTTCATGTGGCATTCGTCCTCGTAGTGACGACGTTTGCCACAGTAACCACAGGTGATGGTACACTTGAAATGGTCCTGATGGGTCACAGTTTTCCCATCTTTAGTTTGCTGCTGACGTTTCATCTGCAGCATACAGCCACTGCAGAGGTCGCAGTCAGAGGCATGACAGTGGAACAGGGGGGGTGTACCTGCATCAGGTTTAACCTCATTCATGGCACGTAGGTTACCCCTCCCTTTTCCACCTCCCTGGTTGGTGTTAGTGGGACTTTTATGTCCTTTCCCTTCGCCACGTTCGGGGGTAGGGGTACCACCTCGTCCAAAATGCTTCTTGAGGAATTTCTCCATGTGTGAGTCATTCTCTCTCTCAAGAGCTAGCTCAATCAAGAGATCCACCAGTTCATCGTACGAGTGGGTCCTGCTCTTTCTCTCAGAGGTGGAGCGGCAATCATCCCACGTACGTTGGGGGATCTTACTCATGAGCCACAGGTGGGGCTCAGTGGCTCCATAGGAGCCCAAGTTCATCCTCGAAAACAAGAACTCCAAGTCGCACACATATTCAGAAATTCGCGCAGCGGATGGAAATCGGGGAGCATAGGTGGCTCCTCGATCTGTGTGCGTACGCTGAGGTCAGTCTCATAGACTGGGAATGTTTTCTCCAACCTCAGGAGTACCTCTGCCCAGGTAGAACAGGTTTTCACAATCTGTTTCACCTGTTTTTGCAAAAATTTCTTTTTGCATGAGCGTTTCAGCAGTGAACATTTGGTGGCCACATTCACATGGGACTGGCCAGTCAACAAAAGGAACTCTGCAAATTCTTCTGCCCATTCGGGCAGATTTTCTGGGGTCGAACTCCGGCAGTTCCAGCTGGATGTTCGCCTGGGCAATTGGTCTGCCCGTCTTCCCACCCCCCGGAGTTAGGCCTGAACGTGACACGCCGGCAAGAGGTGCCAGGGCTGACAGCCCTCTTCTCTCAATCTCTGTGACAGGCACGTCCTGTAGATCAGCCATAGGCACTGTCCTGGCACGGGGGTGAAAGGGGCTGGGGCAGGTGACCTTAGGCAACAGCCTTGAGACCCTTGATCTCTTGAGATCTTCGGCCAGGGTACTCAGTCCTGGAGAGAGAGAGGGCAACTCTGGCTTGGGTAAGGGTTCTGCAATACCCAGCTTAGCCTTAATGGCCTCCGATAGGGCCGTCACATCTGGATCTTCTGATCCAGACAGGAGTTTGGCCAACAGCTCGGCCGTATGATCCAGGGCACCGTAGGTTGGCCTTGGATGATGTTGTTCTTCAACTGGAGTCGGGCCCACTACAGGAGCCCTTGGGGTTGGAAAACATGGTCTTGGATACTCAGGTCTTGGTCGTCTTGGCAGGGATGCAATCTCGGCTCTGTCGGACGGCGGGCCAGAGTGCGCGTAGGACCCTAGGTCTGTACGTGGTCTGGATCCATGTACTGCCAATGGCAGCTCTCCATCTTCTCCACGAATGGATTTGTAGTACTCCTCATGGAGGATGTATTCATCCATTTTCTTCCTCAGTTCCTCATACTCCTCAGGGCCTTCAATCGCTGTTGAGGATGAAGCCGGGCAGTTGGATCTGGATACTGAGGCAGTTACATGTCTGTGGAGATGACTGAAGCTGTCTCCACCGTGGGCTGCTAAGGCCTCGGTGGTAAGGCCTTTATTTTCTTCCGCCCTTCTGCGTTCTGGATCTCCTTGGGACCCAGATGCGCCACTGAGATGTTGTGGTGCTCGGTAAGGTGGTTCACTCATGGGGTGGGCCATGCTCCCCATTTGCACTTGGAGAGTTCTGATGGGCCAGGTCCTGACGCTTGGCGTGGACATGATGAACTTGTTGTTGAGCTTTTTGTGCTGCACTTCTTCTCAGGGTCGGTTCAAAAGGTCACAAGGGACTGCCTCTGCTACCGTAAAGATGTCCTTGATTTATGCCCTAGATATTTTGATGAAATCCTGCAGGTTTTGTAGTTGAAAACCCAAACCAAAGCAGCTAGTAGAGCAAGAACAGGATGTGGATCGAATCAATGATTGGTTTTGGAATCCAGTGTAACACAGAAGGGCTGCAGATAGACAAAGCAGGTTTATACACAAAGATTCAATCACAAATGGATAATACAAAAGATTTTATATGAAAATTGGTCTGACTCTTGCCTCAGAGATAGCATTAGGCACTTCATGTGCACTCTTTTGGGTAAAATGGTGCTGGTTAGGAATGTGGGGCATAGATGTCAGGACCACACAGCAAAAGACTTGGCCAAGCAACTGAATTCAGAAACAGTTACAAAGTAGGACCACAATAAGTGGTAGAAACAATTGAGTATAGGGGTCTTGGGGTGGGAGACCACTAGGCTTAACCACCAAGGCCTAAAGCATGAAATGCCAATTTTTTTCGGTATATCCTCCATGAAGGAAGGTACCTCCGCTCAGCTGAGTGGTAGGGGTGAACTTCATGGGGGGCTAGGGTCACAACCCTACGTACTTTGAGAAAGTGTACTTTAGGCAACAAAAGAGAGATAAAAACACTTAAGTTTGTCTTAGCATCAACAAAAGGGTTTTAAGGGGGGCTTGGCCTGGATCAAGCCCTCCAAGAAAGACATGGCAGTGACTTCCTCTTACTGAAGGTATCGTGCCCAATATAATGTCCAGGCATATCGCTTTATGTAATACTTTTTCCAAGTCCTTTGTTGCATTGAAATTGGCTTTGGCCTATACATCCAACGATTCCCCAAAATAAACACAAACAAACCTCCTTCAAATCCCCGAAACCGACAACGTACAAGCCAAGGTCATGACCACGAAATCTGAAGGGATTTTGAAACGATCCCTTTCACATGTTGTGGGAAGAAAAGAACAAAGGGCGACATGTAACATTGTAATATAGGCAAAACAATGCATACATGCCCTATGAACAAGGCTCTTCCCCCAATGCGTGGTGCCGGTGCACCGACGCGTTTGGAAGGCCAATCAACATATGCAGGCAAAGCCCAACTGATGGGCTGTCATTTGGTGTACTTAGGCTCAGGATGTGAGTCACCAATGATTTTATAAAAAATGACGAACATGGCCTACTTGGGCGAAAAAGATTAGCGCGAAACGGTGTCGCGATAGTGCCGTAAGTTTCTCTTATGCTTAAAACTGATATAGAATTAATCTAAACAAATAACCTGATTGGAATCTCCAAAAAGCCGTCAGAAATTGACATTTTCGGGATCGGCGTGCGCGATTTCAGAACTCGCCTTCGCCGACCCAAACTCGGTTTTATAGTACAAGAAATGGTGAAAACACCATTAGTAGAAAACTACAGAAATTCCCGATCCTCTCATACCAATACTGTCCACAACAGGATTGTGGGTTTCTGTGAGTGCACATCAGGACGTTACACAGAAAAAGCCGAAAATATAGCTTGGACGAAAACCTTACCCTCCTTTTCCAAGTCCTGAGATACATCTCAGGCTGAAAGGTACAAAGAAGGTGTAGTTCAAGAAACGAATTGGGTTGGAAAAATGCAAAGCATTTGGGTTGGGTGTTCACCACCATATAGTTCTTCCGGGTTAACACTCCCCTCGCAAGCTCAGACACACCAAGCAAACAAATGGGTGGGTCTGGGGCTGATTGTCTCAAGACAACCCAGAGAAACATGTGTTTTTCTCCAAAATGCATTTCCTTTTAGACAAAAACGAAAAAATGTTAAACAAACAAAAAACCACAAAAATGCACTTGTGGGATGTCCTGAACCTGAAACCAAAGACAACACAAAGCAAATCCAAGGCTGCTGCCGAAGAAATAGCGTAAAGGGAGCACGAATTGCTTAAGATAATAATACAAAATTCACATATAAGTGTCCATGCAAAATTTGAACAAATGAACACAAATCAGTTGGTTTTCCTCAATTATTCGGCTTTAACTTAAGAATAAAATCTTCAGCGCTTCCCCAGTCAAGATCAGTTGTAGGCATATGAGATGTCCCATCCGGCAACAATCTCCATCAACTCAAACCACCCAAAGAATACGAAACCATCCACGGTTGTAGAGTAACCCTTGGAGTAAGTCTTCGTGGCCTCCAAGAGTCAATCCATGGGGCATACCAAAGCCCATGGCTTTCGTAATCAAATTCTGTCTTCTACCAAGTAGTTGACAGCGCTGTAGGTTACTGCCAAAGGTCATAGGTCTTCAATTGCTTCAATAAATGCAGAAAAGGGCTGGAATAATTTTTTCGACTCCTTCAACTCAAATATGTTGTTGGGGTTTGCTAATCTCTTCGCGTAGCCAATTCATAGACCTTGTCGTCGTCGTCTCCAGCGTCCTCGTCGTTGTCGTCGTCGTTGCCGAGGGCGTTTCGAAACTGTAATAGTTTTTGAAGGCCTTTGTGGCATTCAAATGGGCTTTGGCCTGTACATCCAACATTTGCTAAAAAAACACAAACGAACCTCGTTCAAATCCCAAACACCGACGACCTACACGTCAAGGTCATGACCACAAAATTCGAGGGGAATTGGAAATGATCCCTTTCACATATTCTCGGAAGAAAAGAACAAACGGGGACATGTAACATTATAATATAAGCAAAACAATGCATAAATGCACTATGAACACCGGTCTCCCCCCAACACGTGTTGCCGGTGCACCAACCCGTTTGGAAACCCAATCAACATATGCATGCAAAGCCCAAGTGATGCGCTGTCATTTGGTGTACTTAGACTCAGGATCTGAGTCACCTATGACCTTATAAAAAATGACGAACATGGCCTACTTGGGCGAAAAAAAATAGCGCGGAACGGCGCCGCAATAGTGCCGTAACATTCGCTTACGCTTAAAACTGATATAGTTGGCCCCTTGAGTTCAGGTAATGGACTTCCGGAATTCATGGTTACCGCTTTAGTGGGGGATATGGACTACCACCCATTGGCGAGGCCCCATGAGTTGGGTTGCTGGACTGTCACGCTTTTGTGTGGCTCCTTGAAAAGGGGTGATCGCCCCCCAGGCTTTGCTGTCGCTCCTTGAGGTGCCGTGATGCAGTTCCGCGCTTCAGTGTCGCCACTTGACTAGGGGTGATGAGCCTTCCCAACTCGGTGTGGCATGTTGATTTGGGCAGATGAACTGTCACGCTTTGGTGTGGCTGCTTCAGTTTGCCTCATGGACTCCCACACTTTGGCGGGCCCCCATTAGCTGGATGGATGGACTCTCACACTTCAGCGTGGCAAGGTGAGTTTCGTTGATGGACTCCCACGCTTCAGTCTGGCCCCTTGACGTGGGTGAAGGACTCCCACGCATAGGTTTGGTCCCTGGAGCTGCGGGTATGGAGCCCTATACTTCAAATTGGCTCCTTGAGGTGGGGTGAACAGCTCCCAGGCAATGTTGTGGACCATCCAGTTGCACTGATGTGGCTCCTTACGTTGGGTGATGGACTCCCATGCTTGGCTGTGGGTCTTCCAGTTGCGGTGATGCACTTCCAAATTGTGCATTTCACTACCATGCAAGTAAAGCCACAGTCATACTGTACACCACGCACCAACCTTCTTGTACGTTTGGTATTGCATGTGTGCCCCAGTTTTTCATCAACGCGGTCCACACATTCGGCCCTGATTAGGGCTAGGGTCGGGGCTAGGAGTCGGGGTGGGGTCCGGACTTGTCGCGCAGTAGGGTCAGGGTCGGGTTTGCGGATGGTGTTGCGGTGCAAGGTTGACAACAATTACCCTTGGGCGCCTTTGATGCCTCTGGAGTGTCAGAGCCCTAGGGCAGACACTTTTGACAACTGGCTCTTTGTGGGGGGGGGGGGGGCATCTTAGGACCCCCGGGGTCATCTTGTGGTGTGCCATTGAGGATTAATGAGTACGCCGGTGGTAATTCCTAGTGCCACGCCAAAGCATGGGAGTCCATATCAGCAACTCACACGGCGACACCAATGCATGAAGATCCATCGCTCCAGATCTAGCGGCAACAAGGAAGCGTGGCAGTCCACGTTCCCACCTGAAAGGGCCAACCCAAAGTATGGAAGTGCATCAGCCCAACTTAGAGGGCAACAACAAATCGGGCGTTGGGGCAACGGAGTCCCACGAATTGGTGTAGTCCGTTGACTTGCGGCAATGGCCTGTCACACGTTGGTGTGTCCCCTTGAGTATGAGTGATCCACTTCCACGCTTCCTTGTGGCTCCTTGAGGTGGGGTAATGGGCTCGTACCTTTCTGTGTGGCCCCTGAAATAGGGGTGATGAACTCTGAGAACCTTAGTGTGGCACCTCCGGTTGGACTGATGGAAACCCGCGCTTCAGTGTGGCCGCTTGAGCCCAGGTGCCGGACTCCCACGTTTCAGCTCGGCCCCTTTGGTTGTGGTGATGGCCTCCCACGCTTCGATGCGGCACCTTGAGTTTGGGGTGACATACTTCCACGCTCCGGTGTATCCCCTTTAGTTGGGGATATGGACTAGCACCCATTGGCAAGGCCCCATGACATGGGGTGGTGGACTGTCACCCTTTGGTTTGGCCACTTGCGTAGGGGTGATGCAGTCCCCCGCTTCTGTGTGCCCCCTTGAGTAGGGCATAGGGGTCATGCACTTTGATGCTTGGGTGTGGCACCTTGAGTTGGGGAGATGGACTCCCGCCCTTCGGTGTGGCTGCTAGAGCTCGGGAGATGAACTCGCACGCTTCCGGCTGGCGACCTTAGTTGGGGTGATGGACTCCCATCCTTTGGTGTGGCGCCTTGATCGGGGGTGATGGACTCCCAGGATTCCGTGTGGTCCCTTCATTGGGGGTGATGGACATCCACCTTTTGGCGTGGCAACTTGAGCTGGGTTGATGGACTTCTACGCTTTGGTTCGGCCCCGTTGAGTTGGGTGTTGGACTGCCATGCTTCTCTGTGCCCCGTTGATTGGGGGTGATGGACTCCCACGCTTCGGTGTGGCCCCTTGATTGGGGATGATGGACTCCCACGCTTCCGTCTCGCCCCTTCTGCTTGGGTGATGGACTCCCACGCTTGGATATGACCCCTAGAGGTGGGAGTATGGACTCACACACTTCGATTTGGCTCTTTGAGTTTGGCTGATCGGCTCCCAGTCTTCGTTGTGGCCCCTTGAGTTGCGGTGATGGACACCCCTGCTTTGGTGTGGCTTCTTCACTCCGGGTTATAGACTCCCACGCTTGGCTGTTGGTCCTCAGGCTGGCATGATTGACTTTCAGGCTTCGTTGTGGCCCCTTGAATGGGGCTGATGAACTCCCACGCTTTGCTGTGCCCCTCTAAATTGGGGTGATGGGCTTCCATACTTTGGTGTGGCCCCTTTGATATGGAGAGCTGGACTCCCTCGCTTCGGTGTTGCGCATTGAGTTGGGCTGATGGGTTTTCAAGCCTTTGTCTGGCCCCTTGAGTTGTTGATATGGAGTACCTCGCTTTGGCGTGGCCCCTTGATGTGGAGCTACGGAGTGCCACGCTGAGCCGTGGCCCCTTGAGCTTGGGATCCCCTTTTGTTGGTCATATGGCCCAGCACCCATTCGCCATGCTACATGAGTTATGGTGCTGGACTCTCACGCTTTGGTGTGGCCCTTTGAGTAGGGTTCATTGGCTGCCACGCTTTGTTGTGGCTATGTGAGGTGGGGTGATGCACTCCCACGGGAGAGTGCGACAACTTGACTTGGGGTGATGGACTCCCCAGCCTTGGTGTGGCACGTTGGGTTGGGCTGATGGACTCTCTAGCTTCAATGTGGCCCCTTGAGGCAGGTTGGCAGGTCACGTCAGGACTGGGGTTGCCTCCGAAGGGGTCTTACCATGGGGCTTTTGCTCACCCAGCCACAGCCCCACTTTGCCCAATTCCACAACCCGGCTCCCCCAAGGGGGAAGGGCCTAGTCTCAGCGAGCAGTACCCTTCAGAGGGTTCTCCTCAGAGAGGTAACCCATGTTCGACCGAATTGTCACATCTGTTGAGTTGGGGTCATTGACTCCCAAGCTTCGGAGTGGCACCCTGAGTCATTCTGATGGACTCATGCGCTTCAATGTGGGCCACTTGAATCGGGTGGGTAAATCATGTGATGTGGTGTGACTTTGAACTGTCCTGTTTCTGGAACATCCCAAAATACGACTACACTTGCGCAGGATCTTTAAGCGGGGCACCAAATTGAACCCAAACTGCAATTCGAAGAAGAAAACCCTCTTCAAAGATATCGAAACATGATGCACATTTTGTTCACAGCAACTGGCACCTTGATGTTTCATCTTTGTATTCGCAGGCTGCAGCGGGCAATCGCGTGTTCATGCGCTGGCTGTGCTGATGCACCTCGAAACCATAACACTACCCCGCCCTGAGACAACGAAGAGGTTTCAGTTATCTGGGTGGGCGCTGCACTGTCGAAGCCTGCGCAAACAGCGGCCGAAAGACATTTTTTGAACCTCGTAATGTGCAGTTTTCATGAAACATAATAGTGGTCGAGACCCACAGACCTGGAACGAGTACAGAGAACACCTGTGATCAGCGCCTACTCACACGCGTGTTCGACTTTGCCACCATGTCTTGGTCCAAGCTGCGGAATCCTCGCCAGCATCCAGCATCCGGCGCCAGCATTGACGCTTTCCCGTGGGGGGCCGGCCACGGGACGCTGCGGTGGACACGCGCAAGTGAGCAGGCAGGCAAAGCACTACGCTCACAAGGGCATCAATGCGCTCATGTCATGTGACAAAGCGTTTCAGGATCCTTGCCACTCTGCAACAAGGGAACGAAAGTATGTACAGCAACACATCGGGATATGTACACATGGGGTTAAGACTGGACTGGGGTAAGGGCATCACAGGACAATAGACACTCACTCCCAACTGGTATCCCAATCCCAGGTCCGACCCTCCCAGTGGCTGGTGGGGGCGGGGGCTCAAACACGACCCATGCCCTGCTCAGTCCGGACCCTGAAACCCTGCCAATAGGGGAGATGTTTCGCCCAGCCACAGGCGAGTTCTTCTGAACCAAGGCGCTCCAAGGCCAACTGACAGTCGCTCCCTATACTCCCTTAACAGCAGGTCTCAACTCCCCTCTCAGCCAGAGATATGGCCCCGCCATTATCACCCAGGAGTTGGTAGCTGAAAATGGGCTGTTTCAGCCCAAACTCATATTAACTCAAAAATCCCCAAAATTGACCCCTCGTCCGGACCCGCCAGAGGTAGGGACGAGGCAACTGACCCTATGCCCTTCGAGTACGAACTCTCTGGAGCCCTCACCCAACCTGGTTACCTCTGAGGTCCCGGCATCAGGGCAACACGGATGAGTCAAGTGGGGTCATGATGCCAAAATCACCAAAATTGGCGTCATTCCCACGCGTGGCTCGCCCGGCCAAGGTAAGGCCAATGGCTCACAGGGTAGGAGGCAGGACCTAAGACTTATATCTGAGTGTACAACTTCAAATTGGGTCTGGGCTTTCTATGGGCAAAGAGAAATGGGGCCGCCAATTGACCACACGGAAGGGGGAAATTGGGGTCCCAAAATGGGGTCATTTTGGCTGCTCGAAATGAGCCAAAATTCGGTGTGCTCCCAATAGTATATCTCCACGCCGGCTTGGAGATCGGATCTGCCATTCCATACGCCATCCACCCGGAGTCCAACAGAGACTCCCATGCACTTGGATCCCAGAGATCTCTATACCACTCGGCGTGGTGACGATCCCAATTGGGTCCACAAATGCCAAAATGGCAAAATTGCCCACACTCACTTTGGGCTAGCGCCTTGACGAAGGTTGCTCCGCTTCGCCCACGTGGTGTGTGAACCATGGGGACCAATATACATAACACCCATGTCATATATGGTCCATTGGTCCATGCGTCCGGCGTGCTCGGTGGGCTCAACATAGTGCACGGCGGGCAGCAAAAGTGGAAAATTGCTCGAAATGGTCAAAAATGCGCACACTCATGGTTAGGGCAAATGAGGCGCATGCCCGACTTGGACCAGAGTGTGCCATAGGATTGGTATCGAGTCATATGTGTCCAACATATCTTTTGGGCGTCGCCCAACTCCTCCGGTTTTGGGAATGGCAGGGTCGCCAAGTGAGCCCATGATTTGGGATAGTCCCAAGTCGCCAACATGGCGGCCACAGTATGCCAAGCCCATGAGGAGTTATTTGCCGGGCCTAAGATATGTTGGGCACCGAAGTATGTTCCCTCATAACATACTTGGGTCATGATGTCAATTGAGCGCAACGTTGAGATACACGGTCGCCACTTGACATCATGACGGGCCAAAAACGGCAAAATTGGCACAAAGACACACAAAAGTGCCTTGAAAGGCGCACAATTATATTATAATATCTTCGGCTTGGATCGTGCAATCAACTAATCCTTCTAAACATAATGACTTGACACCAATGACCTCCGATCCCACATATGTGCTCCACTTGGGGCGCTTTGAAAGGTTACGAGCGCTGCCTTCCAAGTGCGCACATGAAAATATGGAAAATTGCAAAACACACACCTTGCTCCCAACGCATCGCTTCGGGATCACCACACAAGCTTCCCTTCACGAAGGTTAGGCTTGCAATTGATCGTGGGGAGTATGGGGAAGGGGCTTGCACAATATGAGGTCCATTGGCGGGCTTGGCTTGGAGCGATGGACCCGCCAAATGGGCACGCAACACAACACAAGGCACATACTCCATATTGCCCAAAAAGGTAGCCCCCCCCACGATATGTCATGCCTCTCCAAGGGCATAACTTTGTGTCAATCGCTCATAGGGACTCAAGGAGAGTTCCTATGCAACACCAACACTTGCGCTCTACACTCGAAAGTTATCTTAACGCACGCAATATCATGGCCAATGAGTTGTAACGCAAACTCTACCCTCTTGACCATGATCCATTACACTAGCGCGCACGTGTGGAGACGCAAGGCATATAATGCTTCCTAAATTACGTCGGCAGCATTGTGAATACATCCCACGTTTTCTTATTGTCATTCCTCGCAAGCAACACGAGATATGACCTTCACAAGTGGCCTCACGAATCAACCTTGTTTTGCCCATATCTTTAAGACAAATGGAGGGCAGGATAAAGGGAAAGTTGATTCGTGCATAGGGAAGCACGTAGGTCCACTCGAAAGAGGTCAAATCAAGTGCGGGGATGTCGAAGTCGAAAATCCGATTTCGACATCCTGAAAAATTCGGATTAAGGTTGCGAGTGTAGAATGTGAAAATTGCGGAAGCATCAACGCAATTCCTGAAGACTTTAGAGCCTTCGTCACGGATAGCGTTAAAATTTCCATTATAAACAGTTAAACTGGCGGTTACGGTAAAGTCGCGATCCAACCGCCAGCAGTCAAAACAGTGAGTATCAGAACGGAAGCGTAAAAATTGACGGAAACAATATGAAAATAAAACCCTGTTGATTCCTGATATTCTGATACACAAATCTCCGCTGGCGGTGCATCGGTTGCCGATGTGGGACTTTACGGCACGGAACACGCTCCCGCCGGGCTCGCACCGGGCGTCAACGGGCGCCTTCCGTACATGGGGTTAGTGGACCGGAGACCGGTCCCCCTTCCGTACATGGGGTTAGTGGACCGGAGACCGGTTGTATGCCCTAACCTAGCCATGGGGTTCTGGGTACCGCTTCACCCCTCTCCTTAGAGCAAACCCTGCGGGGGGCTCGATAACACCCACGCATGGCAGCGGGTACCCAGGACCATTTCCTGAAGGGAGGGGGTGTCACATCCCACTTCAGGCTGACTCAGGTTAGGCCGTTCAAATCCCACAGTAAGATAGGTATGATGCTGTAAAAGCTCGTAGCACATGTATAGTATCAAGTATCAAGTCCTGGGTCCTGGCGGCGATTGTTCGGCATCCAAAGGACCCGTTAACCCATACCAGGCGCACCGGGTGCCGGCTGCTACGGTCACCACCACAGTGGCAGTGGCATGCACAGCCAACATAGGCGTCACGCGACGACCGAGGTGGTCCCACAGGTCGAGAGCGACCACAAAGATCCATCAGGCTACCCCAAGCTTCCCAAGGCCCGCCGACTGGAGAGAGTCCCCACGGGTCCTTCCTCGGGCGCACCATGTCCATATCCATACGACGCGAGTCCAGAGTGATACAGCCGAACTCCTTAAGGGATCTTAAGGGAGCTCCTCCTTAAGGGATCGGGCATCAAGTCCGTCTTTTCCCTCGCCCTATTACCACGAAGGCCATACATGAGGGAGTCCTCATGCAGTGTGGGCGGAGGCGTCGACTCCTCAAACCACCAGTTTCCCAGACAGACTGACCGAGGTCAGGAGCACCGGAGGCCGCCATCCGACTGCAAGTGCGTCTGCGAATCGGTAGGCTCACACTGGGACTGACAGTGGCGGACCGCTGGGAGTGTAGTCAGGCAACTGGGCTTCCCGCCTGGCGCCATCAGGATCTCCACATCACAGCGAATAGGGCAACACGGTATCACAGGCACTCAAACAAAAGAATATGTACTGAGGTACTGGTCCAGGCTGGACCATATGTAAGAACATGTAAACGGCGACTCAGGGCGCCCCTGCAATCCGATTCGCATTCCCACAAGGGGGAAAAGACAGTCCATCCGTCGGTGATGGGCTGACAATCGCAACATACAATGCACATATCCTGTGGAACAGAGAAAGCAAACAATAATCAGGTAAATAGGCGTGTAAACACACTCTGGAAAGAGTGCCAAACCACGCCACGGTCAGGATAAGGCAAATGCAGGAGGGTGGACAGGATAACGCCTGAGTCCAGGCCATATATAGTCTCGAGACACACGTCGACTGGTCTCGATTCCGCAAGTGCCATGGAACCAGACCACACACTCAAAAATCGCAATGCCGATGACAGCGGCATCCGTTGCGCAACGTTGTATGGGCTTCAAGGCCCCAAGAGCTCAGAAATATGAAGGTCAGTCGCCCTACCTGGTTTCCCAAGGATTCATCAGGTGGGGAAGTGACAAATAAGAGTTGAAGAGAGGGGCCATCCTCCTCTGGATTCAGCAGGGGGGGGTATATGGCCACTCTGTCACCGAAAGATGGAAGAGAGCAAGCAAGTGAGGGACGATTCGTCGGCCTCACAAGCGCTCAGAACGGATCAGGGGAGAGCTCAGGGCGCTGATCAGGCACCCCTGGCTGCAATCGCCCGGGTGAGTGCTGCCAAGTCCGAAACGTGGATCTTGGTCTTGTGCTTGCGGATGTACTCCATGAAGGGAGTATTGACCCGCGGCACAAACGAGGAGACGGGTTCCCAGGTGTCGTGGGACGGCCCATAGCCTCGCCAGCGAACCTTGAACTCCAGACCTCCGGGTGCCGAGGCTTTCGGACGCTGAGCCAGGATCTTCTCGACGGTATAGTCGTCCTGCTCCGCATAATCGTCGTCCGAGTCAGCCTCATGTGCGGCATAGCTCAGGGACACATGTTGGCCACGGAGGTCGGGTTCCCGCACACGGAGTTGACTTTCGTGGCTTTCCCGGAACTGTCCGTGACCCACCTTGATGCGGTAGGTGTCCTCACCAATCCTGCAGACCACCTCGCCGGGTGTGAACCAGGTCTTGGTGCGGTGGGTGCCCATAGGGCGGGGTCTGATCACCGACACCGGGTCTCCCACCCTGAACTTCTGCGCTGTCGAGCTCGGGGCGGACTTCTGACGCTCAGCATTCTCCTTCTCAAGCTGCTGGCGGATGTCCCGCGCCGTTTGCTCTTGCTGCGCGAAGAATTCCTTGGCATCCATAGTCATGCCATCACCAGACAAGGGAAGTCCCCTACCCAGGGGGTCCCTGCCGAACAGAATCTGGTGAGGGGACAAACCGCCCGGAGTGGGGGTGTCATGATGGGCCTTCAGAGCAGGCCACATCTCCTCGAACCAGTTCCGACGTAGATTGGTGATGTGGATCTTGCGCAGCTTCTCGAACAGGTGCCGTCCAGCCACTTCAGCACGGCCGTTAGACTGGCTGAGATAGGCGACGCTCTTGGCATGACGTATTCCCATGAGGGAACACATAGCCTTGAACCAGCCACCAGTAAACTGGGGCCCTGGGTCACTGCAAATGTTGCGGGGAATGTCAAAGACGGTCAGCCAATGACGAATCATCATGACTGCCACTTCCTTGGCAAGCAACCCCTTTTTGCGTGCCGGAACGGCTACAACGTAGCCGCTGTGGCGGTCCACACAGAGAACCACACAGTCAAAGGTCTCCTTGCCAATGTGCACTTCGGGCATGGAGAAGACGTCCATGGCCACGCTCTCCATGGGCTGGTCAGGAACCGGGGTCCATTGGAGTTCCCCCTTGACGTTCCGGTTGTCAGGATTCCAGGCCTGACAGACCGAGCAACCCTTTCTGACCTTCTTGATGGCGGTGTAGAGAACGATGTGGTCGATCTCGAACCGACGCTGCATGTCAAGAGCTTGCTTCTTGACCCCTGGGTGCAGCATGTGGTGGTGCCAAGCTTCACAAAGCTCGAGCACCCGGGATTCCGGTACTAGCAGCTTACCATTCCGGTAGAGCTTGCCATCTTCCTCGGTCAGCCCCTTTGGCCACTTCTGCCCGTCGTCAGGGTCGGTCACAGCCCTATACTCGGCCGCAAAGGCCTCAGACTTGGCGTAATCGTCGGTCCAGTCGTCCTGGAGGCAAGACTCCGGGAAGAGGTGCTTGTCGGACTCAGCTCCCTCAGGGGCGAGTACACTGACCGCTCTGCTCACCCTCGACGCGAGGGGGGCATCCGCAGCCATGACGACGAAGCATTTAACATCCTCCTCCTCCATCAGGCGCTCCATTTCGATGATCCTCTTGGCTTCAGCGGTCTCAGCCTCATCGCCATGGGCAGAGATATCCGTCATGCCCTTGCTGGCGGGATAGGCCCACCTACTGAGACAGTCCGCCACGGTGTTATCCTCTCCAGGAATATACACAACCGTGAGGTCGAACTTGGCCAAGGTCTCATGCCATCTTGCCCGTCGGGAGGCTGGACCAGAGGGGGTGTCCACGTGTTCCTTGTGCCACGACTGCAGACTCTGATGGTCGGTGCAGACGGTTACGGGATGGAGGGCTATGTACCCAGCCCATTTCCTGAGAGCCATGACGATGGCATACGCCTCCTTTTCACGAGGCGTCCACGTCCGTCTCTGGCCTTCCGCCAGGACTCGGCTCCAGAAGGCCACGGGCACGTGCCTCCCGTCGTCAAGCACTTGCTCCAACACAGCGCCAATGGCGTAGTCGAAGCGTCGGTGCGCAGGACGAACCCTCGGTCGGGATCCACGAGGTGCAGACCCACTGCGGATAGCAGCGCCTGCTTCATCCCCTCAAAGGCACGGTCGGACTCAGCTGTCCAGACCAGAGCCTTCTTGGACCCCTTCTTGGTCTCCTCTCGGTTGCCCTTGAGCATGGTCGTCATGGGGGCTGCATGCTCGGCATACATTTTGATATACCCCGAGTAGTAGTTGCAGAACCCCAGATACGCCCGTAGCTCAGAGACCGTCTTGGGCTTTTCCCAGTGCTCAATCGCAGCCACCTTGCCAGGTATGGGCTTTCGCTGCCCGTTCCCGACCACGTGGCCAGCGAAGACCACCTCGCTTACCGCAATGGTGGCCTTGTCACTGCTGCCCGTGAGTTTGTGCCGAACCAGAAGGTCCAGCACTCGAGTGACGTCCCTCTCGTGTGCCTCCAGGAGCTCCTCGTAGCTCATACTGGGGTCCCCGGACGCGATGATCACGTCGTCCACGAAGGGGTCCGCACAGTCGCGCACCGGCTCAAGCAGGTTCTCCAGCATCCGCCCAAAAGCCGCATTGCCGTTGGTAACGCCCATGGGCATCACCTTCCACTGGAGAGGTCAAGGTGGGGTGCTCATGGCTGTGCAGGCACGGGACTCCTCGGCGAGAGGCATCTGATGATAACCATGTTTCAGGTCAATCACCGTGAACATCCTCCGCCGGTGTTGTTTTTGCAGCATGTCCTCAATGAGGGGCAGCGTATAGCTGTCGTGCTGCGTTTGGGCGTTTAGGCCGCGGTAGTCGACCACGAGCCGCCACTCACCGGCAACCTTCTTGGGGACGACGAAGCACGGAGAGGCCCATTCGGAGTGGCACGGCTCGAGCCAACCCCTCTGGATGAAGTCACGGAGGATCTTCTCCATGGCCTCCTTCCTCTCGCCCCTTAGGGCAAACTCCCGGTGCCGATACACACGGGGGTCCTGCTTCAGTCGTATCTTTGCCTCGCCATACGGTCCACGCATCGGTGGGGGAAACACAGGCTTACCGCTGAAGAAGGTATCACCATACTTCTGCTTCAGCCTGGCCCTCAATGCCTGAATCTTGGGGCAGTCATCGGACTCCGCCTTGGCTTTTCCGGGCACCTGGACCACGGAGCTTACTTGAGGGGTAGCTACTCCGCTCGCTTTCGGCTCAGGTGGTCTTCCCAGGTGGCCCAAAGGGCCATCTCTGGTCTTGCCTCGGAATAGATCGCCGTAGGTGGGTGGGTTACCCCCGATTGGCTCGTCCTGGCTGGATAGGTGGTCCAGCACCCTCTGCACGAAGGTGTTCCCGTCATAGGAACCAGAGACGATCGAGTCCACTTCCCACCAGGCTTTGTCCTGGCCTTTGCCCTCACGCTGGTTTCCCCAGTCGTGAAAGGGCTGATCCATATACCCCTGAACCAGATCCCACTCCTCTTCAGTGAGGGGGTCTTCAGAATCCGATTCTTCGATGTCAACAGGGGGAACCGCAAAGCATTGCCGCCAGGGCTCTGCTATGATGCGGTTGACACACACGAAGTCCGAGGCGTCGGCCTGATCAAGGCCCCCATCCACATAGTGGAAATCTGTTGGCCATCTCTGGGGTGGCATGGGCTGTCCCTTAGCGTCCTGATAGACACTCTCTCCAGCCGGTAGGACGACCTTGTTTAAGGTCATGTTGGTCAATGAGGCTACCCAATGTCGGGTACTTTCCTCCTCGGTGCATCCCATAGGAACAACCAGCACTGCCTTGGAGCGGTCTTTGCGAATCTTCGCTATCGCTCTTGGAATGTCCCAACGGGGGCAATGGATCCGCATCAAGCCCTGATGCGGAACCCAGTGCTTTTTCCACGCGGAGTCCTGGGCGCTCCAGTACTTCTCACACACCCGAAGATGGGCGGAGGTTCCTGAAGAGAACGCATCCAGGGCCAGATCCGAAGCTCCCAAGTCCGCGACAACTCGGCTCGCCACTTCCGGCCTTACGCCGTACTCCTGGTTTGCAGGACCAGTTGGCTCAGTGTCCAGCGCGGCCACTTCGAGCTGATTGCGTTCGGGGTGGATCCATTGGCATTCCACATGGTGCTCAGGTGACGAAAGCCACGAGAGCTGGTCGTCCTGGTACAGGGTCATGGAGGCCTGGGCCGGGAGGACGCCGGAGTCCGTGTCCATCATGAAGTCGTACCCGACGATCATGTCCCAATCCATCTCGGCCTCGTAGAAGCGACCGTGCAGGAGGGTTTCCTTGCCGAGGTCTGGGCGGCTCAGCTCACGATGGTTCACGAACTGCAGCCCGATGGCAGCTTCCTTCGTGCCTCCCACCATGTACTGGCCGTTCGCCACCGTCAGCCTGACAGGTTTCCGACTGTCGGTCAGACACTCTGGTGGAAGTAGGCCAGCCTTGACCAAGCTGACTTGAGCTCCCGTGTCGACCAACACGTCGAAAACCTTTTCCACTTCCCCGCATAAGGCACGGACCTTAAGATGCAACTGCCGCTCGCGACCGACACGGCGCACGGCGTGCAAACTCAGGATCTCCGGCCGTTCCAGAAGCTCAACAAGCGACTGGTGCAGGTTGTGGACAATGGGCTTAGGCTGCCCATCTGCAGCATCCAGCTGCGGTCCGGGTGATCCTCCGATACTCTCGGATGGATCCTGTAGTACATCAAACACATTCTTGGTCGCGAAGGACGGACGGGTGCAAGGGTTCGTGCCTTCACTTGCCTTCACCCCGCCTCCGCGACTGGGTGCCGGACCGGGCCTTCCGCCCGCGGCAGTCCCTTTGTGCTTATCGACTCCCGACTGGGATGGTTCGGCGCTTCCCACGTTACCATCCTGCGACCGCCCTAGCTGGGGCCCTTGGCTGCAGGGGCTCCGCTAGGGGGCGTCGGTTGTGGAGGAAGGGGTGTTCTCCTCCGCATCAACCTCGTTGACGCCCTTCTTCCTTCCCCCTTTCTTACCCTTGTTCTTGTCCTTGTCCTTGTTCTGGTCATTCTGGTTGTTCTCCTTGTTCTTGTTGTCCGACCTGGGGACCCAGTTCCTCTTGATCTCCTGGATCTCCTTGGCCAACTCGGTCCCCTGCGACACCAGCTTGGAGAGCTCGTCCCTGTCCACCTCCACCTTGGCTTCCCGGATACCCGCGGGCGCACGCTTCTTCGACCCGTGCGCCTTCTTGTAAGCCTCCGTGTCGGCCTTGTGGACGGGGCATGTTCGGTGGTCATGGTTGAAGCCTCGCTTCCTCCCATAACACACGAAACAGCCCTGAGGGTGAGCTCGGATGAACTCCCCAAAGGACAGCGGAGGGTCGCCAATGCGGCGAGGGTCCCTCTTGTCCTGCTTCCTCCAACCCTGCTGCAGGGGCTTCCAGTTTCCCGGCTTGCTCCCCGCGCTCAGGTTCTTGGCCACGAAGGCACACACGGCCACCTCGGCAGGCTCATCGTCGTCGTCATCGTCGACGAGAGTCTCATCGCCGCCGGCTCCCGCTGGGTCCATGGCAGCTTCCCCGCCAGGTCCCTCGCCAACGTAGTTGACGTCGCGGTCGCCGGGCCTCAACCCGCGGGTGTGGTGGAGGTTTCGGTACTCCTTGAGTACTTCGTCGCCAACCCACTCCAGGATCTCGTCGCAGCTCATCCGCGCCGGGATGGCCTGCAGACAGATGGTCTGGCCGCTCAGCTCACACTCGTCAAGGCGCCACATCGCGGTCTTCTCGCGATCGCCCGAGACGGTGATGAGGAGAGCGTTCCGCAGGGAGTGCCGTTTGACATCCCGGGCCACGTTCTTTTTCGCCCAAGCCACCACGTTCGTATGATACTCTTTGGGGAGCATCATCTTGACCGTGTGGTTGGACTTAGCCCTCTTGGATTCCTCCTTGGTGACCCTCTTGATCCATGCTTCCGGCAGCATGGAGAGCAGGCGAGCCTGCTCGTCACCCTCGTTCCAATCCTCCACGTTGCGGCGGTAGAGGGTGTATTTCCCTCGGAAGTCCCGCCAATCCCGCAGGCGGATCTCCCGTCCATCATGCTCAAGCTTGATGGACTTCCACCGCTTGGCAGCCACCTGCGGAGCGTCCACCCGCTCCTGCTCGTTGAGCCACTTCTTGGCTTCTTGAGGGTCTTGATTTTCCCCTCCTTGGTCGCCATGAAGTATAGCTCTCCGAGCATTTCCGGCAGGCGGTACCTGAACCGTCTGAAGACATATCTCTCCGCATCCACGTGAGGCGTGTCTTCAGTGACAGTCAGCCCCCAATCGTCCAGCTTCTCGAGCGGTCGAGGTTGAGGAGGTTGCTGTCGTACATGGGGGGCTTGATGTCCTTCAAGTCTTCCCACACGGCGGCGTCCGCGGCCTTAGAGACCATGAACGCCGGCCGCGAGGTCGACCGAGGTTCCCATCGGCCTCGCCCACGGACTCCCACGGCCGCCACGTCCTAAAGAAGGTCCCTACCAGGACCGGCGCCCGCTGTGCCCCTTCCGCCAGTAACCCCTACTGATTTACTCGAGATCAACGATTGCATTCCTCAATTTCCAGGCTCCAAATCCAAAAATATAGAAAATAAAATCCTCCTTCAACCCTGAATGGCAACCAGATCCCACAAGTACAGCAATAACCCAATTCACAATCCAATTCAGGCTGCGGGCTTTCGTTCAGCACACCGGTACTCCCACGGTGGCGGGCATGTACAAGAATTGCACCAAGGAAGAAAGCCCTGAAATTGGCATATGAACACAAATAAAGCCAGGTTGGGGAAAGATGGAAAGTTATACAATCACAGCCATAGACTCCTCATTCCCTGGACTCAAGACCTTCCCTTGACTCATCAACATGATGCCCTGAACCCAGTCCAATAAGATGGTTAAGTGCCATATATCAAAAGTCACTACATAAACCCCAAAAATGTGTTCACCCCCAAGCCTCTAAATCCTAGACCAATAGGGAAGGTTGCGTGTCATGGCCTAGAGTGGCACTCAGGACCATGCCCTACCCTGACATAACCTTGGTTGGACTTGGAGTCGAATGGGCTTAGAGAAATGACTTATGAGTTTGAACTCATAACATGCCAAAAAACTGCCAATTCACACCATATTGGCCATATATCACATATATGCTCCAAATTGAAGTTACTACTTATCCGAAGGCTCCAAGCATGCATGGAATCGAAGTCCACCATTCATGGAGGATAGAGACCAAATGCCAATGCCCATGTACATCCCAATTTTACCCTCGAAATCCTTTCGGATATGGGCGCCACGCACTGCCCAAGTCAGCCCATGATCTTGAGACCAATTCTTGAAATCCTTCGTGCGCCAAGCCAAATGGAGTACACGATCCGGCATATGGTGGTGTTCAACTCCAAAGCATATGCCAACATATGAACAACATACCATGGTTCGACTCACCATAGGCTTCTTGCTGTTAGCTGACCAGGTGAGTACACAAAACGCAAAAATGAGCAAAAATTGAGGTCAAAAACATGAAAATATGACCAAATACAAAGTTGTCATGATAGTATATCTCTATGCTCACCCATGATATCCGCTCATGGTTCAATACACAAATGATTGGAACCATTTGCGAACAATTCCCCCACTTGGATCCCCAATCGGGCGCATGGAGATACCTTCCCCACTAATATCTACATGCCCCATGAAAATGGGAGTGCACCCATGGATCTCTTTGTCAAACATACCATGAGCAATACATACGCGGTAGACTTGGTCTAGCGCTTTGGATTCCACAATTGGGACATGGGCAAGGCCCTTGTCACGTATGGCTCCCCATCTCTTCGGCCACACGAAGATATATAACATGGGCGTGAGCATATCAAGACATATACCATGCATACAACACATACCCTCAAAATATGGCTCCCACCATGATATGCCATGTCCCTCCATTGACATAACTTCACGTTAAAAATACGTAGGAACCCAAAGAAAATTGCTATGCAACCCCAACACTCATGCGGCGCACTCGAAAGTCGCATTAAAATATTCGGTTGCACGGTCCAAGAGTTATATATCACTTTATACCCTCTTGACCCTTTTCCCTTGCTACACCGGGCATGTGTGCGCACCAAAGGCGTTTGATGCTTCCTAAATTAAGGTGAGACCAAGGCAGTTCCAACCCAACCTTCATTATTCTCTTTCGTCACACTCGTTCGTAGATATGGCTCTTCAAAGTGGTCCCACGATTCGTTTTTGTTTCCCTTATATCACCAAGTCAAATGGGTGGCAAGTATAAGGGAAACCTGATTCGGGCATATGGAAAAGAGTACGACCACTCGAAGAAGTCCAAATCAAGTGCGGCGATGTCGAAGTCGAAAATCCGATTTTGACATCGCGAAAAATTCTGATTAAAATTTCGAGTGCTTATTTAGAGAATTGCGGAAGCAACGAACCCTTTGCTGATGAAATCTGACCCTTCAACGGAATATCCGCCAAAATATCTGGAAATAACAGTTAACCAATCGGTTAATGCAAAATCGCGAGCCAACTGACAGTCGCCGATACATTGACCATCAGAACGAAAGGCTGAAAAATTACGGAAACATTATGATAATAAAACCCTGTTGATTCCTGATATTCCGATAGATAAATCTCCGCTGGCGGCGCCTCAGTACTGAATATGGCCGCTCATAGCCGGAATGGCCCAACCTATCACACTATCACATCGGGTTAGTTCGGGTGGATGGGAGAGTGATGATATCAGCCAATGGCGGCTTGCCGGCACATAGATACACACCCCAAGTGACCCCAAGATGGCCACAAGGGTCCGAACCGGCTTCACCCCCCTTCTCAGAGCGTTGTATCCGCTCGGAAACCAATGAAGAGAGGACGGGAGGACCCCAATGGGCTCCAACCCCCCCCTCCATGTCCCAAGGACACATGGAGGCCCCACACACGTCGTAGGCGTCCCCCATGCCCCAAAGGAGGGGTGAGGACACTGATAATCAGCGCCCTACGCCATATCCGGTCTCCTCTTGATCTACAACATGGACCAAGGGGATCAAAGATAGAAAAACGTCGTCGGTCGACCTAAATAAGTATACCACAATGCAATATATATGTGGAGATCGAGTGAAGGGGGCATATGGCCGATCAAGGCCGAAAAATCCCCGGATGAACGCCCTCACTTGTCTCCCCATTCACAGAAACAGACAAAATGCCAAGGGGGGATCCATTACGGTGCTACAGCCGCAACCAAATGGACCAATACGTCCTTGACATCCAAAGAAATACCCTTTTTCTTTAGGTAGTCCATCCAGACCGTGGTATACCTCGGCACGAAACTGCTCGGAGGCTCCCACGAGTCCCTGGATGCGGCGAATTCCTTCCAACGGACTTTGTAAAGCCTCCCCCCAGGCGTCCCCGGGTCCGGCTTGTCCGCCAGGATCCTCTCGCGGTGAAATCGTCGTCCTCACCCTCATCGTCCGAGTCCACATCGCCGGCCGTGAACTCGAAGGTGACGGGACGTCCGCTGGGGTCTGGTGCTCGGGGACGAAGCTGGGTGTGGTCGCGGTCCAGGATCTTGTTATCCCCCACACAAACCGCATACACATCCTGCCCGACCTTCCGCACGATTACCCCCAGCACATACCAAGATGCCTGCCGATGCCTGGACAGGACATCCTTGTGGTGCCGCTCCACCCACACGGTGTCTTGGAGAGCATACTTCTGGACTTTTCCCTGCTTGAAGTACTTGGCCCTCTTGTCATGCTCGTCCTGAAGTGCCTTGCACACCTTGGCTACCGTGTCGTCCGCCTCAGCCATCATAGCGTTCGCATCCCGGGCCACTTTGCCATGGTTCATCCACGGGAGAGTGCGTGACACTCGATCCCGTAGGAACAGGATGCGATGGGGCGACAGTCCAGTGGGTCCCGGAAGGTCGTGATACGCTTGGAGCACTCTCCACAGCGAGTTATACCAGTTCCGGCCCACTCGTCAATGTGCAGCTGGCGGAACTTCTCGAACATCTGCCGCCCGGCCACTTCAGCCCGGCCATTCGACCGGCTGTGGTATGCCACGGTCTTGGCGTGCCGAACCCCCATGTGCTTGCACATCGTCTTGAACCACGTCCCCACGAATTGACTGCCCCGATCGCTGCAGATGACAGCTGGGACATCGAAAATCGTCAGCCAATGCCTGATCATGGCATTAGCGACGGTCTTGGCCTGCAGCCCCACTCCATGCTTGTCCTTCTTGTCCTTCTTCTTGGACTTCTTGCCAGGGACCGCCACGATATACCCACTGTGCCTATCCACCGCCAGGATGACACAGTCATAGGTCTCTCCTTCCACGGTGACCTCAGGCATGGCGAATACATCCATGGCCACGGACCGCATAGGGGCCTCCGGTATAGCCGTGTACACCGGGTTACCCGCTGTGGAGTGGTTAGGGCTCTTTGTGGCCCGACACACGGCACAGTCGCTGCAGTACCTATTCAGGATGGCGTAGTACCCCGGAGGGAACTTGAAACGCCACTCCAGGTCCTGCTGCATCTTGTCTCGGCCAGGGTGCATGAGCTGGGCGTTGTGCCAATGGTCAATGAGCTCCTCCACTCGGTTTTCGGGGTCCAGCAGCTTGTCCTTGAGGAACAACTTGTCGCCATCCTCGGTCAAGCCCTCGGGCCATTCGTCGTCCGACGGGGCGCTCACGGCATTACAGTACTTGCTCCAGTGCTCGGATGCCGCGTAGTCATCCGACCAGTCCTCTGTGAGCACCGACTTGACTAGCTCTACAGGGGCCACCATCCATTGCTCGAGGGTTTCCTCTCGAATAGCTTGGACGCGGGCACCCCGGAACTTGGCCAGGTCAGTACGGTTTGCCATCACCACAAAGCACTTGACCCCCTCTTGCTCCATGACCTTCTCCATCTCGATGATGCGCTTGGCCTCCTCGGTCTCCTCGGCGTCCCCATGGCTGGATATGTCCATCCAAGCCTTGCCCGCGGGGTAAGCCCAGCGACTGAGGCAATCTGCCACAGTGTTGTCCTTCCCCGGGACGTACACGACGCTGAGGTCGAATTTGGCGAACGTCTCATGCCATTGGGCCCTCCTAGCCGCTGGTCCTGAGGGGGTGTCGACATGCTCCTTGTGCCAGCTCTGTAGGGACTGGTGGTCCGTGCAAACCACCACCGGCTGCAGTCCGATGTGGCCAGACCACTTCCTGAGCGCACATACAATGGCGTATGTCTCCTTCTCCCTCGCGGGGCATGTTCGGCGTTGGCCCTCGGCCAGGATCCTGCTCCAAAACGCCACGGGAACATGAGTCCTGTCGTCCCGGACCTGCTCGAGGACTGCCCCCACGGCATAGTCCGAGGCGTCTGTCCGTAGCACGAATCCCTTGTCCGGGTTCACCAGGAACAGCCCCAACTGCCCCAGGAGTCGCTCCTTCAGGCTGTTGAACGCATCTTCAGCCTCAGGGGTCCAGGCAAGCTTCTTCTTGCTCCCCTTCCGGCCATCGAACTTCCCCACCTGCAGCATCTTGTGCAGCGGCCCCGAGAGTTCTGCATACATCCGGACGTAGCCCGAATAGTAATTGCAGAACCCCATGAAGGACCGGAGTTCGCTGATGGTCTGGGGCTTCTCCCAGTGGTGCAGTGACGCCAGCTTCCCAGGCATGGGACGGCGTTGCCCGTGACCAACCACGTGACCCGCGAACTCCACTTCCTTCACGAATAGCGAGGCTTTGGTGGGCTTGCACACCATGTTGTGCTTGTCCAACTCGCTGAGCACTCGGCGCAGATCCTTCTCATGCGCGTCGATGAGCTCGTCCTCAGTCATGTTCTCCGTGCCGGACCCGATGATGATGTCATCCACGAAGGGATCGGCACAGTCCCGGACAGGACCGAGTAGATCCTCCATCATGCGCTGGAAAGCGGCGTTGCCATTCTTGGCACCCATAGGCACCACTTTCCACTGCATGGGCCCCAGCGGCGTCGACATCGCTGTGCAGGGCCTGGAGTCCGGGTGTAGCGGCATCTGGTGGTAACCGTGTTTCAGGTCCAACACCGTGAAAATCCGCTTTTTCTGTTGTTTTTGGAGGATGGAGTCGATCAGGGGAAGCGAGTACGAGTCGTGCTCGGTCTGCTCGTTCAAACCTCTGTAATCGACCACCAACCTCCACTCGCCCTTCTCCTTCTTGGGCACGATGAAGGCTGGGCTGGCCCACTCACTGTCGGAGGGTTCGATCCATCCCCGCTCAATGAACTCGGCCAACAGTTTCTTCATGGCCTCGGCCCGATCGCCCTGAAGTTGGTACTCCCGATGACGATAGATCTTCGGGTTCGGTTTCAGCTTGATCTTCGCTGTACCAAACCTCCCACGATCTGGAGGGTTCTTGTTGGCGACGCCACTGAATAGCCGCGGATAGGCCTTGATCAGCCTCTCCTTCAGCTCGGCGACCTTTGGGTTCTCCTGGGCCTCTTCAGCCGCTTGCTTCGGTATGGATACAACCGACCGCACTGCGGTATAGGCCTCTTCCGGGTCCGATTCCGACTTCTCCTCGTCCGATATGCCGTCTTCATCGTCGTGGGGTGCACTTCCCACCGATAGTCTTCGAAAATTTGCGGCCTCGGGCTGGTGACTGTCGCTATCGACACCCATTCTTGGGAAATCCCAGGTTGGTGGGTCCGACCCAACCGGACCATCGTATTGGTCCGCGATGTGGTCCATGACCCTCGCCACGAACTCGTCCTTCTCGTACTTGCCGGTGACCAACATCTTGTCGTCCCACCAATGCGGAGATGTGACCATGGCCCGCCTCTTCTTGGCTGCCACACGGTCGTGCATCCCCATTCGCATGTAGTTGACGACGTCGTCGATCTCGGCGTGGGACAGGATGTCAATGCCATCTACTGGCTGCTCCTTCATGGGCACCGCCTCCACCCTACGGATGAATGCTTCATCACCCGTGGGCTGGGCTTGCGCCCCATCCACCAGGAAAGCCTTGGTACCCCACGCTTGACCCTGGAAGGGCATCGATACACCCTTGGCGTCGATGAACAACTCCTCCCCTGGCCCGAATGACATCTCGTTCAGGGTGATGGAGTCGAGCGCCGACTTGAGACCCTCCAGCTGACATGGGGTGGATCCTATGCCGGTTATGACCAGGATCCCCTTCGCCCTATCCGCGATGATCTTCTCCACCGTACGTCTGGTATTGTCCAGGGAGCCATGCCAATACATGGGTCCCCACTCCTTCAAACCCCAATGCCGATGCCAGGCTGAGTCTCCTCGATGCCAATGCCTCCTACACTTCCGCAGAAGTGGGGCATCCCGGGAAGCGAAGACGTCCGTCTCGGGCGCTTCGGCTCCCAGCGTCTGGATCATCCTGGCGTACACTTGCGGCGCCATTCCATACTCCGTGAGCTGAACTCCACGGTCCCCTCTGGACTTGGCACCCACAGCTTGCACCGCTTGGACGATCCGATCCTCTTCCTCAGCGTTCCATTGGGATGATCCGCATGCATAGTCCGTGGACAGCCATGTTAGGCATTCATCATCCTCCCGGACCAGCGTTGCACGATGGGGAAGGGCTCCAATGGCGTTTGCCACCATGAAGTCATACCCCATGATCATATCCCAATCGGTAATGTCGGCCACATAGAAGTTCCCGGATAGAGTGCTTCTCTTCGCCTGATCAGGGCGGTTCAAGCGCTCATGCTCCCAGAATTCCATACTGATAGTAGCCTCATGGGTGCCACCCCCCATGATCTCTCCGTTGGCAACCTTCAGGCGTACCGGTCTACGGCTGGGCTGCAGGAATTCCTCCTTGAACAACCGTCTCCGGACCAGGCTCACCTGGGCACCCGTATCCACTAACACATCCACCACCTTCTCCTCTCGTCCGCACCGTACTCGCACTTTCAAGTGCAACTGCCGCTCGTCGCCATGAGGTGTATGGACGACTCTCACGGCATGCAACTCTAGCACGTCCGGGTGCATCAGGACTTCAAGGGTATGGTCACGGATGGTGTAGATCTTGGGTTGGTCCTGCCCGTCCACGGGGCTCTCCGTGGTCGCTCCTTCCTTCTTGCCATGTCCCGTACCCACATGTACTTCCCTCGGCAGGGCGCTCCAGGGGTTGGGAGTGGCGAAACTCAGTGGTTTTGGCTCGTCTGGAGCCTTCTTCGGCACCCGATGTGCCTTCGCTTTCTCAGGGATTCCACTGATTTTCGGAGGAGAGACCTCCGAGGTCCCACTCCCGTGGGGGCTCCTCTAGACTTGGCTTCCCGCAGCCCCTTCCGGCTGCGATCCGCCAGGAGTTTGTCCTCCGCGTTGCTGGGCTTTGAGTCCCTCCAACATCCTCAACATGTCCTCAGCAACTTCCTCGATCGACCTCACTCGTCGGTCTTGACCAGGTCCACCACCATAGCCTCTTCCTCCGCCTTTTCCTTGGCCTTTGCCTTGGCCTTTTCCCCCATCTCCGCCCTTCGCTTTCCAATCGGAAATCCGCTGCTCCTTGGGCTTCTTCTCGGGATGGGCGGCGAAGTAGGCCTTCTTGTCCGCCTCATACACCTTGCACTGACGGTGGTCGTGTGCATGGTTGTTTCCCTTGCCATAACAGACCCAGCACCCGTCGTGCTGAGACCTGTACTCTCGGAACGAGAGCGGTGGGTTCCCGATCCTCCTTGGCTCTTTGCCCTTCTTGGGTCCCACCTGGCTCCATCTGGACTGATCCTGCCCATGGTTCTTCACGTTGTGCGCCACAAACGCGAAGAAATGGGCCTCCTCGTGATCCTCCCGGGACCAGTGGTCTTGGCCACTTCCACTACCATCCTCAGCGGAGTTGGCCGTGTCCTCCTGGATCTCTCGCTGATGGCGGTCTTCTCGGTGGCCTCATTGTCCATGACCATGTCGATCCTGCACGTGGGCCTCGTTCTTCGCATTGAGCTTCAACTCCACCGTGATGTACTTCAAGATCTCGTCAAGGCTCATGCGGGCGAAGATGACTTGCATCCTCAGCGGCTCCCCGCGCCTCCACTCCACGTTGTTGAGGCGCAGCAACCTTTGCCCCATGGAGTCCCCGAATACCTCCACGTACACGGCGTTCTTCAGGCCCAGCATCCGGTTGGGTTCGCCCAGGCTCCTCCTGAAGAACTCCATGATACCCGCATGGGTATCCTCCGCCGCCATAATCCGCACCGCCACTCGCTTCTTGGCGCGCTTCTTCTCCTCGTCCTCCACTCGTCGCTTCCAGTTGCTGGGGAGGACGTCCTTCAGCAAGTGGCGGATCTCACTGGCCTCGTTCCAGTCTTCCACCAACTTGAGGCATCTGCGGTACTTCCGCAGATACCGGTTCCACTCCCGGACCCGCAACTCACCGCGGTCCAGCGGCAGTGGAATGGACCACAGGTCCTCCAGCTTCTGGTTTGGAGCGACCACCCGCTCCTCGTCCTCCAACCACTGGAGGCAGGCCTGCTCCGTCCGGATCAATCCTTCCCGGATCTGATCCCGCAGCTCCTCCTTGAGGTCCTGCACCAGCCGGTGTGGGAATGTCCGGCATACCCACTTGTCCCGCGGCGCTCCCCTCATCTCGCCGACGACCTCCTCGGCGAAATCCTCCCAATCCAGGATGAAATCATCCAGGTTGGAGGGGTTGCCATCGTAGTAGGGGATTTTGATTCCCCTGAGGTCGTCAATCCTGATGGCGTCTCCGACGTCTCCAGCCACCACTCCACCGAGACGGATACCACCTGTGGCCGGGGGGTGTGAGTACACTCCCCGTACATCCCTCTCCTCCATGGAGTGCGGTCCAGTTGGGCCTGAACCCATGGGGTTTGGAATGCGGGAAGGATTTGCCCCATCGGCCGTCCATATCCCCGTATTGGGATCCTTCGCCCACAGGTTTCCGCTTGGATGGCCTCGACCATGTCCGTCGGCGCTTCCCATGGTTCGCCCCTGCATGGTCTGGTTCTGGATCTCGATCTTCTCTTCCGCATAGACTGCCATATTCGTCGTGAGCGGTACATCCTGGGCGGCATGGGACATCTGCACCGTCAGGCTCCTCGGGTCCGTGGCCACGTGCCCTTCCCGCCTGGACCCAGCCGGTGCCGTGTGTTCCCCGAGCATTGTTGACTCGCTGAACAGGGGAACAAACGGCAGCGCACCCGGGTCAACACGCGGAGGCGCGTAGGGTGCCTCTGCAGGGCCGCCCATGGGTTTCTCCATGGCGCTCCTGAGGGTCTTAACCCGCTCCACCAGCTCTACCGCGGCCCCCTTTGCCGGGAGCTCCGGACCCGAGGCGAGGGGCTGTCGCTCCTCTAGCCTTCTCAGGCGTCCCGACATGTCCTCCACTAAGTGGAGGAGGCTGTCCACCACTTGCTGCTGCTTCTGCAGGGCCAGCTCCGGATTCTCCCGGTACCGGGCCTGATCCGCTCGCAGCTCCTCCATGTGGTTCTCCGCGGCCGACTGGTCATCCAGAATCCCCGCGACGTCCTCCTCTAGAGCATCCTTGGCGTTGTCCAGGCGGTCAAGATGGTTCACGATGGCGTCCATCCCCATCTTCGGATACTTGCCCATGAGGAAGGACACGTGCTCGCAGTGGCACGTCGCGTGCTTTCCGCCAGATTCAGCGCATCCCGCGGTTCCCGGCACCTCAGACTCATCGCCCATAGGCGTATCGCCTATGGCGTCCGTCTCTGGGCCCGTGTGCCGGGGCACAGGTGCCGTCCGGGCCCTGGCTGGCCTCTCCAAGCCCTCGGCGTCGTGTTGCAGGGCGGGCTCGGGGGCCGTATGCGCCCTGGCGATCGGCGCGGACATCTCCGGCTCCGAAGGTGGCTCGTGGGCTGTCCGGTAGCCCTCGGAGTGCCCCTCGGATTCCCACAGCCTGACCAGGCTGGGGTCCGTGTCCATAGCCCCGGCGTCCCTTGCCGCGGACTTGGGTGACCCGCGCTTCCGGTAGCGCCGGGCCCGTCCTCCACTGCTGCCTGAATGGCATGCCTCATCAGAGTCCTCCGCGGCGGAGCGGAGGTTGCATGCCTTTCGGCAGCGACGCTCACACATGGAGACGAGGTCCTCCATGTCACGTCCTCCTCCTCCCGAGTGTCGTTCTTCTCTTCGGGCTTCACCTTCCAGAGTTCGCCATGCTCTTGAACGTCTCGGTCCTTCTATGGCTCTAATCTCCGGCGTGGTCTCCACCGAGTCCACAATACGCACCCGGGGCGTACTTGGGCAGGGCTCATAAGGGCCCAAGTCCCCGGGTCGGCGGTAGGTAGGGGCAGCAGGTAAGCCTCTGCTACCATAAAGAAGGTCCCTACCAGGACCGGCCCCCGCTGTGCCACTTCCGCCAGTAACCCCTGCTGATTTACTCCGGATCAACGATTGCATTCCTCAATTTCCAGGGTCCAAATCCAAAAATATAGAAAATTAAATCCTCCTTCAACCCTGAATGGCAACCAGATCCCACAAGTACAGCAATAACCCAATTCACAATCCAAATCAGGCTGCTGGCTTTCGTTCAGCACACCGCTACTCCCACGGTGGCGGGCATGTACAAGAATTGCACCAAGGAAGAAAGCCCTGAAATTGGCATATGAACACAAATAAAGCAAAGTTGGGGAAAGATGGAAAGTTATACAATCACAGCCATAGACTCCTCATTCCCTGGACTCAAGACCTTCCCTTGACTCATCAACATGATGCCCTGAACCCAGTCCAATAAGATGGTTAAGTGCCATATATCAAAAGTCACTACATAAACCCCAAAAATGTGTTCACCCCCAAGCCTCTAAATCCTAGCCCAATAGGGAAGGTGGCGTGTCATGGCCTAGAGTGGCACTCAGGACCATGCCCTACCCTGACATAACCTTGGTTGGACTTGGGGTCGAATGGGCTTAGAGAAATGACTTATGAGTTTGAACTCATAACATGCCAAAAAACTGCCAATTCACACCATATTGGCCATATATCACATATATGCTCAAAATTGCAGTTACTACTTATCCGAAGGCTCCAAGCATGCATGGAATCGAAGTTCACCATTCATGGAGGATAGAGACCAAAGGCCAATGCCCATGTACATCCCCATTTTACCCTCAAAACCCTTTCAGATATGGGCGCCACGCACTGCCCAAGTCAGCCCATGATCTTGAGACCAATTCCTGAAATCCTTCGTGCGCCAAGCCAAATGGAGTACACGATCCGGCATATGGTGGTGTTCAACTCCAAAGCATATGCCAACATATGAACAACATACCATGGTTCGACTCACCATAGGCTTCTTGCTGTTAGCTGACCAGGTGAGTACACAAAACGCAAAAATGAGCAAAAATTGAGGTCAAAAACATGAAAATATGACCAAATACAAAGTTGTCATGATAGTATATCTCTATGCTCACCCATGATATCCGCTCATGGTTCAATACACAAATGATTGGAACCATTTGCGAACAATTCCCCCACTTGGATCCCCAATCGGGCGCATGGAGATACCTTCCCCACTAATATCTACATGCCCCATGAAAATGGGAGTGCACCCATGGATCTCTTTGTCAAACATACCATGAGCAATACATACGCGGTAGACTTGGTCTAGCGCTTTGGATTCCACAATTGGGACATGGGCAAGGCCCTTGTCACGTATGGCTCCCCATCTCTTCGGCCACACGAAGATATATAACATGGGCGTGAGCATATCAAGACATATACCATGCATACAACACATACCCTCAAAATATGGCTCCCACCATGATATGCCATGTCCCTCCATTGACATAACTTCACGTTAAAAATACGTAGGAACCCAAAGAAAATTGCTATGCAACCCCAACACTCATGCGGCGCACTCGAAAGTCGCATTAAAATATTCGGTTGCACGGTCCAAGAGTTATATATCACTTTATACCCTCTTGACCCTTTTCCCTTGCTACACCGGGCATGTGTGCGCACCAAAGGCGTTTGATGCTTCCTAAATTAAGTTGAGACCAAGGCAGTTCCAACCCAACCTTCATTATTCTCTTTCCTCACACTCGCTCGTAGATATGGCTCTTCAAAGTGGTCCCACGATTCGTTTTTGTTTCCCTTATATCTCCAAGTCAAATGGGTGGCAAGTATAAGGGAAACCTGATTCGGGCATATGGAAAAGAGTACGACCACTCGAAGAAGTCCAAATCAAGTGCGGCGATGTCGAAGTCGAAAATCCGATTTCGACATCGCGAAAAATTCTGATTAAAATTTCGAGTGCTTATTTAGAGAATTGCGGAAGCAACGAACCCTTTGCTGATGAAATCTGACCCTTCAACGGAATATCCGCCAAAATATCTGGAAATAACAGTTAACCAATCGGTTAACGCAAAATCGCGAGCCAACTGACAGTCGCCGATACATTGACCATCAGAACGAAAGGCTGAAAAATTACGGAAACATTATGATAATAAAACCCTGTTGATTCCTGATATTCCGATATATAAATCTCCGCTGGCGGCGCCTCAGTACTGAATATGGCCGCTCATAGCCGGAATGGCCCAACCTATCACACTATCACATCGGGTTAGTTCAGGTGGATGGGAGAGTGATGATATCAGCCAATGGCGGCTTGCCGGCACATAGATACACACCCCAAGTGACCCCAAGATGGCCACGGGGGTCCGAACCGGCTTCAGTCCATCTCCTCCATGGAATCCCTGTGGCTACGCCGCGGTTCCTCCATGTACGCTGAACCTAGATGTTCACGCCGTACTGCTTCCATGTACGCATCCTCATCACGGCGCTGGCGGCTGCGTTCAGCGGCCTCCCGTCGTACACCACGCGGCGGGCTGATGTCGAACTCCTCCAGGTCCAGGTCCAGATCCTCACCTTCACCGACATCCCACTCCACGTCTCCTCTGGGGACCTCATCCTTGAGTCCACCATAACGTCCACCAGCCATTGGGATTGGCTCCAGGGCTGGTGCGGGGCGCCGGGGGCGTACCAGTGTCCGCGGTGGAGCACGGCGGTTGCGGTACTCCGCGCTGAGCCACTCATCACGCCAATCCTCACTGCCACTGCCGGGCGGCACGCGCTCGTTGCGGCGGCCCGCGCTGTGGTGCGAGGGGGCGGTGAGAGAGGGGGCACTGGCGTTGGGGCGACTCCTGGGGGCTCCGCCGGGGGCGTGGGGTCTGCCTGGACCTGGTCCGGGTCCCCAGCCGTCGTCCGACGAGCCAGACTCCAGGGGTGGGCGGTCGCTGCCGACGCTCCCACGGGCTTCCAGCGCGTCCAGCCTCTGCTGCAGGCCGCTGATGACCGTGTTCAGCTGTCTGATCTCGGCCCTGGCGATGTCCAGCTCTGTCTGCGCGCGCGCGGCGACCTTGGAGATGCGAGTCATCTCGCCCTTGCCCGTGTCTACCTCGCACTCGAGGGAAAAGACCCTCCTGCGGAGGTAGACAATCCACCGCCAGGCGGTATCCGGGTCGCCGTTCCCTGGTGGGTCGTCGGGGTCCCCAGGGGGTCCTCCAGGAGGGCCTCCGCCGGGTCCGCCCGGTCCAGGGGGTCCTCCCCCGCCCGGTGGTCCGCCTCCAGGGGGTCCACTTGGTGGGCGTCCTCCAGGGGGTCCTGATGGTCCTCCGCCAGGGGGTCCCGGTGGGTCTCCGCCAGGTCGCCTCGGTGGGTCCGAGGATGGGCGCTTCTTCGTGATGCCGAAGTCCATGTCGTCATCCTCGTCCATGTCGCCCCACCTGGGCTTCTCGGTCTCGGAAGACTCCGAGCTCCGGTAGGGAGGAGGGAGATCCTCATCCTCACCTTCCGATTCCATGGGGACGTCTCCGCCTCCTCCGCCCGTCCAAGCCACCACTTGGCGATGTCGGCGGCCTCGTTCATCCCCGTCGCTGGCGGTGAAGAAGGGGTCACTGTCGTGGGGGTGTCCACCCGCTGGCCTTCGCGGCCTCTCGGGGGTCTTCCCCTTGCCCTTCCTCCGTCGATGGGCAGTGGGGCCACTGCTCCCACTGCTGCCCGTGTCGGCCTCGTCCAGCGTCATCTTGGAGGAGGCGTCCCCTTCGAAAAGCTTTCGAAGGGTCTCCACTCGTGATCCTCCCGGGGGAGTCTCGCGGCGGAGTTTGGCCTCTGCCTCCTCCATTGCGGCGGCCGTGGCTGCGGCAGCTCGCGCTTCAGCTTCCTCCCGAGCACGAGCCGCTTCGGCTTCCCGGGTCCGCTGCAGCCGAGCCTTCTCCGCTTCCAACGTCGCCAGCACCGCCTCCGTCTTGGCCCTCTCCTCAGCGACCTTCCGTCGCGCGGCCTCGATGGCGTCCTTCTTGGCGGCGTCCTCCTGGGCCTTAGCCGTCGCTTCGGCGTGGCCCCTTTCCTCCGCCTCCTTCTTTGCCCTCCCTTGGGCAAGCGCCTCTTCCAGCGCCTTCACCTCGGCCTCCTTGCAGGCAATGGCCTCCTGCGTCCGGCGGGCTTCCTCGTCGGTTGCCCTGATCCGGGCAGCCACTGCCTCATGGGCGGCCGCAGCCGTGAGACCGGCCGCGATGGCTGCCACTTTCGAGGCATGGTAGTCCATGCCTCTGCCCCACTCGGTGGCCTCCTCATGGGCGATGCCGACGGCGCCCTCCACGGCAGCGTTCCGCTGCGTGGCCCGTTGCCGGGCAACCCGAAGGTTGCAGGGCACCCCACAGACGCGCTCACAGGCGCGCGCCACGTCCCTTTGGGCGGGAGCGGCGCTGTTGCTGGAGCTGGCCTGGTCGGCCGGCATCCTCCTGCGGTGGGCTGACTCCACGTCGCTGCTGGGGCCTGCTGGGGCCTGCTGGGGCCTCAGGAGCAGCAGACGGGGCTTGGCCCTGGTCTGCTTGGCGACTTGGATGAAGTCGCCGAGGGTGGCGTGGTCGGGGTGATGACCACCATTGGCCCGTTGGGGACTGGGGGCTGGGGTTCCGCCCTTGGCGCCTTGGGCGGCTTCGGCGGCCAGGGACTCCTGGTACTCCCGCCACCTCCGGTCCCGCTTCCTGTCCCCAGCAGACCGCTTCTCCTTCCCCGGAGACGCGCTGCTGCTGCCCTGCAGCCTGCGCTCGCTCCCCTGTTCCGGGAAGTTCTTCTCGATCATGTCCCACATGGGGACGTTGATCGAGGCGCCCGACGGGTACTCGTTGGGCATCTCGTCCTCCTCAATCCCGTCTGGACGCAGGCCTGCGGCGGGCCTGTCCGGCCGGGTCCACGTCCTCCAGCGCTTGCGGCGGAAGCGGTACTCGTACCCTTCCGCCCGCAGCCACTCCTCCACTGCCCGCAGGCGGTCCTCCCCCATGTCCTCGCGGAGCTCGAAGCTCCCGGGCATGCCGCCTTCGCACTGGGGGTGGCTGTGGCGGTAGTGCTGGTCCCAAACCAACCCACGCAGCAGGCGTGCCGCATGGGGGTGGGGTCGCGGCCACATCCTACCCGCTTCCTGCCAGTTCACCATGGCAGCGGGGGCGTAGTTGGTCTTGAGGTCCTTGGTATGCACTCGCTAAACTCAACGAATTGGTGGTGGTTGTTGAGGCGGGTGCTGCAGCACTGGACTGGGCGTGCGGCTGGTGCTGGTCAGCCGGTGGTTGTGGAAGTGGTTGACGCGGCCTTGCTGGTCGGCCGATGGGTCTGGTCTGTCCACTTTCTTCACGGTCGCGGCGCGGTCAGGGCGATGCTCTGGACGGCGCTGCTGGCTCCGTGACGAACTCGGCGCTGTCCTTGGGTGGCGCTGCGAGCCGCTGCGCTGCGCTGCGAGCCGCTGCGCTGCGCTGCGAGCTGCGACCTGCGCCGCGCTGCTCGGGGTTGGTGGCCCCGAGTGGCACGCGAGGGCTGGGTAACCCCGCGGCGGTGAAACGCTTTTGACGCGTTCCCGTGGGGGACCGGCCACTGGACGCTGCGGTGGACACGCGCAAGTGAGCAGGCAGGCAAAGCACTACGCTCACAAGGGCATCAATGCGCTCATGTCATGTGACAAAGCGTTTCAGGATCCCTGCCACTCTGCAACAAGGGAACGAAAGTATGTACAGCAACACATCAGGATATGTACACATGGGGTTAAGACTGGACTGGGGTAAGGGCATCACAGGACAATAGACACTCAGTCCCAACTCGTATCCCGATCCCAGGTCCGACCCTCTCAGTGGCTGGTGGGGGCGGGGGCTCAAACACAACCCATGCCCTGCTCAGTCCGGACCCTGAAACCCTGCCAATAGGGGAGGTGTTCCGCCCAGCCACAGGCGAGTTCTTCGGAACCAAGGCGCTCCAAGGTCATCCGACAGTCGCTCCCAATACTCCCTTAACAGCCGGTCCCAACTCCCCTCTCAGCCAGAGATATGGCCCCGCCATTATCACCCAGGAGTTGGTAGCTGAAAATGGGCTGTTTCAGCCCAAACTGATATTAACTCAAAAATCCCCAAAATTGACCCCTCGTCCGGACCCGCCAGAGGTAGGGACGATGCAACTGACCCTATGCTCCTCGAGTACGAGCTCCCTGGAGCCCTCACCCAACCTGGTTCCCTCTGAGGTCCCGGCATCAGGGCAACACGGATGAGTCAAGTGGGGTCATGATGCCAAAATCACCAAAATTGGCGTCATCTCCACGCGTGACTCACCCGGCCAAGGTAAGGCCAATGACTCACAGGGTAGGAGGCAGGACCTAGGACTTATATCTGAGTGTACAACTTCAAATTAGGTCCGGGCTTTATATGGGCATAGAGGAATGGGGCCGCCAATTGACCACACGGAAGGGGGAAATTGGGGTCCCAAAATGGGGTCATTTTGGCTGCTCGAAATGAGCCAAAATTTGGTGTGCTCCCAATAGTATATCTCCACGCCGGTTTGGTGATCGGATCCGTTATTCCATACGCCATCCACCGGGAGTCCAACAGAGACTCCCATGCACTTGGATCCCAAAGATCTCCATACCACTTGGCGTGGTGACGATCCCAATTGGGTCCACAAATGCCAAAATGGCAAAATTGCCCACACTCACTTTGGGCTAGCGAGGTTGCTCCGCTTCGCCCACGTGGTGTGTGAACCATGGGGACCAATATACATAACACCCATGTCATATATGGTCCATTGGTCCATGCGTCCGGCGTGCACGGTGGGCTCAACATAGTGCACGGCGGGCAGCAAAAGTGGAAAATTGCTCAAAATGGTCAAAAATGCGCACACTCATGGTTGGGGCAAATGAGGCACATGCCCGACTTGGACCGCAGTGTGCCATAGGATTGGTATCGAGTCATATGTGTCCAACATATCTTTTGGGCGTCGCCCAACTCCTCCGGTTTTGGGAATGGCAGGGTCGCCAAGTGAGCCCATAATTTGGGATAGTCCCAAATCGCCAACATGGCGGCCATGGTATGCCAAGCCCATGAGGAGTTATTCGCCGGGTTCAAGATATGTTGGGCACCGAAGTATGTACCCTCATAACATACTTGGGTCATGATGTCAATTGAGCGCAACGTTGAGCTACACGGTCGCCACTTGACATCATGACGGGCCAAAAACGGCAAAATTGGCACAAAGACACACAAAAGTGCCTTGAAAGGCGCACAATTATATTATAATATCTTCGGCTTGGATCGTGCAATCAACCAATCCTTCTAAACACAATGACTTGACACCAATAACCTTCGATCCCACATATGTGCTCCACTTGGGGCGCTTTGAAAGGTTACAAGCGCTGCCTTCCAAGTGGGCACATGAAAATATGGAAAATTGCAAAACACACACCTTGCTCCCAACGCATCACTTTGGGATCACCACACAAGCTTCCCTTCACAAAGGTTAGGCTTGCAATTGATCATGGGGAGTATGGAGAAGGGGCTTGCACAATATGAGGTCCATTGGCGGGCTTGGCTTGGAGCGATGGACCCGCCAAATGGGCACGCAACACAACACAAGGCACATACTCCATATTGCCCAAAAAGGTAGCTCCCCCCACGATATGTCATGCCCCTCCAAGGGCATAACTTTGTGTCAATCGCTCATAGGGACTCAAGGAGAGTTCCTATGCAACACCAACACTTGCGCGCTACACTCGAAAGTTATCTTAACGCACGCAATATCATGGCCAATGAGTTGTAACGCAAACTCTACCCTCTTGACCATGATCCATTACACTAGCGCGCACGTGTGGAGACGCAAGGCATATAATGCTTCCTAAATTACGTCAGGAGCATTGTGAATACATCCTACGTTTCCTTATTGTCATTCCTCGCAAGCAACACGAGATATGACCTTCACAAGTGGCCTCACGAATCAACTTTGTTTTGCCCATGTCTTTAAGACAAATGGAGGGCAGGAGAAAGGGAAAGTTGATTCGTGCATAGGGAAGCACGTAGGTCCACTCGAAAGAGGTCAAATCAAGTGCGGGGATGTCGAAGTCGAAAATCCGATTTCGACATCCCGAAAGATTCGGATTAAGGTTGCGAGTGTAGAATGTGAAAATTGCGGATGCATCAACGCAATTCCTGAAGACTTTAGAGCCTTCGTCACGGATAGCGTTAAAATTTCCATTATAAACAGTTAAACTGGCGGTTACGGTAAAGTCGCGATCCAACCGCCAGCAGTCAAAACAGTGAGTATCAGAACGGAAGCGTAAAAATTGACGGAAACAATATGAAAATAAAACCCTGTTGATTCCTGATATTCTGATACACAAATCTCCGCTGGCGGTGCATCGGTTGCCGATGCGGGACTTTACAGCACAGAACACGCTCCCGCCGGGCTCGCACCGGGCGTCAACGGGCGCCTTCCGTACATGGGGTTAGTGGACCGGAGACCGGTCCCCCTTCCGTATATGGGGTTAGTGGACCGGAGACCGGTTGTATGCCCTAACCTAGCCATGCGGTTCTGGGTACCGCTTCACTACCTACAGCAAGGCTGTGGGATTGTCAACATTCTGTAAAGCAAGGACACAGCAATCAGAAACAAAATGGCTAACAGGACTGTACATCTGTCAGAGTCGACAGGGCAAGTTAGGTCAGTCAAGTCATTACCTGGCATCCTGATTGGTCGAATCAGCAGTCAAAACCCCAGACAAACATGGACCATTCCTTCATACGAAGTCGACAAACTTGGTGCACCTCCTTCAGTGTTTCGGCGCTGGCCATGAACTTGAAGGTATTGTGCCCAGTGTAATGTCGACGAATATCGCTTTATGTAATAATTTTTGAAGTCCTTTGTTGCATTAAAATCAACTTTGCCCGATACATCCAAGATTTCCCCAAAAAAAACACAAAAAAACCTCCTTCAAATCTGCAACACCGACGACCTACAAGTCAAGGTCATTACCACAGGATGGGCTGCCATTTGGTGTACTTAGACTCAGGATCTGAGTCACCTACGATTTTATAAAAAATCAGCCACATGGCCTACGTGGGCCAAGAAACTAGGGCGGAACGCCGCCGCGATAGTGCCGTAAGATTCTCTTATGCTGAAAACTGATATAGAATCAATCAAAACAATTAAACGTTTGAATCCCTTAAAAAAAGTCAGACATCAGTATTTTCTGGATTGGCGCGCGCGATTTCAGGACTCGCCATCGCCGATACAAACTTCGTTTTATAGTACAAAAAATGGGGGAAACACCATTAGTGTAAAACCACAGAAAGTACTGATCCACTGATACCAACACTGTCTAGAACAATGCTGGGATTGTGGATTTCTGTGAGTACACATATATCAGGATTCTACACAGAAAAAAGCGAAAATATAGATTGCACGAAAACCTTACCCGGTAGAACTGTGTGGTGGTTATCACTTCAGAAGGCACGATTTTGGATGAGGACTCCAGATGCATGATTGATCAATCCAAGATTGCGGTCACCAAGTCGTCCGTCGACAGGGTACTTGTACTAGAAAACGAACGAATGTTCACGGGCAAGGGCTCGATGCTGTCCCGTTCCCAGCGTCCGTACTCTGGCAGTGTAGAAGTCCCAGAGGCTCGACTGCCCCCAGGTGGAAGGATTCCAAAGATCTGGTTGACAAGTGGTCTGAAAGGACTGTGTCTTATGTCGACCAGTAGTCTATCGATACTTCTGGCTCGAACCAGAACTGGCGGCATCGCTGTGGTAAAAGTGGCCAGTCTTCGAGGCGACTTGCCACCATGCGGTGTCAGCAATTGAGAACCTTCAAACAACAATGACTGCGCTCACATTGTTGTCGACAGGACCGAGGGCCTGGCGATCAATAATCTCGAAACTTTCTGTTCGAGAATTGGCTTGAAGTAGACCGAGATGTTGATGCACCTACTGCCTGTTAGCGAGAGCATTCTGCAGGGCAAGGCCCGAGGCGGTATCGACAATGACATCGTCGAATGCATAATCTCGCCAGTGTACATTCGGTCCATGGGCAGCTTGGAAGTCGGTCTTAATTGGCGAGAGGACCTTGAACAACCGCACATCGAAGTGGTGTTGATAAGCATTCGAATCTGGCAACAAAAACCAGTGGTGAAGAGGATGCGGGTGAAACGCGAAACTCGCGGCCGAACCGCTGGATTGGAGCTCTCCTCGTTCGTTGACACACACATCTCCTCGATGGGGAACCAGTCGGCACCACTAATGCCCATGGTTTTTCATACTCACTTTTCCGGGAGGACATGAGGTGCTTTGAAGTTCCGAGACGCCAGGTAAGTTCTGCACAATTTTCGAAAGAAAAAAGGCTGGTATACCTTTTGTCGGTCAGCGGTAGGCGTGCGGGCCTTTAAATCGCCCTTTCGAAGTTGTGGTATGTGACTCGTCCAGTGGTTATCTGATAGGTATTCGACAGCTTCTCCTCCAGGGGTGACCACATTGTAGGGGTACAACCCGGTGGACTGTCCCAATCGATGATATCCTTGCAACTGGACCATGAGGCTTTAGGTTCGAACCGGGGCCTATTTGTACCTTTTGCACCTGAGTCGAACGCTACCCCGAAGGCCTTGAAATTGAGTCCGTTCAAGAATCAGATCAGTCTTGTACCCAACGGAGGGTGCTCGGTCCGCAAATAGCGATGCATCTGCTCGACGGACTTTCGTGAGGTCTGCAATTGAATCGCGATGGCTGATGGGGCCGGTCGATGCATTATCCTCACTGGCCAGAAAGGTCGGTCTGGAACAAAAAGGTCGATTCCGTCTGCGACGCTGATCAGATGGTCAATCCCACACAGTTCTCGATGCATGCAGTTCAGGCGTCCAATTTGATTGGGCAGGTTCTCCTGTTCGAGCTTATGCCGGAATTCGAAATTGAATTCCTCTTCGCAACTTCGCCATGCGAAGAGAGCTGATCGAAGATTACGACAGGACATTTCAATCTTGCTGGACCTCTGGTATCTCGGTGCACTGCCAGGGTTGCCGTTTTCTTCGAAGGACGTGTTGGGAGCAGCTTGCATGGACTCAAATGGAAGCTCTGCTGTTGTGCGCGAACTGTCCATGTGGACAACCTCACGCAGGTCGTGGATGCAGGCTCTTGTCCTCGATACGACAGGAAGTGATGTTCTTCCACTGAGTTTGATGCGATGACAAGGACATTCACGTCGAGTTTGCTATACATTCGAGCGAGCGGGTACTCCTAATGTGTCCCAAATTGATAGGGCGGTTTCATTCCGAACTGGCCCAGATGTTGGACTTCATCGACAATTTCCAACTCGTTCCCGTAAGTTTCCATGTAGTACGGTTGCTACAGGGATTCTGGTCAATGGACTTGATCATAGCTGGGTCGCTGATTAGTCAAATAAGACCAGGCTTGCATATCCTAGTCCTCGACATTTGTGCCATCGTTGTCCGAGTCTTCTTCTTTGGTGTAGGCGGTGGTTTCAGCGGATCGAGAGGAGGCTTTCGTCTTTGGGGCGTTCCACTCTCCCATTCATGATTGTTCGACCCATGGTTCGTTCCACCCGGGCAGTGAGCAAATCAAGAGAATTCAGTTGTATCCCGTGTAGCAATCGAGATTCACCTCTTCCTTTGGGTCGAACCACTCTGCACGTGAGTTGAACCATTCCTCTGATTAATCATGCTCTCAGACGTCTTGGCATTGCTGTTGAAGATACTTAGCATCATCCGAGGGAGGGCACCCGTGCAACTTACAAAGGTTGGCGTCAATCTTGGTCGGGCGTCCCCCCTCCCTGGTTGAAACTAGGACAGCCATGTTGGCAGAGGCTTGTTCGAGTATCCCTAAGCCAGTCATGCCTGCTGACGTGATGACTCGACCAGTTGGTGCTATCCAAGCAAGGTTCCCTCGGGGGGACACACCTTTGAGGTGGCTCGAAGCTGCTTTGGCTCATCCTTAGTCTCCTTTTGCCCTTGGAGCTGCCCCAGTAAGCTGATCAACTGTAGCACGGCTGGGCTGAAGTCGGTGCCATTGATTGGCTTGGCTAGGCATGCGCCGATGCAGCCGATGGACTGCGGCTCGGTTGCACTGAGATCGTTGGAACTGAAGTCAAAGCGGTGTCGCCGTCATCATTCATCTAGTCAATTTAGATGACGTTAGATGCAGATGCTCAAGAGGGTGGACGTCAAGAGGAAGTTGGGGATGCTCGGGTGGCAGAACTGTAGGTCGAAGGTGTCACTGAGGCTCCAGCGGTCAATCTGGACCCAGGCATGAGTTTTCAAAAATTCACGCTGCAAAGAGAGTGAAGTCACTCAGGGTGGAGGCGAAGAAACTGAAGGTACACTGGATGCTCATCTAGAGTTTTACTCTATTCGAAAGACCACGTGTCGTCATACCATTCATAGCGATATAGCAATGAGCGGCGCTATTTGGATCCTACTCGACGTATGGGCAGAGTCTTAATGAGTCCAGGGGAAGCTCCATTATTGACAGGTGGCATCAGAAGTTGCCCACACTGGTTGTCCTTCCCAATGGACGTAGGGCTTCATGCTGTAGCGCTCCGTTGAACGGGGCAGGGATCTCCAGTATAATGTTCTCGCCCTTGTTGAGCACCTGGAAAACTTTGTATGGACCACACCAAACAACATCCAGTTTTCCTTGGTGTCGATATTCGGGTACTAGCAGCCACCATCGCTCGGCCACTACAGGAACTCAAACGTGTCGGTCCATTTGCAGGACCACATGCATTTGGTCTCGCCGTTCCTCAGTGAGCATCGTGCGCACAGAATCCAATGTACGTTCAGTTCCATGCATGTAATCACCCCAGGCCGAACCTTCATGTGCATGGGAGGTCATTCTTCGAAAATGCAACAAAGACCTGGGTGTGCCTCAATCATCAATCTCGAATGGTGACAGTCGAACGCTGTTGGATGTCAGGTTGTTGACCAGTATCTCGCCAAACACGAGGGTGACATCCTACTCATTGTTACAAAAAATGCCGTGTGTCCGCAAGTGTTGGAGAATCGATTGGTTGCACCGTTCCGCCAGGGCATTGCCTCGAGGGCGTTTGGCCACTGATTGGTGCATTTCAATCTTTAGACGCTGTGCCAATTGTTTCCACGCTTGGGAATACAACACCTTGTCTCGCTCAGAAACAATCCGTTCCGGGCATCCTATGACTTGAATCACTTTGCGCAAGAACACGTAGACAAGGTGATCGGCTGTCATGTCCTTGCGGCAAGGGATGAACATTCCAAGCTTCCAAAAACCGGTCGACTACAGTCATAATAGCGTCATGACCCGTGTGGTCCGGGGCAGCCCAGAAACTGAATTGACAGACACACTATGCGATTTGGTGTCGGGCACCGGTAGGGGTGTGGGCTGCCTGGCATTGTTGGCGTGTCTTGACTTAGCTGCTTGGCAGACATCAGAACTCAAGATGTAGCGAAGGTGGGAACAGACATAGTCACGTTGGATCAACTACCAGGAACCGTATCTGCCAGGCCACCACATCCACACCGAAGGAGCCCAGCCCACCCAAGCCCATCCCCACCCGGGACGACCCCCTCACCAACCACTGGACCCGTACCACTCCCCGTCCCCACCGCCGCACCCACCTCTCCCGGTAGAACACCTCTACACTGCAGATCCATGGAGGACGGGAGACTTCCCCCGCCCAGTACCCGGCAGCACGGCACGAGGCCCCCCAGGGCGTCACCGACAGCTCCCGAGTGGCCTGGCTCGCCACGCGGAGGAGCCGGCTCCCACAAACAGCAGCGCTCCCGCTTCCCCCCGCAAGACAGTCCCGCCCACGGCTCTCCCGCCTTCCACAACGCCCCCGCGCCTCCCCCGCCCTCAGGGCCGACTCGCGCCGCACCCGCTCCCCGAGGCGCCGCAACAGCTCCTCAAGGCCCCGCTCCCGCCGCTCCTGCTCCCCCGGGCGCCACCACGCGGGTCACTGCTGTCCCATGTCCGCATCCCCCTCCCCCTCCGAACGGCACCACACTTCCCGCTCCCCAAACCACCGAAATGCGTCTCCCACCCCCAGCCCCCGCCACCACCGCTCTGGGACCACACGCTCAGAACCCTCCCCCCCCCTACCCCCCGCCGACTTGGTCCGCCCCCGCCCTGCGGGAGCTCTGCCGCTGAGTGAGGTGGGCCAGGGGAGCAGGCAGGCGTGAGGGGCGCCACCGCCTCCGCACCCTCGAGGAAATCCTCGCTCGCTCCCCCTCCGACCCCGACGACACCGCCCTGGAGGCCACCATGCCGCGGAGGGCATGGGAGACGCTCCTCTGGGACGCAATTCAGGGCCTCCGCCCCTCCTACACCCCCAAAACCCCCGCCGGTGGCTCCAGACCACCAATCCGGCCATCAGCGCCCCGCAGATCTGCAAACCACCACACCACCAGGGCAAAGGGAAGGGTCGCTGCAAGGCGGTGAGGAAAGGCGCAAGGTGACGGGCACGCACCCACAGAAACAGGGCAGCAGGCGCAACACATCACAGAAGCATAGGACCCCCGCAGGGCCACCAGCACCGGGAGACGGAAAGGGCAGAGAGCACAGCACTGCAGGGACAGGCGCCAGAGCACACACCCACAAAGGGGGGACGCGCCACACTGGAGGGACGAACACCGGCCCACCCTCCAAGACCCAGCCAACACCGCGAGATTCCCAAGTGATACTGCCACACCGGACCACAAGGCGGACAACCCGAGAGGCGCACGCCCACCAAGATGCGCCACCGCAACCGGGACCCGACAGCGCAGAAACCACACCGGGTCACGGCCACCAACCACCAGCCCCCACACGGCAGGAGGGGGGTACACCCACACGGGGGACCACCGAGAGCACCGCACAACCACCGCAACCTAACCACCAGGCGACAACCCCGGCCACTCTCCACTGCAGGGGCCACCACACAGACACAAGTACACGTACACCCGGGGAGGAAAGGGGACAGGGCCACAACACCAAGGACGGGGGACGAAACTGAGGCAGAGAGACAGGACAGCAGGGAAAAAAGCCAAGCCGAGGAGGCCGCGCCAGGCCCACCCCGCGGACCCCGGTACATCCCTACAGACAGGGACCCCTAGAGGGCACGGTACCAAGGCACAATCCCAAAGTGACCGCAACCCCACGGGCACCCCCCCGACCCGCCGGACCACACGGCACACCAAGGCCCCCGCGTCACCGACCAAGCGAACCGCACCACGCCCAACCACGCCCGCCAGCCACCAACCAGCCGCGTAGCCCGAGCTTGCACGGCGCCCCCCTGACCAACACAGCAAAGCTGCCAGTCTGACCAGCACCGCCGCCACCCCACACCGGACCAGGGGATGCAACTGACCCACGGCACAGCACAGCACGGTGCAGCACGACACAACGCAGTACGGCACGGCGCACCAAAGCACAGCACAGCACAGCGCAGCGCAACGCCGCACGGCAGGCCGCTACACGGCACGGCATGGCACAGCAAGGCGCAACACGCCACAGCACAGCGAGCCACGACACGCCACAACATCGCACGGCACGGCACGGCAGAGCAGGGCACAGCGCAGCACAACGCGGAGCAGCAGGACACAGCAAGACACAGCATAGCACAGCACGCAACACCACAGCACACCACAGCACCAACGCAAGGAAAGCTAACTGTCGGCCTAACCCTATCAAGCCGCCTCTCGCCCCGGAGGAAAAAAGAAACACGCCCACTGCCGTGGAAAACCACCACCCCAGCCCACCAGGCACGGATGACGAAACTACACAGGCCACGGGACAGCGTCCACCACACACCCGAAGGTACAGCCCCCCCCAGCGGGGGTGCCGGAAAACCCGACACGCCCGCACAAACCCCCATGGGAAAGTTAAACCGGCCAACACGGAACGGACCCTACAGGGGCGGGGGGACACCTGGGGACCCGACCCGAAAGAAGCTCCCCAGCCACCCCCCATGCGCCCCTGATCCCTAACCCCACGAAACCGGCTGGCGCAACCGCCCAGTCCGCGACGCCCGAGCCTAACCAAACAGGAAGGGGTGTTAGGCCATGCGTGTACATAAGCCACAAGGCGAACAGAGCCGGGGCACGAGCCGCGACCACCAACAACTCGGCAACACGCCGCAACACAAACAGCAAGACGGTTACCCGAGCTGTTCACCGACCAGTGCATGCGCTGGCCCAGTTCGGGCAGAGGGAGGAACAGGCAAACCCGCCCCCAAAAAGAGAAGGACAGGGAAGGGGGGAAACCACACCCACCTACGAACAGGAAACAGCCGTACAGCCCTCTCCACCCCACTAGCGCACATCCGCCGACCATGGGAAGCGGAGGACAGCAGGAGAAACAGCCACACAACCGCGAGGCGACGCACCCACTCCACTGAGGCGGGAAACTCCCCGAGCCAGGCGACGCCACAGGCGAGGCCCACAGGACCCACCGATAGGACACCGAGGGACCACCTGCCCCGCGCGACGACGGCCAGCCAGAAAAGGCGGACCACCACAGCCACGCAGCCACTGACGGGCCAGGGAAAAAAACCCCCTCACGCCCCCGCACAGACCCCCGCCGGGGAAGAGGCAGGCCACCGACCACGGGGACGCGGACAAAAGAAGGACCGCCGGCAGAAGAAAAAAGTAAGGGGGGGGGGACGGGGACCAAGGGGACCAGAGCCGTAACAGGCAACAGCGACCACCAGTGGACCGCAACACAAAAGAACCGAGAGCCACACCGACAGACCCCCCCCCCCCCCGCAACTGACGAAGCGTCCCCACCGGGAAGGCCGGGAACCAACACCCACAGCACCCGCGAGAAAAAAGGGAGAGGGGGGCGACACACGCCCCCGGCAAACCCCACACAACCCCCCGCCACAGACGGCACTGCCCCATGGGAGAAGCAGGGACAGACAGCCACCAAGGTCAAAGAAGGACCGCCACACCAGACAGGGCAAGCCGCCGGGACTGGTGAGGGACCACCTGCCCCACATACAACAGGTACTCACCCCAGCCAGGGAAGCACAAGCCGGCGTCAGGGGAAACCCATACCGGACCAGACGCCGCACGGCCAGAACAGGAAAGCCGGGGTACGAAGGAAGCCCCCATGCACACGCACACCCGCAAACCCAACCGAGAAGGGTGAGGTTACGTCCCATTCCATACCAAGGCACAAGCCGCAACCCCGAGCCGAGAAAGGCGGGAAGGGAGCCAGGGCCCTACCCTCATACCCACCACCATCCCTGCTGCCCGCGCCAAAACACACGGGCACCAAACCCTAACCTAAGCAGGCGCGAAACAGGCGCAACCCAAACCAACCCGCACAAACCGCAAGCCCCAGCCAGGGCCGGAGGAGGGCAGACAGAAGCCCAAACCCCAGCACGTACCAAACCCCAATCCGGAACCAGGAGAGGCCAAGCGAGGACGAGCCCCTAACCCAAACACGCACACCAAACGACAGTAGGAAACTCAGTGTCCAAGGCCCGGACACTGAGGCAGCCCGTGCCATGCAGGTGACCGAGCCAAACGAGGTGCGCAGCCTGGGGGTAAGGCTGCATCCTAAGGCCAGGCGCCCCATGGTTCCCGCTGGCGTTGCCGCTGTAACGAGCAGGAGTAGGCTCCGCGCTTGAAGAGGGGAGGGGGCCTATATCCCGCTACACCTGGCTGGTGGCCCCCAAGAAAGGGGCCCCAGGCAGCATCGGGAGGGCTAATTGCCGCCGGTGTGACGTACTTGTCACTCTGGGAGGGTGTGTGCCCGTGCTTGCGCACGTCCCTTCCTTTAATCGGAACCTTGGAAGTTCAACGGATCTCCTGGCGTATCCCGCTCCCAAGGCATGCCAACGGCGTGTTCTTGGTACTTGGGATCCGAGGTGCTTGGGTGGCGCATGCTCCGTCTCCCCGACAAAGTGCACCTACCTACGTACTTGCTTGAAATATTTTTTTTTCACGGGAGGTCTTCTCCATTGAGAGCTGACATCGCAAAGTGTGCACTTCGTCGAGAAACTCGGTCCTGCCCTTTTCCAATTGGTTGTCTGGCAGCATCTTTTCAAGATTGCCCGCAATTTCGGATTCGAATTTGGAGCAGGCAGTTTTGAGTGGACCTACTGCACTTTCCATCATGTTCATTGTCAAGCTGGGTTGATTAACCTCAACCTCAAAAGCATCTAATGCTTATTTGAGGCTTCCAATTTTACAATTTAGTTCTTCGCGCCCATGGGCTCTGGATTCTACTAACTCATTGGTCGAAAAACACAATTGCTTGAGAGATACCAATTCATTCTCAAATGAGCATTGTACTTCCTTCTTACCCATGGATGATAGCAAAGCATTTGGTGGATTGTCTATTTGTGCAATACTCTCCTTGCACCAGCCCCCAGTCTTAAGCGGCTCAAGTTGCAGGGTATAAAACAACAGAAAGTGCCGAAAATGCAGGGGTCGAAAAAACACCAAAAGAACGGTTCTTTGGCTTGCAAAAAATCAAGCCGTTTTTGAAGCAGCAAAAAAACTCTTATCTAAGGAATTTTGGCCTTTTCTTTGTCCTGATGGGTCCAAGAAATGGTTTTTTGGGGGCATCGCACTGTTCGTTGTGTAAGGCCCCGCGCAAGGAGCAGTTCATTGCCCCTCCAAAGCCAGGTAATGATGGTACAATTTGGGAATCAAGCAGGCGCCTACACTGGAGTAACATTACAGGAACCCTTGACTTGATCACATTGTACCATATGTTTAGGCGGGCGGACATTCGGCGCTCTAGACAAGCCTTGCAAATCTAATTGATGACTCAAGAAATCATTTCTAATGTTGCTGCATTCCTAACAAAAGGAGCACATATGTTGGAGGTGTTGCACAGGGTGCATCCTTCAGCATTGTTCATGATACACACCTGCCACAGGTTATGGGGAGTGTCAAGCAAAACAAAGACTATCACTGGTGACACATGAAGCATGTCCACTCAACAGATGACGCTGAGTTGGACAGGGACCCCCCTTGTAGCTTTGGCTGAAAAAATTGATCCTTCCGTTGTTGACTATAAATTAAAGTAAAACGTGCAAAGAAAATATGAATTTGCCATGCGTGGCACTTTCTTGAGCGTTTGTTTGGGCCAAAAAAATGATATTTTGCAGAGTAAAATGCAATGTAGTGCAAATGACACCAATTATCAAGATGATGTTCGATACCTTGAGAAAGAAGGTGCCCTGGAGGAAGCATTCTGCGAAGCGCATGGGCTGACCAAGCCTGAGAGGAGTTTTCTGCCTCCGGTGGGGCAAGCTTCTGGTGAATTTCAATGACTCAACGACAATTTAGGTACTCGTTGCTTCAGTGAAGGTTGTGCACAAGCGCTACCAGATGAGAACCCATCACAATGGTACAAAGAATATATTTTCTAAGCCTTTTTTTGCGCCAGGCCTCGCGCAATGAGAACTGCAATGCAGTCCCAGAACTTGAAAGTCACAACCTATACCTCTTTTTTCAGGCAGTGCAAATCAACAATCAAAGCGTGGCGTGGGTGGTAAGACCACTCGACCCTGAAGCCGTCTTTCCAAGGGAAATGAATCGGGTGGGGTTTTTGGTTTGGTAAGTGGTGCGCGAGGCGCGCATGGGGCAGCCCTTGAACCACATGTTGCTATGTTTTGCATTGATATTCAATCCGCCATGCTTCTGTTTTCATGATGCTTGGTCTTGATTGCGTGAGGCCTCCCGCATAGAATTCGATCAATAAATCATATTTCCAGGTATGCAATGAACATGAAGAGCAGAAAATGATGTTGCAATCATTTTTCCTGCAGACCATGTTCATCCACAAACAAAGGGAGCGCAAAATATTTTTATTGGCCAATTTCCACTAAAAGCACATCATTTTCCACTGAAATCATAAGATTTATTTATTTTTTTATAGTTTGTGTTCGTTTTTGGCTGTCCGAAACAAGGCACAAAATGGCCCAATTGGTAAGAAAGATACTTTCTTTGGACTAATATTCTGTTTTAAAAAAACAGAGCCTGTGAAAAACCATTTCTTTGCATGGTCCAAATTGGGTGCATTAGGTGTGATTTTGACGATGCAACTTGAGCCGCCTAAGCCAATGCGCCCACCAGAATCATGTAGTAAATGTCCTTCTTCATCAACAAAGCCTCGTAGACTTCGGCCTCCACCATGAACTCCGTCAACATGTTCTTGTACTTGTCCTCAAAGTTGATCAAAAGCCGTTTCGTCTTCACAAAAGGTTTTGGCAACTGCGCGATGTAGACGATAATGATTGTTGCGCAACATGGAAAGTGCCTTGGTGAGCTCGCTCACTTTGTTTAACGCCGTATCATGTGTCGGCGCCCATTCGCCGACACAAATTTGTTCTTGTGGTTTCCCAAATACGTCTACAAAATGGACACATTCAAATGCACGAAAACCCCATTCGCCCGGAAGTTGGTGTGATTGAAATTCATCCATCACCGGACTGTGTTGTAGACCGTGACAGTATGATGGCGATGTTGTCTGTGTATGATGTTGAACTAATTGTTCTTGTTGATTGGAACGTGCTTGTGAATACACTAGTAGTTGATGCTTTTGTTCGTGAGCTTATTGATGTAGCCCCAACTGAAGAGTGTGGTTTTCAGGAAGGACCTCATCGTTCATTACGATGTTCAATCATATTGATGTTCAGTGACAATTTTTTTTGTAGGGCTCCATGGATTTGTTCATGAAGGTCCTCAATGGATCGAATGGACACATAGTCGTCATCCTTCATTATGTCGATGACCAATCACAAGCCTCTGCTACCACAATTTAGGTTAGTTCTTGGTAACTATCCCTAACATTCTCTGAGAACTTTGACTTCACAAATCGAAGAGACAATAGGAAAGGCAGAGTGCACAACGAGCAAGTAGAACACAAATACAATGCGAAATGGACAACAACTTCAAAATGAAATTGTGGATGGAGTGACTGGACGCAATCCACTTACAATAATTCTGACAAACCCCTTTTTGTGGCGATCAGTTGGGCAGAATGTAGGAAAATTTCATATTGAAGCATCGTAAATCCATCTGCCTGTGATCATACAAAGAGAATGCAACAGGGATTGATATACAAACATGTATGCACTGCATGACATGGCAGAACTCCAACACAACACGATACAATGGCATACAGAGCATGCAGTCTCATGGGGATTCCACAACATTCCTTCTACTGATGGGCTGCGCACATGTACTGTAATGAGCGACGGCTGTCAGTCCAGACACCATGTAAAAACTGTCGTGATGCTCCTGCATCAATGCACTGTATTAATGTCTGCAGACAAAAACGAATAAGAAGACCTGGTCTACTTGGTAGCACAAAAACCTATTGAAAACCGTCTCGGCTGTGCCAGCATCTGCGGCCAACTGCTCTGCGTGGCCTGAGATCTGCAGTAACTATTCAAGATAACGTATGCGCCCTGCGGATTTTTTACAGTGTCCCTGTAAAAGATGTTCTCGGAGGTCATGTGTGTTTAAGGTTGTGGCTGCCTGCAAGCCGTGCTTAGCCCGGTTTAGCACTCTTTTTTTTGCCGGGTTTGGAGCGGCGGGCCGGTGGGTTATCTGGATATCGTGGTGCGCCGGTAAGCAGGTATCCCTTGCTTCCGTGGGGGTTCCCCGGCAGAGCAGTCACCTGACCCTGACCCATAAACCATTGAAATGAACGTTATATTTTGCATGGGGGCACCATCGGACACTTGCAAACAAAATCAACCTTTTTGCGCATAGTGGCAGCCCTCTGCAATCATTTTGAGTGCTTTATGAAACTGTATATACCATGTACTCTTGCAGAAGAGTACATAAGTCAACAAACTCTCACAAACCTCATAATTGGCGGCTCTTAAGAAGTTTTAATCACAGTCTTTGATAGTACTATTGTACCCTTCGTAACTAGCAATAGGAAAGCAGGGTGGTTGCTCCACTTGGATATGGAATTTGGTACCAGAAACCACAGATTTATTGGAAACTGTTTGAAGTTTGCACAGTCGGGCATGGACTGCAGTTGAGGACCACAAAATCACGATTTCTACTTTCAAATCAGAAGTGTAATTGAGTTTTGCAACGTTTTTCAGCTGCCATGCGGCAAATTAATTTGTCCCAGATGGCACATGTTAAATGCGCTGTGTCAAGGGGCCACATGAAAGCGTGGCAGTGCATATCCCAAACGCAGGGCGCGGCACCGGGTATGCAACTCCGTTGCACCAACGCACGGGTCACGCCAAAGCGTGGGAGTTCATATCTGCAAGAGCTAAGCTATGGAGTCCATCACCCCGGTTCAATCGCCAACAAGAAAACGCAGAACTGCAGTACCTGAACTTGAGGACCCACAAGCAAGCGTGGGAGTCCATCACCGCAACTCAAGGGGCTGCAACGAAGACTAGAAGCCCATCACTCCAACTCAAGGAGGCAAATTGAAAGGTGGGAGTCCATACCCCCGGCTCTAGGGGTGAGACCCAAGCGTGGGAGTCCATCACCCAAGCTCAAGAGCCGAACCGAAGCGCGGGAGTCCATCACCCCAACGCAACGTGCCACACCGAGGCCCGGGAGTGCATCACCCAAACTCAAGTCGCCACACCAAAGCGTGGGACTGCATCATCCCAAGTTAAGGTGCAGTACTGAAGCGTGGTAGTCCATCACCCCGACTGAACGTGCCACACCAAAGCGTGGAAGTTCGTCACCCAAACTCAAGGGCCCATACGGGAACGTCGCAGTCCATCAACCCACCTAAAAGTGCCACACCGAATCGTCAGAGTCCATGACCCCAACTCAATGGATTTGAGACTTCTGCCCAACATTGGTTACCTCTCTGGCCAGAACCCGATGAAGGGTACTGCTCGCGGAGACTGAGCTCTTCCCCCACTTCAGGGAGACGGTTTCGGTGGGTACGTAAAGTAGGGCAATTGGTTGGTGAGGAAAAGCCTGATGGTACGTCCCCTTCAGGGGCAAGCCCAGTCCTCACATGACTTACCCACCTGCCTCAAGGGCCCACATTGAAGCGCATGAGTCCATCAGACCAACTCAAGGTACATGTCCTGAGGGCGTGGCATCACTCAGCGGTGCCGGTGTCATGGCCACATGTTGTTCACTGCCTGTAACGCCGATTACCCTTTCTAAAGCACAGTGCCAAACTATATGCTATCCTCAGACCATTAACGTCTGTCAAGCGATTTTTCAGGACAGCGGCGCGCCCTGCATTGCAGGGCCGCTAATACTGAGTCCGATGAAATTTAGGAATGAGATAATATAGACTGTTGCTGAATTCCGGCATGTTTCACATTGTATTGCCTGTTTTTGCAATTATGCCATTTTCGCTGTGCATATTTCTGTGTTTCAGCCATGTTTGTTTGCTGAGGAGGCCCGTAGAGGCGAAACCGGTTCAAACCCAAAAACGTTCTGAGAGAGACCTTTGCAGTGCCCGTTGCTTGCTTTGGTTTGGAGGTCAGCTTTGGCGTCAACCACAATCAACGAGAGTGGAAAACATTTTCTTGGGCTTTTTATGTCTATCACTGCTTCGCTACCGCCGCTTTGTATCACTTATGGCCAAGGGTAAATCAGTCCCGTCTTCTCAACACGGATCCATGGATCAGAGAAGCAATCCAGTGAAGCGTTGAAACTTCTCGGATATACCTAAACCACTCATCAAAATTACACTTTCTCACTTGTTTGCTCATAGAGCTTTGCTCTACAAGAAATTGGCGATACGGAAGCTCTGCTGGCGTGAAGCAAAACTCATTTGAACCCACAAGAACCCGATTCCGTGAAGGAATAGAGACCATCTCTTTTTTTCTTGGCGACAACCATCAACAACAATTGTTTACCCTTGAATTGGAGAAGAAAAATCAACTTGTTTCAAAGGAGATTGAAGCCGCGAAAGCTAAAGCACAAGAGACTTTGGTTGCATTGGTGAAAGGCTTTGACAATTTCTTTGATGGTGTGACTAGTTTCATTCGTGAATTTGATTCCAATGAAGCGGATCAATCTGGGGACGCCGGTGATGACATTGGTGCGGTGAACATGGTGCCAACTCTCATGTTTGAAAGCAACAACAATTCTAAAGCCAAGGCGCTCATCAACATTGCCCAAGCTAAAGGTTTGTCATCCGTCATCGTAGACAACGATTATGATGCTTGGGAACGCTTTCAAAATATGAAGATGGTGTCTGAAACGGCTCGTGTCAATGAGCGTGAGAAGAAGGAACGAATTCAAAAGGAGATTTCGGATGCCTAATATTCGCTGAATTTTCAGCATGTTTCACATTGCATTGCCTGTTTTCGGAATCCTGCCATTTTCGCTGTGCATTCTTCTGTGTTTCAGCCATGTTTGTTTGCTGAGGAGGCCTGTTGAGGCGAAACCGGTTCAAACCCAATCAATTTCTGAGAGAGACCTTGGCCGTGCCCGTTGCTTGCTTTGGTTTGGAGGTCAGCTTTGGCGTCAACCACAATCAACGAGAGTGGAAAACATTTTCTTGGGCTTTAGGTTTTCATCACAACAAAATGCACCCGAGCGACGGAGCAAGCGCAGCTCCAGACCGAGTGGGTGATAGTGCAGGTGGGGGCAGGCCAGCCCAGGCCCCGTGGACTCCCCCACGGCACCGCCCTGCTTGTAGCTACCGAGGTGCTGCACGACCCACACATGGCAGTGCACGCGCTGGAGGACCAACCAGAGGGCACAGGACACCTGGTGGTGCACCAGCGCAGAGGCCCGGCGTGGCTCGGGGAACATGTGACGGCACTCCAGTCCTGGGCAAGCACGATCACAAGAGCAGAAATCCGACTGCACGACCACCCGGCGATCCGCCCGGGCGACACTAGGGCGCTGCGCGTGGACCAACTGACACCCAGCCAGCCCGACCTCCGGTGGTACTCTGCCGACCTCAACGCGGGGTGGCTCAGGCCCAGCGGGTACTACTGGATTCTGGAGGCCTGGGGCCACAGCTCCTCCGATGTATCGGGGGGCGGACCCTGCAAGCACGCCACCAGCGTTGCTCTCGCCGCCGACCTCACCTGCACGTGGGCGCTGGCCATCTCGGGCACGGTGCCCGACGGGGAGGGGCTGGCCGCCTCCCTCCCCCTGCAATACGGCGCCAACTGGCCATGGGTCCATACGGTGGACGCCGAAGTCATCCTCCACCTCCTGCGACAAGCGGATCGCGAGCGGACCACGGGAGTTCCCCGCGGGCTTGGCGAAGGTAGTCAACCAGATGCCCCTACGGTGGCTCCGGGAAAGCCTGCGCGCGCGAGGACAACACGCCGGGCACCCGTTCTGGTATGTCCGAGCCACCTCACACCACAGCGACACCCTACTGCACAAGGCGGACTGGGCGGCGTCCCAGGACACCGTCCTGCAGAACACCCCCCAGGGCCCCAGCCACGCCCAACTCATCGTCGCCAGTCATGACGGCCACCTCGACCTACGGCCCCCCACGACGCGGACGCTCGGCGTGATTGCGCAGCAAGCACACACAGACCATGCACTGACGCACCGGGGACACACACCTCTGGGCGCGGCCCAGGCGACGGCCTATGTCCACGCCAGAGACCTCAGCGCGACAGCCACCAACAACCGGGCGCTGCGGGCCAGGGATGGCCACACGCCGGTACAACGCAGGCTCCGCGTCCGTAAGCAGCGGCTCTCTGGTGTCGCCGTACTCCCATAACCGTGCCTCCTATGCGGCGGGCCGGAGGAAACCCCGTTGCACTCGCACGTGGGGTGCGCCCACTCTCGGCTCCTCTGGCCCCACTACCGCCAGGCGGTGCACGAGGCGGCCCGCTACCTCCCGCCCGGGGACAAAGCCCTGTGAGTGGCCTCGTGGCGCTCCGCGGGCGCCGCCTGGACGGAAGTCTTCTGCTCTGGGCTGGTGCCCGAGGAGGCGGAGGCGCAGCTCCGCGCCATAGCCCGCTACGACCCGCCAGGAGGGACCTCCGTGGACGATTTCCTCCACCACATGCTCCAGCTAGGAGATTTCGCATGGGAGCTTTGCAACCACAGGCTGGAGCAACTCCTCCGCGAGCCCCTAAGCGCGGTGGCCCGGGTGCACCGATGGCTCACCGCGGCAGAGGGCAACTCCCCCCCCCCACTCCCCAGCGCCCTGGCGGGGACTTCGTAGCATCCCTCTGTGCCGTGAATGGCACTCTGGAATGCCCGCCACAAGAGGACACCCACCCGTACCGAGACCTGTCAGGGGGCTTCTCGAAGCACCTGCAAGACGCCCTCTTCCCACCGTGGATCATCCATGACCGCGTGGGAGGCATGCATAGTGGTCGAGGAGTGGGCGCGCGAGTGGGGCCGGTGCTGCGCCGCGACGCGCGCCCCGAAGACCCCTGCGCAACAATACGCCGCCTTCCCGCTCGAGGGGTGGGGGCCACACACCCGGCCAAGGCCCGCCATGATCCCTGGGGCGGGCCCTGACCACCCGTGGGACGCGGCGACAAAGGAATGGCTGCAAGCGGCCATGGGGCCACAAACAGGATGGAATGGGGACGTGCCCTTGCTCGTCCGAGCGCCTGTCCCCCCCCCGCGTCGTCCTACACACCGGCAATGTGCTCCGGGCCACGGGGATACACACATGGGGACATGGCGCAGCCACCATCCGATGGCACCCCCCGGAGGACGTGGTCGCCCAGCTCGCTGTGGCGCACTTCAAAACTGGGGGGCCTGTATACGACGACGCCCTGTCCCGGCTTACTCCTCATGCTCTCCACCGACCTTGCAGCCTCGCTGCGCCAGGAGCTAGACAGCTGCGACGGGCTGCGAGTAGAGTGGGAGGCAGTCGCAGACGGCAACGTACTGGCCCTCCTCCACCGGGACGCCGCGGACGAGTGCCAGTGATACATGCTGGCGCCACACCTCACCGCGCGCAACTTGTATATGGCAACCCCCCCGGAGGGGCACCCCCGCCCGGCCCGGGATGCTCCCCGACAACACGTGGCAGGCGGTCCAGCAGAAGACGCTCGGCAGGGACTACCGGCGCCGCGTCCGCGCCTGCCTGCTGGAGATCCGGGACCCCCTCTGACAGGGGTGGGACGACCTCTGGCTCCGCCATCTCAGCCCTTGGACACCGCCCTCCCACCTCCCACACACCAGCCACCTCTGCGGGGAATGCGACACGGTGTTGTCCGCAGCGCCGACAGACGCCAACAGGGGCGCGCAGTCCTCCCAGGTGGCCGCGTGCCCCTGGCCCGAACCTCCCGCGGGGCCGCACAGGCGCACAGAGGAGGAGGCTTTGCAGCTGCGCATCGGGGAGGCACACGCCCCCTCACACGAACGCGCGGGCCCCGCGGGCGCCGCCCTCCTGTGGATCCACTTGCACCTGCGAAACCCCACGTCTGTCGCGCACCTGTCACACGTGTTCTGGCCCTGACCCCCACTCGCAGCCACACTTTGCAGGGCCCGCAGCAGAATGCCTCGGCTAAGGGGGGGACGGGCCGGGGCACGCCAGGGCGCGCCGCCAAGCGCAATAGGTGGCCGTCCGGAGCCTCGTAGCGGACGCGGTTACGGAGGTGCATGAAGCGCACGCTGCCGCACAACGCGACCCGGCGGGCAGTGCGAGGGCTTTCCTCAGCGAGGCTGTCCTCCCGGCTGTCGGCGCCCTGAACGGAGCAGGGACCCCTGCGCTACTCCCGGCGATGCACCGGATCGTGAACGCCGTCCAGCCAGGGCTCATCAGCCCGGAGGCGGCCCTCTGTGGGCACTGGATGGAATGGTGCGAGTCCAACCGGTCGGGCCGGCCCCTGTCCATGGGGGACACCCCGCGACTGACGGGCACGGGGTGTGCCATGTCCCTCCGCAGCAGCGCCCGAGCACTGCTGCACGCCCTCAGGACGCGCTGCCCCGGGGATACGGCCCCGTACCTGAATCAGGCTCGGGCCACATACTCGGGGGGGGTGTCTGAGCTGGACGCAGCGCTCCACCTTCTACACCCACCGGACGAGGACCTGGAGGTGGGCGAAATCACGGTGTTCGTGGAAGGCGCGGACGCGGCGCCCAGCTGCCCCCGATTGACCAACCCGGTATACGACGGCGCCAGGCCGACCCCTTCGTACGCCGTCATGTGCGAGGCGTTCCCCAGGGAGCCCAGCCTGGTGCCCCACACCCGAGCCAGCGACGCACGCGCCCCGCGGCTGGGCCAACCCGGACCTGCCCCCCCCCCCCTCTCCAGGACCAGGGGTACCCACCACAGGGAGCAGGTCCTCTGGCAACAGCGCCCGGGCACCCCCCTGCTCCTCCTCGTCGTCGCGACCCGCAGGGACCCGGAGCGGGTCCTGGGGATCACCCCCAACCACCTCTACGGGGCAGCTCCCGTACCCCGCCCCCCCCCTCCCGGCGCCTGCGGCGTGGGACGGGGTACACACCTTCATGCGAACACAGGAGGTCACTGCCGTTACCGGGGTCCACCTAGTGCGGCTCCCCCCGGCACCACCCGACAACCCCCGGGGGCCCAGGGCCTTGAGCTCCGCCCCAGACTGGGAGCCGTGGCGCGAAGCGTGGGCCGCGTGGCTCCTCCGCCTCCCCTCCCAGTGCCGATCGATCGCCACCGGCCCCCGCACGTACGGGGCTGACGCCACCGCCGGCCCCCGCCCCCCTCCCCCCCTCCCCCCGCGGAGCACTGCACGGCACCGCCCACGGCACGACACGGATGCACCGGGAGGTGGTGAGAAGGGCACACCTGCCACCACGCAAGCCTACCAGGATACAAGTGATGTTGGACTCCAATGGCTCCCCCCAGCGGCACGACCGCCACCACCGCTGGTCCCGCTCCCGCTCCCCCGTCCCCCCGGGATGTGCGGGGGAGACCCACGAGGAGCGCGAGGAGCGGAGGCTGGCGGAGGCAGCAATGCCGGTCGGGACGCCAGCTGGGCAGCCCCGGGCGGCCTCCGCCGACACCGGGCCGTCGACCCAGGGGCCTGAGCCGGCCGAGGAGACCGCCCCCGCCGCCCAAGCAGCAAGCCCTGCCGCCCCGCCCCGGGAGGGAGCCGCAGGCGCTAGGGGGGCTGAGACCGCAGCCCAAGCAGGCCGCGCTGCGGCCCCGACAGCGGCCCCTGGCGCGCCGCCAGCGCAGGGGGTTGCCCCGGCGCAGGACCCGGGGGCTGCCGCGGCCGCAGAGGTGGGCGGGAAGAGTGCACCAGGGGTTGAGATCGCGGCCCCAGCGAGCCGCGCCACAGCCCTGGCCGGCCACGCCGTGGCCCCCGGCACGCTGCGGACGCGGGGGACGGATCCCGCGCGGGCCCCGGGCGCCTCGCCGGGGGCCGCTGCAGCAGCAGCAGTGGGCAGGGAGGGCGCGAAGTACCGGGCCGACATCAACCCCAGCCGGACCCACACCAGCCCCCCCAAAGCCGTTCCTCCCCAAGCCCTTCCCCACGGGGCGGACGCGGCATGTCCGCCCCCCGGCGCCCGAGTGTTCGCCGCCGGGCGTCACGCTGGGGAAGCTGCAGAGGCAGCAGGACGCCTGGCGCGTGATCCAGGAAGTGGGGGACCGCGCGCAGGCGGGGCAGGGTGCCAGCCAAGGGAGCGCGGAGGGGGGGACAGGAGGCGACAGGGGCCGGGCCAGGGCACACGTGGCAAGGAGCGAGGGCTCAAAGGCGGGCAAGGCGCCGAGGCCAGCAGCAGCGGAGGGGGACAGAGCGCGGGCAGCGGACAGCGCGAGGCGGGGCAGGGAGCCGGCAAGAGGCCAGGGCACGGGATGGCGCGCAGGGGCGCAAGCAGGGCACCAAGGCGGGCGGCCACAGAGCGCATGGAGCGGAGCGAGGAGCGGTGGGCGAGCGTGGGCGCAGCCAAGGGCATGGGCACGGGCACAGGAAGGGCACAGGCGCCGGCAGTGCAGACCAGGGCGCGAGTGCCAGGGAGCGGGACCCACAGCAGGGACAGGGGGACAGAGGTGTGGGGGCCGGGAAGGGACGCAAGGGCATGGGCAAGGGCGCGGTGGGCCCCCGGGGACAGACAGGACGGGGCATGGGAGCCCTCGGGGGAGGGCGGAGCGAAGGGAGGGGGACGGGGTGCGGGGCGCACCCGCAGCCGGACGTGCAGCCGGTGCAGTGCATCCTCCCCGGCATCCAACGAATGCCGGCGCACCACAGCCACGATCACCACCACCACCAAGCACACCTCTACAACATCGACCCCGACGCCGGAGAGCTCATCCCCCCCCAACCCCCACAACCCCAGCACGAGCCAGCCCCCCCCGCGCCGAGGGCGGACCCGGCGCGGATGGCCGCTGCCTCGGCGGGGGGGGGGGCGGGGGGCGGCGCCGGCGCCGCAGGCACAGGGGCAGCAGGGAGAGCCGGCGCGAGGGGCAGGGGGGACCCGGCCCTGGGACCGGGACTGGGGCACGGTCCCGGACGCCCTGACGGGTGGTTGAGCTGGGCCTGCTCGGGGACCACCAGGGGGATGAGGAACCGACCATTCGATGCTATGCTCCTCCGGAGGTACGGGGGGAACCGGGAGGTACCGACAGGGGGCTGGGCGGGCCTGGAAGACCATGAGAGGGTCCTCCGGGCGGTGATCCGGGCAACTTGGCCTGACAGAGAGCCAACGTGGCCGGCCTTCCTGGACGGGGGGGCGGTGCTCCGCATCACGGATGCAGACGCCAACAACTGGCTCCCCCCGGGCCTTGGGCAACGCCCTCACCCACTGGCGCTACCCCCGGCAGAACCCGCCACCGCCACAGCCCCAACCCCCACACAAGCGGCGACGCAGGTGATGGCCCAGACGGCGGGCGCGGGAGAGTGGGAGGGGGACAGTGCCGCGGGGCGCCCCCCCCGGCAGAGCTGGGCCCCCCGACCCACGCCCCCCCCCCACGGTACAGCGCGACGGAGGGGCGCGCCCCGCCTCCCGTGGGAGGGAAGGCGGGGGCAACGAGCGCGGGGGGGGGCCTACTGCCCCGGAGCCCACTAACCGCTGACCGCTGACCCACACCACCGCCTTCACTACCCACCGGCGCTCCCCCCCCCCCAGACCAGCCAGCACCGCGCGGCGACGGCAAGGGGAGCAGGGGACCCCAGCAGGGGCCTGCACGAGGGCCCGGCTCGCACAGCGTAGAGGGGGGCAGGGGAAGAGTGCGCCCCCCCAGTCGACGGCATGCCCCCGAGGGCCAGAACCGCCAGGCCGCCCCCCCCGCGGTTGTCAGGGGCCGGCGTCAGGGGACCAGGGGGCCCCCTCCTCTCCCCCCCCCCCCCCAGCCCAAGAGCGGACAGAGGCCGGCCAGAGAGACAGCGGCCGCTGCACCCAGGGGGGGGACACCGCAGCCGCGGCGAGTGCAGCCGCGCGCCAAGCGCCCCCGGTGGACCGCCCGCACACTCCCGCATTACCCGCTGGGACCGACAACGGAACGGCGGCACCCAGGAAGGCGCAAACGGAGCGGCCCATTGTGAGGCCGGCCTGGGGAAGGCGGGGGCGCGGACCAGGGCGAGGAGATCACTGCCTTCCGTCCCTCCCCCCTCCCGCCACACTGACCCACTTTCGGGCGATCGGGCCGCGCCTGACGCCCACAGCGGCCCGGCAACCCTGACTGCACGAGTATACCCCAGGGGGGCGCGCCGGAGAAAAAGGATGACAGGGGCGGGGGCCACAGCCCACTCAACGGCGGGGAGCAGCGGAGCGGCATCCCCCCCCTACCCCGCTCCCCCCCCGGCCTGCGAGCCGCAGGAACGCCGGCCCTTTGCCCTCCCGGAGCCGAGGGGACGCCACCCCTCCCCCAGAAGGGACCGCGACGCCCGAGTGGGGGGACGCAGCTGAACCCGCACGCCGCGCGCCCCGGCGCCCCCCACCGCCTGCTCCCGCGGAGGTCGCAGCCGACAGGCGAGCCCGCAACAGCGCGCCGGGGCAACGCACGGACCACGTCCGGGGGCGGAACGCGACGACGAACCGGAACTGTATCGGGGCCGCGCCCCCCATGACCAGAGCATCGCCAGTGACACCCGCAATGTTGCCCACTCGGGGAGGGCAGAGGGACAGGTTCGGTCTGTTGGAGCCCCCGGGGGGGGTTCACGCCCCCCCCCCCTGCCAGGCAGGCCGCACCCGGTGCACGGGGCGGCCCCGCGACCCCGACTCAACGCGCATCCCGGGGGGGAATGCGCCAGCGACGAGAGGGGGGCAGGGTAGGGAGCCACAGGCCGCCCCCCAGACGGAGAGCAGGGAGGCCGCGGCGCAAACCCCCCCCCCGAGCCCCCCCCACCGGCCTGCAAGCCGCGGGGGCGCCGGCCTGCACCCTCCTGAGGCAGGGGGGATGGTCCCCCCTCCCCCTGGCAGGACCGCGGTGCCCGAGAGGGGGCCGGAGCAAGGCCCACCCCCCCGTTCCAGCCGCCTGCTCCCAAAGGAACCGCAGAGAACAAGCGAACCCGCGCCAACGCGCCAGGGCGCCATACGAACCACGCCCGGAGACGGCAAGCGAGCACCAACCGGAGCGGTATTGGGGCCACGCCCTCCATGACCAGAACGACGCAAGTGACACCCGCTTTGTTGCCTGCCCAGGGAAGGCGGAGGGATGGAACGAGGCAGATCGACCCCCCGCCCCACTGGCCCCCGCGGCTGCATAAACGTGGGGCACGGCGCACAGCCCCCCCCCCCCCCCCCAACACCACCCCCTGGCACGGGAACGCCCCGGACGCGCAGACCCACCCCACGGGGAGCGCACAACCCCAAGCCAGGTAGGGCGGAATCGGGACCGGGCCGCCCCCCCCACAGCACGCCAAACCGAGCACGGGACCGGGGCAGGACACGCGGAGGTGCACGCACCGCGTGGAACGGCCCTACAAGCGCCCAGCGCCTTGACCGCGCGAGGTGCGCGCGCCACACCAACCGGGGGAAGCAGGTGGGGAAGCGGACGCCGCGGGAGCGCGAGCGCACACACACACAAAGGACACGCGGGGGAATACCAGATGGGCAACCAGACCGAGCTCGCGGAGCGCACAGACCGCGTTGAATGGCGTACCAGCGAGCGAGGGTAAGGGACACCTGAACGGGACGGCCCGCCACACAGAGCGCGGGACATGCGGGGCGGGAAGGGGGAAACTGCGGAGTCACGACACCAGGTACCGGACCGAGCGCCGCGCACACACAGCCAGGGCACTGCACCCGCCAAGGCAGTAGTGGCGCACTGCGCCAAGCCCCAACCCCAAGGCTAGGCAGCCACCGCGCCAGCGCAAGGGGGTCCCACTGGCGACAAGCCAATAGCACGGACCCGGCAGCGCCGGCGCCCCGGGCGACCACGCATTAGGGGGGCAACGCAGTGGGTAAGCGCCTGCAGCCACGGCTGCGAATTGATGCAGTGACCGGGGAGTGGCGAAAAGGGGAAGCCGGGGAGGGACGGGGCTCCCAGCCCTGTGAACCCGGGGGACTCCACCACCAGGCAGTAGGTGCGTCTTGGAGGGCCCCCCACTAGGACTCGGTGGGGAAGATATCACCTGGCCGGACCAGGTGGCCCCCCGGGGCCGAAAGGCGTCTAGTACCCGCAAAATTAAACCTCAAACCTCAAACCTCAAAGCATGGAAGTTCATAACCCAAACTCAAGGGCCCACACCGAAATGTGGCAGACCATCACCCCACCTTAATGTGCCAGACCGAATCGTCGGAGTCCATGACCCGGACTCAATGGATTTGAGACTTGGCCAAACATGGGTAACCTCTCTGGCCAGAACCTGATGAAGGGTACTGCTCGCGAAGACTGAGCCCTTCCCCCGCTTCAGGGAGACGGTTTCGGGGGGTACATAAAGTAGGGCCATGGGTTGGTGAGGAAAGGCATGATTGTACGTCCCCTTCAGGGGCAAGCCCAGTCCTCAGATGACTTACCCACCTGCCTCAAGGGCCAACATTGAAGCGCATGAGTCCATCAGACCAACTCAAGGTACCACTCCGAAGCATGGGAGTCCATGAACCCAACCCAGCAGATGTGAGACCTCCGTCTAGCATGGGTTACCTCTCTGGGCAGAACCTGCTGGTGGCTACTGCTCGCGGAGACTCAGCCCTTTCCCCGCCCCGGAGAGCCAGGTTGTTGAGTGAGATGAAGTAGGGCCCTTGGCGGGTGAGCAAAAGCGCTATGGTAAGAAACCTTCTGAGGCAACCCCAGTCCTGACATGTCGTACCTAGCTACCTCAAGGGGCCAGATTGAAGCGCGACAGTCCATCACCCCTACTCAACGTGCCAGACCAGGCCCGGGGAGTCCATCACCCCGGTCAAGTGGCCGCATTGTAGCGTGGAAGTGCATCACCCCACCTCAGGGAACCACAACAAAGCGTGGGGGTGATCACCCCTACTCAAGGCGCCACGCGAAAGCGTGACAGTCCAGCACCCTAACTCATGTAGCCTGGCGAATGGATGCTAGGCCATATGACCTACTAAAGGGGATACACTGAAGCGTGCAAGTCCATTACCGGATCTCAAGGGGCCACAACAAAGCAAGGGGGTCCGTCACTGCGACTCAAGGGGCTGAATGGAAGCACCGTAGTCAATATCCCAAACTGCAGGGGCCACACCGCAGCGTGGCACTCTGTTGCCCCACAGCAAGGGGCCACGGCAAAGCGAGGAACTCCATATCAACAACTCAACAGTGCACACCAAAGAGTGAAAGCCCATCACCCCAACTCAACCGGCCACAACGAGCCAGGGAGTCCACCTCTCCATCTCAAAGGGGTCACACCAAACTAGGGAAGTCCATCACCCCAACTTAGAGCACCACAGCAAGGCGTGGGAGGTCATCAGCCCGATTCAAGGGGCCATAACAAAGCGTGAAAGTCCATCATCCAAACTAGAGGACCAACAGCCAAGCGTGGGAGTCTATTACCCGAACTGAAAAAGCCACACCAAAGCGGGGGTGTCCATCACCGCAACGTGTCAACATCGACAGGACTGAGCCTGAACTTCCGACTTTGTTCACAGTTTGAGGGCGCCTTTGTGCGCGTCGAGACCACTCTTTTGACTCAGGAGTACATGTGTTAGTCAACTATGCAACATGTGACTTCATGTGGATGCAAACTGCAAAGAGGGCGTGACTTCCCCTCTACAAACTCACACATCCAGGACACAACATGACTGCCGGAGGTGTCCAAGTCGAAGTGCGATTTTACACGAGAGCTTATGTTCGACTTGGGGAACTCGTATTTCGACATCATTTCAAGGTTGTGGAGATTCTGTCGGATGTGATGCTTGAGTTACCATGGCCTCGAAGCTATAATCCGACTGTCGACTGGAAGGAGCGGTATGCAGACGTACCACAGGGATCCGGTTCATACCAGTTGTCCTTCGATGGATCGAGGGATTCCACCCAGGTGCAGTTCCAAAGAAACTTCGAAATTGGACTTCCTGTCGACACTTTCATCAAGTACCTTGAACGTAAGCCCAGCAGGACGAGTAAGAAAAAGTGCTTTTCCAATGCTTTAGGGTATACGTTAGTTGTATTGAGGTGCTCTAAGCACTCAGGCATTTTTATCTTAGTATTGGCCCAACCAAAAGGGGTGATAACACATTTTGACCTATGGAACCAAACACCAAATCAGGATGTGGTGTGGACCCCTTTATCCCCAAGCTATAGGCACTAAAACATCTTCTCCTGGGTTGCTGAGGCACTGATATACTGAAGGCAGAGCCTATGAATTTACCTATGTTTTCTCATGAATTCTTAGCTATCCTAGTGGTATGCACCCTAGGGGGCTGGGGCTCCTCTTGTTGAGAGGTCCTGGGTTCAATACCCAGTCAGCCTAGCTAAGTAGGAATATCCCATGTGACATGGCAGTGACCTCATCGCCACACGCCATGCCACCTCAGCACCTATGGGACCCAAAAACAAAGAGTGCACATCTCAAGATGGCACTGTGGATGAGAGTGAGCCCTTTGGGCAGTTTTCCAATCAGTGTTTCTCAAACATGTAAACTATTTCATCCTGAGTTGCAATAGATACTAATTGCTGTGGTCTATTGTTGATAGTTGTTGTTATCTAACTCTTTGTGACTGCAGCCTTTCATGCTTTGATCCTGATATTCTTCTACTTGCTTATCTTTGGCTTGGGTTATCCTGGATTGGTTGTATTTCACCTACACCACCTACATCACCTACACCTATTTCACCTACACCAGCAGCAAGCAGCAAGAGAGGCACAACAAACACACAGTGTTGAAATCACTAAAAAACCTTCTGGTAGCAAGAGGCAGACTGTCTCTGCGTACCGGCAGCAACCCCGTGCCGTACATCCAGTGCGCCGTGATCAGTCATATATAAGCAAGAAGGGCGAACGAATATGGTCACCAAGAGAGAGGACACCGACGTGAGGACGGCGCCTGAGGCACCAGAAATGCCAGCACCTGGTGAACGTGGATCTGGACTTAGCGCTGTACCTTCAGAGCCCTTACATGGGCCAGTGGACGTGGCAGAGGATGCGATGGAAAGACTTCAGTCGGCCTTCCGGGCCCTCTCAGTCGAGGAGGTGGATCCCATCCTGTGAAGAGAAAGAGAGAGAGAGAGAAGGATGCTGCAGAAAGCATAGCAGATAAAGGAGCAGACCAAGGGCACTACCCGACGAATGATCCTACCTTCGAGGGCGCACCAAGCGCTTCTGGCCTCCAAGCATCACCCTCTCCTATAACCACCACACTACCAACTCCAGACCTAGCCGCTGCAACATCCACACCCATAACCAACCCGCCTATGAAAGAGGGCATAGGCCTTACTGGTATGCCTACCTACCCTGCCTATGGTGTGAACCCACCTACCACTGCGTTTCCAGAGGCAACTACTACCAGTGAGCCGGTGACCTCCAGTTCTGCGCCGCGATGGTATGCGGCTGACTATCACCATCCTCTACCCGCTACGGGAGCCTATGTGGATGTTCCTGGGTATGCAACCTTGAGTGGGTTGAGGAGAGGACCTGAGTCATGCGGGAGCAGGAGTAGAGGATCGGGAAGATCCTCCAACAGGTCCCTGACGCGGTCGGAGATCAACGAGCTGCTCCGAGGAGCCACCTCTAAAATTGTTGGCGACCTCACTCAAGAGACTCGAGATAAACTGGAGCTGCTGATACCGCCCCAAGCGTTACCCACCATGGTGGGAATGTCACCCCATCGAGTACAGGCCAACCACCTGGTGGCAGGGCTGACAAACACCCTGGGGAGCCTGAGGAGCCAACCAATGCCGACCCCTGCAGCGATACCTAGAAGCCCTTTCATGGCGATGACAGCCAAGCCACCCCACAGTCACGTGGGGAATTCTACGAGAGCCGAGCTGGACCGGCTGGGGCTGACAGCGCTGAGGGCAATGGTTGATGTGGAGCCTTACGGCTCCAGTGACCTAGGCGGAGATCCCTCCGATGATGAACCGCGGTCGATGACTTCTGCTTCGCCGTCGGAGGACGACGACCCGGAGGACCCCGAGAACCCAAGTGGGAAGAGAAGGAAGAAGAAGAAGAAGACCCGACGCCCTGGGGGACGCAGGTCTCAGGAGGCTAAGGCTATTGCCACCTCCAAGATCGTGGTGAACATGCCTGAGTTCACAGCCAAGGACCTCAGCGAATTTGCGGAGAATTTTGGCCGGTTTCTCCGATTGACCAGCGAAACCCACGCTAGTGGACGGGTCAAGTGCGATCTGCTCCTGCAGTGTTGCAAGACCGAGTACCCGGAGAAGCAGGTCAAACAGATCGTGACTAAGTCCGCCACCTTTGCCGATGTGTTGGTTGCCTTGGAGAGGCAGTACCCGACCTTTGAAACCAACCTCTCCATCAGGGCAGAGTCCCAGAACCTGCCCATGCTGCCCAACAACCCCAAACCTGGCAGGGTCTCTGAGCTATTGGCTGACCTGGATCACTGGGCTGGACGAGCCCTCGACTACGAGGATCTATGCATACTACTCCTGGAGCTGGCGCTGGAGAAAGAAAGCGACCAGCACCTGAACAACTACCGTCCTGGAGGTGGAGGCTCTGGAAGCCATGGCAAAGGGTACCAAGGATCCAGACCTGGGCAGGGGACTACCCCCAAACACGCCCGTATCATGGAGCTCTTCTGGTGTGATGCCAGAGACGAGCAGGGCCACCTGCAGCACGCCCCTGACTTCGAGCAGCGAGACTGCTTCGTAGTCCAAGGGAAGAAGCAGGAGACCAACACCGGCGCCAAGGCAAAGATGCTGGTTCACTACAGGTGTCCTATTACCTGTGCCTTCTGTGGGAAGAGGAAGCACTACGAGGATGAGTGCTACCACAAGCAGCGCCTGTCGGCGAAGCTGAAGGGTGATGGTCCTGGCAAGGGCTATGGCAAAGGTGGAGGCAAAGGCAAAGGCAACGACTCTGGCAAGGGCAAGTTGAAAGGACGTGGACAAGAACAAGACAAAAGTCAAGGTGGACGAGGAGGAGCCCCTAACCGCCAGCCAGACAGGGACAACAAGAACACGGACAAGAACGGAGGCAACCCTAACCCTAATCGGGGGGGGAACTCCGAGCCCTCTGGAGGGCAGTCTGGTCCCACCACACGCTCGAAGACGCAGGCCCAGCGAGAACAAGGAGCCAAGCGTGAGCATGAAGGTGGTGATGACGGCAACGCTAAGAAGAGGGCCGTTCCATGAGGATGGCCCGCAAATTGCGAAACAAGGGGTTCGAGGTGACCTGTCCCGCGGAGTTCTGACGGGGACGCTCTGGTGGGGCCCTGGACTTGGTGTTCTGGGTACGTATCCAGCTAGGGGGACGCGAATACCTGGGGGTATTGGATACCGGAGCCACCATATCTATAGTGGCCAAGAAGGTTTTACCTTGGGGGAGCCTGAAGAACACCCTGACCACCGCGGCTATACGAATGGGGGATGGACATGTGGTGCACAGCTGCGGGGACTGTGAGGTGGAGGTACCTATGGGCTCTCGAACCATCGCCCATTGGTTCTATGTATTGGACACTGAGGCCTTCGACTTTGTATTGGGGACTGACTTCTTCGTGCAGCACTCCAAGATACAATCCCTGACGCTGCAAGCGCCCTACCTCCTCTACGTGGACCACGGCAGTGGCAGAGAGTCTGTGCCACTGGAGCCGTCGGAACATACCTCGAGCTACCTGAGGGTATCGAAGGAGGAGCCCTCGAACATGATGGCAGCCTCCAAAACTGAGGACTATCAACTATTGGGGGACGTCCTAGACCAAGGTCTGAAGGAGTTGGGTTACTGTAGAGAAGACCTGAGGGTGGAGTTGTTCGCCAGCAACAAGCAGCATGTACTGGACCTTTACTGCAGCAAGGGGAATAACTGCAGCTACAAATTTTATTGGGCCTCTTTCGGAATGGCCTACGGGAACCCCAGGTTCAGTGAACCGGGGAAGGTCTTGACCAAGGTGGCCTTGGAACGCTCCGGTATGGTCCTGTGTTCCCCCGATTGGGGAGCCCATGGGGGCAACGAGTACTGGCGAAACCTCCTGGACAGGCTGACTATCAGCTCTGTTCGGTTACCTGATGAGGCCATCTACGTGCCTCTGGGGCGTAAGACGCCTATTGGGAAACCCGGATGGGGGAGTGTGCTCAGCTTGGTGGACAGAGGTCTTACCTCCATTCCCTGGGAGGATCTGGACTCGACTCCCGTCCAGGCTATACAACGAGAAAGCGATGGACTCGCCTTGGGTGACTTGAAGGATCGACTACGACCTCAAGATGCAATTGAGACAATACCCGGAGGAGATTAATACGTCGTGACTAACACCAACGCCCCCAACTCTCCCTGCCATGTACCTGTTCCTGATAGAGTCTCTGAGTGTGGACTATCCGGGCTACCTAGCTCTATCCACTCAGATGACGAAACTGAGCACGACGCCTTCTTCGTGCAGACCTGTGTGGAGGAAGTGGAGAACGCCTAGTACGTCGCCCCACTGAAACCCCTACTCTCCATGAGGGTGGAAGACCCCGTGGACGAAGAGCTGGACCCTCGATCTAGGCTAAGGGAGTATGTGGACTCCAAGAGGAAGTTGGTGGCGAAAAAGCTATGCTACGCTAAGCCTACCCGCAGCTCATGGCCACTGAACCAAGGACGTATGGGAGATCTATCCCAATTGAAGGAGGACCTTGAACAGAAGATCACCACCTGGCACAGGGAGGTAGATCTTAAGCTCATGAAGAGCGTGTGGGGTGCCCATGTAAGGACCCCAGAGGAGGACGACCTCTCGGAGGAATGTGTATGTAAGCCCCCTCGAGCGTGCCTATGTTGCCATCGTCCATCGGAGATGGTTGAACGAGACCTACTATATGCCTACCAAGGGTTGAAGGATACTACCAAGGGCGAAGCGTCGGTAGAGGATCACCTCCTGAATTCTATTACTCAGGGGGCAAGCAACTTACACTCTGACGAGAACATGGAGGACAAGATCAAGCTATTGGACCCGCGGGTGCAGACGCTTATAAGGACCTATCTGGAGGTGTTCGGAGAACTACCCCCTCCAGCCTCATGTGACAAGCTGGTACAGATGGACCTCAAGCTGAAACCCGAGTTCGTGGGTCACAAGATCCGGAGGAGACCCTATCCAGCTTCTAAAGAGCAGGCCGACGAGATTGAGCGACAGATACAAGAATGTATCGACGCTGGCCTAGTCCTGGAGTACAAGGACGGGGACTACCCCCAACACTGCAGCCCCTGTTTCCTGGTGCCTAAACCTGGGTCTACAGCCAAACGGCTGGTAGTGGACTACGGAGAGCTGAACAAGAAAACGCTGAACCACTCAGGGTCCATTCATAATATGGAGTCTACCCTTGAGAAGATAGCCTCCTGTCGCTACAAGACCAAGATGGACAAGAGGAGCGGATTCTGGCAAGTGGACCTGACGCCCAACGCTCAGGAGCTACTAGCCTTCATCACCCCTCAGGGGAGGGTGTTCAAGTGGAAGGTCATGCCATTTGGCGTGGCCAACGCACCCGCTCTATTCCAAGAGCTGATGAACAAGATCTTGTCCATCCTACGAAGGAGACCTAAGGTGCAGGAACTTATATCCTGTTGGGCCCAGATGGAAGCACACATCGACGATGTATGCCTCGGGACCAATACCCAGGAGGACCACCTAATCCTCTTGGGTGAGTTCTTTGCAGTCTCCCAAGAGAACCACACACGACTCAAGCTGGAGAAGTGTCAGTTCATGCAGGAGACCATGGAGTACCTGTGGTTTGACGTTGGCTATGGGTGGTGGTGAAGCTAGTTTGGACCCCCATGGCCATCTTTGGGTCACTTGGGGTGTGTATCTAGGGGCCAGCAAGCCGTCATTGGCTGATATCATACTCTCCCATCCACCTGACCTAACCTGATGTGATAGTGTGATAGGCTTGGCCATTCAAGCTATGAGCGGCCATATTCAATACCGAGGCGCCGCCGGCTGAGATTTATATATCAAAATATCAGGAATCAACAGGGTTTTTTTATCATAATGTTTCCGTAAGTTTTCAGCTATTCGTTCTGATTGTCAATGTATTGGCGACTGGCAGTTGGCTCGCGATTTTGCGGTAACCGATTGGTTAACTGTTATCTCCAGATATTTTAGCGGAAACCCCGATGAAGGGTCAAATCTCATCAGAAAAGAGTTCGTTGCTTCCGCAATTTTCATGTTATACACTCGCAAAATTAATGCAATTTTTTCAGACATTCAGAATCGGATTTTCGATTTCGAGGTCGCCGCACTGGATATGATGAATTTGGAGTGGTCCTACATTTTTCCCCAATCACGAATCAACCTTTCTTTTGTTGTCTCCTTCATTTTCTTGGAGATATAGGCGACACAGAATTAGTTCGTGAGAGGACTTTGAAAAATCATATCTCCGGCTCACTGCGAAGAATTTCCATTTTGAGATATGGGTTGGAATCGCCTTGGTCTCAACTTAAGTTGTGGAGCGTCAAACGCCTTTGATGTGTATACATCCCCGGTGTAACAAGGGATAATGATCAACGGGGTAGGAAGTGAATTATAACTCTTGGACCATGCAACCGAATATTTTAATGCGACTTTCGAGTGTACCGCATGAGTGTTGGTGTTGCATAGAAACTTTCCTTGGGTTCCTACGTATTTTTAACGTGAAGTTATGGCCATGGAGGGTCATGACATACCATGGTGGGAGCCATTTTTGAGGGTATGTGTTATATGCATGGTATGTGCTTCGCTATGCTCACGCCCATTTTATATATCTCCGGTTGTAGGAAGATACATGGAGTCGCACGTGGCAAAGGCTTTGCCCATGTCCTAATGGTGTGCTCCAAAGCGCTAGACTAAGTCTACCGCACATATAGTGCATGTGGGAAGGCTTACGGAGCGACCCACAAGCGCCACTATCAATTTCTGCATTTTCATGGTGCGTGTCGTGAGGAGGTTCGAAGGTGTCCCTATGCGTCCATGTGGGGATCCAAGTGGGGGGATTGTTCGCAAATGGTCCTAAGCAATTGTTTTTTGAACCATATGTTGATACCATGGGTGAGCGAAGTTATATACTATTATGATTATCTTGAATTTAGCAACATTTGCATGTTTTTGACCTCATTTTATGCTCATTTTTGTATTTTATGTGCTCAACCGGTCGGCTAACAGTAACGTGCCTAGAGACCCGTGAACTATGGTATGTTGCTTATATGTTGGCATATGCCTCGGTGTTGCACCTCACCATATGCCGGATCACGTGGTCACCTTGGCGTGGCAGACGAGGCCTCACAAAATTAGGTCTCAAATTCGTGAGTTGACTTGTGAAGCATGGCATCTATATATCCGGAGGGGTTTTGGAGCCAATGATGGAATATTCTTGGGCATGGAATTTTGGTATATATCACCCTTGTATCTTGCTTTCCGGTTTGACACATGCATGGAGCATTTGAATATTTGCCGTATGCATTTTTGAGTATATAATTGAATTTTGGGCACTATGGTGTGATTTGCCTAATTTTGCTATGTTGTGAGGTCATCTGCACGGGGCAATTCTCCAAGCCCAATCGACTCTAAGTCCAACCAAGGTTATGTCAGGGTAGGGCATGGTCTTGAGTGCCTCCCCTATTGGGCTAGGATTTAGAAATTGGGGAGTGAACACATTTTTGGGGTTTGTGTAGTGACTTTTGGCACATGGCATTTAGTCATCTTATTTGACCTGGTTCAGGGCAATATGTTGGTGAGTCAAGGGAAGGTCTTCAGGCCAGAGAATGAGGGGTCTATGGCTGTGACTGTGTATGTTTACCTCTTTCCCCAATTTTGCTTGATTAGTGTTCATATGCCAATTCCAGGGCTTCTTCCATTACTCTATTGGTGCAATTCTATGTAAATGCCCAACGCGAGTGTCTCCGTGTGCACCGTGAGACAACCGGCGTGTTGAAAGGAGTTGTTGAGTGTCAACGCGGGAATTCAAACACCCTTGGAAGCCCTCAGTGTGGATTATTTGGATTTGAGCTATTGTACTTGGGAGTTCGTTATTGCAAGGGATCAGGATTTGTGTGAAGGAGCCATATTTTACTATGTTTTGTGGGAAATTGTGCAGGATAGGGCAAGATCATGCAGAACCTGGTGAGAAGCAAGACCATAGGAGTGACAGGAAATGGTGGAAGGGGTACAGCAGGGGCCGGTCCTGGTAGGGACCTTCTTAATGGGAGCAGAGGCTTACCTGCCCCCTACCGCTGCACCGAAGACTTGTGCCCTCATGAGCCCTCCCGGAGGACGCCCCGGGTGCAGATCGTGGAGTCCGTGGAGTCGACGCCGGACTTGGAAGCCCGAGAAGAGCGAGGATGCTCAGGACGGAGAGCCCTTGTAGGACATGGGCTAGACATGGAGGACCTGGCCTTCATGTGTGAGAGGCAATGCCGCAAGGCTTGCAATCTCCGCTCTGCTGCGGAGGAGTTGGAGGAGACTGGCAGCAACGGCAGGGCCCGGCGTTACCGGAAGCGCGGGTCCCCAAAACCCGCGGCGGAAGCCAGGGCGATGGAGACGGATCCCAGCCCGGTCAGGCTGTGGTCAGCCGCAGATTCCGAGGTGCATTCCGATGGCTATCGGACCGCTTTCCCTTCGAAGTCGGAGGAGATGGCCAGACCGCCCACAAGGGCGCACACGGCCCACGAGAGGCCTACTGGAGCCAGAATGGCGCCTGTGGCCCGGCACACGGAGCCAAAGCGGGATAACATGGGCGACACACCCATGGCGGAGGAGTCCGAGGCGCCGGGAACCGTGGGATGCGCCGGATCAGGTGGAAAGCACGTTGAGTGCCACTGCGCGCACGTATCCTTCTCCATCGGCAAGTACCCAAAGATGGGGATGGACGCCATTGTGCAGCACCTCGACCGCCTGGACAACCACAAGGACGGCCTAGAGGAGGACATCGCGGGGATCCTGGATGACCAGTTGGAAGCAGAGAGAGACATGGCAGAGCTGCGAGCGGAGCAGGACCGGTACCGGGAGAGGCTGGAGATGGCCCTGCAGAAGCAGCAGCGAGTGGTGGACAGCCTCCTCCACCTGGTGGAGGACATGTCCGGACGCCTGAAAATGCTAGAGGAGTTACAACCCATCGCCTCGGGTCCGGAGCTCCCGGCAAGGCCGGCAACGGCAGAGCTGGTGGAGCGGGTTAAGACCCTCAGGAGCACCATGGAGAAACCCATGGGCGGCCCTGCAGAGGCACCCTACGCGCCTCCGCGTGTTGACCCGGGTGTGCTGCCGTTTGTTCCCATGTTCAGCGAATCCATGATGCTCGGGGAGCATACGACACCGGCTGGGTCCATGCGGGAAGAGCACGCAACCACGAACCTGAGGAGCCTGACGGTACAGATGTCCCATGCCGCCCAGGATCCACCAACCACTACGACTGCCCATGCAGTTTATGCCGAAGAGGAGATCCAGACCATGCAGGGGCGAACCATGGGAAGGGCCGACGGACATGGTCGAGGCCATCCAGGCGGAAACCTGTGGGTGAAGGACCCCACTACGGGGATATGGACAGACGGTGGAGCAAGTCCTTCCCGCATCCCAAACCCCATGGGTTCAGGCCCAACTGGACCGCACTCCATGGAGGAGAGGGATGTACGGGGAGTGTACTCACACTACCCGGCCACAGGTGGTATCCGTCTAGGTGGAGTGGTGGCTGCGGACGTCGGAGACGCCATCAGGATTGACGAACTCAGGGGAATCATAATCCCCTACTACAATGGCAGCCCCTCCAACCTGGATGACTTCATCCTGGATTGGGAGGACTTCGCCGAGGAGGTCGTCAGCGAGATGAAGGGAGCGCCAAGGGACAAGTGGGTATGTCGGACATTCCCACACAGGCTGGCGCAGGACCTGAAGGAGGAGCCCAGAGATCAGATCCGCGAGGGATTGATTCAGACGGAGCAGGCCTGCCTCCAGTGGCTGGAGGATGTGGAGCCAGTTGACGCCCCTTACCAGAAGTAGGAGGATTTGTGGTCCATTCCGCTGCAGCTCGAGCGCGGGGAGTTGCGGGTCCGGGAATGGAATCGGTACATCCGCAAGTACCAAAGAGGCCTCAAGCTGGTGGAGGACTGGAATGAGTCCAGCGAGATCCGACACCTGCTCAGGGACGTCCTCCCCGGCGACTGGAAGAAGAAGGTGGAGGACGAGGAGAAGAAGAGAGCAATAAAGCGCGTGGCCGTACGGATCATGGCATCTGAGGACACCCACGCCGGGATAATGGCGTTTTTCTGGCAAAACCTCGGCGAGCCCAGCCGAACGTTGGGGTTGAAGAACGCCGTCTACGTGGAGGTATTCGGCGGCACCATGGGGCAAAGGCTGACGCGCCTCAACAACGCGGAGTGGAGGCGCGGAGAGCCGCTGAGGATGCAGGTCATCTTCGCCCGCATGAGCCTGGACGAGATCGTGAAGTACATCACGGTGGAGCTGAAGCTCAACTCGGGGAACAAGGCCCACGTGCAGGATCGACAAGGCAATGGACATCGAGGTCATCAGGAAGATCACCAACACCGAGAGGACAAGGAGGACACGGTCGGCACCGCGGAGGAAGGGTGTGGAAGCGGCCAAGATCTCTGGACCGCGACCACCCGAGAGGATCATGAGGAAGCCCACTTCTTCACGTTCGTAGCGCACAATATGAATGAGCATGGGCAGGACAGGTCCAGGTGGAACCGCCTGGACCCTACGTTCAACAAGAACCGCAAAGAACCGCGGAGGATCGGGAACCCGCCGCTCTCCTTTTGCGAGTACAGATCACAGCACGACGGTTGCTCGGTCTGCTACGGCAAGGGGAACAACCATGCACATGACCACCGGCATTGCAAGGTATATGAGGCTGACAAGAAGGCCTACTTTGCCGCCCATCCCAACAAGAAGCCCAAGGAGCAACAAAATGCCGATTGGAAGGCAAAGGGCGGAGACGGTGGAAAAGGCCAATGAAAGGGCCAAGGGAAAGGCGGAGAAAAAGGCGATGGTGGAGGACCCTGCCCAGACTGACGCGTGAGGTCGATCGAGAAGGTTGCTGAGGACATGTTGAGGACGTTGGAGAAACTCAAAGCCCAGCAACGTGGTGGACAAAGTCTTGGCGGATCGCAGCAGGAGGGAGCTGCGGCAGGCCACGTCTAGAGGAGCCCCCATGGGAGTGGGACCCCGGAGGTCTCTCCTCCGAAAATCAGTGGAATCCCACAGAAAGCGAAGGCACATCGGGTGCCAAGAAGGCTCCAGAAGAGCCAAAACCACTGAGTTTTGTCACTCCCAACCCCTGGAGCGCCCTGCCAAGGGAAGTGTATGTGGGCAAGGAACGTGGCAAGAAAGAAGGAGCGACCACGGAGAGCCCCGTGGACAGGCAGGACCAGCCCAGGGTCTACACCATCCGTGACCATACCCTCGAAGTCCTGATGCACCCCGATGTGCTAGAGTTGCATGCCGTGAGAGTCGTCCATACACCGCAAGGTGACGAGCGGCAGTTGCACTTGAAGGTGCGTGTACAGTGCGGACAAGAGGAGTTTGTGGTACAAGAAACACAAACCTGGCTCAGACAAAAACCCAATTAACGATCTGCACCTACTCCAACCAGATTCCGCTGACAACCCATGGAACAACCAATACTCCATTTACAGCACTTCATCTCACAACCCCACCTTGTTGACCTACCCAAAACGGACAAACACAACAGTCGCCAATAAACACCCTCACAAACACAGACATATACACAGCAACAACAAAAAAACCAAATTCCAACTACTTAATTTACCGTAACTACCCACATAGAAGCACGTTACCCTAAAAAGCCATCGCGAAAAGAAACTGAGCTCCGCAAGCGACTGGGGGGTTTCTGCCCCGCTTTGGTCTCCGGGTGACGAGTTTCTCCGCCCCTTTTTTTTCTTTTTTTCTCTATTTCTTTCCCGTTTTTCACTGTCCTCCTCATCTTCAGCACCTCCGATCTGCACCCCCCCCCCCCTAGTCCCTTGATACCATTAGACAGATCGACGAGATGGCACCACGTTCGTGTCATCGAATCATTGATGCTCTCTTCCAGCTCCGTTTCGTACACCATTCCGGACTTTGGAAAACGGAATCCTATATGGCGTGGTGATCCATGATGATTTTTGAAGTATGAGGATGTCATCTTGATTCTCAGAATCTTTCCCCAGACGTCTACCGGAGATCTACTGTGGACGTTCCCCAGATGTATGGAGAAGTCAGTGGATTCCACTTAACTGGAGGTCTTTTATGGTGGCCCAGGAGACCTTTGGCCGGAGTTACTTGTTTGTTTCCGATTTCTATATATATATATATATATATATATAGTCCATTTTATTTTCGATTCGTCTCGCGCCATAAAACCAACCACAGGGCCAATGGCGAAGCCACAGCCCACAGTAACCAGGCCTTTGGTGCATTTTGGAGCAGGGTCACAGCCCCTGAGTTACTGTACATATGGCTGCTGTCCTTCGATGAACTTCGGCTCGCCATGAATGCTCACTTGCCCGTGGTTAGGCCGCTTTTGTGTTATGCTCGCCGGGGGGCAACCCCCATGCAACAAAAAGAGGAGTTGGTGGTGGATGTTTTGGTGGATACGGGTGCCCAGGTGAGCCTGGTCCGGAGAGGGCTGTTCAAGGAGGAATCCCTGCAGCCCAGCCGTAGACCGGTACGCCTGAAGGTGGCCAATGGAGAGATTATGGGTGGTGGCACCCACGAGGCCACTATCAGTATGGAAATCTGGGAGCATGAGCGCTTGAACCGCCCTGATTTGGCGAAGAGAAGCACTCTATCCGGGAACTTCTATGTGGCCGACATTACAGATTGGGATATGATCATGGGGTATGACTTCATGGTGGGAAACGTCATTGGAGCCCTTCTCCATCGTGCAACGCTGGTCCGGGAGGATGATGAAAGCCTTACATGGCTGTCCACGGACTATGCATGCCGATCATCCCAATGGAATGCTGAGGAAGAGGATCGGATCGCCCAAGCGGTGCAAGCTGTGGGTGCCAAGTCCGGAGGAGACCGCGGAGTGCAGCTCGCGGAGTATGGAATGGCGCCGCAGGTGTATGCCGTGATGATTCAGACGCTGGGAGCCGAAGCGCCCGAGACGGACGTCTTCGCTTCCCGGGATGCCCCACTTTTGAGGAAGTGTAGGAGGCATTGGCATCCAGGAGACTCAGCCTGGTACAGGCATTGGGGTTTGAAGGAGTGGGGGCCCATGTATAGGCATGGCTCCCTGGAAAATACCAGACGTACGGTGGAGAAGATCGTCGCGGATAGGGCAAAGGAGATCCTGGTCATAACCGGCATAGGATCCACCGCATGTCCGTTCAAAGGTCTCAAGTCGACACTGGATTCCATCACCCTGAACAAGATGTCATTCAGGCCAGAGGAGGAGTTGTTCATCGACGCCAAGGGTTTATCAATGCCCTCCCCGGGTCAAGCGTGGGGTACCAAGGCTTTCCTGGTGGATGGGGCGCAAGCCCAGCCCACAGGTGATGAAGCATTCATCCGTAGGGTTGAGACGGTGCCCATGCGGGTCATGTTTGAGCCCAAGGAGGGGACGGATCAGCCAATGGATGGCATTGACGTCCTGTCCCACGCTGAGATCAACCACGTCATCAACTACATGCGGATGGGGATGCACGACCGTGTGGCAGCCAAGAAGGGGCGGGCCATGGTCACATCTCCGCATTGGTGGCATGACAAGATGTTGGTCACCGGCGTGTACGAGAAGGATGAGTTCGTGGCGAGGGTCATGGATCACATCGCGGACCAATATGAAGGTCCGGTTGGGTCGGACCCGCTGACGTTGGATTTTCCAAGAATGGGGGCCGGTAGCAACAAGAACCCGGCTGATGCCGCAAATTTCCGAAGATTATCGGTGGGAAGCGCGCCCCACGACGATGAAGACGGCATATCTGACGACGAGGAGTCGGATTCGGACCCAGAAGAGGCCTATACCGCAGTGCGGTCGGTTGTATCGATACCGAAGCAAGCGGCTGAAGAGGCCCAGGAGAACCCGAAGGTTGCCGAGCTGAAGGAGAGGCTGATAAATGCCTAACCGCGGCTATTCAGTGGCGTCGCAAACAGGAACCCTCCAGATCGTGGGAGGTTTGGCACAGCGAGGATCAAGCTGAAGCCGAACCCCAAGATCTATCGTCACCGGGAGTACCAACTTCAGGGCGATCGGGCCGAGGCGATGAAGAAGTTGTTGGCCGAGTTTATTGAGCAGGGCTGGACCGAACCCTCCGACAGTGAGTGGGCCAGCCGAGCCTTTATCGTGCCCAGAAAAGAGAAGGGTGAGTGGAGGTTGGTGGTTGATTACAGAGGTTTGAACGAGCAAACCGAGCACGACCCGTACTCGCTTCCTCTGATCGACACTATCCTCCAGAAAAGAACAAAAAAAGCGGATCTTCACGGTGTTAGACGTGAAACACGGCTATCACCAGATGCCGCTACACCCGGACTTCAGGCCCTGCACAGCGATGTCGACGCCGCTGGGGCCCATGCAGTGGAAAGTGGTGCCTATGGGCGCCAAGAATGGCAACGCCGCTTTCCAGCGCATGACGGAGGACCTACTTGGTCCTGTCCGGGACTGTGCCGACCTCTTTGTGGATGACATCATCATCGGGTCCGGCACGGAAGACATCACTGAGGACGAGCTCATGGAAGCGCATGAGAAGGATCTGCGCCGAGTGCTCAGCGAGCTGGACAAGCACAACATGGTGTGCAAGCACACCAAAGCCTCACTTTTCGTGAGAGAGTGGGGTTTGCGGGTCACGTGGTTGGTCACGGGCAACGCCGTCCCATGCCTGGGATGCTGGCGTCCCTGCACCACTGGGAGAAGCCCCAGACCATCAGCGAACTCCGATCCTTCATGGGGTTCTGCAATTACTATTCGGGCTATGTCCGGATGTATGCGGAACTATCGGGCCCGCTGCACAAGATGCTGCAGTTGGGCAAGTTTGATGGCCGAAAGGGGAGCAGGAAGAAGCTTACCTGGACCCCTGAGGCCGAAGATGCGTTCAGCTGCCTGAGGGAGCGACTCCTGGGGCAGCTGGGGCTATTCCTGGTGGACCTGAACAAGGGATTTGTGCTACGGACGGACGCCTCGGACTATGCTGTAGGAGCAGTCCTCGAGCAGGTCCGGGACTACGGGTCGCGCGTACCTGTGGCGTTTTGGAGCCGGATCCTGGCCGCGGGCCAACGTCGAACCTGGACCGCGAGGGAGAAGGAGACGTACGCCATTGTTTGTGCGCTCAGGAAGTGGTCTGGCCACATAAGATTACAACCGGTGGTGGTTTGTACGGACCATCAGTCCTTACAGAGCTGGCACAAGGAGCACGTCGACACCCCCTCCGGACCGGCGGCAAGGAGGGCCCCATGGCATGAGACGTTCGCCAAGTTCGACCTCAGCGTCGTATACGTCCCGGGGAAGGACAACACTGTGGCGGATTGCCTCAGTCGACCGGCCTACCCCGCTTGCAAAGCATGGATGGACATATCCAGCCATGGGGACGCCGAGGAGACCGTCGAGGCCAAGCGCATCATTGAGATAGAGAAGGCCATGGAGCAAGAGGGGGTCAAGTGCTTTGTGGTGATGGCAAACCTTACAGACTTGGCCACGTTCCGTGGCGCCCGAGTCCAAGCTATTCGAGAGGTAACTCTCGAGCAATGGATGGTGGCCCCTTCAGAGCTAGTCAGGTCGGTGCTGACAGAAGACTGGTCGGATGACTATGCGGCATCCGAACACTGGAGCAGGTACTGGAATGCCGTGAGCGCCCCGTCGGACGACGAATGGCCTGAGGGCTTGATCGAGCACGGGGATAGATTATTCCTCAGAACAGGCTATTGGTCCCTGAAAACCGAATGGAGGAGCTCATTGACCACTGGCATAACGCCCAGCTCATGCATCCTGGTCGGGACAAGATGCAGCAGGACCTGGAGTGGCGCTTCAAGTTCCCACCGGGGTACTACGCCATCCTGGACAAGTACTGCAGCGACTGCGCCGTGTGTCGGGCCACAAAAAGCCCCAACCATTCCACAGCAGGCAACCCGGTGTATACGGCTATACCGGAGGCTCCTATGCGGTCCGTGGCCATGGATGTATTCGCCATGCCTGAGGTCACCGTGGAAGGAGAGACCTACGACTGTGTCATCCTGGCGGTGGATAGGCACAGCGGGTATATCGTGGTGGTCCCTGGCAAGAAGTCCAAGAAGAAGGACAAGAAGGACAAGCATGGAGTGGGTCTGCAGGCCAAGACCGTCGCTAATGCCATGATCAGGCATTGGCTGACGATTTTTGATGTCCCAGCTGTCATGTGCAGCGATCGGGGCGATCAGTTTGTGGGGACGTGGTTTAAGAGGATGTGCAAGCACATGGGGACTCGGCACGCCAAGACCGTGGCGGACCGCAGCCGGTCGGATGGCTGGGCTGAGGTGGCCGGGCGGCAGATGTTCCAAGAATTCCGCCAGCTGCGCATTGACGAATAGGGCCGGAATTGGTACAATTAGCTGTGGAGATTACTCCAGGCGTACCACGACCTTCCGGGGCCCACTGGACTGTCGCCCCATCAAATCCTGTTCCTACGAGATCGAGTGTCACGCACTCTCCCGTGGTTGAACCATGGCAAGGTAGCCCGGTAGGCAAATGCTATGATGTCTGAGGCTGACGACATGGCGGCCAAGGTATGCAAAGCACTTCAGGACGAGCATGAGAAGAGGGCCAAGTACTTCAAGCAGGGAAAAGTCCAGAAATATGCTCTCAGAGACACCGTATGGGTGGAGCGGCACCACAAGGACGTCCTGTCCAGGCATTGGCAGGCGTCTTGGTATGTGCCAGGGGTGATTGTTCCGAAGGTCGGGCAGGATGTGTATGCGGTGCGTGTGGGGAATAACAAGATCCTGGACCGCAACCATACCCAGCTTCGTCCCCGAGCATCAGACCCCAGCGGACGTCCCGTCACCTTCGAGTTCACAGCCCGAGATCTGGACTCTGATGACGAGGGTGAGGACGACGACTTTACCGCCGAGAAGATCCTGATGGACAAGCCAGACCCGGGGACGCCTGGCGGGAGGCTATATAAAGTCCGTTGGAAGGTATTTGCCGCATCCAGAGATTCGGGGGAGCCCCCGAGCAGCTTTATTCCAAGGTACACTACGGTCTGGATGGATTATCTAAGGAAGAAGAACATTTCTTTGGATGTCAAGGACGTGTTGGTCCATTTGGTGGCTGCAGCAGCACCGTGATGGATCCATCTTGGCATTTTTGTTTGTTTATGTGCTTGGGAGACGGGTGAGGGCGTTTATCCGGGGATTTTTGGGCCTTGATTGGCCATATATCCTCTTCACTCCGTCTCCACATGTATATTTCATTGTGGTATACGTATTTAGATCAATCTACCACGTTTCTCTATCTTTGATCCCCTTGGTCCATGTTGTAGATCAAGAGGAGACCAGATATGGCGGAGGGCACCGATTATGAGTGTCCTCACCCCTTCCTTGGGACATGGGGGACGCCTACGCCGTATGTGGGGCCTCCATGTGTCCTTGGGTCATGGGAGGGGGGGTCAGAGCCCATTGGGGTCCGGCTGTCCTCTCTTCAATGACTTCCGAGCGGATACAAGCTCTGAGAAGGGGGGTGAAGCCGGTTGGGACCCCCGTGGCCATCTTTGGGTCACTTGGGGTGTGTATCTAGGGGCCGGCAAGCCGCAATTGGCTGATATCATACTCTCCCATCCACCTGACCTAACCTGATGTGATAGTGTGATAGGCTTGGCCATTCCAGCTATGAGCGGCCATATTCAATATCGAGGCGCCGCCGGCTCAGATTTATATATCAAAATATCAGGAATCAACAGGGTTTTTGGATCATAATGTTTCCGTAATTTTTCAGCTATCCGTTCTGATTGTCAATGTTTCGGCGACTGGCAGTTGGCTCGCAATTTTGCGGTAACCGATTGGTTAACTGTTGTCCCCAGATATTTTAGCGGAAACCCCGATGAAGGGTCAAATCTCATCAGAAAAGGGTTCGTTGCTTCCGCAATTTTCATGTTATACACTCGCAAAATTAATCCGATTTTCTCAGACATTCAGAATCGGATTTTCGATTCCGAGGTTTCCGCACTGGATATGATGAATTTCGAGTGGTCCTATATTTTTCCCCGATCACGAATCAACCTTTCTTTTGTTGTCTCCTTAATTTTTCTTGGAGATATAGGCGAAACAAAATTGATTCGTGAGAGGACTTTGAAAAATCATATCTCCGGCTCACTGCGAGGAATTTCAACTTTGAGATATGCGTTGGAATTGCATTGGTCTCAACTCCATTGAGGGAGCGTCGAACTTAATTGATATGTAAACATGCCAGGTGTAGCAAGGGAGAATGGTCAACGGGGTAGGAAGTGAATTATAACTCTTGGACCATGCAACCGAATATTTTAATGCGACTTTCGAGTGTACCGCATGAGTGTTGGTGTTGCATAGAAACTTTCCTTTGGTTTCCTACGTATTTTTGAAGTGAAGTTATGGCCATGGAGGGTCATGACATACCATGGTGGGAGCCATTTCTGAGGGTATGTGTTATATGCATGGTATGTGCTTCGCTATGCTCACGCCCATTTTATATATCTCCGGTTGTAGGAAGATACATGGAGTCGCACGTAGCAAAGGCTTTGCCCATGTCCTAATGGTGTGCTCCATAGCGCTAGACTAAGTCTACCGCACACATAGTGCATGTGGGAAGGCTTACGGTGCGACCCACAAGCGCCACTATCAATTTCTCCATTTTCATGGTGCGTGTCGTGAGGAGGTTCGAAGGTGTCCCTATGCGTCCATGTGGGGATCCAAGTGGGGGGATTGTTCGCAAATGGTCCCAAGCAGATGTTTTTTGAACCAGATGTTGATACTATGGGTGAGCGAAGTTATATACTATTGTGAATATCTTGAATTTAGCAACATTTGCATGTTTTTGACCTCATTTTATGCTCGATTTTGTATTTTATGTGCTCAACTGGTCGGCTAACAGTAAAGTGTCTAGAGACCCGTGAACTATGGTATGTTGCTTATATGTTAGCATATGCTTGGGTGTTGCACCTCACCATATGCCAGATCACGTGGTCACTTTGGCGTGGCACAGGAGGCCTCACAAAATTAGGTCTCAAATTCGTGAGTTGAGTTGTGAAGCATGGCATGTATATGTCCGGAGGGGTTTGAGGGCCAATGTTGGGATATTCTGGGGCATGGACCTTTGGTATATATCATCCTTGTATATTGCTCTCCGGTTTGACACATGCATGGAGCATTTGAATATTTGCCGTATGCATTTTTGAGTATATAATTGAATTTTGGGCACTATGGTGTGATTTGCCTAATTTTGCTATGTTGTGAGGTCATCTGTATGGGGCAATTCTCCAAGCCCAATCGACTCCAAGTCCAACCAAGTTTATGTCAGGGTACGGCATGGTCTAGAGTGCCACTCTAGGCCATGACGAGACACTCCCCCTAGTGGGCTAGGATTTGGAGACTGGGGAGTGAACACATTTTTGGGGCTTGTGTAGTGACTTTTGGCACATGGCATTTAGTCATCTTATTTGACCTGGTTCAGGGCAATATGTTGGTGAGTCAACGGAAGGTCTTGAGGCCGGGGAATGAGGGGTCTATGGCTGTGCCTGTGTATGTTTACCTAATTCCCCAATTTTGCTTGATTGGTGTTCATATGCCAATTTCAGGGCTTTTTTCATTATTCTATTGGTGCAATTCTATGTACATGCCCAACGCCCGTGTCTCCGTGTGCACCGTGAGACAACCGGCGTGTTGAAAGGAGTTGTTCAGTGTCAACGCAGGACCTCAAACACCCTTGGAAGCCCTCAGTGTGGATTATTTGGATTTGAGCTATTGTACTTGGGAGTTGGTTATTGCAAGGGATCAGGATTTGTGTGAAGGAGCCATATTTTAATATTTTTTGTGGGAAATTGTGCAGGATAGGGCAAGATCATGCAGAACCTGGTGAGAAGCAAGACCATGGGAGTGACAGGAAATGGTGGAAGGGGTACAGCAGGGGTCGGTCCTGGTAGGGACCTTCTTAAGTGGACCCCAGCGGCCTCTAAGGCCAAACCCCTGATTGACGCTAAGGTACGACACGGAGACCCCAAGAAAGGACTTCATGATGTACGCACTTTCATTGGGGCGTGCAACTTCTATCGCCGCCATATCAAAAACTTCACCTACACCAGCGCCATTCTGACGGACTTGATCAAGAAGAGTACTACTTGGCACTGGGGCCCGCCAGAGCAACAAGCGTTTGACGACCTCAAAGACAAGGTGGCCAACGCTAAGTGCTTGGGCGTGCCTGGGGCACAAGGGGAGATTTTTCTGGTGACCGACGCCAGCAATGTGGGCGGTGGTGGAACGTTGTTCCAATGGCAAGCACTAGAGAAGGAGGAGTTCGACTCGGCCTTTTCCCAATGGGGGACGGAAGGTCTCAACTGAGATGGAACTCTCAAGCACAGCTACCCTGACGACAAGTGGGTCCTAGTACCTCTGGGCCACTGGAACTCGAAGTGGAACCAGGCCAGGGGGAACTACTCCACCTATGAGCAGGAATTGCTCGCGGGTATGCTAGTGCTATCCTCACAAGCACGACTGTTGGGGAGTAACCCTGTGGTCTGGCTGTGCTCCCAAGAGCCGGTCCGCACCTTCCAGAAGGGCCCCCCACCTGAGAAGGCCAAGCTACGGTGCTGGTGGACCTACCTCAGTCAACTACGGCTGACGGTACACCATATCCAGGGAGTGAAGAACGAGTGTGCAGACTACATCAGCCGCAACAACTTCGACGCCCTGATTGGGGCCCGGTCTGAAGCGCTGGCTAAGGAGGCGTTCAGCCGTATGGACGTCCACTTGGACCTCAACATGACTATGATACGCCCCCTGGATGGACTCCAACAATCGGGGTATCTGAAGGAGTTTGGGGATATCTACAAGCGGCTGGGGAAACGCCTTGAACCCCTCCTGGTCTACCAAGATCAGTGGAAGAGGGACAAGAGCTACCTCTGGCAAGAGGACGGCATCATGGTACCTAGTGACAGAGTCCCAGTGCTGCTGAAGTAGACCCATGAGTGCAGCAGTCATGTGGGTGCTGACCGTACCCTGAGGCTATTCAAGCAGTGGTTCCACACTACGTGGACTGACGACCAACTGCAAAAAGCCCTCCAGCCTATCGTGGACAAGTGCCCGTGCAGGTCCTGCAAACGGGGGGATATCAGGGACAGAGGTCTCTACTCAACCCTGTTCATCCCTCACTGTGCTAGCAGTGTTCCATACGTGGACTAGACGGAGATGCCGAAGTTCGGGGGCTATGACTTCGCCCTCGTGGTAACCTGTGGGTTGACCAGGTTTACCAGGGTGTTCCCATGTACCAAGCATCTTACCGGGGAGGAGACTATCAAGATACTCCTGGAGGAGTGGTTTTGTGTCTATGGGGCGCCCAAGGAGATCAACTCCGATGAGGATGTACGAGTGCGCTCAGATACCGGCTGGTACAAGAGGGTCCTGAGATCCCTCAATGTCCGGGTGTCTACGGGGATACCCTACTCTCACAGGAGCAACCCCCTATGTGAGCGACAGATTCGTGTCCTCAAGGGGAATGTAAGGATATGGTGCAAGACTGAACGCACCAGAGACTGGGCGAGACTACTCCCAGTCATATCCTTGATGATGAACTCCCAAGAGAGTTCGGCTACTGGTTACTCGCCCCATGAGCTATTCCTAGGGCACCCGGCATGGTTCCTACATGCCCCCTATCCAGAGGACACCCGTTCTTCTTTCGGTGAATGGGTCCAAGAGCAACAAGCAAAGGTGGACAAGGCCAAGGCTATGGTCCAGAGAGTGAGGGAGCGTCAGTGGAACAAGAAGAACAAGCACGGAGTACCGGCCACCTACCAAGGGGGGGACTGGGTGCTGGTGCGCCACAGCCGACTACCCGCCTGGCCACGCTCTACCAGCGACGACCCATACTTCGGGCCCTACAAGATTCTATCTGTGGATGGACACCGTATCACCGTGCGGTGTTCTTCCCGTCTAGGGAGGACCCTGGTGTGCGCTGCTCAACATCTGAAGCGCTACTATGACCCTGAAGACCTCTGTGGGGAAGAGTGGGAGATTAACGACGAGGAGATTTCCGCCCTAGACTTACAAGGGGCTGCCAGCCCTATGGAAGTTGAAGGGGAACTCCCCGACATGACCGCCAAGGAGATGGCTAAGGAGGGCTTCTACCTGGTGAAGTCTGTCCTACGCCGCCGCTATCGCCAGGATTGGCGCTTTCTCACCCTCTGGGAAGGGTTTGGAGTCGAAGAGGCCACCTGGGAACCCTTCTCTGCGTTTGTTCTCCCTGAGGGACGCCTAAACTCTCTTCTGGTTGACTACTTGTCCCAGAACAACCTTGGTGAGTTGCTGAGGCTCGCTGAGACGCTTGCCTCCAAGACTAAAGCTAGGGACTGAACCTTACCCCTAAGTGTGCTACGTATGTCTGTGTGTGTCTCACTTCTCTCCCGGGCGTGGCTCCCGAATCAACGGGCTTCGCTGATGTCGGACCGAAGGTCCTAGTCAGTTACTAGTACCACTCCTATGGCGCCCAATTTCTGTGCTGGCACCTATCCATGGGGGAAGACGGCAAAAGCCCTACCTACAAGAGGGGAGGGTTGGCCAAGTGTGCTAAGGGCATACAAAACGCCCATTTTTGCTAAAGGCCAAAAGCTAACGCACTCCCCTGCACACGTGGAAAAGCACGTGGGACAGGAGACACCACTACCCTACACACCCTACCTACAGTGGCACCATCCTGGTGGGCGAGCACCTTTGCAACTGGCTCAAGTCCCCACTCAGGACTACCACTCCTACACGCACGCTCTACTGGGTGGCGTTGAGGATGAAGACAAGAGCCCTAGCGGCTCACCTGTGAGAATGCAAGAAAACACAAAGCTACTAAGCTTCTGTGGCCTGACAGGGACGCCACAACGCGTTTCCCTGCTAGGGCTTGGAGGGAAGGGGTGCTCTTGTTGCGTGCACAGCGTGAATGTTGTAGAGGTCGGGCTACGCTTGCCACTCCTGGCTGAGTCGTAGCTTGTTGTTTGTGTGATCAGCGCCATATATTTTAGCACGGCTCAGGGGACTGCACCAGTTCACCCTGACCTTCCCACCTGAAGAGCAAAGGCGGATGAAGGAGCGCTTGCAGCGGAGGAACCAAGACCATCTCCACGTATTATACGCTTCTCAGATGGCCCTATAATACGCTGTCCACAAACGCCCCTATCAAGCATGCAAGCTTAAGGAACTCCACCCGTTCCCTTATAGAACGTATGGTGGAGCCCCTGGGTAACCTAAACAAGGGTTGTACGGAGCGCACCACGCGTGGCCTACCCTTTAATGCGTGTGTGAATGCACGAGCATGCACGAGTTTCGAGGTAGGTAGGTAGGTATCTTCGGGAGCTCGGGATGCCTCTTTTGACATTGCAGGAATAAGGTCTTACCAAGGGGACGTCCTGTCCCTCCGACTGCCCTATGTCAGGTGCCTCTTGAGCCGCTCCCGCATGCGCTTGGGAAGGCATTGTCGCGGCCACCCGGTCCATGTGTCCCAGGTGGGAGGGTGTCCCCACATGTGTCCATGGGTAGGTCCACATGCCCCCTCCTTTGGACGGCAGCTCTGGGGGCTGCCCAGCCGTGTGGAGTATCTCTCACCACAAGGGGTATTGCTCCCGCTAGTCTACGGTATGACCGCCTCACTCTTGTGGCTTGAGTTGCGGGGCCACTCTGATTGGCAGGCGACCCCCTCCTGGACTGTGTACCGGCTCGCCTATCAACGGTTGCTTCCATGGCTCCGGCCGACGTTTGCCATGGTCCCCGATGCAGCCTGGCCGGGCTCGGACCAGTGGCCTTGGAGTACCGCTCCTGCCACTGGCCCGGTGGGTCGGCTGGGTCGCCCCAGTGCGTCCGACCCATGGGGTGTTGGTTCTTTCCTGTCCCTCGGTAGCCCTACATGTGTGCAGTGTCCTGGGCCGCTTGGCTCCTGTTCACCGGTGTGCCCGCGCGGTTTGCTGTGTTGTGTCTGCCGTGTCCTGGGCCACTTGGCTCCTGTTCACCGCTGTGCTCGCTCGGTGTGTTGTGTTGCGTGTGCGGTGTCCTGGGCCACTTGGCTCCCGTTCACCGGTGCGCCCGCTGGGTGTGTTGTGTTGCGTGTGCGGTGTCCCGGGCCACTTGGCTCATGTTCACCGGTGCGCCCGCTCGGTGTGTTGCTTTGCGTGTGCGGTGTCCTGGGCCACTAGGCTCCTGTTCACCGGTGTGCCCGCTCGGTGTGTTGTGTTGCGTGTGCGGTGTCCTGGGCCAGTTGGCTCCTGTTCACCGGTGTGCCCGCTCGGTGTGTTGTTTTGCGTGTGCGGTGTCCTGGGCCACTTGGCTCCTGTTCACCGGTGTGCCCGCTTGGTGTGTTGTGTTACATGTGCGGTGTCCTGGGCCACTTGGCTCTTGTTCTCCGGTGCGCCCGCTGGGTGTGTTGTAGTGTGTGCGGAGTCCTGGGCCACTTGGCTCTTGTTCACCGGTGTGCCTGCTTGGTGTGTTGTGTTACGTGTGCGGTGTCCTGGGCCACTTGGCTCCTGTTCTCCGGTGCGCCCGCTGGGTGTGTTGTAGGATGTGCGGAGTCCTGGGCCACTTGGCTCCTGTTCACCGGTGCGCCTGCTCGGTGTGTTGCTTTGTGTGTGCGGTGTCCTGGGCCACTTGGCTTCCTGTTCACCGATGTGCCCGCTCCGTGGGTTGTGTTGCGTGTGCAGTGTCCCGGGCCACTTGGCTCCTGTTCACCGGTGTGCCCGCTCCGTGTGTTGTGTTGTGCATGCGGTGTCCTGGGCCACCTGCATCCAGTTCACCGGTGCGCCCGCTCGGTGCGTTGTGTTGTGTGTGCAGTGTCCTGGGCCACTTGGCTCCTGTTCACCTGTGCGCCCGCTCGGTGTGTTGCTTCGCGTGTGCAGCGTCCTGGGCCCCTTGGCTCCTGTTCACCGGTGTGCCCACTCCGTGTGTTGTTTTGCGTGTGCGGTGTCCTGGGCCTCGTGGCTCCTGTTCAGCGGTGTGTCGCTCCGTGTGTTGTGTTGCGTGTGCGGTGTCCTGGGCTACTTGGCTCTCGTTCACCGGTGCGCCCGCTCCGTCCTTTGCTTTGTTCGTGCGGTGTCCTGGGCCACTTGACTCCTGTTCACCGGTGTGCCCGCTCGGTGTGTTGTTTTGCGTGTGCGGTGTCCTGGACCACCTGGCTCCTGTTCACCGGTGTGCTCGCTCGGTGTGTTGTGTTGCGTATGCGGTGTCCTGGGCCACTTGGATCCTTTTCATCGGTGCGCCCGCTCAATCGGTTGTGTTGCGTGTACGGTGTCCTGGGCCGCTTGGCTCTTGTACACCGGTGTGCTCGCTCTGTGTGCTGTGCTTCCGGTTGCGCATGTGGTGTTGCGTGGGCGGGGCGTCGCTGCGGGGCGCTCACTCGTCCATCTGGACGGCGGCTGTTCGTAGCCGGTAGGGGCTGGGTACCCTCCAGGCGTGCACTCGTCCATCCGGACGGCGGCTGTTCGTAGCCGGTAGGCGCCGGGTACCCTCCGGGCGCGCACTCGTCCATCCGGACGGCGGCTGTTCGTAGCCGGTAGGGCCTGGGTACCCTCCGGGCGCGCACTCGTCCATCCGGACGGCGGCTGGCGTTGCTTGGCACCTGTTTCTGTGCCATGATTGTGCGTGTTGTGCGCGCTCTCCGGGTTTGCGGCATCCGGCGGCCGTTGTGGCTTGGCACCTGTCCGTGTGCCTTGGTTGTGGCCGGCGGCGTGCCTCTCTGACGTGCATCGTGGCTCCGCGTGGTGCGCCGCGCATCGTCCGGTCCGGTCGCTCTCGGTGCTCCAGTTGGCTTTCCCGACGCTGTGGTGCCTTTCCGCACCCCGGGGGCTTCCGCCCCCGGCTTTACTGGGCGGCTGCGCGGGGCACGCGGAGGCCGGCCGAGAACCGGGCTGATTGTGCCTGCCGCTGGCCCCCGCCGAGGCTGGGGCGCTGGGCTCCCTCCGCGTCGTACCCGCTCGGGGCCCCGCGTTGGGGTTGTCCCTGGCGGGTCCCTCCGCCGTCGGTCTTGGGCTGCGTGCGCTGCGGTGGTTGGCGTGTTTGGACCGGGTCACTGACGCGTCCGGTTTGCCGTACCGTCCTTCGTTCGACGGGGGACTCGGCCGTTGCACCGGGGCTGTTTCGTGTGGACGCCGACACCTCCCCTTGCGGGTCGGAGGACGCCACGCCCGGGTCCCGTGTGTGTGTGCGTGAGCTCGTCCTTCCTGGCCGGGTCGGGCGGGCCGGCCTCCCGGGCGCGTTCTGGTGCGCCTCACCTTTTCCCTTGGCCGCTTTGTCTTTTCGCATTGCTGGGCCCCCTCCGAGCTGGGGTTGCCTCTGTTTTGGTGCTTTGTTTGCCCTCACCTCCCCCCTTTTTGCTTTTGGTTTGTTGTTTTTTTTTTTTCGTTTGTTCTTTCTTCCTTGCGCCCCCTCTGTCTCTTGCTTTGCTTGGTTTCTGGCCCCGGGTGCCCTGGGCCTTGGCGCTTTGCGTTGTTTGTTTTGCTGGCCTCGCGCTTCTTGGCTCTCCGTGCGCTCTCGCTTTCTTTGTGTTGCCCTGCCTCGGGCCGCTCTCCGGTGGTTCCCCCCCCCCCCCTCTCATGCTGTTGTGGCCGTTCCCTGTTGCCTTGCGCTTGTTTTATTTTTTTGCCCTTTTTCGCCTCTCGTCCGCGCCCCCCTTGTCGCCGGGTTTCTGTGTTTTCCGGCCCCGGGTGCCCTGGGCCTTGGCGCTGGTTTGTGTTTGCTGTGCCCGGCTTTCCGTGCTCAGTGTTTTTTTTTTTTGCCTCCCGCCTCCCGGTTCTTCGTCCGCTCTCACGTGTTTTGTGCCTCCCGGTTGGCCGGTGGTTGTTCCCCGGTGGTTGCAAGAAAGCACAGAGCTACTAAGCTTCTGTGGCCTAACAGGGACGCCACAACGCGTTTCCCTGCTAGGGCTTGGAGGGAAGGGGTGCTCTTGTTGCGTGCACAGCGTGAATGTGGTAGAGGTCGGGCTACGCTTGCCACTCCTGGCTGAGTTGTAGCTTGTTGTTTGTGTGATCAGCGCCATATATTTTAGCACGGCTCAAGGGACTGCACCAGTTCACCCTGACCTTCCCACCTGAAGAACAAAGGCGGATGAAGGAGCGTTTGCAGCGGAGGAACCAAGACCATCTCCACGTATTATATGCTTCTGAGATGGCCCTAAAATACGCTGTCCACAAACGCCCCTATCAAGCAAGCAAGCTTAAGGACCTCCACCCGTTCTCTTATCGAAGGTAGGCTGCAGCCCCTGGGTAACCTAAACAAGGGTTGTACCGAGCGCACCACGCGTGGCCTACCCTTTAATGCGTGTGTGAATGCACGAGCATGCATGAGTTTCGAAGTTACCTGTGTCAATCACTGTTTTTCTTACAAATCTTACCCACAATCACGAACTTCACCAGGGGGTGGCCCCACCTGGGCTTACCTACCATACTCACCGCTGGAGAGTGAAGCAAGGTGGGGGAGAGGCGTGACACAAGCGAAAAATGCCGCTATGCACTTGTGTGTATGTCTAATCACCCTGATCTTACCTCTAATCATCTGCAATCTTTCTAATCTATCCCTCTATCGTTTGTTGGCGCTGCTACAAGGCACGTTCACGGAGACACGAGACGAGCAATGTGCATGCTGCATACGAGACAAGCACACAAAGGTGCTACAAACACATGGGACGTAGGTGCCAATATATGCCCCATGTCAACCCTTGAGGTCGCCCCTAGCCACTTCTCCCCTTACCAGAAGAATGGTACACGAAAAATGGCAAACAGCAACGGACCCCATATTTGGTTACCCATGCTTCTCCAATCCCAAGGTGAGGATACACGGGGACATACCCTATTTGACGCGAGTTTACGTCCCCTTTCCAAATCGCCGTTAACCTTCGATATCAGGATCACACAATCCCGGGGCGAACATCCAGGGGAAAATCTGGTTTGGTCCCATTGTGGCCCAAAAGAGGTTTAGTCGTCCGGAAAGCTTTTACTCCCAAAATTGTAGTTACGGTTACCAAGGGAGATGGACTTTAGCCTTTTCATGGAAGCAACCCAAAGCGGTAAATCCTTTTATCAACAATGGTTCGGGTTGGAAGCACAAGAAAGCCATTTTTAACACTTTGACCCCTGGAGCACACAAAAAGTGGCAAAAAGGGCCAAAAGGCACAAAATAGTAGATATACTTGAAAAAGGTGGACAAGGTATGCCCGATGTTCCTTTTGCACTGTACTCCCCATAGTGACTTTTTTCAAGGCTCATATGGCCATTGGCTTTGAGAACAAGCCTTGGCCAAGGCTTGTTCTCGGGACCAATGGCCATATGAGCCTCGAACAAAGTCACCACGCAGAGTACAGTGCACAAGGGACATTGGGCATACCTTGTCCAACGTTTTCAAGTATATCTACTATTTTGTGTAGTATTGCCTTCTGAGCACCAGCCAGAATTCTGCCTTTTGGACAAGTGCCCATATGCATGCATGATTGACTCGGGATCCAAGGGAGGACTGGACCCATAGTAGGTATGTTTGTAAACACTTACTATGGCTCCTTCAATTTGGGTATATGCCATAATATATGGGTCTTGGTGTCCCAAGGGTATACATGTCAAAACAGTGGCATTTTGGCCCTTTTTGCCACTTTTCGTGTGCTCCAGGGGTCAAAGTGTTAAAAATGGCTTTCTTGTGCTTCCAACCCGAACCATTGTTGATAAAGGGATTTACCGCTTTGGGTTGCTTCCATGAAAAGGCTAAAGTCCATCTCCCTTGGTAACCGTAACTACAATTTTGGGAGTAAAAGCTTTCCGGACGACTAAACCTCTTTTGGGCCACAATGGCATCAAACCCGATTTTGCCCTGGATGTTCGCCCCGGGATTGTGTGATCCTGATATCGAAGGTTAACAGCGATTTGGAAAGGGGACGTAAACTCGCGTCAAATAGGGTATGTCCCCGTGTATCCTCACCTTGGGATTGGAGAAGCATGGGTAACCAAATATGGCTTCCGTTGCTGTTTGCCATTTTTCGTGTACCATTCTTCTGGTAAGGGGAGAAGTGGCTAGGGGTGACCTCAAGGGTTGACATGGGGCATATATTGGCACCTAGGTCCCAGGTGTCTGTAGCACCTTTGGTTCGATTATTGCTCGCCATGGCCATGGACATATGGGATCGTGAGTGTGCGCCGTTTCAGCCGCATTTTTGCTGTTTTTGCAATATTAGGACCGCCATATCTCCATGGGGCAAGGGACCTAGCTGGAACAAAATGATCTTTTTTGTAGAATGTGACCAAGGGTCAATCGACCTAGGTTTTGGTGTTTCCTCCTCCTGCCCGATTGGAGTTATGCAACTTACGGTGCGTGCCACGTTGCCAAACTTTGCCTTTCTTGCTGTTTTCTGCCCCGTCGCGTAACCATCCCCTCAAGAACAGTAAGCAGCCAACGTGACAGCAAGCCAAACACGGATGCACGGATGTCAAGGCCCGTGAATCAAGGCTTGGGTTGACAAGATCGCCATAAAGGCCAACCCTCGCCGGCCGCCCAAGATGGCAGATTTTGACAATTTTGGCATCCTGACCCCACGTGTCGACCCTGTGGTGCCACGTTGCAAGGGAACCTAGGGGAACCAAGTTGCAGAGGGCATTTGAGCAGTTTGTACTCGAAGGGCACAGGGTTAGTTGGTTCACCGCTGCTCTCGTACAGCTGGGCCAAGGGGTCAATTCTGTACTTTTCTCGGCCAACGTCAGGATTGGCTGAAACAGCGCATTTTCAGCCCCCAACTCCTAGGGGATAATGGCGGGGCCATATCTTCAGTTCACAGGGGACTTGGGACCTGCCATCTGAGGATCATGGGGTGCCACTGTTCCGTGGCCTTGGGGGGGTTTGACTGACCAGAACCTGCCTGTGGCTGGTCAGTCGGCCCCTCCCCTGGGAGTGTTCTACGGTCCAAATTGGGCAGGTCCGTGTGTTGTGTTTGAACCCCCGTACCTACGTGCCACTGAGGAGGTCAGACCTAGGGATGCGATCTGGATGGGGACTGATTGTCTGTTGCCCTGAGGCGCCCTTACTCCAGTCCATGGCTCAACCCACCTGTGTACATACCCTGATGTGTGCTTTGTATGCACGTTTGTTTTGTTTCAGAGTGGCAAGGATCCTAGAAGCTTTGTCCGATGAGGATTCCCCTCTGAGCGCGGTGCTTTGCCTGCCTGCATGGTTGCGTGTCTGCCACAGCGTCCAGTGGCCAGGTCAAAACACCAACACCCAAGCCAGGAAAGGCGGGGAGTAGCCACAACCAGAGCCCAAACACACACGCCCACAGCGCACAGCCCGGCCAGGAGCGGAGCGCTCACCAAGCACACACACACCCCAACACTTCAGCCAGGAGTGGCGGGGCGCAGCCGAAACCCGAGCCCAAGCACAGACACCCACAACGCACATCCCAGCCAGGAGTGGCGGGGTACAAGCGGAGCGCGCACACAAGCACACACACACCCCAAAACCCCAGCCAGGAGTGGCGGGGCGCAGCCGAACCCCGAGCCCAAGCACACGCACCCACACTGCACAACCGAGCCACGAGTCGCAAGGTACAAGCGGAGTGCGCACACAAACACACACACACCCCAACACCCCAGCCAGGAGTGGCGGGGCGCAGCCGAAACCCGAGCCCAAGCACACACACCCACACCGCACACCCCAGCCAGGAGTGGCGGGGTACAAGCGGAGCGCGCACACAAACACACGCAGGCCTCAACACCCCAGCCAGGAGTGGCGTGGCGCAGCCGAAACCTGAGCCCAAGCACACACACCCACACAGCACAGCCCAGCCAGGAGTGGCGGGGTACAAGCGGAGCGCACACACAAGCACACACACACCCCAACACTCCGGCCAGGAGTGGCGGGGCGCGGCCGAGACCCGAGCCGAAGCACACACACCCACATCACACACCCCAGCCAGGAGGGGCGGGGTACGAGCCGGGGTACAAGCGGAGCGCGCACAGAAAGACACACACAGGCCCCAAAAACCCCAGCCAGGAGTGGCGGGGCGCAGCCGAAATCCGAGCCCAAGCACACATACCCACACCGCACAGCCCAGCCAGGAGTGGCGGGGTACAAAACCGAGCGCGCACACAAACACACACAGGCCCCAAAACCCCAGGCAGGAGTGGCAGGGCGCAGCCGAAACCCGAGTCCAAGCAAACACACCCACACCGCACACCCCAGCCAGGAGTGGCAGGGTACAAGCGGAGGGGCAACACAAGCGCACACACGCCCCAACACCCCAGCCAGGAGTGGCAGGGCGCAGCCGAAACCCGAGCGCAAGCACACACACCCACACCGCACACCCCAGCCAGGAGTGGCGGGGTACAAGCGGAGCGCGCACGTGCGCACACACACAACCCATCACCCCAGCCAGGAGTGGCGGGGCGCAGCCGAGACCCGAGCCCAACCACAACCCAGACGCAAACTCAGGCGCCACACAACAGTAGGAACCCCGGTGTCCATAGCCCGGGCACTGAGGCAGCCCGTGCCATGCGGGTGACCCGGCCAAACGAGATCTGGAGCCCGGGGTTAAGGCTGCATCCTAAGGCCTGCGCTGCTTCCGGACTCGAGGCGGAGCGTGCGACGGCCAAGCGCCTCGGAACCCCAGTACCAAGAACATGCAGGCATGCCTTGGCAACAGGATTCGCCAGGAAGTCCGGTGAACCTCTAGGGTTCCGCCCAAAGGAGGGGACCTGCGCAAGCACGGGGGCACACCCTCCCGGCGAGACAAGCACGTCACGCTGGCGGCAATCAGCCCTCCCAGTGTTGCCCCGGGCCGCTTTGTTGGGGGCCAGCAGTCAGGTTTAGTGGGATGTAAGCCGCCTCCCCTTCTCATGCGCGGAGCCTCCTCCTGTTCGTCACAGGGGCGACGCCAGGGGGAACCATGGGGCGCCTCTTCACGACCGAGTGCACCTACCTACCTACCTACCTTGGTACCCTGGCGTGATTGACCTTGTCGATGTTCTTCACTAAAATGCAAGGGGGCAATGTCTTTATACCTCTCAATCCCAGAAGATTGATAATTTGCAATGTCCTTGGACGTCTATGACCCCATTAGATACTGGGCAGTCCCCATTCCATATGTGATGCAGATTGAGTTGCAAAATACCTGTCAACTAACACCTCAACTACACTTTTCACATAAAACGTGTCCAAAAAGAAGAGTTTTGTGGTGAAACGCAACAAATATTTCAGACTTCCCCAAGGCTGCTATGGAGGCACCTCTAAAGTCTAACAAAGGGATACTAGGCACCGTAGATTTCATTTTGGGACCCATTCGCCAATTAATCATACCATAAAAGCCTAGGTGATCGATTAAACTGATCTGGAATTTCAATAATTTCAATTTCAAGATTTAATCTTGCGGGAAATCGATTGAAATGGATTATTGTGAACTAATCTCTAGCCGCCGTCAAACAGCCGCCTGTTGTTGCCTGCGCACGCTTCGGCGGCGTCTTCTCGTGGCGATTTTTGTCTTGGCCTTTTCTCCTGTATCATTGAGGTTGGAAAGGAAGTTAAGGGCTGGATCTGTAGAGTTTATCATGTACTTGCATCTGGTGTACTCACCAAAATCTTTCGCCGTGGCGTCTGGGAGAGAATGGACGCCCAAGCCTTTCCGTCAAGCGAGCGAAGTCATGGCTGTTATAGACAATCAGTTTGTATGGAACTCTACATCTTCCTCTTTTGCCTTCCTTTCATGCCCCTTTCACTTGGGGATATTGCGTCCTTTGGGACAGCAGCTTACAGGGGTGTTTTGGGACATACATTGGTGCGAAAAACACAAGTCAAAGTCGTGCGCCAATGCTAACTTTGTGTCGTTATGAGCATGAACGTACATAGCTTAACATAATGCTCACAAGACGGATGGCCCGAAGGCACTTTTGATTTTGAAGCTAGCCCAACGATGGCTCCACGCATTTCAATGCGTACTTAAACATGGTCCTTTGAAAAGACGACTTTTCCTCTAAATTTTGGCCAAAATGGCCGTGGCGCCAAGGCTTGTTCTCGGGACCAATGGCCATATGAGCCTCGAACAAAGTCACTATGGAGAGTACAGTGCACAAGGGACATTGGGCATACCTTGTCCGACTTTTTCAAGTATATCTACTGTTTTGTATAGTATTGCCTTCTGAGCACCAGCCGGAATTCTGCCTTTTGGACAAGTGCCCATATGCATGCATGATTGACTCGGGATCCAAGGGAGGACTGGACCCATAGTAAGTATGTTTGTAAACACTTACTATGGCTCCTTCAATTTGGGTATATGCTATAATATATGGGTCTTGAGGTCTGATGAGTATATATGTCAAAACAGTGGCATTTTGGCCCTTTTTGCCACTTTTCGTGTGCTCCAGGGGTCAAAGTGTTAAAAATGGCTTTCTTGTGCTTCCAACCCGAACCATCGTTGATAAAGGGATTTACAGCTTTGGGTTGCTTCCATGAAAAGGCTAAAGTCCATCTCCCTTGGTAACCGTAACTACAATTTTGGGAGTAAAAGCTTTCCGGACGACTAAACCTCTTTTGGGCCACAATGGGACCAAACCAGATTTTCCCCTTGATGTTCGCCCAGGGGTTGTGTGATCCTGATATCAAAGGTGAAGGGCGATTTGGAAAGGGGACGTAAACTCGCGTCAAATAGGGTATGTCCCCGTGTATCCTCACCTTCGGATTGGAGAACCATGGGTAACCAAATATGGGGTCCGTTGCTGTTTGTCATTTTTTGTGTACCACTTTTCCGGTAAGAGGAGAAGTGGCGAGGAGCGATCTCAAGGGTTGACATGGGGCATATATTGGCACCTAGGTCCCATGTGTTTGTAGCACCTTTGGTTCGATTATTGCTCGCCATGGCCATGGACATATGGGATCGTGAGTGTGCGCCGTTTCAGCCGCATTTTTGCTGTTTTGGCGATTTTAGGACCGCCATATCTCCATGGGGCAAGGGACCTAGCTAGAACAAAATGATTCTTCTTGTAGAATGTGACCAAGGGTCAATCGACCTAGGTTTTGGTGTTTCCTCCTGCTGCCCAATTGGAGTTATGCAACTTACGGTGCGTGCCAAGTTGCCAAATTTTGCCTTTCTTGCTATTTTCTGCCCCGTCGCGTAACCACCCCCTCGGGGAACAGTAAGCAGCCAACGTGACAGCAAGCCAAACACGGATGCACGGATGTCAAGGCCCGTGATTCAAGGCTTGGGTTGAAGAGATCGCCAGAAAGGCCAACCCTGGCCGGCACCCCAAGATGGCAGATTTTGACAATTTTGGCATCCCGACCCCACGTGTCGACCCTGTGGTGCCAGGATGCAAGGGAACCTAGGGGAACCAAGTTGCATAGGGCATTTGAGCAGTTTGTACCTCAAGGGCACACGGTTAGTTGGTTCACCCCTGCACTCGTACAGCTGGGCCAAGGGGTCAATTCTGTACGTTTCCCAGCCAACGTCAGGATGGGCTGAAACAGCGCATTTTCAGCCCCCAACTCCTAGGGGATAATGGCGGGGCCATATCTTCAGTTCACAGGGGACTTGGACCTGCCATCTGAGGATCATGGGGTGCCACTGTTCGGTGGCCTTGGGGGGGTTTGACTGACCAGAACCCGCCTGTGGCTGGTCAGTCGGCCCCTCCCCTGGGAGTGTTCTACGGTCCTAATTGGGCAGGTCCGTGTGTTGTGTTTCAGCCCCCGTACCTACGTGCCACTCAGGAGGTCGGACCTAGGGATGCGATATGGATGGGGACTGATTGTCTATTGCCCTGAGGCGCCCTTACTCCAGTCCATGGCTCAACCCACCTGTGTACATACCCTGATGTGTTCTCTGTACGCACGTTTGTTTTGTTTCAGAGTGGCAAGGATCCTAGAAGCTTTGTCCCATGAGGATGCCTCTGTGAGCGCAGTGCCTTGCCTGCCTGCATGGTTGCGTGTCCGCCACAGCGTCCAGTGGCCAGGTCGAAAGCGTTCTACCGCCGCAGAGGTACCCAGTCCCAGCGTGCCACACTGGGCCTTCGAGGAGACCAACCAGTACCCTGACCCCAGTACCTCAAGTCCATCGCGGAGCGCCAAGCAGGAGTCTAACATTCACCAATCCGCCTAGCATCCGCATCAACAGTCGGAGGACTCTGGGATCAACGAGTCCTTGCAGCTTCCGCATCAGCGACCACATCCACATCCACAACTAAGTCCCATGGCCAGCCCCAAGAGCAGGACTAGGGAGCCCAGCCTGGCCATCATCCGTAGCCTGATGAGAGGGCTGGAGTGGGACCCGGAGTAACGCCACTGCCGGGCCCAGGGGGATGCTGTCCCCAAGTACGTCCAGATCCGCGAGGATGTGAACCATCATTGCCAGATCAAAGCGGAGCGCCAGGCCCTGGGCTACGTGCGCGCGTGGCAGCAGAAGCGGTAGCCTCTGTGGTGTCAGAGGCAATACGTCCCCTAAGTCAGTCGCGACCTCCACAAAGAGGACCTGCCGCCTAAAGAGCCGAGCGCCTCAAGCACAGGCAAAGTCGGCCACCACCCGGGAGCTGCCACCCTTGGCGACATCATGGTGGTCACCCGAAGATCCAAGGCCAAGCCCTCCCGTCCGCTGCACCTGAAGCGCTCAGGCCCGAGCAGCGACATGGAGTTGGCCCACAGGGTAGGACCCTCTGGGGCAGGGCCCTGCTCCAGCGGCAGCAGCAGCATGGTCCAAATCTTCGCCTCCCCTCAGCAAAGCGAAGTGGCCCGCACTTGGGAGCGCATCTGCGGTGTGTCCTGCAAACTGCTGTGGATGGAGCCGTGCTGATCGCCCAGCAGGAGGCTGCCCACTGGGAGCACGGGATAGTAATATACGCCTCTGCCGTGGCGGCCATCTCGTCCGCACTTACGGCCGCAGCCGCGCGGGAAGCAGCGCCTGGTCATGAGAGGTGTGAGGCGGAGGCAGCCGCGCGGGAGGTGGAGGCTGCTCGCCAACCCCGCGCCGCCCAGGAGGCCGTCGCCAAGAAGGAGGCGGATGTGGAGGCATTAGAGCAAGCCCTGGCCCAAAAGAGGGCGCGGAAGGAGGCAGAGATCAGGTAACAAGCGGACGCGGCAAAGCGGGAGGCCATTGGGACCGCGCAACGGAAGGTCGCCGAGGATAGGGCCAAGATCGAGGCGGAGATCGGGGCACTCGAAGCTGAGGAGGCTCGGCTGCAGCGGGAGCATGAGCGGGAGGGCGCCCGCAGCCAAGAGGAGGCTGAGAGGCGTTCCGCTGAGGCAACAGCCGCGGCTATGGAGGAGGCTGAGAGGAAGATCCAGCATGAGACGCCCCCGGGACGGTCGCGCGTGGACACCCTTCGAAGACTCTTCCAAGAGGACTGCGCGTCCAGGATGAAGATTGACCTGGACGCAGAGGACTCTCAGATCAGCGAGGGCAGCTGCTGTGCTACCCGTCCCCGCCGTAAGAGCAAGGGAAAGACGCCCAAAAAGGCAGAGGCGCCTGCCAAGAGGCACCTGCAGCGATGAGGATGGACACGACCGCCGGCTTCGCCAAAAGCTCAAGGGCTGCAAGGTGGGAATGGCCGGACCTGGTGGCGGAGGAGGCAAGGATATCCCTCCGAGTTCGCCTGGAGAAAGTCCTCAAACTCCCTACCGCAGCAGGGGAAGCAGCCTCAGCCGTCCCCCGCCCAGATCCGGATTCCGATGGGGAGACATGAACACCGGCGATGACATGGCAATCAGCCCAGGCACCCCATCAAGCATCGGGCATGGACCTCCGGGCAAAGGACCCCCGGATGGCAGACTGCCCGGAGGGCGCCCGGGCAGAGGACCTCCTGCAGGACCGCCGGGAGGAGGACCACCTGCACGGCCACCAGGCGGAGGACCCCCAGGCAGAAGACCCCCGGCAGACAGCCAGGCGGAGAACGCCCCGATGAACCAGCGGAAGCGGACATCCCCGAGAGTACCTAGGGATGGACCATGTACCTCAAGAGGAAGATCTGGAACGCCGAGCGCGAGGTGCAGATCAACAAGATGGAGAACAGCAGGAGTGCTACTGTCGCCACCAAGGGCCAGAAAGCGCTGAAGATCGTCACTGGCGGGGCCGGAAAGCTGAGCCGCGTGGTCAGCGAGCTGCCCAGGAGGCTGGACAGGCGGGAGGACCTGAGCAGCAACATAAGCGACCGGAGGAGCATCGGAAGCGACCGGCTGCCCCCTCTGGAGTCGGGCGCCGATGAAAGCTGGGGACCCGGACCTGATCCAGGCAGGCCCCGTGCCCGCAGCGAAGCCCCTCGTAGTGAGCACGAGCCCTCCATCCGTAGCACCACCCGACGGAAGGACGTCATGCCCCCACAGCGCAGCGGGGATGAGGAGCGGGACAAATGGCTGAGTGCGGACTACGGCAGACGCGGTGACCCCGTCTGCATCCCCGTTGAGCCCAAGCGCCCGAGGCACGACCCGGAGCCAGCCCCACTGGCGTACGGCGTACGGTACGGAGCGCTTCTTGATAAGGTCCCCGAGGAGGACATGGAGTGGGACATCGAGGGACAAAGTTAAAACAGGCCTTCTTTGTTGATTGCTTTGATCATATTGTTTTGTTTGTGCCTCTGCTTACTCCTGCTGCTTCTGGATGTAGCTAAGGTTTTCCAAATAAATATGTTTTGATGAGATCAACCAGAGATATAAGTACCCACAGTGCAAGCAAGGGACCACAGGATCAAATCCGTAAGATGAAGGGCTACAATCAAAGGAGATAGTGTAACAACAAAGGAAACTCACATTAACTACAGATTTAAGAAAAGACAATTAGAAAATATCCTACAATCTTAGGAAAAGTGCCCACATGGGTATCCTCTCTTTTACATTGCCATTTACAGATGTCCCCTCTTTGTTTTGGGTCCCATAGGTGCTGAGGTGGCATGGCTTGTGGCGCTGAGGTCACTGCCATGTCAAATGGGATCCTCCTACTTAGCTAGACTGACTGGGAATTGAATGCAAGACCTCTCAAAAAGAGGTACCTCAGCCCCCTACGATGCGGACCACTAGGATAGCTACGCATTCATGAGAAAATATAGAAACATTTATAGGCTCTAGATTAATGTCAGCGCCTCAGCCAGTCCAGAAAATGGTGAATAAGTCGAATCAGTCGGGGGGGCAGCGGTCCACACAACATCCAAAGTCGAATGCTTGGTTTTATAGGTCAAAATGTCTTCTCACCCCTTTTGGTTAGGCCAATACTATGATAAAAATGTGTTATGCCTTTAGGCCTCTCTATGACAAGTAAGGCTAACCTTTAGGCAGGGAAATGAAATTTATCTTACTCCCCCCTTGTGCTGTGGTGGCAAACACTGTCGCATTTTAAAGGAAAAGGGGAATTTCTCTTGACCTCTTCATGGCTTCAAAATCTTAGTACCATTTCATATAACATCCCTAACATTGGAAAGAAGGTGCTGCGTCAGGGCAGTTGCCAGTTTCTGCTTAGTCATAACAGACACCTGCAGCTCCCACTGCGCTCATTGGCGTCGCTGGGGCAGCTGTTGCTTGATAGGGGGTTAGAATGGGCATGCCAGTTAATGTGTGCATACACCTTTCCCTCCAAATTGCAAAACGCAGTGCAATACGCAAAACCAAATGCAGGATACGATCAGGGCACGCTGTCTGGGGTCTCGTTGAACCTGCTGTCTGACCTGATCTGTCCTTAGTGCGAGGGGGTGGCGTTGAAAATTATTTTGCCCTCAATGGTCTCTTTGGATTCTTGACAGTGGTCCAGGAGTGATTTCTTCGGCCACAACGCGGCCTACTCCACTGTTTGCGCTCCAGGATATCTGCAGAGAAGGGACGAAGGATTGAGGGACTGACAAACACGCAAAGATCGACGCAAACACCAAAATCTGTCAAATGACGGCCTAGAATTTTTCTGAGGGTACACACCTGTCTAGAATCTCAATGTGCATTAAATGCACATTTTCACGCAATTTTATTTCATCGCAGGAAATGTTAAATCCCTGGATTTACACGCAGAGAAAAACGGCGCGCCGGAGCACATCGTAATTGGTCGCCGGAAAAGACAGAGAAAATAAGATTATAACAGTATGTCACGTAATAATAAGGAAAGTACGAGACATACAATAAATAATAAACGTAGAGATTCCACTCATGCTTCTAGGAGAAATCAAGAATGGAGAATTCCAAAATTCAATACGAGTTCAAAGAAAGAGGTATAAACACACAGGTTGTGTTTGCTTCGCATGCAGCATACTCGTTTCTTGTCTCTTGTTTCTGCTGACAAGTCTTGTAGCAGCGCAAACGTAGAATAGAGGGATTGATTAGAAGATCGCACGATGATTAGAGGTGAGATTAGGGCAAAAGTGATGGCCTTCGCCAGGGAGTTGTTGTCACGGGGGGCTACCGGTCCTGTCCTGCGGTGCAATGCTGGGCAGCTGTGACAACTGCTCTTACACAATAACCTCCCTTTTTTTGGCACTGATTAGGACATACACACATGTGCATAAACGATTAGCTTCGCTTGCGTTTCGTGTCACGTTTCCACTTGCTCTCTCTCTCTAGCGGTAGCTAAGGTGAGTAAGCCCAGGAGGGGCCACCCCCTGGTTGAGTTCGTGCTTGAGAGTGGTATGGATTGTTGGAAAGGGAATGGTTGAAATGAAAATGGCTTGATTCTTGCATACCCGTTCATGCATATGGCGCATTAAAGGGTGGGCCACACGTGTTGCCCACGGTATAACCCTTGTTTGTGTTACCCAGGGGCTCCACCCCACGTTCTATAAGAGAATGGGTGGAGTTCCTTAAGCTTGCTTGCTTGCAACTGGGTAAGAGGACAGCGTATTATAGGTAAGCCTGAGAAGCGTATAATACGTGGAGGCTGGCTTGGTTCCTCACCCGCTTACCCAGTCCATCAGCCTCTGCTTTACAGGTGGGCAGGTAAGGGTGAATTAGTCCAGTTCCCTGCCGTGCTAAACCATGCGGCGCATATCACAACAAAACACTGTACGCCAGCCCTGAGTGGGGAGGGGGGTCCGACTTGTTCATCATACACGCTGTGCACGCAAACAGAGCACTCCTTCCCTCCAGGCCCTTACAGGGAAACGCGTAGTGGCGTCCCTGCTAGTCCGCAGTGGCTTAGTAGTGCTGTGTTCTCTGGTCCTTTCACAGGTGGGCCATTAGGGCCTGGGACATGTTCCTCCACAACGCCAAGTAGCGTGTGTGTGTAGGAATGGTAGGCCTGGGTAAAGGGTTGAGCCCAGAGCTCGCTCATCCTTCGAAGGCTAGTGCCAATGTAATGAATGTAGGACCTGTAGTTTGTGTGACACTGTCCCGCCTGTTTCCTGAGATTTTGTGCGGGTTTTTGTGGGCAGTGGCAGTGGTAGTCTAGGTTTTGGCCGTGTAGCAAACAGCCTCATAGCTTTTGGCCACCCCTCCCCTGTAGTAGGCAGGTACGTAGGAAAACCCATACCTTGGCGTTAGCGCTGGATATTACCCCAAGGAAGTCTGGTGCCAGCACAGAAACTGGGCACCTAAGGGCGCAGAGACTGGGGGCGTACCCCGTGGCACCGTCTAAAGACATCCGCCGGGTTGAGCAAGGGTGCAGACTTGGGTATAATTAGGACACCATTTCTGCAGCGTGCTCATAGGTCCTCAGGATCAGCACACTCACGGACACATAGGCAGGTATAGGAAGGGTTCAGTCCCTGGGCTTCTTCTGAGAGGCAAGCGTTTCAGCAAGCCTCAGCAACCGGGAGCCCCCACCCTGATAGCTGGGAGGCACAGTGTAAAAAAAAAAAGCCTCAGCAACTCTCCTAGGTTGTTCTGGGACACGTAGTGTACCAGAACAGAATTCAGGCTTCCTCAGGAGGCACAAAGGCAGAAAAGGGTTCCCAGGTAGCTTCTTGCACTCCAAACCCTTCCAAGAGGGTGGGGAAACGCCACCCTTAGCAATAGCGGTGTCAGAAAACCGACTTCACCAGGTAGAAGCCTTCCTTAGCCATCTCCTCGGCATTCACGTCGAGGAGTTTTTCCTCAACTTCCATTGGGCTGGCAGCGCCCTCCAGGTCCAGTGCAGCGATCTTCTCGTCGTTTAGTTCCCATTCTTCACCACAGAGGTCGTCCGGGTCGTAGTAGCGCTTGAGCTGTTGAGCAGCGCACACCATGGTCCCCCCGAGTCGGGGAGAACACCGCGCGGTGATGCGGTGACGATCCACAGACAGGATTTTGTAGGGCCCAAAGTAAGGGTCATCGCTGGCGGAGCGTGGCCAGGCGGGTAGCCGACTGTGGTGCACCCGCACCGAGTCTCCCTCTTGGTAGCAGGCTGGCACCAGGTGCTTGTTCTTCTTGTTACACTGGTGCTCCCTCACTCTCTAGAGCATAGCCTTGGCCTTGTCCACCTTGTCTTGTTGCTCCTTCACCCACTTACCCACGGAGGAGTAGGAATCCTCAGGATAGGGAGCGTGTAGGAACCACGCCTGGCGTCCCATGAAAACCTCATGGTGCGAATAGCCAGTTGCGGAACTCTCTTGGGATATGATGGGGAGTAGTCTCAGCTAGTCTTTGGTGAGCTCAGTCTTGCACAATATCCTCGGGTGCTCTTTGAGAAGTCCAATCTGTCGCTCGCATGGGGGGTTACTCGTATGAGTATAGGGAATCCCCGTTGACACCTGCACATTGAGGGACCTCAGGACTCTCTCGTACCAGCCAGTGTCGGAGCGTACTCGGACGTCCTCGTCTGAGTAAATCTCCTTGGGTGCCCCATAGACACAGAACCACTCTTCCAGGAGTATCTTGATGGTTTCCTCGCCGGTGATGTGTTTGGTGCATGGGAACACCCTGGTAAACCTGGTCAGCCCACAGGTTACCACTAGGGCAAAATGATAGCCCCCAAACTTAGGCATCTCCGTGTACTCAGCGTAGAGAACACTGTTGGCACAGTGGGGGCCAGGGAGCGTCGAATAGGGACCTCTGTCCCGGATCCCAGGTTTACAGGACCGACATGGGCACTTGTCCACAATGGGCTGGAGGGTTTTCCGCAGCTGATCGTCCGTCCACGTAGAGTGGGACCACTGCTTGAACAGCCTCAGGGTACGGTTCGCTCCCACATGACCACTGGACTCATGGGTCCATTTGAGGAGTGCCGGGATACGCTCGCTAGGAACGACTATCCGGTCCTCATACCAGAGGTAGGTCCTGTCCTGCTTCCACTGCTCTTGGTTGACCAGGGCGGGTGCGAGACGGTTCTCCAGGCGTTTGTAGATGTCCCCAAACTCTTTCAGGTACTGCACTTGTTGGAGTCCATCTAGAGATCTGATCATGGTCATGTTGAGGTCCAGGTGTACATCCATACGGCTGAACGCCCCCTTGGCTAGCTCCAGAGACCTGGCACCAATCATGTCGTCAAAGCTGTTGCGGCTAATGTAGTCCGCACACTCGTTCTTGACGCCCTGGATATGATGTACTGAGAGCAGTAGCTGGCTCAGGTAGGTCCACCAGCGTCTGACCTTAGCCTTCTCAGGTGGGGGTCCCTTCTGGAACGTGCGGACCGGTTCTGGGTCACACAGCCAAACCACTGGGTTACTCCCCAGCAATCGGGACAGAGAGGATAGCACTACCATACCCGCGAGCAGTTCCTGCTCATAGGTGGAGTAGTTACCCCGGGCCTGGTTCCATTTCCAGTTCCAATGCCCCAGGGGACAGGACCCATTTGTCGTCAGGGTGGCTGTGCTTGAGGGTACCCTCTTGGTTTAGTCCATTAGTACAACATTGGGAAATTGCCGAGTTGAACTCCTCCTTCTCTAGTGCTTGCCACTGGAACAACGTTCCACCTCCGCCCACATTTGTGGCGTCAGTCACCAGGATAATTTCCCCCTGTGCTCTAAGCACGCCCAAGCACTTAGCGTTGGCCACTTTGTTCTTGAGCTCGTCAAACGCTTCTTGTTCTTGTGGGCCCCAGCGCCAGGTAGTACTCTTCTCAATGAGATCCGTCAGGATGGCGCTGGTGTAGGTGAAATTCTTGATGTGGCGGCGGTAGAAGTTGCAGGCCCCGATAACACTACGTACATCATGGATTCCTTGTTTGGGGTCTTCATGTCGTACCTTAGCGTCCATCAGGGGTTTGCCCTTAGAGGCCGCAGGGGGCCATCACCCATAGCCAATGTCGAACCCCAGGTACTGCATAGTCTCCTGCATGAACTCACACTTCTCCAGCTGGAGTCTGGTGGGGTTCTCCTGGCAGACTGCAAAGATCTCGCCCAAGAGGATTGGGTAGTCGTCTTGGGTATTTGTTCCCAGGCATACGTCGTCGATGTATGCTTCCATCTGGGCGCCCCGGGATATGAGTTCTTGCGGAACAGGTCTCCGACGTAGGATGGATAGGATCTTGTTCATCAGCTCTCGAAGAAGAGCGGGTGCATTAGCCACACCAAAGGGCATTACCTTGCACTTGAACACCCTCCCCTGAGGGGTGATGAAGGCTAGAGGCTCCTGGGTATTGGGCGTCAGGTCCACTTGCCAGAATCAACTCCGCTTGTCCATCTCCATCTTGTAGCGGCAGGAGGCTATCTTCTGGAGGGTCGACTCCATGTTCAGAATGGACCCTGAGTGGTTCAGCTTCTCCTTGTTCAGCTCCCCATAGTCCACTACCAGCTGTTTGGCTGAAGACCCAGGCTTAGCCACCAGGAAACAGGGGCTGCATTGTTTGGGGTAGTCTCCATCTTTGTACTCCAGGACCAGGCCAGCGTAGATACATTCTTGTATCTGTTCCTCTATCTCATCGGCCTGCTCTTTGGGAGCCAGGAAGGGTCTCCTACGTATCTTGTAACCCACGAACTCGGGCTTCAGCTTGAGGTCCATCTGTACCAGCTTGTCACATGAGGCTTGAGGGGGTAGTTCTCGGAATACCTCCAGGTAGGTCCTGATCAGCTTCTGTAGTCTAGGGTCTAAGAGCTTGATCTTGTCCTCCATGCTGGGGTCAGAGTGTAGATTGCTTGCCCCTTGGTGTATAGAAGCAGGGAGGTGGTCCTCAACCGGCTCAGCGTCCTTGTTCATATACTTCAGCCCTTGGTAGGGGTAGGGAAGGTTCTGCTCCACAGTCTCTGGTGGTCGGTGACAACATAGACACAGTTGAGGGGGTTCGCATACGCATTCCTCTGAGAGTTCATCCTCCTCTGGGGTCCTCACATGGGCAACCCACACGCTCGTCAGGAGCTTCAGATCCACCTCTCGTTGCCAGATCGTAATCTTCTATTCGAGGTCCTCCCTCAGTTGGGAGATATCCCCCAGAGACCCTTTCTTCAACGGCCATGAGCGGCAGGTAGGCCTAGCGTAGCATGGCTTTTTTGCCACCAAGCTCCTCTTGGAGTCCACGTACTCTTTCAGCCTGGACCGGGGGTCCAGCTCCTCGTCCAGGGGCTCCTCTCCTCACATGGAGAGTAGGGGCTTCTGTCGGGCAGCGTAATCAGTGTTCTCCACTTCCTCCGCGCACGTCTGCACGAAGAAGGTGTCATGCTCAGTCTCGTCATCAGAGTGTATAGAACCCGGTAGCTCGGATAGACCACACGCTGAGACTACATCAGCATTAGGTACACGGCAGAGAAAGTTGGGGGCAACAGTGTCAGACACAACGTACTCATCTCCCCCAGGAGTAGTCTCTACGGCGTCTTGAGGTTGAAGTTGATTTTTCAGGACATCCAGGGTGTACCCACTGCTCTCACGTTGAACTTCGTGGACCATAGCAGAGTCCAGATCTTCTCAGGGCACTGTGGCTAGGCTCCCGTCTACCACGCTTAGCATGCTCCCCGATCCTGGTTTCCCGATGGGCATCTTGCGGCCCAGAGGCAGGTAGCGGGCGTCGTCCGGCAGCTGGATGGAGGTGAGCGTCAGCTTGTCCAATAGAGCACGCCAGTACTCATTTCCCCCATGGGCTCCCCAATCGGGGGAACACAGGACAATACGGGAGCGCTCCAGGGCCACCTTGGTCAAGACCTTCCCCAGCCCCGCTGAAGCTGGGGTTCCCGTAGGCCCTTCCGAAAGGGGGCCAGTAAAATTTGTAGCAGCAATTGTTCCCTTTGCTGCAGTAGAGGGCCAGGACATCACATGCTCATCTCCCATGCGGATGGCTGCGGTAGGCATGATGTTCTTCAGGTCCCCACGAGGTAACGTTTTCTTGGCCACAATAGACATAGTGGCCCCAGTATCCAGTACTCCCAGGTATTCACGTCCCCCAAGACAGATACGTACCCGAAACACCAGATCTGTAGGTCCCCCGGAGCGTCCCTGTCAGAACTCCGTGGGGCAGGTCACTTCAAATTCCTTCTTCAGCAGTTTCCGCGCCATGGGCATGAAACGGGAGCGTTTGCGGGCGTTTGACTGGTCCCCATCTTCGCTGGCACACTGAGTCCCTTGTTCTTGTTGTGCTTGCGTCTGAGAACGGGTCTTAGGTCCCGTGTTGGATTGCCCACCAGTGAGCTCAGAGTTCCCTTCTGGCGTAGTATTGGGGTTCCCTCCGGACTGGTTTGCGTTCTTGTCGTTGTCCGGCTTGCGGTCAGAGCCCCCTTGTCCACCTTTGCCTTTGCCACCTTGGCCTTTGCCATTTCCCCTGGACTTGCCCTTGCCGCTGTCCTTGTTTGCGTTGCCCTTGCCACTGCCAATGCCACTGGTCTTCTCGGCCTTGAGCTTCGCCGACGGGCGTTGCTTGTGGTAGCACTCTTCCTCGTAGTGCTTCCTCCTACCACAGAACGCACAGGTGATGGTGCACCTGTAGTCGTCCAGCAGCTTGGCTTTGCCGCCGGTGTTGGTCTCCTGCTTCTACCTCTGCACCAAGAAACAGTCCCGCTGGTCGCAGTCAGGGGCATGAAGCAGGCAACCCTGCCCATCTCTGGCATCACACCAGAAGAGGTCCCCGACATTGCTCATGAAGTCCCCTGTCCAGGTCGGGTTCCTTGGTACCCTCGGGAATGGCTCCCCGAGCCGCCTCATCCAGGACGGTAGGCGTTTAGGTGCTAGTCGCTATCTTTCTCCAGCGCCAGCTCCAAACGTAGCACAGACAGGTCCTCATAGGTGAGCGCTCTTGCCTTGCGCTGTGCCGTTGCCCGGCATTCATCCCACAGTTCTCGTGGAAGCTTGGCCACCAACCAGATTAGCAGCTCGTCCCTGGCATATGAACCAGGCGTCAGTCGCCCTACCCCGTTGCCCAAGTCGGCAAGCAGCTCAGATATCCTGGCAGGCTTGGGGATGTTGGGCAGCACGGCCAGGTTCTTGATCTCGACCCTGAGGGAGAGGTTGGTCTCGTAGGTAGGGTACTGCCTCTCCAAGGCAACCAACACGTCGGCGAAGGTGGCGGACTTTGTCACGATGTGCTTGACCTGCTTCTCCAGGTACTTGGTCTTGCAGCACTGCAGGAGCAGATCGCACTTCACTCGCCCACTAGCACGGGTTTGGCCGCTCATCCTCAGGAACCAGCCGAAGTTCTCAGCGAACTCGCTGAGGTCCTTCCCCGTGAACTCCGGCAAGTTCACCATGATCTTGGAGGTGGCTATAGCCTTAGCCTCCTGAGACCTGCGTCCCTCATGGCGCTTGGTCTTCGTCTTTTCCTTCTTCCTCTTGCCGCTCCGGTTCTTGGGGTCCTCAGGGTCATCGTCCTCAGAGGGTGAAGCAGACGTCGTAGAGGGCGGCTCATCATCAGAAGGATATCCTTCCAGGTCACTAGAGCCGTAGGGCTCAACATCGACCATAGCCCCTAGGGCTGTCAACCCTAACCGGTCCAGCTCAGCTCGCGTGGAGTTCTCCACCTGGCCGTAGGGGGGCTGGGCCGTTCTTGGTACAAAAGGGCTCCTTGGTATCACAGCGGGGGTCGGCATAGGTCGGCTCCTCAAGCTTCCCAGGGCGTTTGTCAGTCCCGCCACCAAATGATTGTCTTGTAGACGATGAGCTGAAACCTTCACGGTGGTAGGTGACGCTTGGGGAGGAATCAGGCGCTCCGATTTTGCCCGAATTTCTTGAGTTAGATCCCCAACTATTTCTGAAGTGGCTCTTCGAAGAGTCTCTCGTATCTCCGACCGCGTCAGGGATTTGTTTGAGGATCTTCCTGATCCTCTGCTCCTTCCACCACACGACTCAGGGCCGTGTAGGCCACTCGGAGAGGTGACACCAGGTGCTGGCCTAGTATAGCCAGGATGGAGTGCCGCATAGCCAGGTATCCCAGTCATGTACACGGTCGCCGTGGGTCTGTGATAGCCATCCTCATAGCGCCGCGGCATAGGCTCAGGAACACCGGTGTAGGTGGAGCTGGATGCCACTGATTTGCTGACTGCAGTTGCCATAGGTGGCACAGTCACGGCTGGGGTCACACCGTAGGTGGCATAAGGCATACCAGTAAGGCCTTGACCCTTAGCCATAGGTGGAGTGGTTGTGGGTGAGGATGTAGCTGCATGTGTGGCTGGGAGTGTAGTGGTTGTTGGAGAGGGTACTGCAGGGTAATGTGAGGCGCTCGGCGCGCTCTCAACAGGTTTGTCATCGAAGGGCACCTCGTCGGATTGTTCGTGTCCATCTCCAGGATGGACCTCTTCGGCCCCCATGTCCACTGCTTCCTTCTTCTTCTCCTTCTTTTTGCCTTCAGGTTCTCAGACGGAGAGTCCACTGAAGGCAGCTCTCAAGCCCTCCAGGGAATCATCCCCCTGCCCACTTAAGGGCACTGAAGGTACAGGCTCCTGAGGTTCAGGTACACCAGCAGGTTTGGGCTCTGGCGCTGGCTTGCCTGGTGCCACGGAGGGCGCTGTCTTCTCAGCAGTGTCCTTGGTGTCCATATTACATTTCTTCGTTCTTCAGGGGAGTCAGTCACAACGTACTGGTTGTGCTGCACGGGGTTGCACGTACGCAAAGACTGGAAATCTCTGCTACCAGAAAGTTAAAACAGTCCTTCACTGTTGATTTTGACTTGATGGTATTGTTTTGTTTGTGCGTCTGCTTGCTCCTGCTGCTTCTTGATGTACCTCAGGCTTTCCAAATAAATATGTTTTGATGAGATCAACCAAGATATAAGTATCCACAGTGCAAGCAAGGGACGACAGGATCATATCCACAACATGAAGGGCTGCAGTCCAAGAAGATAGTGTAACAACAAAGGAAACTCACAAGAACTACAGATTTAAGAAACGATAATTAGAAAATATCCTACAATCATGGGAAAACTGCCCACATGGGCATCCCCTCTTTTACAGTGCCATCTACAGATGTGCACTCCTTGTTTCGGTCCCATAGGTGCTGAGGTGGCATGGCTGCTGGCACTGAGGTCACTGCCATGTCACATGGGATCTTCCTACTTAGCTAGGCTGACTGGGAATGGAACCCAGGACCTCTCAAAAAGAGGTGTCTCAGACCCCTAGGGTGCGGACCACTAGGATAGCTAAGCATTCATGACAATGTATAGAAAAATGTATAGGCTCTAGATTAATGTCAGCGCCTTGGTCGGTCCAGAAAATGGTGAATAAGTCCAATCAGTTGGGGGGTCAGGGGTCCACACAACATCCAAGGTTCCATGCTTGGTTTTATAGGTCCAAATGTCTTGTCACCCCTTTTGGATAGGCCAATACTAAGATAAACATGTGTTATGCCTTTAGGCCTCTCTATGACAACTAAAGGTAACCTTTAAGCAGGGAAATACACTTTTTCTTACTGAGGGTCCTGATGGAGACCCCATGGAGGACTTCTGGATCAGCCCACCCCGGGGATCCGTCAACCGGAGCCGCAGGCAACGCGACCAGGAGGAGTACATAGAAGGCTTACGCCAAGGACTCCTTGGAGGAGCGTACGTGGAGGAGCAGCGGCGCAGCTGCTCGGGCATCGAGGAGTTAATGGACGTTACAGCCGTGGGAACCGACAAAGGACGCCGATGGGAACCTCGGTCGACCTCGCGGCCGGCGTTCCGGGTCTCCAAGGCCGCGGACGCCACCATGTGGGAAGACCTGAAGGACGTCAGATCCCCCATGTACAATGGGAACCCCCTCAACCTCGACCACTTCTTGGATAACCTGGGCAATTGGTGCATGACCGTCACTGAAGACATGGGCCCCGCTGCGGCGGAGAAATGTGTCTTTAAACGGTTCCGATGGCGCCTGTCGGAGGGCGAAGAGGTGTACTTCGTAACAGCCAAGGAGGGGAAGGTCACGACCCTCCTAGAGCCCAGGAAGTGGCTCCACGAGCAGGAGCGGATGTACGCTCCGCAGGTTGCCGCCAAGAGGTGGAGAGCCATCAAGCTTCAGCATGATGGCCGGGAGATCTGCCTGCGGGACTGGCGGGACTTACGAGGACAATACGTCCTGTTCTGCCAGAACGTGGAGGACTGAAACGAGGGTCATGAGCAGTCCCGCCTGCTCAATCTCCTCCCACACGCCTCGGTGAAGCGGGTCATGAAGGAGGAAGCAAAGAGGACCAAGAGCAACCACATCATCAAGATGATGCTCAACAAGGAGCACGACGAGAAGGTGGTGAACTGGACAAGAGCCATGGTGCCCGGGGACTTCAGGAGGCAGTCCCTGCGGAACGCCCTCCTCATCGCTGTCTCGGGGGATCGCTAGAAGGCAGCAATCTGCCGCTTGGACGAGTGTGAGGTGGGCGGCCACATTATCTGTCTGCAGGCCATCCCGGCGCGGATGACCTGCGACGACATGCTGGAGTGGGTCCGAGACAAAGTACTCAAACAGTACCAGAACCTCGCCCACCACCGCGGGCTGCAGGGAAGAGACCGCAGCGTCCACCAGGTGGGCACAGGGACTGACAGGGAAGCTGTCATGGACCCCGCGGGAGCCAGAGGCGGCGAAGGTTTCGATGATGATGACAACGAGGACGAACCAGCTGAGACCGCTGTCTGTGCCTTTGTGGCCAACAGCGGGCACAGGGGAAGCAACTGCGGAAGCTGCAAACTCCTTAAGCAGGGCTGCAAGAAGAAGGAAGAAGGAGCCCTGCCCAGTTTGTGATCCGCTACTGTCATTTAGGGAGTTCATCGGAGCTAACCCTCAGGGCTGCTTTGTCTGCTACAGGCGGAGCTCCTCCATCCAACACAATCAGCGGACGTGCCCGATCCACAAGGCCGACACGGAGGCGTACAAGAAGGCTTACGGGACCAAGAAGCGTACATCATCCACCATCCGGGAATTGAATGTGGAAGTGTTAAAAGACGAGCTCTCCAAGCTGATGATGGTCGGAACCGAACTCGCGCAGAAGATTCAAGAGTTCAAGGGAGCTTGGGGTCCTAAGCCGGACAAGGACAAAGACAAGGACAAGAAGGGCAAGGGCCGGTGGCGGAAGAAAGGAGACGCGGTGAACGAGGTTGCCGCGGAGGAGGATACCCCGACCTGCGACGACCCATAGGGGAGCCCCAACAGCCAAGGGCCCCAGCTAGGGCGGTCGCAGGATGGTGCTGCGGTCAATGCTGTGCCATCCCAGTCAGGCATTGTCAATTACCCCGGACATACACCCAGCGGAATGCCGGGAGCGACACCAGAGAGGAGAAACAGTTGCAATGGCCAGGTCAGGGCAGGTACCGGAGGCCTAACCGCCCTAGGCGGGACCAGGTGTCCTACCAAGGTCCCCACTGAATGCAACAACCCTTGCACCCAGTCATCTTTTGCGACTAAGAATGTATTCCACGTACTACAAGATCATTCCGAGATTATCAGAGGATCACCTGAACCGCAGCTGGAAGCTGCAGATAGGCTGTTTGAGCCCGTTACCCACGACCTGCACCAGTCGCTGATTGAGCTTCTAGAAAGGCCGGACATTCTCAGCTTGCACGCCGTGCGCCGGGTTGGCCGTGAGCGGCAGCTACACTTGAAGATTGGTGCCCTGCGTAGGGAAGAGGAAAGGGTCTTCATTGTGTTGGTTCACACCGGCGCCCAGGACAGTCTGGTCACGGTTGGCCTAGTCCTGCCTGAGTGTCTTACCACAAATCGGAGACCCGTCAGGCTGAAGGTAGACAATGGCCAGTATATGGTGGGAGGTACCGAGGAAGCCGAGATCGCGCTGCAATTCGTGAACTATCGTGAACTGAGCCGCAGGGACCTCGGCAAGGAAATTCTGCTCAAGAAAACGTTCTACGAGGCTAATGTGGACTGGGACATGATCGTCGGGTACCACTTCATAATGGAGACGGACTCTGGTGTTCTCTCGCCTCAGCCTCTATGACCCTGTACTAGCACGACCGACTCTCGTCGCTATGGTCACCTGGGCATCACGTGAAGTGCCAACTGATCCAGCCTGAGTGCCATCAGCTCGAAGTAGCCTCACTGGGGACCGAGCCCGCAGGGCCAACGTACCAGCAGTACGCCAATAAGCTGGAAGTGGCGAACCGGGTGGCCGCCGACTTGGGAGCATCAGTTCTGGCCCTGGGTGTGTTCTCCTCAAGAACCTCTGCCGATCCTTCAGTTTGTGAGAAGTGGTGAAGCGCCCACGACTCCGCATGGAAGAAGCACTGGGTTCCGCGTCAAAATCTGATGTGGATCCATTGTCCCAGAGTCGACATCGCAACGGCGGTTGCGAAGATCCGCAAGGACCGTTCCAAGGCAGTGCTGGGTGTCCCCATGGGATGAACGGAGGAGGAACGTACCCGAGATTGGATGCCGTCGCTCACCTGCATGATCTTGAACAAGGTGGTCCTACCGGCTAGAGAGAGTGTCTACAAGGAAGCGAAAGGACAGCCCATGCCACCCCGAAGATGGCCAACGGGATTCCACTATGTACATGGGGCCCTTCTCAGAGAGTTTATCTACCGAGGTTGGTCGGAGCCCGGTGAATCCGAGTGGGCCTCCCCCTGCTTCGTCGTCCCCAACAAGGTGGCCGGGCAGTGGCGGCTCGTGGTCGACTACCGCGGACTAAATGCCCAAACCCAGCACAACAGCTATATGCTGCTCCTCATTGAGGACATGCTGCAGAAGCAATTCTGGCGGAGGATCTTCAAGGTGATCAACGTGAAAAATGGTTACCACCAGACGCCGCTCGCCGAAGAGTCCTGTGCCTGCACAGCCAGGAGCACCCCACTTGGACCCCGCCAGTTGGAGGTGATGCCCATGGGCGTTACCAACGGCAATGCGGCTTTCCAAAGGATGCTGGAGAAGCTGCTGGAGCTGGTGCGTGACTGTGCGGACCCCTTTGTAGAGGACGTGATCATTGCTTCGGGGACCCCAGCATGAGCTACGATGAGCTGCTGGAGGCACATGAGAGAGACGTTACCCGACTATTGAACCTGCTGGTTCGGCACAAACTTACGGGCAGCACGCCCCACTAGGGGGGGGGGCACGCACCAGCACAGCACCAACCCCAGCCAGGCAAACACCACAGACAACCAACACCCAACAACGCCGGCCGTACGGCGGCGAGGACAACAGCGGACCAACAAAGCCAGCCGGGCATCCAGCCGGCTACAGCACCACGAACCGAAACCCGAACACGCCGACACAGCACACCCCACCAAGGGGGGGGCGACGCACAAACACGGCACGCCTCAACAGGGGAGGGGGCACGCACCAGCACAACACCAACCCCGGCCAAGCCAACATCACAACCGCAACCACAACCCACGCAACAGATGACGACAACCCAAACCACACACCACCACCGCGGCAGGCAAGCGCCAACACAGCATGCCCCACCATGAGGGGGGCAAGCACAAACACAGCACGCCCCACCAAGAGGGGGACCACAAACCAACGCAGCACGCTCCATCACGGGGGGGGGGCACACACCGACACAGCACGCCCAACCATGAGGGGGGCACGCACCAACACAGCACGCCCCACCAAGAGGGGGACCACAAACCAACGCAGCACGCCCCACCATGGGGGGGGGCACACACCAACACAGCACGCCCCACCAACGGGGGGGGCACGCACCAACACAGCACGTCCAACCATGAGGGCGGCCGCGAACCAGCACAACACCAACCCCGGCCAGGCAAACACCACAGACAACCAACAGCCGACAACGCCCGTCGTACCGCGGCGGAGACAACAGCGAACCAACAAAACCAGCCGGGCATCCAGCCGGCTACAACACCACGAACCGAAACCCGAACACGCCGACACAGCACGCCCCACCAAGGGGGGGGCCTTGCACAAACACGGCACGCCCCAACAGGCGGGGGGGCATGCACCAGCACAACCACAACCCCGGCCAAGTCAACAACACAACCGCAACCACAACCCACTCAGCAGATGATCATCAGTCGACGACAACCCAAACCAGACACCACCACCGCGGCGGGGAGGCATCGACACGGCACGCCCCACCGAGAGGGGGGCCACGCACCAACACAGCATGCCCCACCACGAGGGTTGGACACACACTGATACAGCACAGCCCCTCTGAGGGGGGGGCACGCACCAACACAGCACGCCCAACCGTGAGGGGGGCCGCGCACCAGCACAGAACCAACCCTGGCCAGGCGATCAACACAACCACAACCGCAACCCAACCGCCGACCACACCCACCTGAACACGCCGACCGTAAGGCGGCGAAGACAACACCGAACAAACAAAAGAAGCCGCGCATTGCGCAGGCTAAAACACCACCACAAGCACCACCAACCCGAAACCAATGCCGGCCGCCAGGCGGCACACACGACAACAACCCAAGCCAAGCACCACCACACCCCGCACAACCACCGCGGCGGACAGGCACGAACACAGCACGCCCCACCATGAGTAGGGCCGCGCAGCGGCACAGCACGCCCCACGATGAGGGGGGCCACGCAGCAAAGCAGCACAGACGACCATGCGGCGGGCCGCACGCCAGCACAGCACGCCTGCCCCTGGGAGGGGCCACACACCGACACAGCACGCCCCACAGTGGGCAGGGGGCGCGCACCAACACAACACGCCCTACCATGGGGGGGGCCAAGCACCAACGTAGCAAACCCCACCAAGAGGGGCGCCACGCACCAGCACAACACCAAGCCCGGCCAAGCAAACAGCACAGTCCCAACGGCAACCCGACCCAGGCGCGACCAACCAACACCGAAACAAGCAGGACAACTACACGAACAACATGTGACCGCGCAAGCGCCCGCAGCAGCGCCAAAGAACCAACGCCGAACAAGCGAACCATGAGGCGGCTAACACAACCGTGCACGGACAAAACCACTGCAGCGGCCACCACACGACACTAAACAGACCACACGCAAGCCGGCCAACACCAAACTAGCCAGGCCTGCAGGGGTGGAAACAGGAACGGCGTCCAACACCGTGGTGCGCCACGCCCGCCTACCACCATACCCACGAACACAACAGAACACCGCAACTCTACCATTATGAACGCGACCAACCAACGTTAACAAACTACACTACACTACACTTGGACAAACCAAAACGCAACTAACCAGCACCGACACGGACGTGCCGGCTACACAAACAACATTCGGCGATACGACCACCGGCAGCAGCGCGACGGAACCCAGGGAAACCAAGCCGACCATGAGGCGGCCAAGACAACCGTGCACCAGCCACACCGCAGCTGCAGCCGCCACTTGGCCGTAAACAGACCACACGCAAGCCGGCCAACACCAAACCAGCCAGGCGTGCACGGGTCGCAACGGGAACGGCGTCCAACGGGTTGGCAACACAGTGGTGCGCCACGCCCGCTGACCACCATACCCACGAACACAACAGAACACCGCAACTGGACCATTACGAACGCGACCAACAAACGTTAACAAACTACACTACACTACACTTGGACAAACCAAGACGCAACCAACCAGCATGGACACGGACGTGCCGGCTACACAAACAACATTCGGCGATACGACCACCGGCAGCAGCGCCATGGAACGCAGGCGAACCAAGCCAACCATGAGGCGGCCAAGACAACGGCGAACCAACCACAACGCAGCTGCAGCCGCCACTTGACCATAAACAGACCACACGCAAGCTGGCCAACACCATACGAGCCAGGCGTGCACAGGTCGAAACGGGAACGGCGTCCAACGGGTTGGCAACATCGTGGTGCGCCACGCCCGCCGACGGCCATACTCACGAACAAAATCGTGACTCTACCGTCACGCAACCGACCAACAAACGTTAACAGACTATGCCTAACCGTGAAACGACCGACCAACCAACCACAACGACCTACTTCGAACCCCCGCCCCCCCGGGAGAGCGCAAGCTCGACCCAGTCAGGAGGCGTGAGTGTGCGCCACGGCATGCGAGTCCCGTAGCACTTGCTTCTTCAAGTCGCCTCACGCCTACTGAAAACCAACCCACGTGGGGGTGCCTGCACGACAGGGCCTATGGCCTGGCTCCCGGCCCCTGGGCCCCAGAATCCGGAGGTTGATGAGGATGTGCGATGGGACCCTCCCCCACGTATCATCCGCCCGAAGAAGAGGAATGTGAGACTTCGGTCGAACATGGGTTACCTCTCTGGGCAGAACCCGCTGTAGGGTACTGCTCCCGGCGACCGCGCCCTTCCCCTATGTGGGGGAGCCGCTTTGTGGGGGCACGTGCAGTAGGGCCGTGGGTGGGTGAGCAAATGCCCCTTGGTAAGTCCCCCCTGCGGGGCAACCCCAGTCCCGAGTTGACCTAGCTACCTACCTACCCCTCAAGTAAGCTCAGTGGTCCAGTTGCCCCGCAAAGCCAAGGCGGAGTCCGACGGGTTCCCCGAGATCCAGGCACTAGGGGAGACACCAAAGCGGAAGTATGGGGACACCATTTCAGTGGAGAGCCTGTGTTCCCACCGCCGGTGCGTGGACCATACGGCGAGGCCAAAATACAACTGAAGCCAGACCCCCGGGTGTACCAGCACCCGGAGTTTGCCCCTAGGGGCGAGAGGAAAGAGGCCATGGGGACTATTCTCAGGGAGTTTATCTACCGAGGTTGGTCGGAGCCCGGTGAATCCAAGTGGGCCTCCCCCTGCTTCGTTGTCCCCAACAAGGCGGCCGGGCAGTGGCGGCTCGTGGTCGACTACCGCGGACTAAATGCCCAGACCCAGCACAACAGCTATACGCTGCCCCTCATTGAGGACATGCTGCAGAAGCAATTCTGGCGGAGGATCTTCAAGGTGATCAACGTGAAAAATGGTTACCACCAGATTCCGCTCGCCGAAGAGTCCTGTGCCTGCACAGCCAGGAGCACCCCACTTGGACCCCGCCAGTTGAAGGTGATGCCCATGGGCGTTACCAACGGCAATGCGGCTTTCCAAAGGATGCTGGAGAAGCTGCTGGACCTGGTGCGTGACTGTGCGGACCCCTTTGTAGACAACGTGATCATTGCTTCGGGGACCCCAGCATGAGCTACGATGAGCTGCTGGAGGCACATGAGAGGGAAGTTACCCAACTATTAGACCTGCTGGTTCGGCACAAACTTACGGGCAGCTGTGATAGGCCACCATCGCGCTAAGCGAAGTGGTCTTTGCCGCCCACGCAGTTTGCAATGGGCAGCGGACGCCCCTACCTGGTAGCGGCGATTGAGCACTGGGAGAAGCCACAGACGGTGTGTGAGTTGTGGGCATACCGGGGGCTCTGCAACTACTACTCGGGGTATATCACGATGTATGCCGAGTATGCAGCCCCCATGACAACCATTAGTAAGGAAAATTGTATTTCCCTGCCAAAAGCTTAGCTTTAGTTGTCATAGAGAGGCCTAAAGGCATATCACATTTTCATCTTAGTATTCACCTATCCCAAAAGGACTGACCAGACATTTTGACCTATAAAACCCAGCATTGAACGTCGGGTGTTGTGTGGACCCCTGACCCCCCAACTCATTGGACTTATATACACACACACACATAACCATTTTCTGGACTGACTGAGGCGCTGACATTCATCCAGAGCCTGTACATTTTTCCATTTTTCCTGATGAATGCTTAGCTATCCTAGTGGTCTGCACCCTAGGGGGCTGGCACACTCCTTTTTGAGAGGTCCTGGGTTCAATTTACAGTCAGCCTAGCTAAGTAGGAAGATCCCATGTGACATGGCAGTCACCTCAGCGCCACAAGCCATGCCAGCTCAGCACCTATGGGACCGAACACAAAGAGTGCACATCTCTAGCTGGCAGTATAAAAGAGAGAGTGCCCATGTGGGCAGTTTCCCCATGATTGTAGGATATTTTCTAAATATCTCCTCAAAAGTCTGTAGTTATTGTGGGTTTTTTGTTGATCCACTATCTCTGTTTGACTGCAGCCCTTTGTGTTGTGAGTCTGATCCTGTGGTCCCTTGCTTGCACTGTGGGTACCTGTTTTTCTGGCTGATTTCATCAAAGCATATTTGTTTTGAAAACCTGAGCTACATCAAGAAGCAGCTGGAGCAAGCAAAGGCACAAACAAAACAATATCATCAAGTCAAAATAAACAGTGAAAGCCTGCTTTGGCTTCCTGGTAGCAGAGATTTTAGCCTTTGCGTACCTGCAACCCCGTGCGGTACAACCAGTACGTAGAGACTGACTCCACTGAAGGGCGAAGAGATACAACATGGACACCAAGGACACTGCCGAGAAGACAGCGCCCTCAGCGGCACCAGGCAAGCCAGCGCCAGCGCCAAAACCTGCTGGTGAACCTGAACCTGAGGAGCCTGTACCTTTAGTGCCTTTAAGTGAGCTGGGGAACGATTCCCTGGAGGGCTTGGGAGCTGCCTTCAGTGGACTCTCCGTTGGAGGACCTGAAGGCAAAGAGAAGGAGAAGAAGAAGGAAGCAGTGGACATGGGCATCGAAGAGGAATATCTTGGAGATGGACACCGACCATCCCAGGAGACACCCTTCGAGTACAAAAGTTTGGAGAGAACACCCTGCAGTACCCTCTCAAACAACCACTACACTCCCAGCCACACATCCCGCGACATCCTCACCCACAACCACTCCACCTATGGCTGAGGGTCTAGGCTTTACCGGTATGCCTTAGTCCACCTATGGTGTGATTCCAGCGGCGACTGTGCCACCTATGGCAACTACAGTCAGCGAACCCGTGGCATCCAGCTCCACCTACACCGGTGTTCCTGAGCCTATGCCTACCATGATGACTATCACACACCCGCGGCGGCTGTGTACATGACTGGTATACCTGGCTATGCAGCGCCCGAGCCTGGCTGTACCATGCCAGCACCCGGTTTCACCTCTTTGAGTGGCCTACGTGGCCCTGAGTCTTGTAGTTGAAGCAGCAGAGGATCAGGAAGATCCTCAAACATGTCCCTGAGGCGGTCGTAGATACGAGAAGCTCTTCGAGGAGCCACTGCAGACCTAGTGGCTGACCCAGTTCAAGAAACTCGGGCCACGTTGGAGCCCCTGATTCCTCCCCAAGCGTCACCTACCAGCGTGGGAGTTTCACCTCATCGTCTACAAGCTAATCATTTGGTGGCAGGACTGACAAACACCCTGGGAGGCTTGAGGAGCCGACCAATGCCGACCCCTGCTGTGATACCAAGGAGCCCTTTCGTACCAAGAACGGCCCAGCCGCCTTACAGCCACGTGGAGAACTCCACGCGAGCCGAGCTGGACCAGTTGGGGTTGACAGCCCTAAGCGCTATGGTTGATGTTGCGTCCTACGGCTCTAGTGACCTGGGCGGCGATCCTTCTGATGATGAGCCGCCATCTATGAAGTCTGCTTCACCCTCTGAGGACCATGACCCTGAGGACCCCGATACCCCGCGCGGCAAGAAGAATAAGAAAAAGAGGAAGACCGAGCGCCGCGAGGGATGCAGGTCTCAGGAGGCTAAGGCTATCGCCACCTCCAAGATAGTGGTGAACTTGCCGGAGTTCACGGGGAAGGACCTAAGCGAGTTCCCTGAGAACTTCGGCAGGTTCCTGACGAGGACCGACCAAACCGGTGCTAGTGGGCGAGTGAAGTGCGATCTGCTCCTGCAGTGCTGCAAGACCAGGTACCTGAAAAAGCAGGTCAAGCAGATTGTGACGAAGTCCGCTACCTTCGCCGACGTGTTGGTTGCCTTGGAGAGGCAGTACCCTTCCTACGAGACCGACCTCTCCACCCGGGCCGAGATCCAGAACCTAGCAGCGCTGCCCAACAACCTGAAGCCTGCCAGGATTTCCGAGCTGCTTGCCGACTTGGACCACTGGGTAGGGCAACTAACACCCAGTTCTGTAATAGGTTTGAGTCCATCACACAGCCTGAAGCTGCGCGCGTGAAATGGCGAGATCAGAATGCCAGATCAGCGACGCGCGCACAGCGCAATATGAAATCTTTTGACTGTGAAAGCCTTTGTTTTTATAGTTAAAATTAAGGTTTGTTGATTATTTCATTATTGCGCATATTACGGCATTTGTACTGTTTGTTCATCTACAGACAGAACATGCAACAGAGTTACAACAGTCTCTGCATGGCAGAGACTTCAGCCAAGCTTACTCAGTGACTCAGAGATCAACGACAATTCCGATGTCTTCCCGTTGTATGCCCGCTGCATGACGGTAGGGAGTCAAGGTCACGGTCAAGGGAACATCAAAGAAGACTCGAAGAATACTTTTGAGAGACAACAAAACTATTACAAGACTGTTGTTTCAAAGTTGTATTGTCGACGGGCTGAGGTCTTTGCTGTTGTGCAGCAGCCTGTTGCCGGTAATGTTGAGTGTGAGCAGCCGAAGGAGCGGCCGAACTGAAGATGAGCCGAGCGGCAGGAGAAATGTCCGAATGGAGGAAGAACGAGACCTAGATCGTCTTGAGCGATACCGTAGAGAACAGGATGACGCCCGTGATGAGCTACGGAGATTGCAGGAGACGGTGTCAGACTTAAGACACGACATGGAGCGGCTCCGAAGACAACGTGATGGAGCAGAGGATGCGCTAGAGGATATCCGTGAGAAGGTGCGTCGTGGTCGCCCGCCGCGTCTGGAGGACGGGCGGCGCAAAACACACCGCGGCAGACGCCACAGCAAGCGATATGAGGTTTGAGGTTTGAGGTTTGATTTTGCGGGTACTAGACGCCTTTCGGCCCCGGGGGGCCACCTGGTCGGGCCAGGTGATATCCTCCCCACCGGGTCCTAGTGGGGGGCCCTCCAAGACGCACCTCCTGCCTGGTGGCGGAGTCCCCCGGGTTCACAGAGCTCGGAGCCCCGTCCTTCCCCGGCGTCCCCTTTTCGCCACTCCCCGGTCAGTGCATCAATTCGCAGCCGTGGCCGCGGGCGCTTACCAACTGCGTCGCCCTCCTAATGCGTGGTCGCCCGGGGCACCGGCGCCGCCGGGCCCGTGCTACTGGCTTGTCGCCAGTGGGACCCCCTTGGGCTGGCGCGGTGGCTGCCTAGCCTAGGGGTTGGGGCGTGGCGCTGTGCGCCACTACTGCCTTGGCGGGTGCAGTGTCCCGTCTGTGTGTGCGCGGCGCTCGCGGCTGGTTCGGGGGGGTTGGGGCCGGTACCTGGTGTTGTGTGTCCCCTTCTTCCCCCTTCCCGCCCCGCGTATCCCGCGTTGCGTGTGGCGGGCCGTCCTGTCCGGGTGTCCCTTATCCTCGCTCGCTGGTACGCCATTCCATGTGGTCTGTGCGTTCCGCGCGCTCGGTCCGGTTGCCCTTCTGGTGGTCCCCGCGTGTCCTTTTCGTGTGTGTGCGCTCGCGCTCTCGCGGTGTCCGCTCCCCGCTGGGTGGTGTGGCGCGCGCATCTCGCGTGGTCCCGGCACTGGGCACTGGTAGGGCCGTTCCATGTGGTCCGTGCCCCTCCGCGTGTCCTGCCCCGGTCCCGTGCTCCGTCTGGCGTGCTTGAAGGGGGGGCGGTCCGGTCCCGGTTCCCCCCTACTTGGCTTGGGGTTGCGGGGGCGGCGGCTGGGCGTCCCCGGAGGGGTGCCTTCGCCCTTTGCGTGGGGCGTGGGGCGTCCCTCTTCCCTCCTCTGCCCGTCCACTAGGTGGGCTGTCGGGGTCTGCGTTGCGGGCGTGCGGTTGTGGGGGCCCCGCTCCGTTCTCGCGGGGGGGGAGAGAGGTGTCGTCTTGGTGTCCAGGCGCCGGCCCGCCGGATTCTCATGACGTGCCTGATGCGCACGGAGCTTCGCCCTGCGGGATGCGTGGGGGGGTTGGGGTGACCGTGGCTGGAGTGGTGCTCCAATGTCCCGGCTCATGGCCCAGCTGGGCAGCCCTACCGCGGGCTTACTCTTAGTACAGGGGGAGGGGGTTGCGGGCGCGTTTGTTCTGTGACCCGGGTGCCGGTGTATCTCAGAAGGTAGCCACCCCGGAGGTAGCGCACCAGGCGCACGCCGTGAAGGAGCTGGTTCGAACCCCGGGATCGGTGGTCTCCCACCGATCCCTTCGAATACCGGGCGAGGCCTCCCATCGACCTGTTTGAGTACAGGTGACGGTGCGCACTGCTGCAGGGGTTGGTGGTTCCCATGTCTTTTGTTTTTCTTGGGTGGGGGGTAAAACGAACGAGACCTCCACCCGATCCACCGGTATCGGTGGTGGCGCGAGTTGCTGGAGGGGGGGGTGGTTCCCACGTCGCCAACTAGAGAGCTCTACGTGCAGGGATCCCAGGAGCACCAACGCCCGGGATCGAACCCCCGCACTGGACGATTGAAGACCGACGCTCTCACTACTGGCCCGCGGGAGTCTCTTACGCCACTGAGGGGTGTCGTCGGCTATGAATCCTGTCCTGTGGGTGGGGCTGTGCGCCGTGAAGCGTGTTGCGCGTGCCGGGAGGCCTCAGTCCACGCGCACGGGGTCGGGACAGGGGAGGGGGCTGGGTGGGGTGCGTTGGATCGCCGACTGACGTGCACAGGGGTAAGAGGCGGGCAGTAGCACCACCGGGTCGCCGACTGACTGTAGGGCGGGGGGTCGCTCTGCCTCTTTCCGTCCCTCTGCCTTCCCTGGGCAGGCAACAAAGCGGGCGTCACTGGCGTTGCGCTGTCCATGGGGGGCGTGGCCCCCCATACCACTCCGGTTCGTGTTCACCCAGCCTCTCCGGGTACGATCTGTGCGGCGTCCCGGTGCGCAGGCGTGGGCCCGCTTGTTCCTCGCGGCCCCCGTGTGGGCCGTCGGCCGGAGCGGGGGGCCGGGTCGCACTCCGGCCCCCCTCTCGGGTGGGGGGGGTCCATTCCCCTTGCCTCGGGGGGGGTGTCGCGCTGCGGCCTCCCCGCTCTCGTTCCGGGCGGCGGCCTGCGGTACCCCTTTCTGGCCCTCCCCTCCGGCGCGCGCGTGCGGTCGGGGCTGAAGTGCCGCCCCAGGGCGGGGGGGGGGGTGAGGGGCGGCCCGTGGACCGCTCCCCTGGGGGCCCCGGCTGACCTGCAAACCCCCCCTCTGTCCCCTCGGAGTGGGCTGTGGTCACGGGAGGGTCATGTGGGGCGCGGCCTCCTTCGTGTTCCGTTGTGCGCGTTGCTCCGGCACGCCGGTGTGGGTTCGTGGGGGCAGGTCCAGCCGCCGCTGCCCTTACCGTGTCGCCGTTCCTCCTGTGGGTGGGGGCGCCCCCACGGCCCTGGGGGGGCGGAGGGCCGCGCCTGTGGCTCCCCAGCTGGGGTGGGTGCGGGGGGGGGGGGGGGGGGGCGCCACCCCGCTCGCTCTCGGGCCTGTGTGGGAGGGGGGGGGGGGGGAGTGGGGGGGTCCTTCGGTTCCCTGGCGATGCCCGCTGTCGGCCAGAAAGGGGGGGGGGGGAGGGCGGCTTGGCGGTCCCAGCCCCGGGGGCCAGCCATCGGCCAGGGGGGTCGCGCCCTTCCCCCGCCCCCCTCTACCGAGTGCCGGATCCCCACGCAGTCCCTCCCTGGGGCCCCTCATCTCCCGGCCGTTGCCGCGCGGCGCTGGCCGGCCGGGGGTGGTCGTGAGGGTCAGCGGTCAGTGGTTAGCGGGTTGCGGGGCCGCTTTCCCCGGGTAGGCAACAAAGCGGGCGTCCCTTGGCGTCGTGCTGTCCATGGGGGGCGTGGCCACCCATACCATTCCGGTTCGCGCCCACCCGGCTTCTCTGGGCACGATTTGCGCGGCGTCCCGGTGCGCAGGCGTGGGCCCACATGCTCTTCGCGGCCCCTATTGGAGCCGGCGGCTGGGGCGTCGGGGCGGGTCACTCCCCGGCTCCCCTCCCGGGCGGGGGGGTCCGTCCCTTCAGCCTCGGGGGGTGGGGGCCGGGGCCCCTGCGGCCGGCGGGCCGGTGGGGGGGCGGGGGGGGGGGGGGGTGTCGCGACGCGGCCTCCCTGCTCTCGTTCCAGGCGGCGGCCTGTGGTACTCCTTCCTGGCTCTCTCCGCGTCGCCGGTGCGCTCCCTTCCGGCGCGCGCTTGCGGTCGGGGCTGAAGTGCCGCCCCGTGGTGGGGGGGGTGAGGGGCGGCCCGTGGACCGCCCCCCTGGGGGCCCCATCTGACTTGACACCCTCCCTCCGTCACCTCGGGGCGGGCTGTGGTTACGGGAGGGTCATGTGGGGTGCGGCCTCCTTCCTGCTCCGTCGTGCGCGTTGCCCCGGCACGCCGGTGTGGGTTCGCGGGAGCAGGCCCAGCCGCCGTTCCCCCTGAGGGGGGGGGCGCCCCCCCGGCCCTGGGGGGGCGGAGGGCCGCGCCTGTGGCGCCCCTGCTGCGGTGGGTGCGGGGGGGGGGGGTGGGGGGGCCGCCCCCCGCCCGCCCCCGGGTCTGTGCGGGGGGGGGGGGGGGGGGTGGGTTGGGGGGGGCCCTTTGGCCCCCTGGTGATGCCTCTCGTCGGCCGTGGGGGGGGGGGGGGGCGGGGGCGGCCTTGGTCCCGGGGGCCAGCCATCGGCCAGGGGGTCGCGCCCGTCACCCGCCCCCCCTACCGAGAGCTGGATGCCCGCGCAGGCCCTCGCCGGGGCCCTCACCTCCCCGGCCGTTGCCGCGCGGCGCCGGCCGGCCGGGGGTGGTTGATGGTTAGCGGTCAGTGGTTAGCAGGTTGCGGGGCAGCCGGTTCCTCCCCGCGCTTGGCGCCCCCGCACTCCCTTCCGTGGGTGGCGGCGCGTCCCCGCACGTCGTGCCATACCGTGGGGGGGGCGTGGGTCAGGGGGCCCATCCCCCCCTCACGCGCCCGCCGTCTGGGCCTTCACTTGCGCCGCCGCTTGTGTGGGGGCTGGGGCTGCGGCGGCGGCGGGTTGTGCCGGCGGTAGCGCCAGTAGGCGAGGGCGCTACGCAAAGCCCGGGGGAGCCAGTTGTTGGCGTCCGCATCCGTGATGCGGAGCACCGCTCCCCCCTCCAGGAAGGCCGGCCACGTCGGCTCCCTGTCGGGCCACGCCGCCCGGATCACTGACCTGAGGACCCTCTCGTGGTCCTCTGGTGCCGCCCACCCCCCCGGGGGTGCCTCTCGGTTTCCTCCGTCCCTCCGGAGGAGCACGGCATCAAAGGGCCGGTTCCGCGACCTCCTGGAGGTCCCCTGGTTGGCCCAGCACAACCACCCGTACACTTCCCCCACCAGGGGGAGGGTCTCCCCCCCCAGCGGGTCCGGGACTGCGCCCCAGTCCACGTTCCACGGCCGGCTCTCCTCCGCCCCCTGTGCCGGCCCCCCTCGCTGCTCCTGCACCTGTGGCGCCGATGCCACGCCCCGTCCCCCCTCCGCCGAGGCCATCCGCGCCGGCTCCGCCCTCGGCGCGGGGGGGGCTTGCTGGTGCTGGTGTCGTGGGGGTTGGGGGGGGATGAGCTCGCCGGCGTCAGGGTCGATGTTGTAGAGGTGGTGCTGGTGGTGGTGGTGGTGGTGGTAGGTGTGGTGCGCCGGCATCTGTTGGATGCCGGGGGGGATGCATCTCACCGGCTGCACTTCCGGCTGCGGGGGTGCTCCGCCCTCTGCCCCCCTCCCCTCGCCCCGCCCTCCCCCCTGGGCTCCCGTGCCCCGTCCCTCCTGTCCCTTGGGGCCCTTGCCCTTGCCCTTGCCCTTGCCCTTGGGCCCCTTTCCGGTCCCGTGCCCGTGTCGCGGGTCCCGCCTCTCGTCCCCCACACCCCGGCCCGCTCGCTCTCCCATCCCCCCTTGTCCAGCCCCCTGCGCCTGGGTGCCCTTCCCGCGCCCCTGACCACCCTTCCCGTGCCCTGGCCCCCCCCCGACCCCCTGCCCGAGTCGCGGGTCCCGCCTCTCGTCCACCACGCCCCGGCCCGCTCGCTCTCCCACCACCCCTCGCTCCGTCCCCTGCACCTGGGCCTCCTGCCCGCGCTCCCGCGCGCCCTTCCCGTGCCCCGACCCCTCCCCTGCCCCCTGCCTGTCACGCCGTCCGCCGCTCCCCTCCCCCTCGCCGCTGCGCCCTTCCTGGACCACTCGCCGGGCGTCCCGCTGCCTTTGCAGTTGCGGCAGCGTGACGCCCGGCGGCGAGCGCTCGCGCGTCGGGGGGCGGACGTGCCGCTCCCGCCCCGGGGGGAAGGGCTTGGGGGGGTACGGCTTGGGGGGGCTGGTGTCGGTGTGGGCGGGGTTGGCGTGGGCGCGGTACTTCGCGCTCTCCCTGCCCACTGCTGCTGCTGCGGCGGCCGCCGGCGAGGCGTCCGCGGCCCGTGCGGGGTTCTTCCCCCGCTTGCGCGGCGTGCCAGGGGCCGCAGCCCCTCTCGCGCCCTCCGCACTCTCCTTCGCTGCCGTGGCGGCCGCCGACGAGGCGCCCGTGGCCGCGGTCGCAGACTCTCGCACATCCTCCTCGGTCTTCTCTGCTGCCGCGGCGGCCGCCTGCGAGGCGCCCACGGCCCGTGCGGGGTCCGTCGCAACCCCTCTTGCGCCCTGCTTGCTCTCCTGCGCGGCTGCGGCAGCCCTCGGCGACGCGTCCGGCTCCTGCGCCGGGGCTGCCCCCCTTGCCGGCGGCGTGCCGGGGGCCGCGGCCGGGGCCGCGGCGTGGCTCGCCGCAGTCTCCGCCTCCTGCGCGTCAGGGCGGGGCGGGGCGGCGGGGCTGGCCGCTTGGGCGGCGGGGGCGGCCGTCTCGGCTGACCCAGGTTCCCGGGCCGGCGGCGGCAGTCCGACCACCGCCGCCTCCGCCAGCCTCCGCTCCTCGCGCTCCGCGAGGGTCTCCCCCGTCCACTCTGGGGAGGAGACGGGGGAGCGGGAGCAGGACCGGCGGTGGTGGCGGTCGTCCCGCCCGAGGGACCCATCGGAGTCTGCCATTACTGTTACTCTGGTAGGCATGCGTGGTGGCAGGCGCGCCCTTCCCACTACCTCCTGGTGCATCAGTGCCGTGCCGTGGGCAGTGCCGTGTGGTGCTCTGCGGGTGGGGGGGGGGAGGGGGTGGGGGGCCGGCTGTGGCGTCAGTCCCGCACGGCCGGGGGTCCGCGGCCATCCACCGGCATTGGGAGGGGAGGCGGGGGAGCCACGCGGCCCACGCGTCGCGCCACAGCTCCCAGTCTGGGGCGGGGCTCAGGGCCCTGGGCCCCCGGGGGTCGTCGAGCGGTGCCGGGGGCAGCCGCACCAGATGGACCCCCGTAACGGCGGTGACCTCCTGTGTGCGCAGAAAGGTGTGTACTCCGTCCCGCGCCGCGGGCGCCGGGAGGGGGGGGCGGGGTACGGGTGTGGCCCCATAGAGGTGGGTGGGGGTGATCCCCAGGATCCGCCCCGGGTCCCCGCGGGTCGCGACGACGAGGAGGAGCAGGGGGGTGCCAGGGCACTCTTGCCAGAGGACCTGCCCCCTGTGGTGGGCACCCCTGGTCCTGGAGAGGGGGGGGGACAGGTCTGGGTTAGCCCAGCCGCGGGGCGCGTGCGTCGCCGGTGGGAGGGCGGGGCACCAAGTGGGCTCCCTGGGGAACGCCTCGTAGACGACGGCGTACGGGGGGGTAGGCCCGGTGCCGTCATACACCGGGTTGGCCGGCCGGGGGCGGGCGGACGCCTCGTCCGCGCCTTCCACGAACACCGTGACCTCGCCCACCTCCAGGTCCTCGTCCGGCGGGTGTAGAAGGTGGAGCGCCGCATCCAGCTCGGACACTCCCCCCGGGTACGTGGCCCGCGCCTGGTTCAGGTACGGGGCCGCGTCCCCGGGGTAGCGCGTCCTGAGGGCGTGCAGCAGGGCTGGGGCGCTACTGTGGAGGGACATGGCAGACCCCGCTCCCGTCATCCGGAGGGCGTCCCCCATGGACAGGGGCCGGCCTGACCGATTGGACTCGCGCCACTCCATCCAGTGCCCGTAGAGGGCCGCCTCTGGGCTGATGAGCCCTGGCCGGACGGCGTTCACGATCCGGTGCATTGCCGGGAGCAACATAGGGGCCCCCGCTCCGTTCAGGGCGCGGACGGCCGGGAGGGCGGTCTCGTTGAGGAAGGCCCTCGCACTGCCCTCCAGGTCGCACCGTGCGGTAGCGTGCGCTCCTTTTGCCTCCGCCACCGCGTCCGCCACCAGACCCCGGACGGTCGCCTCCTGCGCTCTGCGGCGGGCCCTGGTGTGCCCCGGCCCATCCCCCCGTCGGCGTGGCATGGTGCTGCGGGCTCTGCAAAGGGCGGCGGCGGGTGGGGGTTAGGGGGCGAACACGTGCGACAGGTGCGCAATGGATGTGGGGTCCCGCAGGTGCACGTGGATCCACAGAAGGGCAGCGCCCGCGGGGCCCGCCTGTTCGTGTGAGGGGGTGTGTGCCCCCTCAATGCGCCGGCGCAAGGCCTCCTCCTCTGTGCGCCTGCGCGGACCTGCGGGAGGTTCGGGCCAGGCGCACGCGGCTACCTGGGTGCACCGCTCGCACCTGTTGGCGCCTGTCGCTGCTGCGGAGGACACCGTGTCACACTCTCCGCAGAGTCGGCAGGTGTGCGGGAGGTGGGAGGGCGGCGACCAAGGGTCGAGATGGCGGAGCCAGAGGTCGTCCCACCTCTGTCGGAGGGGGTCCCGGATCTCCAGCAAGCGGGCGCGGACGCGGCGCCGGTAGTCCTTGCCAAGTGTCTTCCGCTGGACCTCCTGCCACGTGTCGCCGGGGAGGATCCCGTGGTCGTGGAAGGCGGCGATGAGGTCGTCCCACGCCGGGCGGGGGTGCCCCTGGGGGGGGCTCGCCATGTACACGTGGCGCCCGGTGAGGTGGGGCGTCAGCGCGTCCCATTGGCACCCGTTCGCGGTGTCCCTGTGGAGGAGGGCCAGTAGGGTGCCGTCCGCGACCGCCTCCCACCCCACTCGCAGCCCTTCGCAGCCGTCCAGCTCCTGGTGCAGCGCGGCTGCGATACCGGTGGGGAGCATGAGGAGTAAGGGCCCCTGGGTGTCGCCCAGCCGGGACAGGGCGTCGTCGTATACCGGCCCCCCCGCTTTGAAGTGCGCCACGGAGAGTTGGGTGGCCCCGTCCTCTGGGGGTTGCCACCGGACGGTGGCCGCAGCGTGTCCCCACGTGCGTATCTCCGTGGCCCGGAGCACGTTGGCGGTGTGAAGGACGATGCGGGGCGGGACGGGCGTCCTGACGAGTGAGGATACGTCCCCAGTCCATCCCGTTTGCGGCCCCGGGGCCGCCTGCAGCCATTCCCGCGTCGCCGCGTCCCACGGGTGGTCAGGTCCCGCCCCGCGGACCATGGTGGGTCTCGGCCGGGTGTCCGGCCCCCACCCCCGGAGCGGGATGGCGGCGTATCGTTGCGCAGGGGTCTCCGGGGCGCGCGCGGCGGCGCACCATCGGCCCCACTCCCGCGCCCACTCCTCCCCCACGATGCGCGCCTCCCATGCGGTCATGGAGCCGCGCCCGATGATCCACGGTGGGAAAAGGGCGTCTTGCAGGTGCCTCGAGAACCCCCCCGGCAGGTCCTGATACGGGTGGGGGCCCTCTTGGAGCGGGCACTCCAGAGTGCCATTCACAACACGGAGGGAGGCTACGAAGTCCTTGTCAGGGCGCGGGGGAGGGGGAGGGTGGTCGCCCTCCGCCGCAGTGAGCCACCGGTGCGCCCGGGCCGCCGCGCTTAGGGGGTCGTGGAGGAGTTGCTCCAGCCGGTGGTTGCGAAGCTCCCACGCGAAGTCCCCTAGCCGAAGCATGTGGTGGAGGAAGTCGTCCACCGAGGTCCCTCCCGGCGGGTCCTATCGGGTTATGGCGCGGAGCTGCGCCTCCGCGTCCTCGGGCACCAGTCCGGAGCAGAACACCTCCGTCCACGTGGCGCCTGCGGAGCGCCACGAGGCCACCCACAGGGCCTTGTCCCCAGGTGGGAGGTGGCGGGCCGCCTCGTGCACCGCCTGGCGGTAGTGGGGCCAGAGGAGCCGCGAGTGGGTGCAGCCCACGTGCATGTGCACCGGGGTCTCTTCCGGGCCGCCGCACAAAAGGCACGGCTGCGGGACGATGGCGACGCCGGAGAGCCGCTCCTTCCGGACGCGGAGCCTGCGCTGCACCGGCGTGTGGCCGTCTCGGGCCCGCAGCGCCCGGCGGTTGGTGGCCGCCGCGGTGAGGTCCCGGGCGTGGACGTAGGCCGTGGCGTGGGCCGCGCCTAGGGGTGTGTGTCCCCGGTGCGTCAGCGCATGGTCCGTCTGCGCCCGTTGTGCGACCTCGCCGAGCACCCGCATCGTGGGGGGCCGTAGATCGAGATGGCCGTCACGGCCGGCGACGATGAGTTGGGCGTGGCCAGGGTCCGGGGGCGTGTTCTGCAAGACGGTGTCCTGGGACGCCGCCCAGTCCGCCTTGTGCAGTAGGGCGTCACTGTGGTGCGAGGTGGCTCGGACGTACCAGAACGGGTGCCCGGCGTGTTGCCCCCGCGCGCACAGGCCGTCCCGGAGCCACCTCAGGGGCATTTGGTTGACCACCTTCGCTGCGCCCGCGGGGACCCCCGTGGTTCGCTCGCGATCTGCGTGCCGCAGGAGGTGGAGGATGACTTCGGCGTCCACCGTGTGGACCCATGGTCTGTGTGCACCGTAATGTAGGGGGAGGGAGGCGGCCACCCCCTCTCCGTCAGGCACCGTGCCCGAGATGGCCACCGCCCACGTGCGGGTGAGGTCGGCGGCGAGAGCGACGCTGGTGGCGTGTTTGCAGGGTCCGCCCCCGGACGCGTCAGAGGAGGTGTGTCCCCAGGCCTCTGGGATCCAGTAGTATCCGGTGGGGCTGAGCCACCCCGCGTTGAGGTCGGTGGAGTGCCACCGGACGTCGGGGTGGCTGTGGGTCAGTTGGTCCATGCTCAGCGCCCTGGTGTCGCCTGGGCTGATCGCCGGGTGGTCGTGCAGCCGGATCTCCGCTCCGGCGACCGTGCTTGCCCAGGACCGTAGCGCCGTCACATGTTCCTTGAGCCACGCCGGGCCCCCGCGCTGGTGTACCACCAAGTGTCCCGTGTCCTCCGGCTGGTCCTCCAGCGCGTGTACCGCCATGTGTGCGTCGTGCGGCACCCCCGTAGCCACCAGTAGGGCGGTGCCGCGGGGGAGTCCACGGGGTTCGGGCTGGCCTGCCCCCACTTGCACTATCACCCACTCGGCCCGGAGCTGCGCTTGTCCCGCCGCTTGGGTGCATTGGTCGTCTGTGGTCACCAGCCACAACGGCATCGGCGCGTGGGGCCGGGGGCGTAAGGGCTCTGGCCACGCCACGTCCGCGTTGGGCTCTTGGTGCTCGCTTTCCGCGAGTACGTCGCGGAGGATGTACATGAGGGCCGCTGGCGGGTGGTACGCCGCCCCCCGCGTGGGGGGGGACAGGCCGTTCCGGCGGCGGTAGCCCCCGACGTGGAGGTGCAGGCCGTCTGGGGTCACCCGCGGGCCGGTGTGGGCGTCCTGCTTAGCCCTCGTGGGGTGGACGAGTCTCAGGCGGGGGTCCCGCGTGCCGGTGGTGTGGAAGAGGTGGGCCAGGGCATCGCGCCACCCGGGGTGGTTGGTGGGCCCTTGCTCATGGCGGCAATAATGGAGGTGTTCATCGGCGCATTGGTCGAGGCACTCCCGCACCGCCGTCGGCCACGGATCGTCGTTGTTGGGGAAGGGGTGGCGTGGCCCGTGGTGCCCGTGCCACGGCGTTGCGTGTGGCACCGTCAGGCGGCACGTGTCGCGGTGTCGCAGCTTGGCGGTGCGCAGCGTGACGATTTTGCCCGGCGGGGACTGTAGTTGGACGTGAGCCGCCCTGGGGCACGCGATGGGGTTGTACATCCCCACTCCCAGGGCGGCCAGGGCCCGGGGTATGCGCTGGACCCAGTCGCCTGCCGCCAGAGTTGCGAACTCCGGGACGGGGTAGTGCACCTCAGGGCATATTCCGTGCGCGCCGGCTATCTCCAAGAACATCTTGGTGACCTCCGCGCGCACGGAGGTTGCGCGGTGGTGGACGAGTGTACCCACGAGGGCCACCGCTGCCTGCTGGCACCGCGTGGGCACCCGTGTGAGCCCCAGGGTCCGGTCATCCTGCAGGCTGTCCCGCGAGGCGTCGAAGGCGTATCGTGCCCTGTCCTTCGCGACCTGGACCGTGATGTGGTCCAGGTGGCGTGCAGTGTCGGAGTCGTCGGCGATGAAAGGGGCGACGTACTGCGTCACCCCTCCGAGGATCGCCAGGATGACGTCCTGCACCACTTTCGGTGGCGCGAGGGTGTTAAGGCACCAGTGGTGCACTGCCGCCAGGCGTAGCCGGTGCTTGCGCTGCAGGGAGAACTCCCCGTCCGGCTGCAGCTGGAGTCCCAGGTAGGGGACGGAGTCCGCCGCTGGTACCCAGTACCACGGGTTTTCCAGGTGGGGGCAGAGGCGTAGCTGCAGGCCCGGGACCCGCTCCGTGGTGGCCATGGCGCACTTGCGGGGGTTGAGCTCCATGCCCATCATCCCCAGGTACGCGGCCACCGCCTCCACGCCCTCGACGAAGTGCTGCAGCGTGTGGGCCACCACCAGCAGGTCGTCGATGTAGGCCTGGATGAGGCCGTGCTCGGCTCCTCCCGGCGGGCGCAGGCGGTGCCCCTGTGCCCTGAGCAGAGGCTCCAGGAGGAGCGCGTACAGCAGGGGGCTCTCGGGGTTGCCCTGCCGGACGCCGCGTAGCATGTAGACGGGCTGCGTTAGCCCGTGTGCTGTGACGATGCGCAGCCTGGCGCACGTGTGGAGGAAGAGCAGGAGGTCAATGACGTCCGGCGGCACGGAGAGGTGGCGCAGGATGAGGTGGAGGGCGCCGTGCGGGGCGGTGTCGAAGGCCTTGCGGGCGTCGAAGGAGAAGACGTAGTTGGGCCTTCCCCGCTGGAGCTGCCGCTGCGCCATGAACAGTGGGGGGCCTGTGTTGCAGCCAGGGAGGGCCCCCTGCTGCCAGTCGCTGACCACCCCGTGCCGTGTGAGCACCTCCGTGATGCGCTGGGTGAGGGGGCCCGTGAGCAGCTTCATGTCCAGCTGGCCCAGGGCTATGGGCCTGTAGTCATCCAGTCTGGCAGAGCCCGGTACCTTGGGGCTGAGCCAGATGTGCGCGTCCCTCCAGTGCATCGGTGGCGGGGCGCCGCGGAGGATGGCCCGGTAGGAGTGGACCAGGAGCCACTGGACGGGTGCCGGGAGGGCCTTGATGAAGCGGGCCTCCACGTGGTTAGGACCCGGGGCCTTGCCATCGGCCTTGTCCAGGGCGGACTTCAGGTCCTGCATGGAGTACTGCTGGACCTGTGTCCAGGCTCCCTCAGGGACCCGTGGGACGTGGCGGCCGAGGACCGCCTGGAAAGGCGGGAGGTCCACCGGGCGTTTGTCATACAGTTCTCGCCAGAAGGCGCGAACTGCGAACATCACGTCGTGGGCCTCCGTGAGGAGCGTTTGGGTGTTGGGAACCCGCACGTTCCAGAGGCCCGACGGGCCTGGGGCCTCTACCTCTATGGCTCCCCGCACGGCTTTCCATCGCTGGGCGATGTCGGGGGCGTGGCGGCGCCAGAATTCCTTGATGGCGCGCTTGCGGTCTGCCGCCAGGAGGGCGCGGAGCTGGCGAATGTCCTCCTCGAGGGCGGCTGCTTGCCTCTCCAGCTCCTCCTGCAGCTGGCCCTGCGTGGTCGGGCGGAACCCGGGCGACACACTCTGCAGTTCCTCCGTGAGCCGGAGCGCCGCCTCGGACCGGATGCCATGCCTGGCCGCGTCCGCCTGGTACGCTGCCGGGGCGCGCGCTGCCAGGGTGTCATAGCGGAGGACCGCTGCCTGGAGCTGCTTTCCGCTCTCCGGGGGGTCCCCCTCCGCCGGGTCCGTTCCCGCCGGAGACGGCTGCCGGCGTCCCACCACGCGCGCCAGGGCGTCATGCGTCGCGTGGAGGTGTTCGAACACCTTGTCCACCGCAGCCGCGGGCATGGACCCGTAGTCGTGCTGCTCTGCGGGACCCAGCCAGGGCGCAAGGGAGGGTTCATCCTGCGCGGCGGTGACCGCCGCCCACAGGCAGTGTTGGACGGGCGCGGCCTCGGCGTCGTACGGGAGGAGGCGGCCTTCCGTGTGGCTGTAGGGGGTGGGCATCGCCGCGCGCCCCGCTGCGCTGAGGAGGCCCGGCAGGGCCAGGCGGACCGGGAGGTGGTCCGAGCCGACCACCTGGGGGTGTGCCATGCCGCGAGCCCAGACGCTCTCCCGCAGGGACCACGGCAGGAGGGGCTCGTTGACCAGGAAAGTGTCCACCCTGTGCTGGGACGGGTGGAGCGTGGGGGTCATGTCCTCCTCTCCGCCCGCCGCGGCTCTTCGGAAGCCGCAGGCTTCCCAGCCCGCTCGGAAATGCTCCGTGGCCGGGTTGGCGGGGACATCCATGTAGATGTTGGTGTCACCGGCGATGACCACCGGGTGCCTCCCGCCGAGGCTGCGTGCCGTGGCATACATTTGTATGTCGGCCCAGAACGCCGCCCGTCCCGCCCACGGGGAGCAACCTGCTTGCGGCCCGTGGATGTTGATGAGGGTGAGGCCTCCCCCGTCCGTGCGGATCTCCAGGGCCGCGGCTTTCCCGGGGACAATTTCCGTGAAGCTGAGCACCTCGTGCTCCGCCACGTACTTGCTGCTGACCGCGGTGAGGAGGCCCCCCCCTCTCGAGGTGGAGGTGGCCCCCGTCTCCGCCAGCCGGCTGCTGAAGTAGGCGGTGTACCCCTTGTCCCGGAGCGCCGCGGCCACGTGCATCTCCTGCGCCCTGGTGGCGATCCCCGTTTCCTGGAGCATGATGGCAAAGCCCCCCTCCTGGGGCAGCATGCCGGTGATGAGGTGCTCCTTGTCGGTGCAGGCCGCCGGCCCCCTGCGCCGCCGGAGTGTGTCCCGGAGGGACCGGTCTGGCGGCACGAGGCCGTTGCGCAGGTTCCACGAGAGGAGCCACAGGGCGTCGCCCGTCGTGTCCTCCTGGAGTCAGCTATCCCGCGTCGGCATCGCCGCCGGGTTCGCTGGTGCCGCCAGGGCATCTGGGTGCGCCGCATCCGCTGAGCCCGTTCCCAGCGGGGCCCACAAGGGGGCCCGGGGGACCGGGGGAGTCAGGGGGGCCAGGGGGGCCAGCCCCGCGGGGATGGACATGGACCCTGGTGGGGCCGCACCGCCGGCCCCCGGGGCCGCTCCGGGTGCCTCCTCACCTCCATCTGCGTGGTCGGCTGCCTGGGGCGGGGGGCGCCGGGTGTACGGGGCGTGCCACGGGGACCTCCGTGCTCTCCCCTGCAGGATGTTGGCGGCCGCCTCCTTGTCGTCCGCCGGGGCCGCAGCGTGCACCGCGTGCCACGCCAGGTGTTCCAGCATCGCCCCGCTGGTGTAGTACTTGTCCGCACACAGGGGGCATTTCGTCGGCTCCGTGGCCCCTCGCGCCGGGGGGAGCTGCACCGACTTCCGAATGGCGCCCTCCGCCGCTGGTTTGAAGGGCAGGTTGGCCAGCGGCACCGTGTGTGGTGCCAGCGTGCGGCCCGGGGCCGCCGCATCGAGGGCTCGCGTCGCGGGCGCGGGCCCGAGGCCTCGGGCGGCATCGCGCTGCGCGTCCGCTTGCAGCCACGTTTGCCAGTGCGTGGAGCCGATTTGGCGGTCGGGTTTGCTCCTCCACCGCAGGTCGTGGAAGGCCTGTAGCCAGTGGTACACCGTGGTCGGGACCGCCAGCTGGAGCTCCAGGTCGGCGGGGTGCGCCGCTGCCGGCCACACTCCCGGCCTCGCCGCCCGGGCGTTGTCCTTCAGCCTGACCTGGAGCAGGAGGGCGTGGTGTTCGCCCTCCCGCAGCGCCTTGATGATCATGCGTGTGCAGTCTGCCACGCGGATCACGGCTTCGGGCCCCGGCAGGCGTTCAGGGTCGCAGACGACGACGTGCGCGTCCGCCGGGCTGAACATGCAGACCACCCACTGTGGGTTCTGCTGCCCCCGTTGGGCCACCGCCAGGGTAGCCGCTGGGCGGGCGTGCGTGATGGGCCCCGCGTGGAGGTCCGGGACGTCCGTGGCCCTGATGGCGTCTCCCTGCCACGCGGCCCGTAGATGCTCCTCCTGGTCGGGGCTCCACACCAGTGCGGGGGGGTTGACCCACCCCGGTTCCTGCCTCTTGTTGGGGGCGCTGACAGCGTGCAGCAGGACCGCCAGCGGCCAGGGGTCCGCCGACATGTAGTAGGCCTGGGTGGGCCCCTGTCGCCAGTCGACGTGGGACAGGGGCGGGAATGCCCCTTGCCTGGCGGTGCTGTGCCAGACCGCCCATCGGCCTCCGGCCAGGATGTGCGACCGGTACCCTCCGGCGTGGCCGTGTACGATGGCTTGGTAGCCTGCCGTCTGCAGTACCAGCGCCTCCCCCTGCTTAGGCCCGGGCGGGGGTGCGCCATCGCCGGCACCCCAGACGCGGGTGCGCCCGCGGAGTGTGGCATGCCACGGGTCTGGTGCATCGCGCTGGGGCCCTTGTATGCACCCCGCAATTTGCGCCGGGCCGTGGTGGTGGACGAAGCTCTCCCCGCCGTCTGCTAGCAAAGCCGCCGCGACGACGTATAGTTGCTCCGCCGTGAGGGGCGCCGTCGGCTCGTGCGTCGCGGCCGGCCGTCGGGGCCGCGTGTCGCGGCAGGGGACGTGGGGCAGCAGCTGCGCCGGCCACGCCGCCACTGGACCCATGGTGACGGCCGCGACCGCGGACGCCAGCGCCGTGCGGTCCGTGGGTCTGCACTGCCGGAGTCCCGTGGTATCTCGGGTGAGGTGCCTGCAGGCTGCCATCCAGGCCACCGCTCCGCAGTTCCTGCAGTCCGGTTCGGCACCGCTCGCATCGTCGCCTCCCCACTGCTGTACTGTGGTGGCGGTGTCGAGCGGGGGGCCCCGCTGTAGCGCCTCCGGGCCCTGCCCCGGCGGGAGGGCGGGCGGGATTGGCTGCGGGTAGTTTTGCGCGCCCCGGCGCTCCGGGTGCGTGTGGTACGGGTTCTGCCGGCGGTGTTCCGGGGCTGCCCGTGGCTGGAAGAGGAGCTGGTGCAGGTACCAGTGGCCCTCCGCGGCGGACGGATTGCGGAGCGTTAGCCACTGTTCCACCACGCCTCCTGGGTGCGCGGCCTCGACGCGGCGCTGCAACCCCAGGCGGCCTAGGCGGTTGGACGTGCCCGCGGGTGGGATGTGTGCCTGCGGGTAGAGCACCCGCAGCGGCTCCAGCGCCAGGTCCAGCACTTCGTCGTTGAGCTGCTTCGTGAGGGCCGACGCCCTGTGTAGGGCGTGGAGGACCCCGGGCGTGGGGGCCGTGAGCTGTTCCAGCACCGGTCCCGGTGGGTACCGCGTACCCGGGTTCGTCAGCCACTCCCTGGTGTGGCTCAGTACGGCTTTCCACACGTCCCTTGTAAAGGCGTGCCGGGGGGCCAATGAGGGGACCATCCGTAGGAGGCGGTGGCACGCCGGCGGCGACCGCATGGGCTGTGGGGCGGCCGCCGTGATCCACCTGCACGCCGTGCCGGGCACGATCGCCCCCCATTCCACGGTCCCCATGCCCTCGGCATGAATCAGCGCCTGGCCTTGGACCATGGGGAAGTAGGGGCTCGAGCGCCCCTTCCCTTCCCTCCACCGTACCCAGGCGGCCCCCGCCTGCAGGCTGCGGAGCAGGGCCACGCCGGGGAGGGGCGGCTGCGGGAAAGCCCCCTTGACGGCCTGGGTGGCGTGGGCCAAGGTGCCCATTGGTAAGTACCACAACGGGAGGGTCCAGGGGCCCGGCAGCGGTTGCGCCACCCCTGCGTCCCACCGCCACTCGGAGTCTGGCGGGGCGGCCGGGACCGTGCCCGTCTGCAGGAAGTGGCGTGCATACTTGTCGGGGTGCCGTTGGAGGGTTGCCGCGAGGCTGAGCCCCTCCGCCGCTGGTGCCACCGGGAGGCCGCCCCGGGGCCTGCGCCAGGGGTATTCCTGGTCGGCCGGCCAGGTGTGGAGGTCCCGGGCGATGTCCTCCGCGGTCCCTGTGGGGGCGTCCTCTGGTGCCAGGTGCCACATGACGGCGAGCACCGCCCATGTGGAAAAGGGCCACGCCCGCGGGGGGGTGTACACCTGGATGGTCCACTGTGGGCACGCCCGCCGCACGCGGGACACGTGGAGCACCCCTCGGACCATGTCTGCCGCCAGGACCAGCACCATTCCCGAGGGATCCACAATGATCCCCTCTGCGGGTCCACCGTGGCGGCCCCGGGTGTGCAGGGCCACCGCCGCTTGTCCCGCGTGGGTGACGCGGTCGACGGCCTCCTGGATGTTCACGCTGCCGCGCGCGGTCTCATCCAGGATCCAGCCCTGCGTCACCCCGTAGCGTAGGGCGGCGCGTGCGGCCGCGGGCTTCACCTCGGGCAACGCTCCGTCGTCGGCATCGGGCTGGGGGTGCTGTCTGGGGCACCAGCCCTCGCCGGTGCAATGGCCCCGTTTCCACGCGGGGCAGATCGCGGATACGCTGCCCGCCGGCGGCGCAGGTTCCGCGGGCGCGCCCCCCGCGGGGGGCTCCGGCAATGCCTCCAGGTCGGAGTCTGTGCCCGCGTCCTCTTGTGGGGGGTCTCCTTCGCCGTCTCTGAGTCCCAGCGCCCTGATGACCTCGTGTGCTTCGTCCAGCGTCGGAGATCGGGGGCGTGTCTTGCTTGGTGCCGCGGGTTCCGCCATTGCTATGTCGCTGTGTCTAAGAGCAGGGGGCGGGGTGCGGATGTCCCGTGGCTGGTGCGTTGGTGCGTTGGTGCGTTGCTCGGTGTGGGGGCGGTGGATGGGCATCCCCGGGGGGGCGCCTTCCAGTGTTGTGAGGGGCGTCCGGTGTTAGGCGCTGTCCCTCCCCCGGCCGCTCGTCCTCCGGAGCGTGCAGCCAGGGTTCCGCGACCCGCGTGTCCCGGGCGCGGTCGGTGCGGGCAGTGGACCCTGCACCGGCCCCACAGCGTGTGCCCTTGCGGGCCGGCGTTGCTCGCTGTGGGGGTGGCGGAGGGGCGCCCCCGGGGGGGGTGCCTGCCACCGTTGTGAGGCGCGCCTGGTGTCAGGCGCTGTCCCTCCCCCGGCCGCGCTCGCCCTCCGTAGCGTGCAGCCAGGGTTCCGCGACCCGTGTGTCCCGGGCGCGGTCGATGCGGGCGTGTGGACCCTGCACCGGTCCCACAGCGTGCGCCCTTGCGGGCCGACGCTGCTCGCTGTGGGGCTGGCGGAATGGCGTCCCCGGGGGGGGCGCTTTCCACCGTTGTGAGGGGCGCCTGGTGTCAGGCGCTGTCCCTTCCCTGGCCGCTCGTCCTCCGGAGCGTGCAGCCAGGGTTCCGCGACCCGCGTGTCCCGGGTGCGGTCGATGCGGGCATGTGGACCCAGCACCGGCCCCACAGCGTGCGCCCTTGCGGGGCGGCGTTGCTCGCTGTGGGGGTGGCGGAAGGGCGTCCCGGGGGGGTGCCTTCCACCGTTGTGAGGGGCGCCTGGTGTCAGGCGCTGTCCCTCCCCCGGCCGCGCTCGCCCTCCGTAGCGTGCAGCCAGGGTTCCGCGACCCGTGTGTCCCGGGCGCGGTCGATGCGGGCGTGTGGACCCAGCACCGGTTCCACAGCGTGCGCCCTTGCGGGCCGACGCTGCTCGCTGTGGGGCTGGCGGAATGGCGTCCCCGGGGGGGGCGCTTTCCACCGTTGTGAGGGGCGCCTGGTGTCAGGCGCTGTCCCTTCCCTGGCCGCTCGTCCTCCGGAGCGCGCAGCCAGGGTTCCGCGGCCCGTGTGTCCCGGGCGCGGTCGATGTGGGCGTGTGGACCCAGTACCGGCCCCACGGCGTGCGCCCTTGCGGGCCGGCGTTGTTCGCTGTGGGGGTGGCGGAAGGGCGTCCCCAGGGGGGGCTGCCGTCCACCGTTGTGAGGGGCGTCTGGTGTCAGGCACTGTCCCTCCCTCGGCCGCTCGTCCTCCGGAGCGTGCAGCCAGGTTCCGCGACCCGCGTGTCCCGGGCGCGGTCGATGCGGGCAGTGGACCCAGCACCGGCCCCACAGCGTGCGCCCTTGCGGGCCGACGCTGCTCGCTGTGGGGGTGGCGGAAGGGCGTCCCCGGGGGGGGTGCCTTCCACCGTCGTGAGGGGCGCCTGGTGTCAGGCGCTGTCCCTCCCCCGGCCGCTCGTCCTCCGGAGCGTGCAGCCAGGGTTCCGCGACCCGCGTGTCCCGGGTGCGGTCGATGCGGGCGTGTGGACCCAGCACCGGCCCCACAGCGTGCGCCCTTGCGGGCCGGTGTTGCTCGCTGTGGGGGTGGCGGAAGGGCGTCCCCGGGGGGGGTGCCTTCCACCGTTGTGAGGGGCGCCTGGTGTCAGGCGCTGTTCCTCCCCCGGCCGCTCGTCCTCCGGAGCGTGCAGCCAGGGTTCCGCGACCCGCATGACCCGGGCGCGGTCGGTGCGGGCGTGTGGACCCAGCACCGGCCCCACAGCGTGCGCCCTTGCGGGCCGGCGTTGCTCGCTGTGGGGGTGGCGGAGGGGCGCCCCCGGGGGGGGTGCCTGCCACCGTTGTGAGGGGCGCCTGGTGTTAGGCGCTGTCCCTCCACCGGCCGCTCGTCCTCCGGAGCGTGCAGCCAGGGTTCCGCGACCCGCGTGACCCGGGCGCGGTCGGTGCGGGCGTGTGGACCCAGCACCGGCCCCACAGCGTGCGCCCTTGCGGGCCGGCGTTGCTCGCTGTGGGGGTGGCGGAGGGGCGCCCCCGGGGGGGGTGCCTGCCACCGTTGTGAGGGGCGCCTGGTGTCAGGCGCTGTCCCTCCCCCGGCCGCTCGTCCTCCGGAGCGTGCAGCCAGGGTTCCGCGACCCGCGTGACCCGGGCGCGGTCGGTGCGGGCGTGTGGACCCAGCACCGGCCCCACAGCGTGCGCCCTTGCGGGCCGGCGTTGCTCGCTGTGGGGATGGCGGAAGGGCGTCCCCGGGGGGGGTGCCTTCCACCGTTGTGAGGGGCGCCTGGTGTCAGGCGCTGTCCCTCCCCCGGCCGCTCGTCCTCCGGAGCGTGCAGCCAGGGTTCCGCGACCCGCGTGACCCGGGCGCGGTCGGTGCGGGCGTGTGGACCCAGCACCAGCCTCACAGCGTGCGCCCTTGCGGGCCGGCGTTGCTCGCTGTGGGGGTGGCGGAAGGGCGTCCCCAGGGGGGATGCCTTCCACCGTTGTGAGGGGCGCCTGGTGTTAGGCGCTGTCCCTCCACCGGCCGCTCGTCCTCCGGAGCGTGCAGCCAGGGTTCCGCGACCCGCGTGACCCGGGCGCGGTCGGTGCGGGCGTGTGGACCCAGCACCGGCCCCACAGCGTGCGCCCTTGCGGGCCGGCGTTGCTCGCTGTGGGGGTGGCGGAGGGGCGCCCCCGGGGGGGGTGCCTGCCACCGTTGTGAGGGGTCCCTGGCGTCAGGCGCTGTCCCTCCCCCGTCCGCTCGTCCTTTGGAGCGCGCAGCCGGGGTTCTGCGACCCGTGTGTCCCGGGTGCGGTCGATGCGGGCGTGTGGACCCAGCACCGGCCCCACAGCGTGCGCCCTTGCGGGCCGGTGTTGCTCGCTGTGGGGGTGGCGGAAGGGCGTCCCCGGGGGGGGTGCCTTCCACCGTTGTGAGGGGCGCCTGGTGTCAGGCGCTGTCCCTCCCCCGGCCGCTCGTCCTCCGGAGCGTGCAGCCAGGGTTCCGTGACCCGCGTGTCCCGGGTGCGGTCGATGCGGGCGTGTGGACCCAGCACCGGCCCCACAGCGTGCGCCCTTGCGGGCCGGCGTTGCTCGCTGTGGGGGTGGCGGAAGGGCGTCCCCGGGGGGGCTGCCTTCCACCGTTGTGAGGGGCGCCTGGTGTCAGGCGCTGTCCCTTCCCCGGCCGCTCGTCCTCCGGAGCGTGCAGCCAGGGTTCCGCGACCCGTGTGTCCCGGGTGCGGTCGGTGCGGGCGTGTGGACCCAGCACCGGCCCCACAGCGTGCGCCCTTGCGGGCCGGCGTTGCTCGCTGTGGGGGTGGCGGAAGGGCGTCCCCGGGGGGGGTGCCTTCCACCGTTGTGAGGGGCGCCTGGTGTCAGGCGCTGTCCCTCCCCCGGCCGCTCGTCCTCTGGAGCGTGCAGCCAGGGCTCCGCGACCCGCGTGTCCCGGGCGCGGTTGATGTGGGCGTGTGGACCCAGCACCAGCCCCACAGCGTGCGCCCTTGCGGGCCGGCGTTGCTCGCTGTGGGGGTGGCGGAAGGGCGTCCCCGGGGGGGCTGCCTTCCGCCGTTGTGAGGGGCGCCTGGTGTCAGGCGCTGTCCCTCCCCCGGCCGCTCGTCCTCCGGAGCGTGCAGCTAGGGTTCCGCGACCCGCGTGTCCCGGGTGCGGTCGATGCGGGCGTGTGGACCCAGCACCGGCCCCACAGCGTGCGCCCTTGCGGGCTGGCGTTGCTCGCTATGGGGGTGGCGGAAGGGCGTCCCCGGGGGGGGTGCCTTCCACCGTTGTGAGGGGCGCCTGGTGTCAGGCGCTGTCCCTCCCCCGGCTGCCCGTCCTCCGGAGCGTGCAGCTAGGGTTCCGCGACCCGTGTGTCCCGGGTGCGGTCGATGCGGGCGTGTGGACCCAGCACCGGCCCCACAGCGTGCGCCCTTGCGGGTCGGCGTTGCTCGCTGTGGGGGCGGCAGAAGGGCGTCCCCGGGGGGGGTGCCTTCCACCGTTGTGAGGGGCGCCTGGTGTCAGGCGCTGTCCCTCCCCCGGCTGCTCGTCCTCCGGAGCGCGCAGCCAGGGTTCCGCGACCCGTGTGTCCCGGGTGCGGTCGATGCGGGCGTGTGGACCCAGCACCGGCCCCACAGCGTGCGCCCTTGCGGGCCGGCGTTGCTCCCTGTGGGGGTGGCGGAAGGGCGTCCCCGGGGGGGGTGCCTTCCACCGTTGTGAGGGGCGCCTGGTGTCAGGCGCTGCCCCTCCCCCGGCCGCTCGTCCTCCGGAGCGTGCAGCCAGGGTTCCGCGACCCGTGTGTCCCGGGTGCGGTCGATGCGGGCGTGTGGACCCAGCACCGGCCCCACAGCGTGCGCCCTTGCGGGCCGGCGTTGCTCGCTGTGGGGGTGGCGGAAGGGCGTCCCCGGGGGGGGCTGCCTTCCACCGTTGTGAGGGGCGCTTGGTGCCAGGCGCTGTCCCTCCCCCGGCCGCTCGTCCTCCGGAGCGTGCAGCCAGGGTTCCGCGACCCGTGTGTCCCGGGTGCGGTCGATGCGGGCGTGTGGACCCAGCACCGGCCCCACAGCGTGCGCCCTTGCGGGCCGGCGTTGCTCGCTGTGGGGGTGGCGGAAGGGCGTCCCCGGGGGGGGGCTGTCCTCCACCGTTGTGAGGGGCGCCTGGTGCCAGGCGCTGTCCCTCCCCCGGCTGCCCGTCCTCCGGAGCGTGCAGCCAGGGTTCCGCGACCCGCGTGTCCCGGGTGCGGTCGGTGTGGGCGTGGGGGCCCGGCACCGGCCCCACAGCGTGCGCCCTTGCGGGCCGGCGTTGCTCGCTGTGGGGGTGGCGGAAGGGCGTCCCCGGGGGGGGTGCCTTCCACCATGGTGAGGGGCGCTTGGGGTCAGGCGCTGTCCCTCTCCCGTCTGCCCGCCCACTGCCGGGTGGGTTGCCGGGGTTCGTTGGGTGATTGCGGTGTGTGTGGTGCCTGTGCCGTGCGTGTCGTGGTGCGTGGTGCTGCTCTTTCCTTGGTCCTCCGGTGCTCCCCTCTCCGGTGTCTCGGTGCGGTGTTGTGCTCGCCGTGTGCCCGCCGTGTCCCCTCCTCTGTGTGCGCCCCTTGCTCGTTCGCTGGCTACCCCTTGTTCCTTTCGCGGCTTCGTTGCTCTTTACCCTTTCCTCTACCCCTCTCCCTGGCATGCACTTTTTCCCTGCCTCCGCTTTGTTGCGTGTCTCTGTCTTTTTCCTTGTCGGCCCGGGCTTCCTCTTTTGTACCTGCGTAGGGAGAGAAGGGTGCGTAAACAAGCGTGCGGCGGCGGCGGTTTTGTCGCGACACGGCACCTCGAGCTGGCTGGTACGTCATGCGACATTCGTGTGCGACCGGCTTGCGTGTAGGTTTATCGCCCCACCTGCTCCCGGCTTGTTTCCACCCCCCTTTGGTTGCTACCTTTTCTCGTCGCCCGTTCCGCGCGCGCGGCGTGACGTGCAACATACCTGCCTCTTTCCCCACTACCTTAACGTGTCCTAGTCCTCCCGCCTTGTCGGGCGTTCGCTTATGTGTGACGACGGCACGACGCAATACTTGCCTAAGCGTCTAAGACAACCCTACTTTAACGCCCGGACGACGCAGACACGAGCATACGCTTCTCTTCGGGACCTGTGAGGATAGAACATGGGTGCGTGCACGTGTGTTCGTTGGGACCCGGCACTCGCCGGCGCTATGCTATTTGTGTGTTTGCTCTTCTTGTCCCCCTCCCTGGCTATTTGTGTGTTCTAACCCACGCAACTCCGCGGTTGGCGACGTGGCACGACATGGTAACATACTTGTGTTCTTGGTGGCGGTGTGTGGCTTGTCTACTATTCGTTTGCATGCGGCGGCATACCTTTTGTTCCCTTTCGCTCCCTTTCGCCTCCTACATAAGCGGGCGTGCGGGTGGGCGGTGGGCACGTCTCGGTTACGTAGCGTAGCGTGGCAACATACTTGGACCCCACTAGTCACGTGTGTATGCTTGGTTTTTTTTTTTTTGTTTTTTTTTTATTTTTATTTTTTGTTGTGCTTTACCTCGGTGGTCTTTTTGTTCCTCCCTGTTTGTCCCTTCATACCATGTTGCTCGTCCGTGGCGGTGTTGGCCTTGCGGCATTCCGGGCATGCGCGTGCGGGCATACCTTTCTTTCCCTATGCGAGCGGGGGTGAGCATAGGCGTTCTTTCGGTGCCACCTCTTGTTGGTTTTCCTTGCCGGTGCGGTTTTCGTTGCGCTTTTCGTGGCGGCGCACTTTGGCGTTGCTTATCACGTTACTTGTTTTGCGCTTGTTACGGCGTCATGCACACAACATATGGCACATAACATACTTGCTTTCCGGCGGCCGGTGGCGTTGTTGTTGCTTGTGTGTATTTTTTCATGCACGACATTCAACATACTTGGGTACATGTGCGGCCTCTTGCTCTTTTTGTTGTGCTCCCCTTCGCGCGTATTTCCTACATGAGCGGGCTTGCATTGCTTGGTCGTGTACTTGTGGTATATCTCTCCACCGTGGTGCGGTTCGTTACCTATTTATTCTCCTTGTCTACCTCTTTCCGCGTTGTGCTTGTTTCCTTGGTTTTTCGCGGTGCGCGGCACATAACATACTTGCTTGTCGGTGGCCGGTGGCGTTGTTGTTGTCTATGTGTGGGTTGTTTTGGGGCGCGCACAAGTCCCTAGCGCCTAGGGCACGCACTTTGCTAGGTGGTTTGGGGCAAGCAACGCTCAGTTTCTTCGCCGTCGCGACTCTATTGTTCGTCTTTTTCGGTGAGTGTCCTATATACAGCCCTATGTGTCCTATACAGCAAGCGATATGAACAGGAGAAGAGGTCCACGTCGTGCCCGGTTTGTGGGAGAACAAGCAAATGAGTTCGTTGGATGATCCAGACTTCGCTAGACGACTGTGACGCCGGATTTTCGTGTGGCCTGTAGACTTTTGTGAGAAGCTGACGATCAGTGACCCTGCGTCCCTCCTTCCTCCTCCTTCCTGCCCGCTTTATCAACCATGAAAGCCCTTGGAGCTCGTCCAACCTGCCGTCCCTCAAGAGCATGGCAGCAACGAGCTGCTAAACTTGTTGGTGGCCAAGCTCCCACGAGAAGTGTGAGATGAATGCCGGGCAACGGCGGAGCGCAATGCAAGAGCCCTCACCTACAAGGATGTGTCTGTGCTACTTTTGGAGCTGGCGCTCGAAAAAGAAAGCGACAAGCACCTGAATGCCTACCGTTTTGGAGGAGGTGGCTCTGGGAGTCATGGCCGAGGTTACCAAGGACCCCGACCTGGACAGCAGATTACCCCCAAAAATGCTCGCTTCATGAGCAATGTCCAGAAATGAGCAAGGTTCCCTGCTTCATGCCCGTGACTGTTACCAGCGGAAGTGTTTCGTTGTCCACGGGAAGAAGCAGGAGACCCACACCGGCAGCAAAGCCAAGATGCCGGACCACTGCAGGTGCACAATCACCTGTGCCTTCTGTGGGAAGAAGAAGCACTACGAGAATGAGTGCTACCATAAGGAACGTTTTTCGGCGAAGCTCAACACCCAGAAGGCCAGTGGCAAGGGCAACGCCGACGAGGACGGTGGCAAGGGCAAGTCGAAATGCCATGGCAAAGGCCAAGGTGGCAAGGGCAAGTGTGGACGAGGAGGCTCTGACCGCAAGCCAGACAGGGACAAGAACGCGAACCAGTCCGAAGGGAACCCCAATCCTACACCAGGGGGGAACTCTGAGCCCTCTGGTTGGCAACCAAACACGGGACCTACGACCCGTTCACAGATGCAAGCAAAACAGGAACAAGGGACTAAGTGTGCCAACGAAGATGCGGACCAGTCAAACGCCCCCAAAACGTTCCGGTTTCATGCGCATGGCGCGGAAACTGCAGAAGAAGGGGTTTGAAGTGACCTGCCCCGCGGAGTTCTGACAGACACGCTCCGGGGGACCTACAGATCTGGTGTTCTGGGTACGTATCTGTCTTGGGGGACAAGAATACGTGGGGGTACTGGATACTGGGGCCACTATATCTATTGTGGCGAAGAAATATTTACCTCATGGGGACCTGAAGAACATCATGCCTACCGCAGCCATCCGCATGGGAGATGGGCATGTGGTGCACAGTTCCAGGGACAGTGAGATTGATGTGACTATGGGATCAAGGAGCATTGCCTGTTGGTTCTACGTGATGGACACCGAAGCCTTGGACTTTGGACTGGGGACCAACCTCTCCGTCGAGCACTCCGAGGTTCTCTCCCTCACTCCCCAAGCACCCTACGTCTCCCAAGTTGACCATGGTGACAGAGGGGAATCTGTACCTCTGGAGCAGTCTGAACACACGTCTAGCTACCTGAGGGTATGCAAGAAGGAGCCCTCAACCATGATGGTCACCTCCAAAGCTGAGGACTATCAGCTCCTTGCAGATGTCTTAGACCAAAGTCTGAAGGAGCTGGGATACTCCGAGGAAGCCCTGAACGTCGAGCTATTCGCCAGCGACAAGCAACATGTCCTGGACCTCTACTGTAGCAAAGGGAAAAATTGCTGCCACAAATTTTCCTGGAACTCTTTCGGGATCGCATACGGGAACCCGAGGTTCAGTGAACTTGGGAAGGTCCTGACCAAGGTGGCCCTGGAATGTTCCCGTATGGTCCTGTGGTCCCCCGATTGGGGAGCCCATGGGGGAAATGAGTTCCCCCATGGCGTACTCTATTGGACAAGCTGACGCTCACCTCCCTCGAGCTGCCGGACGACGCCATCTACGTGCGTCTGGGTCGCAAGACGCCCATCGGGAAACCAAGATGGAGGAGCATGCTAAGCGTGGTGGACGGGGGCCTAGCCCCAGTGCCCTGGGACAATCTGGACCCTGCTATGGTCCAAGAATTAAACCTGAGAGCGGCAGCTACACCCTGGATGTCCTGAAAAATCAACTACGGCCTCGAGACGCCGTAGAAACTACTCGTGGGGGAGACGAGTACGCCGTGTCTGACACTGCTGCCCCCAACCCCCCCTGCTGTGTACCTAATCCTGATGTATTCTCAGAGTGTGGGCTATCCGAGCTACCTAGCTCAATACACTCTGATGACGAGACTGAGCATGACGTCTGTTTCGTGCAGACATGCGTGGAGGAAGTGGAGAACGCCAAGTACGCTGCCCCAAAGGAATCCCTACTCTCCATGAGGGGAGAGGACCCCCTGGACAAGGATCTGGACCCCCGATCCAGGCTGAGAGAGGAGGTGGCCTCCAAGAGGAGATTTGTGGCGAAAAAGCTATGCGGCGCTAGGCCTACCCGCCGCTCATGGCCGTTGAAGCAAGGGTCTATGAGAGATATCTCCCAACTGAGGGAGGACCTCGAACAGAAGATTACCACCTGGCAACCTGAGGTGGATCTGAAGCTCATGAAGAGCGTCTGGTGTGCCCATGCGAGGACCCCAGAGGAGGATGAAGTCTCAGAGGAATGCGTATGAGAACCCCCTCGAGTGTGCCTATGTTGTCACAGACCACCTGAGACTGTGGAACGGGAGCTTCTGTACGCCTACAAGGGCTGAAGGATACTACCAAGGACGCTGAGCCAGTTGAGGACCACCTCCCCGCTTCTACACCTATGATTTTATGAAGCAGGCTCATCCCAAAATTAATTTTGGCTGATTTTTGACGAAAAATGTGACATTTTGGCGGAGAGAGGCTGCCAAAACTGGTCCATGTGCATTCCTTTGCTCCTGTGACGCGTTTTTGTTGCATCGGGCACCCTTGAAATAGGGGGGGGGGTCTTGGAAGTCCCCGCCAGGGCGAAAAAACCTGTTTCGGGCCAAAAAATGGCAAATTTTGGCACATTTTTGACAAAAAATGGCAGATTTTGGCGAAGACAGGCTGCAGAAATTGGTCTGTATGACTTTTCTTGATGCTAAGAAGTGTTTTTTTGTATTGGGCACCCTCAAAATAGGGGGGGGAGGTCGTTGCCAGTCCCCCACGGAGCAAAAAAACCTATTTTCGGCCAAAAAATGGCCTTTTTTTGGCCCATTTTTGACGAAAAATGTCAAATTTTGGCGAAGACGGGCTGCAGAAATTGGTCTTTATGAGGTTGTTTGCTCCTGGGACGTTTTTTCTTGTATCGGGCACCCTCAAAATAGGGGGGGGGGGGTCGTTGCCAGTCCATCACAGGGCAAAAAAAACCTATTTTTGGCCAAAAAAATGGCCTTTTTTGGCCCATTTTTGACGAAAAATGTCAAATTTTGGCGAAGACGGGCTCCAGAAATTGGTCAGTATGAACTTGTTCGTTCCTGAGACGTGTTTTTTTGTATTGGGCACCCTCAAAATAGGGGGGGGGGGGTCGTTGCCAGTCCACGACAGGGCAAAAAACCTATTTTTGGCAAAAAAATGGCCTTTTTTGGCCCATTTTTGACGAAAAATGTCAAATTTTGGCGAAGACGGGCTCCAGAAATTGGTCAGTATGAACTTGTTCGTTCCTGAGACGTGTTTTTTTGTATTGGGCACCCTCAAAATAGGGGGGGGGGGTCGTTGCCAGTCCACGACAGGGCAAAAAACCTATTTTTGGCAAAAAAATGGCCTTTTTTTGGCCCATTTTTGACGAAAAATGTCAAATTTTGGCGAAGACGGGCTGCAGAAATTGGTCTTTATGAGGTTGTTTGCTCCTGGGACGTTTTTTCTTGTATCGGGCACCCTCAAAATAGGGGGGGGGGGTCGTTGCCAGTCCATCACAGGGCAAAAAAAACCTATTTTTGGCCAAAAAAATGGCCTTTTTTGGCCCATTTTTGACGAAAAATGTCAAATTTTGGCGAAGACGGGCTCCAGAAATTGGTCAGTATGAACTTGTTCGTTCCTGAGACGTGTTTTTTTGTATTGGGCACCCTCAAAATAGGGGGGGGGGGGTCGTTGCCAGTCCACGACAGGGCAAAAAACCTATTTTTGGCAAAAAAATGGCCTTTTTTGGCCCATTTTTGACGAAAAATGTCAAATTTTGGCGAAGACGGGCTCCAGAAATTGGTCAGTATGAACTTGTTCGTTCCTGAGACGTGTTTTTTTGTATTGGGCACCCTCAAAATAGGGGGGGGGGGTCGTTGCCAGTCCACGACAGGGCAAAAAACCTATTTTTGGCAAAAAAATGGCCTTTTTTGGCCCATTTTTGACGAAAAATGTCAAATTTTGGCGAAGACGGGCTCCAGAAATTGGTCAGTATGAACTTGTTTGTTCCTGAGACGTGTTTTTTTGTATTGGGCACCCTCAAAATGGGGGGGGGGGGGTCGTTGCCAGTCCACAACAGGGCAAAAAACCTATTTTTGGCAAAAAAATGGCCTTTTTTGGCCCATTTTTGACGAAAAATGTCAAATTTTGGCGAAGACGGGCTCCAGAAATTTCTTACTCTTGAGACGTGCAACACATCAGCAAATTGCAACATGTATCCTTCCCATTTGACACAGATACAACAGGCGCACAAACAAACTCATCGGAGACGTGCAACACATCAGCAAATTGGAACATGCCGCCAATGGACAAATGGAGTCAAAGCTGACATTGGCGAAGGCAAAGCTGATCAACTCGGACACCCCCAAGATTCCATGTCTCAAGGAACTCTGAATGAATCGCAGGATGCAGAATGCTGATTGATGGCACTTTAAAGGATTGAGTACCTACCTAGTGTGACATGCAACACATCGTATGGAAACCCTCCCTGCGACACAACAAGTTGGCACGTGACAAGACATAGCAGCTGGGCATGGGACACATCACTACCCCCAAACATGGCTGTTTTTGGCACCATCCGCGTCATAATCTTCAATATAGGAGAGGAAATTGTACCAATATTTGCCTAACCCACATCCTCGTCATCAAGTGGTTCCATGGAACACAATAGAAAGATTCGCGGACTCTCGCAACAACATTGACCAAATATTATGACCGTAACCATGCAAAAAAAGGCTGAAATATGGCAGTTTTGGCGAAAAATGGGGGTATACTCGCATGTCACGAGAGGTAGATGGCTTGGTGGATGTTCGTATGTTTTGGAAATCGTCAAGTGGTTCCATGGAACACCTTTGATTGATCCGCAGCCTCTTAGAAAGAGATAGAATGTGTTTTATGATGAAAGAGTGGTGAAAAAAGGCCAAAATGTGGCATTTTGGGCCAAAAATGGGGGTAGATTCGCACGTTACGAGAGCTTGATGGCTTGGTGGATGTTGCTATGTTTTGGAAATCGTCAAGTGGTTCCATTAAACACCTTTGATTGATCCGCAACCTCTTAGAAAGAGATAGAATGTGTTTTATGATGAAAGAGTGGTGAAAAAAGGCCAAAATGTGGCATTTTGGGCCAAAAATGGGGGTAGATTGGCACGTTACGAGAGCTTGATGGCTTGGTGGATGTTGCTATGTTTTGGAAATCGTCAAGTGGTTCCACGGAACACCTTTGATTGATCCGCAGCCTCTCGGAACAAGATAGAATGTGTTTTCCGACGAAAAAATGGCAAAAAAAGGCCAAATTGTGGCTTTTTGGGAGGTAATTGACCGTTTACGAGACTTGGGAGCAGTTCCGAGCGGGGTATCGTGATTGAAAAGGTGCGGGTGGTTGGTATCTTCGATTGTACGCGCAAAAAGCGCTTCGTAATCGCGTATTTTCAGATTTCTGAGCCAAAAATTGCTCTCGGCGAGTGAAAATGCGCGCGCGGCGACAGTTTCTGTTGGTTTTTTGGCATCCGCTGCGACAATAATTTTGGGATCTGGCGACTTCATAAAATCATAGGTGATACACCAAGGGGCCAGCAATCTACACTCTAACGAGGACATGGAGGACAAGATCAAGCTCTTGGACCCTGGAGTACCGAAGCTGATCAGCAACTACCTGGAGGTATTCGAAGAACTACCCCCTCCAACTTCCTGTGACAAGCTGGTAAAGATGGACCTCAAGCTGAAGCCCGAGTTCGTGGGTCACAAGATACGTAGGAGACCCTACTTGGCTCCTAATGAGCAGGCTGATGAGATAGAGCAACAGATACAAGAATGTATGGACGATGGCCTGGTCCTGGAGTACAAGGATGCAGACTACCCCAAACATTGCAGGCCCTGTTTCCTGGTGGCTAAGCTTGGTTCTTCAGCCAAACGGCTGGTAGTGGACTATGGAGAGCTGAACAAGAAGACGATGACCTACTCAGGGTCCATTCCTAACATGGAGTCAACCCTCGAGAAGATAGCCTCCTGCCGCTACAAGACGAAGATGGACAAGCGGAGTGGGTTCTGGCAAGTGGACCTGACGCGCAATGCCAAGCAGCTCCTACCCTTCATCACTCCTCAGGGGAGGGTGTTCAAGTGGAGGGTCATGCCCTTTGGCGTGGCTAACGCATCCGCTCTTTTTCAAGAGCTGATGAACAAGATCCTATCCATCCTCCGTCGGAGACCTGTGGTGAAAGAACTCATATCCCGGGGCGCCCAGATGGAAGCACACGTCCGCGACGTATGCCTGGGAACGAATACTCAAGAGGACCACCTAAACCTCTTGGGCGAGCTCTTTGCAGTCTGCCAGGAGAACCACAGCAGACTCGAGCTGGAGAAGTGTGAGTTCATGCAGGAGACCATGCAGTATCTTGGGTTCGACATTGGCTATGGGTGGTGGATGCCTGTGGCCAGTAAGGCCAAACCCCTGATGGATGCTAAGGTACGACATGAAGACCCCAAAAAGGGACTCCATGATGTACGCAGTTTCATTGGGGCCTGCAACTTCTACCGCCGCCACATCACAATTTTCACCTACACCAGTGCCATCGTGACTGACCTCATCAAGAAGAACACTACCTGGCGCTGGGGCCCTCAAGAACAACAAGCGTTTGACAAGGTCAAGGAAAAAGTGGCCAGCGCTAAGTGCTTGGGAGTGCCTAGAGCACAAGGTAAGATTATACTGGTGACTAACACCAGCAATGTGGGTGGAGGTGGAACGTTGTTCCAGTGGCAAGCACTAGAGAAGGAGGACTTCACCTCGGCCGTTTCCCAATGGGGGACTGATGCACTGAACCGAGACGGTACCCTCAAGCACAGCTACCCTGACGACAAATGGGTCCTGGTTCCCCTGGGTCATTGGAACTGGAAATGGAACCAGGCCCGGGGTAACTACTCTACCTATGAGCAGGAACTGCTCTCGGGTATGCTTGTGCTAACCTCTCAGTCCCGATTGTTGGGGAGTAACCCAGTGGTTTCACTGTGTGACGAACAACCGGTCCGCATCTTCCAGAAAGGGCCCCCACCTGAGAAGGCTAAGCTCAGACGCTGGTGAACCTACCTGAGCCAGCTACGGCTCTCAGTACATCATATGGAGGACGTCAACAACGAGTGTGCGGACTACATCAGCGGCAACAACTTTGACGACGTGATTGGTGCCAGGTCTGAGGAGCTAGCCAAGGAGGCGTTCAGCCGTATGGATCTACATCTGGCCCTCAACATGACCATGATCAGACCTCTCAATGGACTCCAACAGGTGGAGTACCTGAAAGAGTTTGGGGACATCTACAAACGTCTGGAGAAGCGTCTCGAACCCGCCCTGGTCAACCAGGAGCAGTGGAAGCAGTAAAGAAGGTCCCTACCAGGACCGGCCCCCGCTGTGCCCCTTCCGCCTGTCACCCCTGCTGACTTGCTCCGGATCAATGATTGCATTTCTCAAAATCCTCAAACCCCCGGGTCCAAATCCAAAAAAATAGAAAATGTAATCCTCCTTCAACCCTGAACAGCAACCAGATCCCACAAGTATAGCAATAACCCAATTCACAATCCAAATCAGGCTGCGGGCTTTCGTTCAGCACACCGGTATTCCCACGGTGGCGGGCATGTACAAGAATTGCACCAAGGAAGAAAGCCCTGAAATTGGCATATGAACACAAATAAAGCAAAGTTGGGGAAAGATGGAAACTTATACAATCACAGCCATAGACCCTTCATTCCCTGGACTCAAGACCTTCCCTTGACTCACCAACATATTGCCCTGAACCCGGTCAAATGAGATGGCTGAATGCCATGTGTCACAAGTCACTACATAAACCCCAAAAATGTGCTCACTCCCAAGCCTATAAATCCTAGCCCAATAGGGGAGGTGGCGTGTCATGGCCTAGAGTGGCACTCAGGACCATGCCCTACCCTGGCCTAACCTTGGTTGGACTTGGAGTCAAATGGGCTTGGAGAACTGCCCCATGAAGATGACCTCACAACATGGCAAAATCAGGCAATTCACACCATTATGCTCAAAAATCAATTATATACTCAAAAATGCATATGGCAAATGTTCATATGCTCCATGCATGTGTCAAACCGGAACGTAATATACAAGGGTGATATAGACCAAAGGTCCATGCCCAAGAATATCCCATCATTGGCTCCGAAACTCCTCCGGTTATGTACATGGCATGCTTCACAAGTCGGCTCATGAGTTTGAGACTTAATTTTGTGAGGCCTCGTGTGCCAAGCCAAAGTGACCACGTGATCCGGCATATAGTGAGGTACAACACCGAAACATATGCCAACATATAAGCAACATACCATAGTTCACGGATCTCTAGGCACTTTGCTGTTAGCCGACCAGTTGAGCACATAAAACACAAAAATGAGCATAAAATGAGGTCAAAAACATGAAAATATGACCAAATACAAAGTTGTCATGATAGTACATCTCTATGCTCACCCATGATATCCGCTCATGGTTCAATACACAAATGATTGGAACCATTTGCGAACAATTCCCCCACTTGGATCCCCAATCGGGCGCATGGAGATATCTTTGCCACTCATATCTACATGCCCCATGAAAATGGGAGTGCACTCATGGATCTCTTTGCCTAACATACCATGAGCAATACATATGCGGTAGACTTAGTCTAGTGCTTTGAATTCCACAATTGGGACATGGGCAAAGCCCTTGTCACGTATGGCTCCCCATCTCTTCGGCCACACGAAGATATATAACATGGGCGTGAGCATATCAAGACATACACCATGCATACAAAACATACCCTCAAAAGTGGCTCCCACCATGATATGCCATGTCCCTCCATGGACATAACTTCACGTTAAAAATACGTAGGAACCCAAAGAAAGTTGCTATGCAACCCCAACACTCATGCGGCACACTCGAAAGTCGCATTAAAATATTCGGTTGCACGGTCCAAGAGTTATATTTCACTTTATACCCTCTTGACCCTTTTCCCTTGCTACACCGGGCATGTGTGCGCACCAAAGGCGTTTGATGCTTCCTAAATTAACTTGAGACTAAGGCGCTTGCAACCCAACCTTCCTTATTCTCTTTCCTCACACTCGCGCGTAGATATGGTCCTTCAAAGTGGTCCCACGATTGACTTTTGTTTCCCTTATATCTCCAAGTCAAATGGGTGGCAAGTATAAGGGAAACCTGATTCGGGCATAGGGAAAGGAGTATGACCACTCGAAGAAGTCCAAATCAAGTGCGGCGATGTCGAAGTCGAAAATCCGATTTCGACATCGCGAAAAATTCAGATTAAAATTTCGAGTGCTTATTTAGAAAATTGCGGAAGCAACGAACCCTTTGCTGATGAAATCTGACCCTTCAACGGAGTATCCGCCAAAATATCTGGAAATAACAGTTAACCAATCGGTGAACGCAAAATCGCGAGCCAACTGACAGTCGCCGAAACATTGACCATCAGAACGAAAGGCTGAAAAATTACGGAAACATCATGATAATAAAACCCTGTTGATTCCTGATATTCCGATATATAAATCTCCGCTGGCGGTGCCTCGGTTCTGAATATGGCCGCACATAGCCGGAATGGCCAAACCTATCACACTATCACATCGGGTTAGATCAGGTGGATGGGAGAGTATGATATCAGCCAATGGCGGCTTGCCGGCACATCTCCAAGTCAAATGGGTGGCAAGTATAAGGGAAACCTGATTCGGGCATAGGGAAAGGAGTATGACCACTCGAAGAAGTCCAAATCAAGTGCGGCGATGTCGAAGTCGAAAATCCGATTTCGACATCGCGAAAAATTCAGATTAAAATTTCGAGTGCTTATTTAGAAAATTGCGGAAGCAACGAACCCTTTGCTGATGAAATCTGACCCTTCAACGGAGTATCCGCCAAAATATCTGAAAATAACAGTTAACCAATCGGTTAACGCAAAATCGCGAGCCAACTGACAGTCGCCGAAACATTGACCATCAGAACGAAAGGCTGAAAAATTACGGAAACATCATGATAATAAAACCCTGTTGATTCCTGATATTCCGATATATAAATCTCCGCTGGCGGTGCCTCGGTTCTGAATATGGCCGCTCATAGCCGGAATGGCCAAACCTATCACACTATCACATCAGGTTAGATCAGGTGGATGGGAGAGTATGATATCAGCCAATGGCGGCTTGCCGGCACATAGATACACACCCCAAGTGACCCCAAGATGGCCACGGGGGTCCGAACCGGCTTCACCCCCCTTCTCAGAGCGTTGTATCCGCTCGGAAACCAATGAAGAGAGGACGGGAGGACCCCAATAGGCTCCAACCCCCCCCTCCGTGTCCCAAGGACATATGGAGGCCCCACACACGTCGTAGGCGTCCCCCATGCCCCAAGGGAGGGGTGAGGACACTGATACTCAGCGCCCTACGCCATATCCCGTCTCCACTTGATCTACAACATGGACCAAGGGGATCAAAGATAGAAAAACGTCGTCGGTCGACCTGAATAAGTATACCACAATGCAATATATATGTGGAGATCGAGTGAAGGGGGTATATGGCCGATCAAGGCCGAAAAATCCCCGCATGAACGCCCTCACTTGTCTCCCCATTCACAGAAACAAACAAAATGCCAAGGGGGGATCCATTACGGTGCTACAGCAGCAACCAAATGGACCAACACGTCCTTGACATCCAAAGAAAGATTCTTTTTCTTTAGGTAGTCCATCCAGACCGTGGTATACCTTGGCACGAAACTGCTCAGAGGTTCCCACAAATCCCTGGATGCGGCGAATCCCTTCCAACGGACTTTATAAAGCCTTCCCCCAGGCGTCCCCGGGTATGGCTTGTCCGCCAGGATCTTCTCAGCGGTGAAGTCGTCGTCCTCACCCTCATCGTCCGAGTCCACATCGCCGGCCGTGAACTCGAAGGTGACGGGACGTCCGCTGGGGTCTGGTGCTCGGGGACGAAGCTGGGTATGGTCGCGGTCCAGGATCTTGTTATCCCCCACACGAACCGCATACACATCCTGCCCGACTTTCCGCACGATTACCCCCGGCACATACCAAGATGCCTGCCGATTCCTGGACAGGACATCCTTGTGGTGCCGCTCCACCCACACGGTGTCTTGGAGAGCATACTTCTGCACTTTTCCCTGCTTGAAGTACTTGGCCCTCTTGTCATGCTCGTCCTGAAGTGCCTTGCACACCTTGGCCGCCGTGTCGTCCGCCTCAGCCATCATAGCGTTCGCATCCCGGGCCACTTTGCCATGGTTCATCCACGGGAGAGTGCGTGACACTCGATCCCGTAGGAACAGGATGCGATGGGGCGACAGTCCAGTGGGTCCCGGAAGGTTGTGATACGCCTGGAGCACTCTCCAGAGCGAGTTATACCAGTTCCGGCCCGGTTCGTCAATGTGCAGCTGGCGGAACTTCTCGAACATCTGCCGCCCGGCCACTTCAGCACGCCCATTCGACCGGCTGTGGTATGCCACGGTCTTGGCGTGCCGAATTCCCATGTGCTTGCACATCGTCTTGAACCACGTCCCCACGAATTGACTGCCCCGATCGCTGCAGATGACAGCTGGGACATCGAAAATCGTCAGCCAATGCCTGATCATGGCATTAGCGACGGTCTTGGCCTGCAACCCCACTCCATGCTTGTCCTTCTTGTCCTTCTTCTTGGACTTCTTGCCAGGAACCGCCACGATATATCCACTGTGCCTGTCCACCGCCAGAATGACACAGTCGTAGGTCTCTCCTTCCACGGTGACCTCAGGCATGGCGAATACATCCATGGCTACGGACCGCATAGGGGCCTCCGGTATAGCCGTGTACACCGGGTTGCCCGCTGTGGAGTGGTTGGGGCTCTTCGTGGCCCGACACACGGCACAGTCGCTGCAGTACCTATCCAGGATGGCGTAGTACCCCGGAGGGAACTTGAAACGCCACTCCAGGTCCTGCTGCATCTTGTCTCGGCCAGGATGCATGAGCTGGGCGTTGTGCCAATGGTCAATGAGCTCCTCCACTCGGTTTTCGGGCACCAGCAGCTTGTCCTTGAGGAACAACTTGTCGCCATCCTCGGTCAAGCCCTCGGGCTATTCGTCGTCCGACGGGGCGCTCACGGCATTCCAGTACTTGCTCCAGTGCTCGGATGCCGCGTAGTCATCCGACCAGTCCTCTGTGAGCACCGACCTGACTAGCTCTACAGGGGCCACCATCCATTGCTCGAGGGTTTCCTCTCGAATAGCTTGGACGCGGACACCCCGGAACTTGGCCAGGTCTGTACGGTTTGCCATCACCACAAAACACTTGACCCCCTCTTGCTCCATGACCTTCTCCCTCTCGATGATGCGCTTGGCCTCCTCGGTCTCCTCGGCGTCGCCATGGCTGGATATGTCCATCCACGCCTTGCCCGCGGGGTAGGCCCAGCGACTGAGGCAATCCGCCACAGTGTTGTCCTTCCCCGGGACGTACACGACGCTGAGGTCGAACTTGGCGAACGTCTCGTGCCATCGGGCCCTCCTAGCCGCTGGTCCTGAGGGGGTGTCGACATGCTCCTTGTGCCAGCTCTGTAGGGACTGGTGGTCCGTGCAAACCACCACCGGCTGCAGTCCGATGTGGCCAGACCACTTCCTGAGCGCACATACAATGGCGTATGTCTCCTTCTCCCTCGCGGTCCATGTTCGGCGTTGGCCCTCGGCCAGGATCCTGCTCCAAAACGCCACGGGAACATGAGTTCCGTCGTCCCGGACTTGCTCGAGGACTGCCCCCACGGCATAGTCCGAGGCGTCTGTCTGTAGCACGAACCCCTTGTCCGGGTCCACCAAGAATAGCCCCAACTGCCCCAGGAGTCGCTCCTTCAGGCTGTTGAACGCATCCTCAGCCTCAGGGGTCCAAGCAAGCTTCTTCTTGCTCCCCTTCCGGCCATCGAACTTGCCCACTTGCAGCATCTTGTGCAGCGGCCCCGAGAGTTCTGCATACATCCGGACATAGCCCGAATAGTAATTGCAGAACCCCATGAAGGACCGGAGTTCACGATTGTCTGGGGCTTCTCCCAGTGGTGCAGGGACGCCAGCTTCCCAGGCATGGGACGGCGTTGCCCGTGACCAACCACGTGACCCGCGAACTCCACTTCCTTCACGAAAAGTGAGGCTTTGGTGGGCTTGCACACCATGTTGTGCTTGTCCAACTCGCTGAGCACTCGGCGCAGATCCTTCTCATGCGCGTCGATGAGCTCGTCCTCAGTCATGTTCTCCGTGCCGGACCCGATGATGATGTCATCAACGAAGCGATCGGCACAGTCCCGGACAGGACCGAGTAGGTCCTCCATCATGCGCTGGAAAGCGGCATTGCCATTCTTGGCGCCCATAGGCACCACTTTCCACTGCATGGGCCCCAGCAGCGTCGACATCGCTGTGCAGGGCCTGGAGTCCGGGTGTAGTGGCATCTGGTGGTAACCGTGTTTCAGGTCCAACACCGTGAAAATCCGCTTTTTCTGTTGCTTTTGGAGGATGGAGTCGATCAAGGGAAGCGAGTACGAGTCGTGCTCGGTCTGCTCGTTCAAGCCTCTGTAATCAACCACCAACCTCCACTCGCCCTTCTCCTTCTTGGGCACGATGAAGGCTGCACTGGCCCACTCACTGTCGGAGGGTTCGATCCATCCCCGCTCAATGAACTCGGCCAACAGCTTCTTCATGGCCTCGGCCCGATCGCCCTGAAGTTGGTACTCCCGATGACGATAGATCTTCGGGTTCGGCTTCAGCTTGATCTTCGCTGTACCAAACCTCCCACGATCTGGAGGGTTCTTGTTGGCGACGCCACTGAATAGCCGCGGATAGGCCTTGATCAGCCTCTCCTTCAGCTCAGCGACCTTCGGGTTCTTCTGGGCCTCTTCAGCCGCTTGCTTCGGTATAGATACAACCGACCGCACTGCGGTATAGGCCTCTTCTGGGTCCGATTCCGACTTCTCCTCGTCCGATATGCCGTCTTCATCGTCGTGGGGAGCTCTTCCCACCGATAATCTTCGAAAATTTGCGGCCTCGGGCTGGTGACTGTCGCTATCGGCTCCCATTCTTGGAAAATCCCATGTTGGTGGGTCCGACCCAACCGGACCATCGTATTGGTCCGCGATGTGATCCATGACCCTCGCCACGAACTCGTCCTTCTCGTACTTGCCGCTGACCAACATCTTGTCATCCCACCAATGCGGAGATGTGACCATGGCCCGCCTCTTCTTGGCTGCCACACGGTCGTGCATCCCCATCCGCATGTAGTTGACGACGTCGTCGATCTCGGCGTGGGACAGGACGTCAATGCCATCAATAGGCTGATCCGTCCCCTCCTTGGGCTCAAACATGACCTTCATGGGCACCGCCTCCACCCTACGGATGAATGCTTCATCACCCGTGGGCTGGGCTTGCGCCCCATCCACCAGGAAAGCCTTGGTACCCCACGCTTGACCCGGGGAGGGCATTGATACACCCTTGGCGACGATGAATAACTCCTCCTCTGGCCCGAATGACATCTCGTTCAGGGTGATGGAGTCCAGCGCCGACTTGAGACCCTCCAGCGGACATGGGGTGGATCCTATGCCGGTTTTGACCAGGATCCCCTTCGCCCTATCCGCGATGATCTTCTCCACCGTACGTCTGGTATTGGCCAGGGAGCCATGCCAGTACATGGGTCCCCACTCCTTCAAACCCCAATGCCTGTGCCAGGCTGAGTCTCCTCGATGCCAATGCCTCCTACACTTCCGCAGAAGTGGGGCATCCCGGGAAGCGAAGACGTCCGTCTCGGGCGCTTCGGCTCCCAGCGTCTGGATCATCCTGTCGTACACCTGCGGCGCCATTCCATACTCCGTGAGCTGAACTCCGCGGTCTCCTCTGGACTTGGCACCCACAGCTTGCACCGCTCGGACGATCCGATCCTCTTCCTCAGCATTCCATTGGGATGACCCGCACGCATAATCCGTGGACAGCCATGTGAGGCATTCATCGTCCTCCCGGACCAGCGTTGCGCGATGGGGAAGGGCTCCAATGGCGTTGGCCACCATGAAGTCGTACCCCATGATCATATCCCAATCGGTGATGTCGGCCACATAGAAGTTCCCGGATAGAGTGCTTCTCTTCGCCTGATCAGGGCGGTTCAAGCGCTCATGTTCCCAGAATTCCATACTGATAGTGGCCTCATGGGTACCACCACCCATGATCTCTCCATTGGCGACCTTCAGGCGGACCGGTCTCTGGCTGGGCTGCAGGAATTCCTCCTTGAACAACCCTCTCCGGACCAGGCTCACCTGGGCACCCGTATCCACTAACACATCCACCACCTTCTCCTCTCGTCCGCACCGTACTCGCACTTTCAAGTGCAACTGCCGCTCGTCGCCATGCGGTGTATGGACGACTCTCACGGCATGCAACTCTAGCACGTCCGGGTGCATCAGGACTTCAAGGGTATGGTCGCGGATGGTGTAGATCTTGGGTTGGTCCTGCCCGTCCACGGGGCTCTCCGTGGTCGCTCCTTCCTTCTTGCCATGTCCCGTACCCACATGTACTTCCCTTGGCAGGGCGCTCCAGGGGTTGGGAGTGGCGAAACTCAGTGGTTTTGGCTCTTCTGGAGCCTTCTTCGGCACCCGATGTGCCTTCACTTTCTCTGGGATTCCACTGATTTTCGGAGGAGAGACCTCCGAGGTCCCACTCCCGTGGGGGCTCCTCTAGACTTGGCTTCCCGCAGCCCCTTCCGGCTGCGATCCGCCAGGACTTTGTCCACCACGTTGCTGGGCTTTGAGTTCCTCCAATGTCCTCAACATGTCCTCAGCAACTTCCTCGATCGACCTCACTCGTCGGTCTTGGCCAGGTCCACCACCATAGCCTCTTCCTCCGCCTTTTCCTTGGCCTTTGCCTTGGCCTTTTCCCCCGTCTCCGCCCTTCGCTTTCCAATCGGAAATCCGCTGCTCCTTGGGCTTCTTTTCGGGGTGGGCGGCGAAGTAGGCCTTCTTATCCGCCTCATATACCTTGCACTGGCGGTGGTCGTGTGCATGGTTGTTTCCCTTGCCATAACAGACCCAGCACCCGTCGTGCTGAGACCTGTACTCTCGGAACGAGAGCGGTGGGTTCCCGATCCTCCTTGGCTCTTTGCCCCTTGGTCCCGCCCGGTTCCATCTGGACCGATCCTGCCCATTGTTCTTCACGTTGTGCGCCACAAACGCGAAGAAATGGGCCTCCTCGTGATCCTCCCGGGACCAGTGGTCTTGGCCACTTCCACTACCATCCTCCGCGGAGTTGGCCGTGTCCTCCTGGATCTCTCGATGATGGCGGTCTTCTCGGTGGCCTCGTTGTCCATGACCATGTCGATCCTGCACGTGGGCCTCGTTCTTCGCATTAAGCTTCAACTCCACCGTGATGTACTTCACGATCTCGTCAAGGCTCATGCGGGCGAAGATGACTTGCATCCTCAGCGGCTCCCCGCGCCTCCACTCCACGTTGTTGAGGCGCAGCAACCTTTGCCCCATGGAGTCCCCGAACACCTCCACGTACACGGCGTTCTTCAGGCCCAACATCCGGTTGGGTTCGCCCAGGTTCCTCCTGAAGAACTCCATGATACCCGCATGGGTATCCTCCGCCGCCATAAGCCTTACCGCCACCCGCTTCTTGGCGCGCTTCTTCTCCTCATCCTCCACTCGTCTCTTCCAGTTGCCGGGGAGGACGTCCTTCAGCAAGTGGCGGATCTCACTGGCCTCGTTCCAGTCTTCCACCAACTTGAGGCATCTGCGGTACTTCCGCAGATACCGGTTCCACTCCCGGACCCGCAACTCACCGCGGTCCAGCGGCAGTGGAATGGACCACAGGTCCTTCAGCTTCTGGTTTGGAGCGTCCACCCGCTCCTCATCCTCCAGCCACTGGAGGCAGGCCTGCTCCGTCCGGATCAATCCTTCCCGGATCTGATCCCGCAGCTCCTCCTTCAGGTCCTGCGCCAAGCGGTGTGGGAATGTCCGGCATACCCACTTGTCCCGCGGCGCTCCCCGCATCTCGCCGACGACCTCCTCGGCGAAGTCCTCCCAGTCCAGGATGAAGTCATCCAGGTTGGACGGGTTCCCGTCGTAATAGGGGATTTTGATTCCCCTGAGGTCGTCAATCCTGATGGCGTCTCCGACGTCTCCAGCCACCACTCCACCGAGACGGATACCACCTGTGGCCGGGGGGTGTGAGTACACTCCCCGTACATCCCTCTCCTCCATGGAGTGCGGTCCAGTTGGGCCTGAACCCATGGGGTTTGGAATGCGGGAAGGATTTGCCCCATCGGCCGTCCATATCCCCGTATTGGGATCCTTCGCCCACAGGTTTCCGCTTGGATGGCCTCGACCATGTCCGTCGGCGCTTCCCATGGTTCGCCCCTGCATGGTCTGGTTCTGGATCTCGATCTTCTCTTCCGCATAGACTGCCATATTCGTCGTGAGCGGTACAGCCTGGGCGGCATGGGACATCTGTACCGTCAGGCTCCTCGGGTCCGTGGTCACGTGCCCTTCCCGCATGGACCCAGCCGGTGCCGTGTGTTCCCCGAGCATTGTGGATTCGCTGAACAGGGGAACATACGGCAGCGCACCCGGGTCAACACGCGGAGGCGCGTATGGTGCCTCTGCAGGGCCGCCCATGGGTTTCTCCATGGCGCTCCTGAGGGTCTTAACCCGCTTCACCAGCTCTACCGCGGCCGGCTTTGCCGGGAGCTCCGGACCCGAGGCGAGGGGCTGTCGCTCCTCTAGCCTTCTCAGGCGTCCCGACATGTCCTCCACTAAGTGGAGGAGGCTGTCCACCACTTGCTGCTGCTTCTGCAGGGCCAGCTCCAGATTCTCCCGGTACCGGGCCTGATCCGCTCGCAGCTCCTCCATGTGCTTCTCCGTGGCCGACTGATCGTCCAGGATCCCCGCGACGTCCTCCTCTAGGGCATCCTTGGCGTTGTCCAGGCGGTCAAGGTGATGCACGATGGCGTCCATCCCCATCTTCGGGTACTTGCCCATGAGGAAGGACACGTGCTCACAGTGGCACGCAGCGTGCTTTCCGCCGGATTCAACGCAACCCGCGGTTCCCGGCACCTCAGACTCATCGCCCATGGGCGTATCGCCTATGGCGTCCGTCTCTGGTCCCGTGTGCCGGGGCACAGGTGCCGTCCGGGCCCTGGCTGGCCTCTCCAAGCCCTCGGCGTCGTGCTGCAGGGCGGGCTCGGGGGCCGTATGCGCCCTGGCAATCGGCGCGGACATCTCCGGCTCCGAAGGTGGCTCGTGGGCTGTCCGATAGCCCTCGGAGTGCCCCTCGGATTCCCACAGCCTGACCGGGCTGGGGTCCGTGTCCATAGCCCCGGCGTCCCTTGCCGCGTACTTGGGTGACCCGCGCTTCCGGTAGCGCCGGGCCGGTCCTCCACTGCTGCCTCAATGGCAAGCCTCATCAGAGTCCTCCGCGGCGGAGCGGAGGTTGCATGCCTTTCGGCAGCGACGCTCACACATGGAGACCAGGTCCTCCATGTCACGTCCTCCTCTTCCCGAGTGTCCTTCTTCTCTTCGGGCTTCAACTTCCGGAGTTCGCCATGCTCTTGAACGTCTCGGTCCTTCTATGGCTCCAATCTCCGGCGTGGTCTCCACCGAGTCCACAATACGCACCCGGGGCGTACTTGGGCAGGGCTCATAAGGGCCCAAGTCCCCGGGTCGGCGGTTGGTAGGGGCAGCAGGTAAGCCTCTGCTACCATAAAGAAGGTCCCTACCAGGACCGGCCCCCGCTGTGCCCCTTCCGCCTGTCACCCCTGCTGACTTGCTCCGGATCAATGATTGCATTTCTCAAAATCCTCGAAATCCCGGGTCCAAATCCAAAAATATAGAAAATGTAATCCTCCTTGAACCCTGAACAGCAACCAGATCCCACAAGTATAGCAATAACCCAATTCACAATCCAAATCAGGCTGCGGGCTTTCGTTCAGCACACCGGTATTCCCACGGTGGCGGGCATGTACAAGAATTGCACCAAGGAAGAAAGCCCTGAAATTGGCATATGAACACAAATAAAGCAAAGTTGGGGAAAGATGGAAACTTATACAATCACAGCCATAGACCCTTCATTCCCTGGACTCAAGACCTTCCCTTGACTCACCAACATATTGCCCTGAACCCGGTCAAATGAGATGGCTGAATGCCATGTGTCACAAGTCACTACATAAACCCCAAAAATGTGCTCACTCCCAAGCCTATAAATCCTAGCCCAATAGGGGAGGTGGCGTGTCATGGCCTAGAGTGGCACTCAGGACCATGCCCTACCCTGGCTCAACCTTGGTTGGACTTGGAGTCAAGTGGGCTTGGAGAACTGCCCCATGAAGATGACCTCACAACATGGCAAAATCAGGCAATTCACACCATTATGCTCAAAAATCAATTATATACTCAAAAATGCATATGGCAAATGTTCATATGCTCCATGCATATGTCAAACCGGAAAGTAATATACAAGGGTGATATAGACCAAAGGTCCATGCCCAAGAATATCCCATCATTGGCTCCGAACCTCCTCCGGTTATGTACATGGCATGCTTCACAAGTCAGCTCATGAGTTTCAGACTTAATTTTGTGAGGCCTCGTGTGCCAAGCCAAAGTGACCACGTGATCCGGCATATAGTGAGGTACAACACCAAAGCATATGCCAACATATAAGCAACATACCATAGTTCACGGATCTCTAGGCACTTTGCTGTTAGCCGACCAGTTGAGCACATGAAACACAAAAATGAGCATAAAATGAGGTCAAAAACATGAAAATATGACCAAATACAAAGTTGTCATGATAGTATATCTCTATGCTCACCCATGATATCCGCTCATGGTTCAATACACAAATGATTGGAACCATTTGCGAACAATTCCCCCACTTGGATCCCCAATCGGGCGCATGGAGATATCTTTGCCACTCATATCTACATGCCCCATGAAAATGGGAGTGCACTCATGGATCTCTTTGCCTAACATACCATGAGCAATACATATGCGGTAGACTTAGTCTAGCGCTTTAAATTTTACAATTGGGACATGGGCAAAGCCCTTGTCACGTATGGCTCCCCATCTCTTCGGCCACACGAAGATATATAACATGGGCGTGAGCATATCAAGACATACACCATGCATACAAAACATACCCTCAAAAGTGGCTCCCACCATGATATGCCATGTCCCTCCATGGACATAACTTCACGTTAAAAATACGTAGGAACCCAAGGAAAGTTGCTATGCAACCCCAACACTCATGCGGCACACTCGAAAGTCGCATTAAAATATTCGATTGCACGGTCCAAGAGTTACATATCACTTTATACCCTCTTGACCATTATCCCTTGCTACACCGGGCATGTGTGCGCACCAAAGGCGTTTGATGCTTCCTAAATTAACTTGAGACTAAGGCGCTTGCAACCCAACCTTCCTTATTCTCTTTCCTCACACTCGCGCGTAGATATGGTCCTTCAAAGTGGTCCCACGATTCACTTTTGTTTCCCTTATATCTCCAAGTCAAATGGGTGGCAAGTATAAGGGAAACCTGATTCGGGCATAGGGAAAGGAGTATGACCACTCGAAGAAGTCCAAATCAAGTGCGGCGATGTCCAAGTCGTAAATCCGATTTCGACATCGCGAAAAATTCAGATTAAAATTTCGAGTGCATATTTAGAAAATTGCGGAAGCAACGAACCCTTTGCTGATGAAATCTGACCCTTCAACGAAGTATCCGCCAAAATATCTGGAAATAACAGTTAACCAATCGGTTAACGCAAAATCGCGAGCCAACTGACAGTCGCCGAAACATTGACCATCAGAACGAAAGGCTGAAAAAATACGGAAACATCATGATAATAAAACCCTGTTGATTCCTGATATTCCGATATATAAATCTCCGCTGGCGGTGCCTCGGTTCTGAATATGGCCACTCATAGCCGGAATGGCCAAACCTATCACACTATCACATCGGGTTAGATCAGGTGGATGGGAGAGTATGATATCAGCCAATGGCGGCTTGCCGGCACATAGATACACACCCCGAGTGACCCCAAGATGGCCACGGGGGTCCGAACCAGCTTCAGCAGGACAAGACCTACCTCTGGCATGAGGACCAGATGGTCGTGCCTAGCGACCGCATTCTGGCACTCCTCAAGTGGGCCCAGAGGTCCAGTGGTCATGTGGGAGGGAACCGTACCCTGAAGCTGTTCAAGCAGTGGTGCACTCTACGTGGAGTGATGATCAGCTGCGGAAAGCCCTCCAGCCCATCGCGGACAAGTGCCCATGTCGGTCCTGCAAACCTGGGAATATCAGGGATAGACGTCTCTTTTCCACCCCTCCTATCCCCCACTGTGCCAACAGTGTTCCCTACGTGGATTACACCGAGATGCCCAAGTTCGGGGCTATGATTTAGCCCTAGTGGTAACCTGTGGGCTGACCAGGTTTACCAGGGTATTCTCATGCACTCAACACATCACCGGCGAGGAGACAATCAGGATACTCCTGGAACAGTGGTTCTGTGTCTATGGGGCACCCAAGGAGATTTACTCAGATGAGGACGTCCGAGTGGGCTCCAACACTGGCTGGTACAAGACAGTCTTGAGGTCCCTCAATGTACAGGTGTCAAAGGGCATTCCCTATACTCATACGAGTCACCCCCTATGTGACCGACAGATTGGAGTTCTCAAAGAGAACGTGAGCATATGGTGCAAGACTGAGCGCACCAAAGACTGGGTGAGACTACTCCCCGTCATATCCTTGATGATGAACTCCCAAGCGAGTTTGGCAACTGGCATATTACCCCAGGAGCTGTTCATGGGACGCCTGGCGTGGTTCCTACACGTTCCCTATCCTGAGGATTCCTACTCCACTGTGGGTAAGTGGGTGAAGGAGCAACAAGACAAGGTGGACAAGACCAAGGCTATGCTGCAGAGAGTGAGGGAGCGCCAGTAGAACGAGAAGAACAAGCACCGGGTGCCAGCCTCCTACCAAGACGGAGACTTGGTGCTGGTGCACCACAGTTGGCTACCCGCCTGGCCTCGCTCCACCAGCGATGCCCCCTATTTTGCGCCCCAGAAGATCCTGTCTGTGGATGGTCACGGCATAGCAGTGCGGTGTTCTCCCCGACTAGGGGGGACTCTGGTGTGCATTGCTCAACAGCTCAAGCGCTACTACGACCCAGAGGATCTCTGTGGGGAAGAATGGGAACTAAACGACGAGGAGATCGCCGCTCTGGACCTACAGGGCGCTGCCAGCCCAATGGAAGTTGGAGGAGAACCTTCCGACACGAATGCTGAGGAGATGGCTAAGGAAGGCTTCTACCTGGTGAAGTCATTATCCAACACCGCTATCGGCAAAGGGTGGTGTTTCCTGACCCTCTGGGAAGGGTTTGGAGTTGAAGAAGCTACCTGGGAACCCTTTTCTGTCCTTATGCTTCCTGAGGGACGCCTGAATTCTGTTCTGGTAGACTACTTGTCGCGGAACAACGTAGGATAGTTGCCGAGGCTCGCTGAAACGCTTGCCTCTCAGAAGAAGCCTAGGGACTGAACCCTTCCTATACCTGCCTATGTGTGTATGACTGTGCTGATCCTGAGGACCTATGAGCAAGCTGCAGAAATGGTGTCCTAATTGTACCCAAGTCTGCACCCTTGCTGAACCCGGCGGATGTCTTTACACGGTGCCACAGGGTACACCCCGGGTCTGTCCGCCCCTAGGTGCCCGATTTCTGTGGTGGCACCAGACTTCCTTGGGGAAATACCCAGCGCTAACGCCAAGGTATTGGTTTTCCTACCTACCTGGCTACTACAGGGGAGGGGTGGCCAAAGCCTATGAGGCATGAAAACGCACCTAGACTACCACTGCCACTGCCCACCAAAACCGTGATAAAATTTCAGGAAACAGGCGGGACAGGGACAAACTCACTACAGGTCCTACACTCACTACAGTGGCACCAGCCTTCGAAGGGTGAGCGAGCGCTGTGCTCAGGCCCTCAACCAGGCCTACAACTCCTACACTCACACGCTACTTGGTATTGTTCAAGGGAGGTCAAAAGCCCTAATCGCCCACCTGTGAAAGCACAAGAGAACACAGCGCTACTAAGCGACTGTGGCCTAACAGGGACGCCACTACACGTTTCCCTGTCAGGCCTTAGAGGGAAGGAGGTCTCTGTTTGTGTGCACAGCGTGTACTGTGATGAGGTCGAACTGTCATCACCACGCCTGGCTGAGGAACAGTTTGTTGATTATATGATCTGCGCCCTATAGTTTAGCAGGTCTAACAACTGCACCAATCACCCTGACCTTCCCACCTGAAAGCAAAGGCGGATGAACTCCGTTAGCGGCTGAGGAACCTAACCAGCCTCCACGTATTATACGCTTATCAGGCTGGAAATAATACGCTGGCCTCTAACCGAGTTGCAAGCAAGCAAGCCGTTCTCTTATAGAACATAGGGTGGAGCCCCTGTTATACTGTGCGCACTTCGCGTAGCCTACCCTTTGATGCGCCATATGCATTCACGGGTATGCACGAGTCTGGCAATCGACTATTTTTAGCAATGCTTTTTCTATCAATCGATACCCATCTCAATTACGAACTCAACCAGGGGGTGGCCCCTCCTTGGCTTACTCACCCTACCTACCGCTGGAGAGCGAAGCAAGTGAGGAAGAAGACGAAAAACAAGCAAAGCAAGCGTTCATGCATGCGTTCCTATGCTCTACTGAGTCAATCCTACCTGTAATCATCATGCAATCTTCTAATCTGTCCCTCTACTCTATGTTTGCGCTGCAACGCGGCTAATCCTCGGAAATACGAGACAAGCAATGAGTATGCTGCATGCGAAGCAAACTCAACCTGTATGTTTATACCTCCTTCTTCGAATTCACATTGAATTTTGAAATTCTTCATTCTTCATCTTTCCTAGAAGCATACGTGGAATCTCTACGTTTATCATTTATTGCATGTCTCGTCATTTCTTTATTATTACGTGACGTACTGTTATAATCTTATTTTCTCTGTCTTTTCCGGCGCCCAATTAGAAAGCGCTCCGGCGCGCCGCTTTTTTCTGCGTGTAAATCCAGGGATTTAAAAATTCCTGTGATGAAATAAAATGGCGTAAGAATGTGCATTTAATACACATGGAGGGTCTGGACAGGGGTGTACCCTGAAAACAATTCTAGGCCGTCATTTGACGGATTTTGGTGTTTGCGTCGATCGTTGCGAGTTTATCAGTCCCTCAACCCTTCGTCCTTTTTCTGCAGATATCCTGGACCGCAAACAGTGGAGTAGGCCGCGTTGTGGCTGAAAAACTCACTCCTGGAGCACTGTCCAGAATCCAAAGAGCCCATTGAGGGCAAAATAATTATCAACACCGGCCCCTCGCCCTAAGGACAGATCAGGTCAGCCAACAGGTTCAACGAGACCCCAGACAGCGTGCCCTGATCGTATCCTGCGTTTGGTTTTGCGTATTGCACTGCGTTTTCCTATTTGCAGGGGAGGGTGCATGCACACATGGATCGGCATGACCATTCTAGCCTCCTACCAAGCCACAGCCGCCCCAGTGACGCCCATGAGCGTAGTGGGAGCTGTAGGTGTATGTTATGACTAATTGAAAACTGGCAATTGCCCTGACACGGCGCTTCGGTTCCAATGTTAGGGATGTTATAGGAAATTTGAAAAAGATGTTGAAGCCATGGGGAGGTCAAAAAGAATTCCCTTTTTGCTTTAGAATGCAACAGTGATGGCCACCACAGCACAAGCAGGGAGTAAGAAAAAGTGTATTTCCCTGCCAAAAGGTTAGCTTTAGTTGTTATAGAGAGGCCTAAAGGCATGAGCCATTTCTCTTTGTATTGGCCTGTCCAAAAAGTGACAAAACATTTTGACCCATAAAACCAGGTATTGAACTTTGGATGTTCTGTGGACCCCTGACCCCTCAACTGATTGGACTTATGTACCTTTTTCTGGACTGACTCAGGCTCTGACATTAATCCAGAGCCTATACATTTTTCTATATCTTCTCATGAATGCTTAGCTATCCTAGTGGTGTGCACCCTAGGGGGCTGCAGCACCTCTTTTTGAGAGGTCCTGGGTTCAATTCCCAGTCAGCCTAGGTAAGTAGGAAGATCCCATGTGACATGGCAGTGACGTCAGCGCCACAAGCCATGCCCCGTCAGCACCTATGGGACCCAAAACAAAGAGTGCACATCTCTAGATGGTACTGTAAAAGAGAGAGTGCCCATGTGGGCAGGTTTCCCATGATTGTGGGACATTGATGCTGGCTCAGACCCCCGTGGCCAACTTTGGGTCACTTGGGGTGTGTATCTATTGGCCGGCAAGCCGCCATTGGCTGATTTCATACTCTCCCATCCACCTGACCTAACCTGATGTGATAGTGTGATAGGCTTGGCCATTCCAGCTATGAGCGGCCATATTCAATACCGAGGCGCCGCCGGCTGATATTTATATATCAGAATATCAGGAATCAACAGGGTTTTTTTATCATAATGTTTCCGTAATTTTTCAGCTATCCGTTCTGATTGTCAATGTATCGGCGACTGTCAGTTGGCTCGCGATTTTGCGGTAACAGATTGGTTAACTGTTATTTCCAGATATTTTAGCGGAAACCCCGATGAAGGGTCACATTTCATCAGTAAGGGGTTCGTTGCTTCCGCAACTTTCATGTTATACACTCGCGAAATTAATGCAATTTTTTCTGACATTCAGAATCCGATTTTCGACTTCGAGGTCGCCGCACTTGATGTGATGCATTTCGAGTGGTCCTACATTCTTCCCCGATCACGAATCAACCTTCCTTTTGTTGTCTCCTTCATTTTTCTTGGACATATAGGCGAAACAAAATTGATTTGTGAGGCCACTTTGAAGAATCATTTCTCCGGCTCACTGCGAGGAGTTACAATTTTGAGATATGGGCTGCAATCGCCTTGGTCTCAACTTAATTTAGGAAGCGTCAAACGCCTTTGATGTGTACATATGCTGGTTCTAGCAAGGGATAAAGGTCAAGTGGGTAGAAAGTGATACATAACTCTTGAACCATGCAACCGAATATTTTAATGCGACTTTTGAGTGTACCGCATGAATGTTGGTGTTGCATAGAAACTTTCCTTGGGTTCCTACGTATTTTTTACGTGAAGTCATGTCCATGGAGGGGCATGGGATACCATGGTGGGAGCCACTTTTTAAGGGTATGTGTTATATGCATGGTATGTGCTTCGCTATGCTCACGCCCATGTTATATATCTCCGTTTGTAGGAAGATATGTGCAGTCATACGTGGTGAGGGCTTCGCCCATATCCTAATGGTGAGCTCCATAGCGCTAGACTAAGTCTACCGCACATATAGTGCACGCGGGAAGCCTTACAGAGCGACCCATAAGCGCCATTGCCAATTTTCCCATTTTCATGGTACATATCGGGAGGAGGTTCGAAGGTGTCCCTATGCGTCCATGTGGGGATCCAAGTGGGGGGATTGTTCGCAAATGGTGCCAAGTAATTGTGTTTTGAAGCATATGTTGATACCATGGGTGAATGAAGTTATATACTATTGTGATTACTTTGAATTTGGCAATATTTGCATGTTTTTGACCTCATTTTATGCTCATTTCTGTATTTTATGTGCTCAACTGGTCGGCTAACAGTAAAGCACCCAGTGATCTGTGAACTATGGTATGTTGCCTATATGTTGGCATACGCTTCGGTTTTGCACCTCACCATATGCCGGATCATGTGGTCACTTTGGCGTGGCACACGAGGCCTCAAAAAATTAGGTCTCAAATTCGTGAGTTGACTTGTTGAGCATGGCATGTGTATATCTGGAGGGGTTTGGGGGCCAATGTTGGGATATTCTTGGGCATGGACCTTTGGTCTATAACAACCTTGTATATTGCTTTCCGGTTTGACACATGCATGGACTACTTGAATACTAGCCGTATGCATTTTTGACTATATAATTGAATTTTGGGCACTATGGTGTGATTTGCCTAATTTTGCTATGTTGTGAGGTCATCTTCATGGGGCAATTCTCCAAGCCCAATCAACTCCAAGTCCAACCAAAGTTTTGTCACGGTAGGGCATGGTCCTGAGTGCCATTCTAGCCAATGACACGCCACCTCCCCTATTGGGCTGGGATTTAGAGGCTGGGGAGTGAACACATTTTTGGGGTTTGTGTAGTGACTTTTGACACATGGCATTTAGCCATCTTATTTGACCTGGTTCAGGGCAATATGTTGGCGATTCAAGGGAAGGTCTTGAGTCCAGGAAATGAGGGGCCTATGGCTGTGATTGTGTATGTTTCCATCTTTCCCCAATTTTGCTTGATTTGTGTTCATATGCCAATTTCAGGGCTTCTTTTTCCATTTTTCTATTGGTGCAATTCTCTGTGCATGTCCAACGCCCGCGTCTCCGTGTGCACCGTGAGACGACGGGCGTGTTGAAAGGAGTTGTTGAGTGTCCACGCGAGACCTCAAACACCTTTGGAAGCCCGCACTGTGGATTATTTGGATCAGAGCTATTGTACTTGGCAGTTGGTTATTGCAAGGGATCGGGATTTGTGTGAAGGAGCCATATTTTACTATTTTTTGTGGGAAATTGTGCAGGATAGGGCAAGATCATGCAGAACCTGGTGAGAAGTAAGACCATAGGAGTGACAGGAAATGGTGGAAGGGGTACAGCAGGGGCCGGTCCTGGTAGGGACCTTCGTTATGGTAGCAAAGGATTACCTGCCCCCTACCGCCGCACCGGGGACTTGGGCCCTCATGAGCCCTGCCCAAGGACGCCCCGGGTGCAGATCGTGGAGTCCGTCGAGTCGACGCCGGACTTGGAAGCCCGAGAAGAGCGAAGATGCTCAGAACGGAGAGCCCTTGCAGGACATGGGCTAGACATGGAGGACCTGGCCTCCATGTGTGAAAGGCAATGCCGCAAGGCTTGCAATCTCCGCTCCGCTGCGGAGGAGTTGGAGGAGACTGGCAGCAACGGCAGAGCCCGGCGTTACCGGAAGCACAGGTCCCCAAAGCCCGCGGCGGAGGCCAGGGCGATGGAGATGGATCCCAGCCCGGTCAGGCTGTGGTCAGCTGCAGATTCCGAGGGGCATTCTGATGGCTATCGGACCGCTTTCCCTCCGGAGTCGGAGGAGATGGTCAGACCGCCCACAAGGGCGCACATGGCCCCCGAATCCAGCCTGGAGCATGACGCCGAGGCGTTGGAGAGGCCTATCAGAGCCAGAACGGCGCCTGTGGCCCGGCACACGGAGCCAACGCGGGATAACATGGGCGACAAACCCATGGCGGAGGAGTCCGAGGCGCCGGGAACCCTGGGATGCGCCCGATCGGGTGGAAAGCACGTTGAGTGCCACTGCGAGCATGTATCCTTCCTCATCGGCAAGTACCCAAACATGGGGATAGACGTAATCGTGCAGCACCTCGACCGCCTGGACAACCAGAAGGACGGCCTAGAGGAGGACATCGCGGGGATCCTGGATGACCAGTCGGAAGCAGAGAGAGACATGGCGGAGCTGCGACCAGAGCAGGATCAGTACCGGGAGAAGCTGGAGACGGCCCTGCAGAAGCAGCAGCGAGTGGTGGACAGCCTCCTCCACCTGCTGGAGGACATGTCGGGACGCCTGAAAAGGCTAGAGGAGTCACAACCCCTCGCCTCGGGTCCGGAGCTCCCGGCAAGGCCGGTAACGGCAGAGCTGATGGAGCTGGTTAAGACCCTCAGGAGCGCCATGGATAAACCCATCGGCGGCCCTGCAGAGGCACCGTACGCGCCTCTGCGTGTTGACCCGGGTGTGCTGCCGTTTGTTCCCATGTTCAGCGAATCCCTAATGCTCGGGGAGCATACGGCACCGGCTGGGTCCATGCGGGAAGAGCACGCAACCACGAACCTGAGGAGCCTGACGGTACAGATGTCCCATGCCGCCCAGGATCCACCGACCACTACGACTGCCCATGCAGTTTATGCGGAAGATGAGATCCAGACAATGCAGGGGCGAACCACGGGAAGGGCCGACGGACATGGTCGAGGCCATCCAGGCGCAAACCGGTGGGTGAAGGACCCCACTACGGAGATATGGACAGCCGGTGGAGCAAGTCCTTCCCGCATCCCAAACCCCATGGGTTCAGGGCGAACTGGACCGCACTCCATGGAGGAGAGGGATGTGCGGGGAGTGTACTCACGACCCCCGGCCACAGGTGGTATCCGTCTCGGTGGAGTGGTGGCTGGGGACGTCGGAGACGCCATCAAGATTGACGGCCTCAGGGGAATCAAAATCCCCTATTACGATGGCAACCCCTCCAACCTGGATGACTTCATCCTGGATTGGGAGGACCTCGCCCAGGAGGTCGTCGGCGAGATGAAGGGAGCGCCAAGGGACAAATGGGTATGTCGGACATTCCCACACAGGCTGGCGCAGGACCTGAAGGAGGAGCTCAGGGATCAGATCCACGAGAAATTGATCCAGACGGAGCCAGCCTGCCTCCAGTGGCTGGAGGACGAGGAGCGAGTGGACGCCCCCAACCAGAAGTTGGAGGATTTGTGGTTCATTCCGCTGCCGCTGGAGCGCGGGGAGTTGAGGGTCTGGGAATGGAATCGGTACATCCGCAAGTACCAAAGAAGCCTCAAGCTGGTGGAGGACTGGAATGAGGCCAGCGAGATCCGACACCTGCTGAAGGTAGGGATGCAGATTCGCAGCGAATTCAATTTGAATTCGCCGAATTCGCTGCGAATTCGTTCGCACTGCGAATTTGCTGCGAATTCGGCCTGAAATTCTTAGTACTGCGAATTCGGGGCGAATTCGCGCTGCGAATTCGCAGGCGACGGCAAAATGATCACGCGTGCGCCGTCTTTTCTCCAGATGAAAAACTAACTTTGAACTGTGCAATGCAATAATTTTTTTGACTTGACAAAATGAAAACTATGACGATTTTGCTTCGATTGAGCCGTTTATTTTCTTGTTGGGTGCCTGCGTACCCGTTTTCGAAAACAAAATTTACTTTTGAGTTTTGAACGGACCGCTGTGTCCGCCCAGCTCCACCGAACACGGCGGTACCCTGCATTCTCCCCAGAAGTCCACCAGTTTGGAGAAAAACCCGTCCCGAACTTTTGATTTTCGACTTTTTTTTTCTAATTTTTGACAGTCAAAACGTGTTGCCCCTTGGCAACCACGCACTGTCGGGCGTGTGTGGAAGGAGAAGCAGCCGAGAGCAGCCCGACGCAGCCGCAGTGAGGCCCTGGGCACCCACAACGATGTGCACGGAGCTAATGACGTGCACGGAGCTGCACCCAGCCAGCGCACCTGCTCCAACCTCCCTATAAGCTATGTACATAGCCCCTTGTAGCCCTTGCGTATCCTTGACAGCGGTACCCTCCTTACCTTTCCCGGTGCTCTCTCTTGGATTACTTCAAGTCCAACGATTCAATTCAAGAATGCAATGAATGAAGGCCCAATAAGGGCAACCAGTGGTTCACATGTGATGGTTTGTGTGTGGATTGGTGATCTTGCATGCTTCGTTGCTGCTTCTTTTCCAAAAGGCATTTGAGAGAAGCAAGGAACTTTGGAATTCTTGGTTTTGATTTGCTTTATTTTTGTCAAATCGTCGATTCGTTTCAGCATGGTAAATGCAAGCAACAACAAACAACAAAAATTGCAAGGTTACGGAACCTTTTGGGAAATCTTTTATGCGATATGGTACTTGGTAGTGGCATACCGATACGTAAGCAGGTGAATTGCAACCTAGAAGGTAAATTGTAGGTGCCTATGGATTCAATCAAGCGAATCAGGGAGGATTCGAATTTGAAGTTGCGAATTCGAGTTCGGAGTGGTCCACGAATTCGTGCGAATTCGGGGCGAATTCGAATTCGAGCGAATTCGTGCGAATTCGAACCTGCATCCCTAGCTGAAGGACGTCCTCCCCGGCCACTGGAAGAGAAGGCTGGAGGATGAGGAGAAGAAGAGAGCAAAGAAGCGCGTGGCGGTACGGATCATGGCATCAGAGGACACCCACGCCGGAATAATGGAGTTTTTCTGGCGAAACCTCGGCGAGCCAAGCCGAATGTTGGGGTTGAAGAACCCGTCTATGTGGAGGTATTCGGCGACACCATGGGGCAAAGGCTGATGCGCCTCAACAACGCGGAGTGGAGGCGCGGAGAGCCGCTGAGGATGCAGGTCATCTTTGCCCGCATGAGCCTGGACGAGATCGTGAAGTACATCACAGTGGAGCTGAAGCTCAACGCCAAGAACAAGGCCCACGTGCAGGATCCACAGGGCCATGGACATCGAGGTCATCGGGAAGATCGCCAACACCGAGAGGTCAAGGAGGACACGGGCGGCACCGCGGAAGAAGGGAATGGAAGCGGCCAAGGTCTCTGGACCGCCACCACCCGAGAGGATCAGGAAGAAGCCCACTTCTTCGCGTTCGTAGCGCACAATACGAAGGAGCATGGGCAGGACAGGTCCAGGTGGAACCCCCTGGACCCAAGGACCAAAAACCGCAGAGAACCGTGGAGGATCGGGAACTCGCCGCTCTCGTTCCACGAGTACAGATCACGGCACGAGGGTTGCTGGGTCTGCTACGGCAAGGGGAACAACCATGCACATGACCACCGGCATTGCAAGGTATATGAGGATGACAAGGAGACCTACTTCGCCGCCCATCCCGACAAGAGGCCCAAGGAGCAACGAATTGCCGATTGCAAGGCAAAGGGCGGAGACGGTGGAAAAGGCCAAGGAAAGGGCCAAGGGAAAGGCGGAGGAAAAGGCTATGGTGGAGGACCCGGTCGAGACCGACGCGTGAGGTCGATCGAGGAGGTTGCTGAGGACATGTTGAGTTCGTTGGAGGGACTCGAAGCCCAGCAATGCCGTCGACAACATCTGGGCGGATCGCAGCAGGAGGGAGCTGCGGCAGGCCACGTCTAGAGGAGCCCCCACAGGAGTGGCACCTCGGAGGTCTCTCCTCCGAAAATCAGTGGAATCCTAGAGAAAGCAAAGGCACATCGGGTGCCAAAGAAGGCTCCAGAAGAGCCAAAACCACTGAGTTTCGTCACTCCCAACCCCTGGAGCGCCCTGCCAAGGGAAGTGTATGTGGGCAAGGGACGTGGCAAGAAAGAAGGAGCGACCACGGAGAGCCCCGTGGACGGGCAGGACCAGCCCAAGATCTACACCATCCGTGACCATACCCTCGAAGTCCTGATGCACCCGGATGTGCTAGAGTGGCATGCTGTGAGAGTCGTCCATACACCGCAGGGTGACGAGCGACAATTGCACTTGAAGGTGCGTGTACAGTGCGGACAAGAGGGGTTGGTGATGGATGTTTTGGTGGATACGGGTGCCCAGGTGAGCCTTGTTCGGAGAGGGTTGTTCAAGGAGGAATGCCTGCAGCCCAGCCGTAGACGGGTACGCCTGAAGGTGGCCAATGGAGAGATTATGGGTGGCGGCACCCATGAGGCCACTATCAGTATGGAATTCTGGGGGCATGAGCGCTTGAACCGCCCTGATTCGGCGAAGAGAAGCACTCCATCCGGGAACTTCTATGTGGCTGACATTACAGATTGCCATATGATCATGGGGTATGAGTTCATGGTGGGAAACGCCATTGGAGCCCTTCCCCATCGTGCAACGCTGGTCCGGGAGGATAATGAATGCCTTACATGGCTGTCCACGGACTATGCATGCGGATCATCCCAATGGAATGCTGAGGAAGAGGATCCTTTCGTCCAAGCGGTGCAAGCTGTGGGTGCCAAGTCCAGTGGAGACCGTGGAGTTTAGCTCACGGAGTATGGAATGGCGCCGCAGGTGTATGCCAGGATGATTCAGACGCTAGGAGCCGAAGCGCCCGAGACGGACATCTTCGCTTCCTGTGATGCCCGACTTTTGAGGAGGTGTAAGAGGCATTGACATCAAGGAGACTCAGCCTGGCACAGGCATTGGGGTTTGAAGGAGTGGGGGCCCATGTATTGGCATGGCTCACTAGAAAATGCCAGACGTACGGTGCAGAAGATCGTCGCGGATAGGGTGAAGGGGATCCTGGTCATCACGGGCATAGGGTCCGCCCCATGTCCGCTGGAAGGTCTCAAGTCGACGCTGGATTCCATCACCCTGAACAAGATGTCATTCAGGCCAGAGGAGGAGTTGTTCATCAACGCCAAGGGTTTATCAATGCCCTCCCCGGGTCAAGCGTGGGGTACCAAGGCTTTCCTGGTGGATGTGGCGCAAGCCCAGCCCACGGGTGATGAAGCATTCATCTGTAGGGTTGCAGCGGTGCCCATGCGGGTCATGTTTGAGCCCAAGGAGGGAACGGATCAGCCAATGGATGGCATTGACGTCCTGTCCCACGCCGAGATCGACCACGTCGTCAACTACATGCGGATGGGGATGCACGACCGTGTGGCAGCCAAGAGGGGGCGGGCCATGGTCACATCTCCGCATTGGTGGGATGACAAGATGTTGGTCACCGGCAACTATGAGAAGGATGAGTTCGTGGCGAGGGTCATGGATCACATCGCGGACCAATATGATGGCCCGGTTGGGTCGGACCCGCCGACATGGGATTTTCCAAGAATGGGGGCCCGTAGCGACAAGAACCAGGCCGATGCCGCAAATTTCCGAAGATTATCGTTGGGAAGTGCACCCCACGACGATGAAGACGGCATATCGGACGGGGAGAAGTCAGATTCGGACCCGGAAGAGGCCTATACCGCAGTGCAGTTGGTAGTACCGATACCGAAGCAAGTGGCTGAAGAGGCCCAGGAGAACCCGAAGGTCGCTGAGCTGAAGGAGTGGCTGATAAATGCCTATCCACGGCTATTCAGTGGCGTCGCCAACAAGAACCCTCCAGATTGTGGGAGGTTTGGCACAGCGAGGATCAAGCTGAAGCCGAACCCCAAGATCTATCGTCGTCGGGAGTACCAACTTCAGGGCGATCGGGCCGAGGCCACGAAGAAGTTGTTGGCCGAGTTTATTGAGCGGGGCTGGATCGAACCATCCGACAGTGAGTGGGCCAGCCCAGCCTTTATCGTGCCCAAGAAGGAGAAGGGCGAGTGGAGGTTGGTGGTTGATTACAGGGGTTTGAAGGAGCAAACAAAGCACGACTCGTACTCGCTTCCTCTGATCGACACAATCCTCCAAAAACAACAAAAAAAGCGGATCTTCACGGTGTTAGACCTGAAACACGGCTATCACCAGATGCCGCTACACCCGGACTCCAGGCCCTGCACAGCGATGTCGACGCCGCTCGGGCCCACGTTGTGGAAAGTGGTGCCTATGGGCGCCAAGAATGGCAACACCGCTTTCCAGCGCATGATGTAGGACCTACTCGGGCCTGTCCGGGACTGTGCCGACCCCTTTGTGGATGACATCATCATCGGGTCCGGCACAGAAGACATGACTGAGATCGAGCTCATTGAAGCGCATGAGAAGGATCTGCCCCGAGTGCTCAGCGAGCTGGACAAGCACAACATGGTGTGCAAGCACGCCAAAGCCTCACTCTTCGTGAAGGAAGTGGAGTTTGCGGGTCATGTGGTTGGTAACGGGCAACGCCGTCCCATGCCTGGGAAGCTGGGGTCCCTGCACCACTGGGAGAAGCCCCAGACCATCAGCGAACTCCGATCCTTCATGGGGTTCTGCAATTACTATTCGGGCTATGTCCGGATGTATGCAGAACTATCGGGGCCGCTGCACAAGATGCTGCAGGTGGGCAAGTTTGATGGCCCGAAGGGGAGCAAGAAGAAGCTTGCCTGGACCCCTGAGGCCGAAGATGCGTTCAGCCGCCTGAAGGCGCGAGTCCTGGGGCAGCTGGGGCTATTCCTGGTGGACCCAGACTAGGGATTTATGCTACGGACGGACGCCTCGGACTATGCTGTAGGGGCAGTCCTCGAGCAGGTCCGGGACGACGGGTCGCACGTACCCGTGGCGTTTAGGAGCCGGATCCTGGCCGCGGGCCAACGTGGAACCTGGACTGCGAGGGAGAAGGAGACGTACGCCATTCTTTGTGCGCTCAGGAAGTGCTCTGGCCACATCGGATTGCAACCGGTGGTGGTTGGAACGGACCATCACTCCTTACAGAGCTGGCACAAGGAGCACATCGACACCCCCTTGGGACTGGCGGCAAGGAGGGCCCACTCACACGAGACGTTCCCCAAGTTCGACCTCAGCGTTGTATATGTCCCGGGGAAGGACAACACTGTGGCAGATTGCCTCAGTCGCTGGGCCTACCCCGCGGGCAAGGCATGGATGGACATATCCAGCCATGGGGACGCGGAGGAGACCGGGGAGGCCAAGCGCATTATCGAGATGGAGAAGGCCATGGAGCAAGAGGGGGTCAAGTGCTTTGTGGTGATGGCAAACCGTGCAGACCTGGCTAAGTTCCGGGGCGCCCGCGTCCAAGCTATTCCAGAGGAAACCCTCGAGCAATGGATGGTGGCCCCCGTAGAGCTAGTCAGGTCGGTGCTAACAGAGGACTGGTCCAATGACTATGCGGCATCCGACCACTGGAGCAGGTACTTGAATGCCGTGAGCGCCCCGTCAGACGACGAATGGCCTGAGGGCTTGACCGGGGATGGGGCTAAATTATTCCTCAAGGACAAGCTATTGGTCCCTGAGAACCGAATGGAGGAGCTCATTGACCACTGGCATAACGCCCAGCTCATGCATCCTGGTGGGGACAAGATGCAGCAGGACCTGGAGTGGCGTTTAAAGTTCCCACCGGGGTACTACGCCATCCTGGACAAGTACTGCAGCGACTGCGCTGTGTGTCGGGCCACGAAGAGCCCCAACCACTCCACGGCTGGCAACCCGGTGTATACGGCTATACCGGAGGCCCCTATGCGGTCCGTGGCCATGGATGTATTCGCCATGCCCGACGTCACCGTGGAAGGAGAGACCTACAACTGTGTCATCCTGGCGGTGGATAGGCACAGCGGGTATATCGTGGCGGGCCCCGGCAAGAAGTCCAAGAAGAAGGACAAGAAGGACAAGCATGGAGTGGGGGTGCAGGCCAAGACCGTCGCTAATGCCATGATCAGGCATTGGCTGACGATTTTTGATGTCCCAGCTGTCATCTGCAGCGATCGGGGCAGTCAATTTGTGGGAACATGGTTCAAGATGATGTGCAAGCACATGGGGATTTGGCGCGCCAAGACCGTGGCGTACCACAGCCGGTCAAATGGCGGGGCTGAGGTGGCCGGCCGGCAGATGTTCGGGAAGTTCCGCCAGTTGCACATTGACGAACCGGGCCGGAATTGGTATAATTCGCTGTGGAGAGTACTCCAGGCGTACCACGACCTTCCGGGGCCCACTGGACTGTCGCCCGATCGTATCCTGTTCCTACGGGATCGGGTGTCACGCACTCTCCCGTGGTTGAACGGTGGCAAAGTGGCCCGGGATGCGAGTGCTATGATGGCAGAGGCGGACAACATGGCGGCCTAGGTGTGCAAAGCACTTCAGGACGAGCATGAGAAGAGGGCCAAGTACTTCAAGCGGGCAAAAGTCCAGAAATATGCTCTCGGAGACACCGTGTGGGTGGAGCGGCACCACAAGGACGTCCTCCCCAGGCATCGGCAGGCGTCTTGGTATGTGCCGGCGGTAACCCTGCGGAAGGTCGAGCAGGATGTGTATGCGGTTCGTGTGGGAGATAACAAGATCCTTGACCGCGACCATACCCAGCTTCGTCCCCGAGCACCAGACCCCAGTGGACGTCCCGTCACCTTCGAGTTCACAGCCGGAGATCTGGACTCAGATGACGAGGGTGAGGACGACGACTTTACCGCCGAGAGGATCCTGACGGACAAGCCGGACCCGGGGACGCCTGGGGGGGGGCTTTATAAAGTCCGTTGGAAGGGATTTGCCGCATCCAGAGATTCGTGGGAGCCTCGGAGCAGTTTTGTTCCGAGATACACCACGGTCTGGATGGATTATCTAAGGAGGAAGAACATTTCTTTGGATGTCAAGGACGTGTTGGTCCATCTGGTGGCTGGAGTAGCACCGTGATGGATCCGGCTTGGCGTTTTTGTCTGTTTTTGTGCTTGAGAGACGGGTGAGGGCGTTAATCCAGCGAATATTTGGCCTTGATTGGCCATATATCCTCTTCACTCCGTCTCCACTCATATATATTTCATTGTGGTATACGTATTTAGATCGATCGACGACGTTTCTCTATCTTTGATCCCCTTGGTCCATGTTGTAGATCAAGAGGAGACTGGATAGGGCGGAGGGCATCGATTATGAGTGTCCTCACCCCTCCCTTGGGGCAGGGGGGACGCCTACGCCGTATGTGGGGCCTCCATGTGTCCTTGGGACATGGAGGGGGGAGTCGGAGCCCATTGGGGTGCTTCCGTCCTCTCTTCAATGACTTCCGAGCGGATACAACCCTCTGAGAAGGGGGGTGAAGCCAGTTCGGACCCCCGTGGCCATCTTTGGGTCACTTGAGGTGTGTATCTATGGGCCGGCAAGCCGCCATTGGCTGATATCATACTCTCCCATCCACCTGACCTAACCTGATGTGATAGTGTGATAGGCTTGGCCATTCTAGCTATGAGCGGCCATATTCAATACAGAGGCGCCGCCGGCTGAGATTTATATATCAGAAAATCAGGAATCAACAGGGTTTTTTCATCATAATGTTTCCGTAATTTTTCAGCTATCCGTTCTGATTGTCAATGTATCGGCGACTGTCAGTTGGCTCGCGATTTTGCGGCAACCGATTGGTTAACTGTTATTTCCAGATATTTTAGCGGAAACCCCGATGAAGGGTCAGATTTCATCAGTAAAGGGTTCGTTGCTTCCGCAATCTTCATGTTATACACTCGCAAAATTAATCCGATTTTTTCAGACATTCAGAATCGGATTTTCGACTTCGAGGTCGCCGCACTTGATATGATGCATTTCGAGTGGTCCTACATTTTTCCCCGATCACGAATCAACCTTCCTTTTGTTGTCTCCTTCATTTTTCTTGGACATATAGGCGAAACAAAATTGATTTGTGAGGCCACTTTGAAGAATCATTTCTCCGGCTCACTGCGAGGAGTTACAATTTTGAGATATGGGCTGCAATCGCCTTGGTCTCAACTTAATTTAAGAAGCGTCAAACGCCTTTGATGTGTACATATGCTTGGTGTAGCAAGGGATAAAGGTCAAGTGGGTAGAAAGTGATACATAACTCTTGAACCATGCAACCGAATATTTTAATGCGACTTTTGAGTGTACCGCATGAGTGTTGGTGTTGTATAGAAACTTTCATTAGGTTCCTGCGTATTTTTAACGTGAAGTTATGTCCATGGAGGGGCATGGCATACCATGGTGGGAGCCACTTTTTAAGGATATGTGTTATATGCATGGTATGTGCTTCGCTATGCTCACGCCCATGTTATATATCTCTGTTTGTAGGAAGATATGTGGAGTCATACGTCGTAAGGGCTTCGCCCATGTCTCCATGGTGAGCTCCATTGCGCTAGACTAAGTCTACCGCACATATAGTGCATGTGGGAAGCCTTACGAAGCGACCCAAAAGCGCCATTGCCAATTTTCCCATTTTCATGGTACGTATCGGGAGGAGGTTCGAAGGTGTCCCTATGCGTACATGTGGGGATCCAAGTGGGGGGATTGTTCGCAAATGGTGCCAAGTAATTGTGTTTTGAACCATATGTTGATACCATGGGTGAGCGAAGTTATATACCATTGTGATTACTTTGAATTTGGCAATATTTGCAGGTTTTTGACCTCATTTTATGCTCATTTTTGTATTTTATGTGCTCAACTGGTCGGCTAACAGTAAAGTGCCTAAAGATCTGTGAACTATGTTGGCATATGCTTTGGTGTTGCACCTCACCATATGCCCGATCACGTGGTCACTTTGGCGTGGCACACGAGGCCTCACAAAATTAGGTCTCAAATTCGTGAGTTGACTTGTGAAGCATGGCATGTGTATATCTGGAGGGGTTTGGGAGCCAATGTTGGGATATTCTTGGGCATGGACCTTTGGTCTATATCACCCTTGTATATTACTCTCCGGTTTGACACATGCATGGAGCACTTGAATACTTGCCGTATGCATTTTTGAGTATATAATTGAATTTTGGGCACTATGGTGTGATTTGCCTAATTTTGCTATGTTGTGAGGTCATCTTCATGGGGCAATTCTCCAAGCCCAATCGACTCCAAGTCCAACCAAAAGTATGTCAGGGTAGGGCATGGTCCTGAGTGCCACTCTAGGCAATGACACGCCACCTCCCCTATTGGGCTAGGATTTAGAGGCCCGGGAAGGAACACATTTTTGGGGTTTGTGTAGTGACTTTTGACACATGGCATTTAGCCATCTTATTTGACTTGGTTCAGGGCATCATGTTGGCGAGTCAAGGGAAGGTCTTGAGTCCAGAGAATGAGGGGCCTATGGCTGTGATTGTTTATGTTTCCATCTTTCCCCAATTTTGCTTGATTTGTGTTCATATGCCAATTTCAGGGCTTCTTTTTCCATTATTCTATTGGTGCAATTCTATGTGCATGCCCAACACCCCTGTCTCCCTGTGCACCGTGAGACGACCGGCGTGTTGAAAGGAGTTGTTGAGTGTCAACGCGGGACCTCAAACACCCTTGGAAGCCCTCAGTGTGCATTATTTGGATTGGAGCTATTGTACTTGGGAGTTGGTTATTGGAAGGGATCAGGATTTGTGTGAAGGAGCCATATTTTACTATTTTTTGTGGGAAATTGTGCAGGATAGGGCAAGATCATGCAAAACCTGGTGAGAAGTAAGACCATAGCAGTGACAGGAAATGGTGGAAGGGGTACAGCGGGGGCCGGTCCTGGTAGGGACCTTCGTTAATATTTTCTAATTATCTTTTCACGAATATGTAGTTATTGTGAGTTTCTTTGTTGATACACTATCTCCTTTTGACTGCAGCCCTTCATGTTGTGAGTTTGTTCGTGTGGTCCCTTGCTTGCACTGTGGGTACTTGTATTTCTGGCTCATTTCATCAAAACATATTTATTTGGAAATCCTGAGGTACATCAAGAAGCAGCAGGAGCAAGCAGAGGCGCAAAAAAAAGAATATCATCAAAGCAATCAACAGTGAAAGCCGGTTTTAACCTTCTCCATGCTCAAGGAGAACCAGGAGAAGACCACGAAGGGGTCCAAGAAGGCTCTCCTCTGGAATGAGGAGTCCCACCGTGCCTTTGAGGCAATGAAGCAGGCGCTGCTATCTGCAGTGGGTCTGCACCTCGTGGATCCGGACCGAGGGTTTGTCATGCGCACAGACGCCTCCAACTACGCAATCGGCGAGGTGTGGGAGCAAGTGCTGGATAATGGGAGACACGTGCCCGTGGCCTTCCGAGATGGACTGGGACATGATGGTCGGGTCTGAGCCCGGCCAGGCTGCATCGGAGACCATGGCAAACGTCACCCGGAGCCATGGAAGCAACCGTTGATAGGCGAGCCGGTACACAGTCCAGGAGGGGGTCGCCTGCCAAGCAGAGTGGCCCCCCAACTCAAGCCACAAGAGTGAGGCAGTCGTACCGTAGACAAGCGGGAGCAATACCCCTTGTGGTGAGAGATACTGCACACGGCTGGGCAGCCCCCAGAGCTGCCGCCCAAAGCAGGGGACAGGTGGCCCTACTCATGGACACATGTGGGGACACCCTCCCACTGGGGCACATGGACCGGGTGGCCGCGACAATGCCTTCCCAAGCACATGCGGCAGCGGCTCAAGAGGCACATGACATAGGGCAGTGGGAGGGACAGGACGTCCCCTTGGTAAGACCTTCTTCCTGCATTGTCAAAGGAGGCATCCCGAGCTCCCGAAGATAGCTACCTACCTACCTGATGGTCGGGTACCACTTCATAATGGAGACGGACCCTGGCGCTCTCCCGGCTCAGGCCTCTATGACCCTGTACTAGGAAGACCGACTCTCGTTGCTATGCTCACCTGAGCATCACGTGGAGTGCCAATTGATCCAGCCTGAGCGCCATCAGCTTGAAGTAGCCTCACTGGGGACCGAGCCCGCAGGGCCAACATACCAGCAGTACGGCGTTAAGCCGGAAGTGGCGAACAGGGTGGCCGCGGACTTCGGAGCATCAGATTCCGCATCGAAAAAGCACTGGGGTCCGCATCAAGGTCTGCTGTGGACCCATTGTCCCAGAGTGGACATCGCAAGGGCGGTTGCGAAGATCCGCAAGGACCGTTCCGAGGCAGTGCTGGGTGTCCCCATGGGCTGAACGGAGGAGGAAAGTACCCGAGATAGGGTGGCCTCGCTGACCAGCATGACCTTGAACACGGTCGCCCTACTAGCTGGAGAGAGTGTCTACAAGGACGCTAAAACCAGCCCATGCCACCCAGAGATGGCCAACGGCATACCACTATGTACATGGGGCCCTGGAACAGGCCGATGCCACGGACGTTGTGTGTGTCAACCGCGTAATTGCCGAGCCTTGGAGGCAATGCTTTGCGGTCTCCACCGTTGACATTGGCGAATGAGAGGACCTGCTCTCTGATTGAGAGCTGGATCTGGTTCAGGGGTACATGGATCGACCCTTTCATGACTGGGTAACCCAGCGAGAGGGGAAAGGCCAGGACAAAGCCTGGTGGCAATTGGACGACATCGTCTCTGGTTCCTGAGACGGGAATACCTTTGTAAGGAGGGTACTGGACCACATGTCTATATGCACACAACCCACCGCGGCACCTCACCCACCTACGGTGATCTGTTTCACAGCAAGTCCTGAGATGGGCCGGTGGATCACTTTGGGAGATCCCCGAAGCCGAGACCGAGTTGGGTCGCTACCCCTCAAGTAAGCTCAGTGGTCCACGTGCCCGGCAAGTCCAAGGCGGAGTCCGACGGGCTCCCCAAGATCCAGGCACTAAGGGCCACACTGAACCGGAAGTATGGGGACAACTTCTTCAGTGGAAAGCCGGTGTTCCCACCGCCGGTGCGTGGACCATGCGGCGAGGCCAAGATACAACTGAAGTCAGACCCCCGGGTCTACCGGCACCGGGAGTTCGCCCTTAGGTGCAGAGGAAAGAGGCCATGGGGACGATTCTCAGGGAGTTTATCTACCGAGGTTGGTTGGAGCCCGATGACTCCGAGTGGGCCTCCCCCTGTTTCTACTACTACCTTCGACTAAACGCCCAAACGCAGCACAACAGCTATACGCTGCCCCTCATTGAGGACATGCTGCAGAAGCAACTCTGGCGGAGGATCTTCACGGTGATCAACCTGACCCGCATGGTTACCTTCAGATGCCTCTCGCCGAAGAGTCCTGTGCCTGCACAGCCAAGTGCACCCCACTTGGACCCCTCCAGTGGAAGGTGATGCCCATGGGCGTTACCCACGTGTTTATGCAAAATGCACACGGGTGTGGGCATTGCTCTGCTACCAACAATTTGCCCTCGAGGTGACTTGAACCGAGTGAATCTTCCATTTTTTCCCAATTTTCCAACCAACCAAATTTCCAACCAATAAAACCAGCAGAGATTTCCAAGCTCACAACGCACTCAAGTCCCTCAGAGCACGGCAATGACACAAACAATTCCAATTGAAAGCCCAATGACAAAATGACCCAATATTTCAATACGGTCCAAAACATGATCCAACAAAACGTTTACCAATGGTCCACAAAAACCCACAAATGAGCCATGGTCCAACAATAGTTCACAAATGAGCCAATACGCGTCCAAGACGGGTTCACTAGTCCACACGGGACCAGCACGGGTCCAAGGAGGGTCCAAACGGGCACAAGGTAGGTACATCCTTCGGAAAAGAAAAAGAATTCACAAGCGCGAATAAGACTCAGCCTACTCTTCGGGTCGGACCACATGCAATGCAAGATGACAGGTTCAATGGCACGGGCATCATCCTATGGACTTGAGTCATGCATGCAAACGTGTAAACCAAAATTCACACTATTTCTACACGGCGACATGGATGGTGTCACCGGGGGTGGAGGAGGGGAAAGAAATCATCGACACTGCCGTCGGGCCATCCCCAAAGAGCAAATGTGTCACACTTAAGTCTCTGGACGTTTTGACTACACCAACATGAGGGAAGGAAGTGCACATGCACATACATGGTCACATGGGGCATCAACCGCACCAACAAAGGCACCTAACCATGATCCGTTTAGCTCTTAGGATCAACAACTAATCTAAATCAAATTAGCAAATGAGCAATACACCATTGACAATGGACATCCACGTCCTGGGCAAAGAAGCACACAATAGGCCAACGGCCTCCCGGGCTACTCATGGGACCTAACCTCCATCCAAAGAGAGCACGTGCATGGAGGGATGATCCCACCCAACAAGAGCACGTGCATGGAGAGTTGGTCTCATCCCGGTGAGCCGGAAAGACTACATGCATCGCCTAACCATGCCCGAGGAGAGATATTCCCCAACCAAATCCCATGTGAGAGATTGACCTATCCACCATGAGGGAGGACATGCATAGGGAGAGGGTTTCGCCTAGCCTTGACCCAAGAGAGCATGCATATGGAGAGAGTTTCGCCTAGCCTTGATCCAAGAGAGCATGCATGCACTTGGAGAGAGAGAGTGGCGAAAGCTCGACGGATGCCTATCCTTGAGTCTAATCATAAGACGGCAAAACCACGGCATGTCTTAATTGGATAACTCCCAAGCCAGGGGCACTCGAAAAAAAAGTAAAAGAGCCCGAGAGTCTCAAATGATCAAACAACGGTCACATGGCACATGGAATGATCAATTTACCTCTTGAGGAGACTGACAAACTGGGAGAGACAGGGAGAGTGAGGGAAAGCACCAAATCCACCTTGGGGAAAGGAGACACTATATGTTCGCCTTAACCATGGAATTGTGGGGACCACCAAGTTTGAGTCACACCATGAATGAATAATGCATGAATGACAAATGCAACGTCAACTCTTGAAATGAATGCATGAAACCTCAAAACCAAATATGGTGTGGCACCCCAATGGAATCCAATTGCAAGGCAACAACCAATGTATCCAACGACCAGCGCTGCGCCTACCTGAGCCACTTCCACTTCAACTCCTCTTCCATTACGGCTCCTCCAGCTTCAAGGGACTCGTGGTCCCCCACGCAGGTAGGCGTGGCACTGCTGGGCAGATGCGCCCATTAACGTACACCCATCTCCTCCCAAGTGCAGTGATGCACCCAAGGGCAACAGCCGGTGTGGGCGGAGGTACCACACCAGGGTTTAGCCAGATCCTTGACTCCGGGCCTTCCATCGCCCACTGGAGTTGCCCTAGCTTCTGATTTGCTTCCATTTCCGTAACAGGATAGAACTAACACTATTAGCACCAAACTGGAAGGGTATTCGATTGGCTGGCCTGCATTACGGCGCGACTAAAGACGGCGCGCGCGCACGCACAGCAGCAGCGAATCGACCAATCGGAAACCCAAATAATGTTAGAACAAATGCTGGCCAAGTGCGGAATTGAAAGAAAATCAATGAAACATCATAAATGGAAAAACAGAACTGAAATCTGCAGTCGGAATTAATTCTGGGATCAAAATTTGGGATTGGTATCAAATGCTCGGATCGCATAATAATTTACACCTGAAATGGCACACAAGAAGCAACATGAGTGTGTTAAGGAGAAATGGGCAACAAACATGGATTTTGAATTGGCTATGCCCTAAGTTTTACACCCCGCTCCCTGACACAGACATCCCCGATGCTCTGACACGCCAGAACCAGAAAACGAGGGTCAGAGCCATGGAAACGAGTACAAACAAGCATCATAGGGCGGTGGGGTGGGTGCAAAAGCCACACGGGTGTGGGCATTGCATAGACACCCCCATCCCTAGCCATGAACACCCTGCAAAAATCAAATGCTGGTGTTTAGGCGATACACTACCTATGCAAAGCCCCCACACCTGCCGTTGACACCCCCCTCCCTAGCTGCAAACTCCCGGCAACAAGCCAAGCCGCAGCGAAACAATGCCACCCAATGGCGCGAAGGGAAAACAACAAGCAGAATGAGAGACATACAATGCTGAAATGCACCTTGAGGTCAGCAACAACAATAAATGGAGGAATTGGGGAGGAAAAAAACTTTTTCCAAAAAAATATTTTTCCGAAAAAAAATTTTCCTCCGAATTTGTTTTCACAAAATATGATATCATTTGGGAGTCAGTTGCAAGCAGGAGGCAAACAAATATCATCTTTGCATCCAGAATGAGTTTTCGATGAGGGTAGGTACTGACAAAATCTTCCGACTCAACGATATGTCAAAAATATGGCAAAAACACGGTTTTGGACCCTAGCTAACCGTACCCTAAAAACTTTTTTAGGAGGGTCTACCAGGGGCTGCTAGTGCAAATGTAATGCAAACAGACCGCACGGTTGCGTCTGGCATGCCACAAAATGGTCCAGGATCCGTTCAGAATGTCCCCTGGTGCCGCCAAATCAGAGGAATGGAAAATGAAATTTTTACTGAAATTCGTAACATTTGTTACTAAAAATACCAGAGCAGAAAAATTGGATCTTTCAAATAGGGCTACCCTGGAGGGAGGTGGACCTCACCAATGCGATCACTGTGCGAAAAAATGGTCACGGACGCTGAGGAAACGCGAAACGGGGCCGGTGGGGAGGAGTTCTAAAAATAGAAATTTTGTTCCTAAAAATAGAACAAAAACTCTAAAAATAGAACTTGGTGTTCTAAAAATAGAAACACCCATTTTGAAAGAATAGGCACCCCCCAAGCACAATTGGCTGACGCCGTCGCGTCCCGCAACCTCAAATTAGTAACAGGAGCTCAAACAACATAAGAACTCAGCTCGTCAAGCTCAAATCTATCCCAAGTGCCCAACGTGGTGGGCACACCATAAAAAAGGCACTGAAACACCGACAACAATAAAAAGCACTGTCGTGGTTGAATCCGGCAACCCAAAATTAGGGGGGAAATGCAAATCAGGGTCTATGAGGACATCACAATGCAGATGGGAGGAGTAGGTCAAACAAGTGGAAAAGACAGGTGAGTAAGAGAGACAACCACCATCAATCAATGGCGACGGATAAGGGCAAAGGGATCATAAGGCAAAGGGTTCAAAGCATCAATGCAAAATTGCCTGAATAAAGTGTGAAGAGATGGCATTCCACTCCAAAGGGAAGAATTCAATGGAAAAACTTGCTGGATGGCCAACCTCCCGATAGTTGGTACAAAAAAAGAAAATCAACAATATTTCAGCACAAATCTTACAAAGACACATCAATCCCTTTCCGACGGTTGTACCGATCCCATGTATCGTTGATATTATGCATGAAAGAGCCTGCATAATGCGACTCAGGTTCGGGGAACCCCCGAAATTTGACTCGCCCCTGTCGCTTGCCCCTGACAACACTATCCTCGAAAACACGCTCGACCACGTAGTAGTCGGTCTCAATCAACCCTTTCCTATCCGTATAATAGTGCAAAAGCACTTTCTTATAATCCTTGCAAGAGACATAGGGCTTCAATCGCCGAGAAGGGAAGATCACCTCCCTTCCTCGGATATTTACATGGTAGGTGCCCGGTGAAATGCGTCTCAACACTTCACAAGGGCCTTGCCGAACCCTTTCAAGCTTGCCATGCACAGGTGGTTCTACAATATGGTTACTTACTCATACAGGATCCCCGGCTTGAACGATTGCTCCGGATGTTTGGTGAAAATTTTGGCAAACTCCTTGGCATGGAGGTCTTCAACCGGCTCTCGGACTTCCGCACGTTCGTCTAACATGCGACCAAAACATCGTCCTGCATCTTCAGCCCCATCCTGTAGGGATACGGGCAAACAATCCCCCCAACCTACAGGATCTCTCCCAAAAAGAATTCGATGTGGGGAACACCCACTGACTGCCCCCGGCAAATCGTTCAAAGCCCAAGGGGGCAATGGCAAGCGTTCCACCCAAGAGCGCTTGCTGCAACTCCCACGCTGCTCAAGGTACTGCCTAAGTGAGTTTACAATATTTTGGACAACTCGTTCACCTCACCCCCCATGGAAGGCTTTTAATAGGGAGGCCGGGGAATGGGGCCCCACCCCCCTCTTAAAGCAGTCCTTATGCCATTATATATGACTTGCGCGCTGAAACGAAACATACCTCAAAAGTGTACGATGCAGGCCCTCTAAATGACCGCCTCGGAGAGCTGATTCGCGCCGTCATATTTGTTCTGACCAGTCATGGCTGTTTTGCAAAGTTGGGACCTTTACAAGGTTTTAACTAATTTAGCAGCATCCACTAATTCCATATAAGCTAGGGATGCAATTTAAAGGTGCACTGGCAAAGTTGAGGTTCCGAAGGATATTGTATATAAGCCACAGGCCCAAAATCTCAAGAAATCTATTTGCCATATTATTTTTTTGCTGTGCACGCGTGCATTTCGCAGTCGCTGGCATTTGCAATCTTTGATTTTGACGGTCCAAAGTGGAATCGGGCTACAGTGCACGAAATTTCGATCTAAGACCAGATGTATAAATGATTTTAAAAGCTGCGTTTACTGTACAACTGAAAAACCGCTGTCATTTTGTTTTAGCACCACTTTTCGATTTGGGTGTTTTCATAGCACTCAGCAGCCTTCACAAGCTCAGAAACAAAGAGGGCACCCCCAAATTGACCAGAATTGCCCTGAATTTCGTCAAAATCCGATAGAATAGGCCCAAGTTATGAATATTTCAATTTTATGCTATTTGCACCCTGTGTCGCTAATCTTGCGGGATGCACCCTCCCTGTCCTTGCACTGCTAGCTTAAACACGAGGCAAAGGAGTGTTTTTGCCTTTGTTTGTCACCGCCCAGCTCCATTTCCAACATAATAAGGTGACCCGAAAATCGCTAAAACTGTAATAGGGCTTCTCTTTTGATGGTGCCTAGCACCAGCAAAGCAACAGCCACACCAAGCACGAAAGACGAAGGATTCATTTAATCCTACTTTTCCACACCCTCGACAACATATCATGTATCATTGCTTCATTGAAATTTTCCCAACATGCTCATCGTTCTTTGTTACGACTACCTGATCATGCACATGCATATTGTGCAATCTGACTTCCACGTCCAAAAGATACCCGTCAGAGGCAATCACAGCCCGCACACTGCCCTTCCTCTTCTCGCGGAGTTCCTCTCCACTTGTTCAGCACGTCCGTTGCTCTGTGCTTGGTAGGTCACCGAGCTGTGTTGTTCAACTCCACTCATGGCAAACAAATCCCTCAAAAATTCACAGTTGATAATGGACGCATTGTCAGAAAAGAACTCTCTCTGCGACCCAAACCTATGGACGCATCGATCCAAGAACAAAGAAGCAGCACTCTTACTGTCCAATCCCTTTTCTTAACAAGGGATTGCCAATACATACCCGGTTTGACGGCAGACGATAACCATAAGATAGTCCACTTTTTTTTCGGTGGACTTCTGCAAACACTCGGGCAATTTACAAAAGTCAATTTCAAGGGGGGAGAAGGGATACTGCGCAACAGGAGCAAATTCACATTTGTTGGGTCGCTTACCACGCCTTGCCTTCGTAGTTTGACATTCATGACATCGTGAAAGAATTTTAGCAATGTCGGGTGACAAATTACACCTATCTCCTGGCAAATTGTATGCAAGGCACAAAACGTCTCTGTCAAACAACTCCACAGTCTTCCCCACCCGAGGGTGGCCATAAGAATGTATTGCCACCACCACGGCTTCAAAAAAAGCTGTAGGGCACACAATCTTTCCCTTGAACTGACTCTTTTTTTTCGTCATCGTCCCACCTCATACCGTAATCCCAGTAATTTGGCTGTGCAATGACTGCATGAGACTCAAAGTCTTAGTCAGGAAATTCATCCCGATAGTGCTCAGTTCAATCCTCATAGAGAATTTTTGACTGAGGTGGAATGTTCACTTTGGACACGGCACAAATGAGTCCTTCCGACTCCGGCCAATACGACAAATGACTCACCGAGCTTGAAGATGGGCTACATAGACAGAAAAAGTCTCACTGGACCAATTAGCTGCACATCCCTTTACAGAAGCAATAGATGCAGCAAGGTCATTTATCTCTCTGTCCTGTTTGTCCTGAATGTCCTGAGAACTGTCCAGGAAACACTGAAGAATGGAGGGGCAAGGTTGTACCCAAGCTTGATGAGCACTTAGAGCCCGCACCGTGGCATATCCAAGCCATTGGAGAGTTAAGACAGCCCCCGCACAAGTGATGGCATTGAGAAGTCCTGGATGCATGCCGACTTGTGTGTCTCTAGCCCGCTGGGCCAAAAATTCTTCTTCTCTTTCCTTGAGGTCAAGTTCTTGCTTCATGACCCCCTTTTGATCGGTATCGCTGCCGTGAAAATTGGTGTCATCCGCCAATCCGGCCGGATATGCCCACCAGGACAACCCATCAGCGACGGTGTTGTCCTTGCTGGGTTTGTACACCACTTCAATGTGGTACGGTCTTAAAAATTCATGCCACCGGCCACTCCTTTTCAAAGGCCCCGAGAGGGTACAAAGATCTTCTTTGTACCAACTCACCAAAGACTTGTGGTCGGTGTACACGGTGACTTTTTGTCCCCAAATCAAACTTTTAATTTTGGCAAGCAAGAGACTAATGCATAATTCTCTTGCCCGCAGGTGCTCCAAGCTCTTTGTCCCTTCCCATCCTTGCCTTCAAGCTTGCGGCTAAACAAAGCGCAAGGCTTCCACTCCCCTGATTTCAGGGTTTTGTTGTTCCAGGACAGCACCGACTCATGGGTTCCATGCATCCACATGGATGCGATATTCACCGTCGGACGATGGTATGTGCAACTCACACTCAGCACTGAGTGCTTCCTTCAACTGAACAAAAGCCGACTCCATCTCGGGAGTCCACTGGATACAATTACGCTCCCTTTGTACCCTACAATGTCCCTTACGACCATCTACCCCGGGGACACGCTCATACTTACCTTGCAGCGACGTCATCAACGGGGCTGCAATATTGGAAACATTTCTTATGTAAATTGAATACCACTTTACAACCCCGGAGAATCCGTTCATCTGCTTTGGGGTTTTAGGCTTGGGCCAATTGCGTACCGCATCCACCTTTGAGGGGGCGGAACTACGCATTCCCCCATGTAAAACATGCCCACAAAACTTGAATCTCTCCATAAAAAGATGACATTTCTCAAAGCGGACTTTGAGATGGCATTCCTCTAACTTCACAAATAATTTAACCACGTTATGAAGGTAGTCTTCTAGGTATCCCTTTGAATCGAGTATTTTGCCCTTACGACAAAGCTTGGGTCGTGTCCCCGTGAGTAAATCATCGATGTAAATGTGTGTGTGGCGCTGTAGCGACTTCAAAAAATCACTCACCGTTCTCTAGAAAGCTGGGAGTCCCACCTTCACCCCCATGGGTAGGACCCTCCACTCAAATACCCCAAAAGGAGTACAGAAGGCAGTGTATTGCCTACTGCACTCACTTGGAGGCATTCGGTGGCACCCATCCTCGAGGTCGAAGATGGTCCAGAGCTTGTTTCAACCCTGATTGACAAACAAGTCCTCGAGTACCGGAAATGAGAACTTGCAACCGCGGAGTTACGTGTTCAGGTACCGATAATCAATGACAAGTCGCCATTTATTTGTGCCAGGCTTTGGCACAAGAAACCCCCGGCTGACCGAATGGGATTGCCTGCTTGCATGATTGAAACTCTTTTGTTTTTTCACACATGGCCTCTTCCCTAAGGCCAACTGCACCAATGGGCTTGTCAGCCTTCGGCCTAGCATCCCGAATTGGCTCCAAGACACAGATCCCATTGGGACCCTGTTTGTTCATGTTTTTTTCAATCTCCGACCAATGATTACCTCCTTCCTTGAACATCATATCTTTGAACCCGTTGTAAATCCAATCCCTATACTCTTGGCAATGTGGATGTTCAGCATCCGCCTCAATCACAGAACGCACACACCTATCCCTCGTCCTGAAAATGGTAGCTGGATCATCTGAGATACATCATAGATCATTCGGCCTGAGAGACAGAGTTTGAGACTCCTCTGAAGTCAACTCGCTGGGAGAGGCATTCTGTAAACCTTTACTCCAATCAGAGATCCTGTCTTGAATTGAGACCTTTTTTGTTCGCCGATGCACAAACGAGACCTTTGAAATTCGAGGCTCAGGCACTTATCGAAGATCAGAGGAAGGGAGAGGTTTACCACAATTTGGTTCATGCAGACTCTTTCAACCAGTCGATCGAGAGATTGCTCTTGTTCCTGAGCTCTTAACTCGGTCGTGGAATCATTTTCTTGAGACATGACTGTTGAGCAAGGGAGAGTGGAATTGAGAATGGAATCATGTTCTTGAGACATGACTGCTGAGCCAGGGAGAATGGAATTTAGAATGGAATCGGGCGGCAAGTGTATAAGCCCTCTAGCCACAGCTGAAACACGCTGGACCTTCTACGCTTTCCGACTCATCCCTAAGGGTCCGTGATGGGGAGGTGACACAAGGGGGCGCATGAGATTTGGTTTTCGTCGAGGCTTCCCAAAGGTTTTTGGACCAAGCTGTTGAGCGACGAGAGGGCCGGTTCCGATGATCTTGAGGAGGGGGATCAACATGTGATTTCATGAAATCAGTCTGTCCGAGCACTTCTTGATCACCCCGCAAGGCATCAAAAATGATAACGCGTGCACCCAATTTCCCAGGAGAACGAGGCGTACTTCGTTCATCACGGAAACACAATGTATCATGCGGCAAATCCCACCAATAAACCGTCACTTCACCGAGTCCCCAAAACCATTCTTTGTTATTATGGCGGGGAACAATCATTATCCCTCGACTTCCTTCCCATATCGCTTTCTCTGCAACTTGTTGCAGAAGTTTATGCGGGCACATAACAAATATGGTGTCATCATGCCAAGGCTTGATCAAACCTTGCGCGCCGTGCAGCCCCACCTTAAGGAGTGTTGACCCATACCCGGGCGCGCTTTCCGGAGGCGCTTCACCTTGGTAGTGGAGCGCAGATCTGCAAATGGGTAGCGCTGAGGTTGAAATTCATCTCCAGCCCAATCCAAAATGCGGTGAAACCACTGCGGATCTAAAGAGAATCGTCCTTCCTTATACACTTGTGGGTGTATGGACGTGCTCCTGGTTGGCGGCCTTGACGTTCCCTTGAGGGCCGCCACCTTACGCCAATAAAGCTTACGCCTTTCCTTGCGATCCTTTGGATTCTCCCTCGGGCGCAACTCCATGCATTTCCCGGAATCCTGGGAATCAAAACCTTGTCCTAATATATTAGAGGTCGAAATGGAAGACGATGTTCAACTTGCTTAGCAAGCACCTGCAGGGTTTCCACTGTCTCCAAACCTTACTCATCCCTAAGAAAGCCATACCGACCCATAAACTCGTCCGGTGGCACGTCAGGGCCAACCAAGCCCTCATCTAATGAGGGGCTCGACTCACATTGTGAGTCCAATTGAGCACAGTCCAGGTTGGGATCAGCTAATTGCTGAACCCATCTCTCTATTACAGTCTTCGAGATCTCAAGATCCTTGGGACATTCATCCGGAGCCAATATTTCTGGAACTGTCAATATCCGGTCTATTAGGGACTCCATGCTCGTTCCTTGGGTCGCCCTACGACTATGTGACGCACTTAAAGGAGGCGTATCCTGTTCGGGTAATTTGGGCCACTCACCAGGGCCCAACTTCTGAGAGTGCGCATGCAACACAATGGCTGACATTCCAGAAATCACAAATAAGCAAATGGGAGAGAGCAAAGGACCATCCACATGCCCAATGACCTTAAGAGAAAGCCTTGGGGAAGGGGCACCTATACGTGATTTCTCCACTGGGAGGACAACACTGTTGTTCAATGCCGTCAGTGACCCAACCAACATTATTCCTATCAAACCCATAACTTGTGGTACAGAACTCTCCACAACGCTCGAGCGAACCTCGGGAGGATTATTGTGTCCTCGGTCAAAAAACTTCATCTCAGCACCTTCAAAAGCTGCCAATTCATGAGAAGAAACACCCAAAAGTGGGTCATGCAAGGAAGAGGTTTCCTGCAACTTATGTATTTGCAACGAACTATCCGAAATATCGATGGTAACCAACTCTTGATGCACCTCAGTGGCGTTCCAGTTCTTGTCATCCACACAAGACATTTCAGCCGAGCCTTGCATGGGGCGGCACAACTGCCCGTCATGCTCCACCCCATTGACGTCCCGCTCAGGCTCCTGGCTGCCCGCCATATCCAAAGTTCTTCGTGCCTCTGGAGGAGGACATTTATAATCAAATTTATCCCGTGGGCCGCCTTGACAAAGGTCCTTCAGAGCAAAGCGTCCCGGATCCGGTAAGACAACAGATCCATACCGGGCAAAAAAGGGCAAACCAAGAATGGCTCGCGGGCCAACCGAGGGCAAATGATCCAAGCAATGGGCGCAGCACGCCATCACAACCTGGGAACCTCTTTGCACGGGCACAATGATATTGCTCCGGACCACATATTTCCCACCTTCCAACTCCTTGTCACCAAGTCTGAGTAGTCGGAACGGTTGGGTGGCCTCGTCCCGAAAGTGTTCTGGGAATAACTCCCAACGAGCAACCACAATGAGCTCATTGCCGGTGTCCCCAAGCGATGGTGCCACCTCCCGGTCCGCCTGGCCTTGCCAGGCCTCCTCAACGCAGCGGGGCACGCGGCGATGCCCACCCCGTACAGCCACACGGAGGGCCGCCTCCTCCCGTACGACGCCGAGGCCGCGCCCGTCCAACACTGCCTGTGGGCGGCTGTCACCGCCGCGCAGGATGAACCCTCCCTGGCGCCCTGGCCGGGTCCCGCAGGGCAGCACGCCTACGGGTCCATGCCCGCGGCCGCGGTGGACAAGGTGTTTGAACACCTCCACGCGGCGCATAAAGCCCTAGCGCGTGTGGCGGGACGCCGGTAGCCGTCCCCGGCGGGGACGGACCCGGAGGAGGGGGACCACCCGGAGAGCGGAAAGCGGCTCCAGGCGGCGCTCCTCCGCTATGACACCCTGGCAGCGTGCGCGCAGGCGGCGTACCAGACGGACGCGGCACGGCATAGCATCCGGTCCGAGGCGGCGCTCCGGCTCGCGGAGGAGCTGCGGGGTGCGTCGCCCGGGTTCCGCCGGACCACACAGGGCCAACTACAGGAGGAGCTGGAGAGGCAAGCAGCCGCCCTGGAAGAGGACATTCGCCAACTCCGCGCACTCCTGGCCGCAGACGGCAAGCGCGCCATCAAGGACTTCTGGCGCCGCCACGCCCCCGACATCGCCCAGCGGTCGAAAGCCGTGCGGGAAGCCATAGAGGTAGAGGCCCCGGGCCCGTCAGGCCTCTGGAACGTGCGGGTCCCCAACACCCAAACGCTCCTCACGGAGGCCCACGAAGTGATGCTCGCAGTTCGCGCCTTCTGGCGGGAACTGTATGACAAACGCCCGGTGGACCTTTCAGGCCTCCAGGCAGTCCTCGGCCGCCATGTGCCCCGGGTCCCTGATGGGGCCTGGACACAGGTCCAGCAGTACTCCATGCAGGACCTGCAGTCCGCCCTGGACAAAGCCGATGGCAAGGCCCCAGGTCCCAACCACGTGGAGGCCCGCTTCATCAAGGCCCTCCCGGCACCCGTCCAGTGGCTCCTGGTCCACTCCTACCGGGCCATCCTCCGCGGCGCCCCGCCTCCGATGCACTGGAGGGACGCGCACATCTGGCTCAGCCCCAAGGTGCCGGGCTCCGCCAGACTGGACGACTACACGCCCATAGCCCTGGGCCAGCTGGACATGAAGCTGCTCACGGGCCCCCTCACCCAGCGCATCACGGAAGTGCTCACACGGCACGGAGTGGTCAGCGACTGGCAGCAAGGGGCCCTCCTGGCTCTAACACAGGCCCCCCACTGTTCATTGCGCAGCGGCAGCTCCAGCGGGGAAGGCCCAACAACGTTTTCTCCTTCGACGCCCGCAAGGCCTTCGACACTGACCTGCACAGCGCCCTCCACCTCATCCTGCGCCACCTCTCCGTGCCGCCGAAGGTCATCGATCTCCTGCTCTTCTTCCACACGTGCGCCAGGCTGCGCATCGTCACCGCACACGGGCTAACGCAGCCCGTCCACATGCTGCGCGGCGTCCGGCAGGGCAACCCCGAGAGCCCCCTGCTGTACGCGCTCCTCCTGGAGCACCTGCTCAGGGCGCAGGGGCACCGCCTGTGCCCGCCGGGAGGGGCAGAGCAAGGCCTCATCCAGGCCTACATAGACGACCTGCAGGTAGTGGCCCACACGCTGCAGCATTTTGTGGAGGGCGTGGAGGCGGTGGCCGCGTACCTGGGGATGATGGGCATGGAGCTCAACTCCCGCAAGTGCGCCATGGTCACTACAGAGGGGGTCCCGGGCCTGCAGCTGCGCCTCTGTCCCCACCTGGAAAACCCATGGCACTGGGTACCAGCGGCGGACTCCGTCCCCTACCTGGGACTCCAGCTGCAGCCGGACGGGGAGTTCTCCCTGCAGCGCAAGCACCGGCTGCGCCTGGCGGCGGTGCACCACTGGTGCCCCAACACCCTCGCGCCCCCGAAAGTGGTGCAGGACGTCATCCTGGCGATCCTCGGGGGGGTGACACAGTACGTCGCCCCTTTCATCGCCAACGACTCCGACACCGCGCGCCACCTGGACCACATCACGGTCCATGTCGCGAAGGACAGGGCGTGGTACGCCTTGGACGCCTCGCGGGACAGCCTGCAGGATGACCGGACCCTGGGGCTCACACGGGTACCAACGCGGTGCCAGCAGGCAGAGGTGGCCCTCGTGGGTACACTCGTCCAACACCGCTCAACCTCCGTGCGTGCGTAGGTCACCAAGAAGTTCTGGGAAATAGCCGGTGCACACGGAATATGTCCCGAGGTGCACTACCCCTTCCTGGAGTTCGCAACTCTAGCGGGAGGTGGCTGGGTCCACCGCATACCCCGGCCCCTGACCGCCCTGGGAGTGGGGCTCTACAACCCCATCGCGTGCCCCATAGCGGCCCACGTCCAACTACAGTCCCCACCGGGCAACATCGTCACGCTGCGCACCTTCAAGCTGCGACACCGCGACACGTGCTGCCTGACGGTGCCGCACACGACGCTGTGGCATGGGCACCACGGGCCACACCACCCCTTCCCCGACAACAACGACCCGTCGCCGACGGCGGTGCGGGAATGCCTCAACCAGTGCGCCAATGAACACCTCCACTATTGCCGCCGCGAGCAGGAGCCCACCAACCACCCCGGGTGGCGCGACGCCTTGGTCCACCTCCTCCACACCACCGGCACAAAGGACCCCCGCCTGAGACTCGTCCACCCCACGAGGGCTAAGCAGAACGCCCACACCGGCCCACGGGTGACCCCGGACGGCCTGCACCTCCACGTCAGGGGCTACCGCCGCCGGGGCGGCCTATCCCCCCTCACGCGGGGGGCGGCGTACCACCCGCCGGCGGCCCTCATGTACATCCTCCACGACGTACTTGCGGAAAGCGAGCACCGAGAGCCTAACGCAAATGTGGCGTGGCCCGAGCCCCTGTGCCCCCGGCCCCACGCGCCGACGCCAGTGTGGTTCGTGACCACGGACGACCAATGCACCCGAGCGGCGGGGCAAGCGCAGCTCCAGGCTGACTGGGTAATAGTGCAGGTGGAGGCAGGCCAGCCCAGGCCCCGTGGACTCCCCCGTGGCACCGCCCTGCTGGTAGCTACGGGGGTGCCGCACAAGCCACACGTGGCAGTGCACGCACTGGAGGACCAGCCGGAGGACACGGGACACCTCGTGGTGCACCAGCGCGGAGGCCCAGCGTGGCCTAAGGAACATGTGACGGCACTCCGGTCCTGGGCAAGCACGATCGCCGGAGCGGAAATCCGGCTGCACGACCACCCGGCGATCAGCCCCGGCGACACCAGGGCGCTGAGCGTGGACCAACTGACCCCCAGACACCCCAACGTCCGGTGGCACTCCGCCGACCTCAACGCGGGGTGGCTCAGCCCCACCGGGTACTACTGGATCCCGGAGGCCTGGGGCCACACCTCTTCCGACGCGTCGGGGGGCGGACCCTGCATACACGCCACCAGCGTTGCTCTCGCCGCCGACCTCACCCGCACGTGGGCGGTGGCCATCTCGGGCACGGTGCCCGACGGGGAGGGGATGGCCGCCTCCCTCCCCCTGCAATACGGCGCTCACCAACCGTGGGTCCACACGGTGGGCGCCGAAGTCATCCTTCACCTCCTGCGACACGCGGATCGCGAGCGGACTACGGGGGTCCCCGCGGGCGCGGCAAAGGTGGTCAACCAGATGCCCCTGCGGTGGCTCCGGGACGGCCTGTGCGCGCGGGGGCAACACGCCGGGCACCCGTTCTGTTACGTCCGAGCCACCTCGCACCACAGTGACGCCCTACTGCACACGGCGGACTGGGCGGCGTCCCAGGACACCATCCTGCAGAACACGCCCCCGGACCCTGGCCACACCCAACTCATTGTCGCCGGTCATGACGGCAACCTCGATCTACGGCCCCCCACGATGCGGACGCTCGGCGAGGTCGCACAGCGGGCGCAGACGGACCATGCGCTGACGCACCAAGGACACACACCTCTGGGCGCGGCCCACGCCACAGCCTATGTCCACGCCCGGGACCTCACCGCGACGGCCACCAACCGCCGGGCGCTGCGGGCCAGAGACGGCCACACGCCGGTGCAGCGCAGGCTCCGCGTCCGTAAGGAGCGGCTCTCCGGCGTCGCCGTCTCCCCACAACCGTGCCTCCTATGCAGCGGCCCGGAGGGGACCCCGGTCCACATGCACGTGGGGTGCGCCGACTCACGGCTCCTCTGGCCCCACTACCGCCAGGCGGTGCACGAGGCAGCCCGCCACCTCCCACCCGGGGGCAAAGCCCTGTGGGTGGCCTCGTGGCGCTCCGCAGGCGCCACATGGACGGAAGTCTTCTGCTCTGGGCTGGTGCCCGAGGACGCAGAGGCGCAGCTTCGCGCCATAGCCCGCTGCGACCTGCCAGGAGGGACCTCTGTGGACGATTTTCTCCACCATATGCTCCGGCTAGGGGACTTCGCATGGGAGCTTCGCAACCACCGGCTGGAGCAACTCCTCCGCGAGCCCCTAAGCGCGGCAGCCCGGGTGCACCGATGGCTCACCGCAGCAGAGGGCGACCACCCCCCCCCCCCGCACCCTGACAAGAACTTCCTGGCCTCCCTCCGTGTCGTGAATGGCACTCTGGAGTGCCCGCCACAAGAGGGCCCCCATCCCTACTGGGACCTGCCGGAGGGTTTCTCGAGGCACCTGCAAGACGCTCTCTTCCCACTGTGGATCATCGGGCGCGGCTCCATGACCGCGTGGGAGGCACGCATAGTGGGTAGGAGTGGGCGGGCGAGTGGGGCCGGTGGTGGGCCGCCAAGCGCGCCCCAGAGACCCCTGCGCAATGATACGCCGCCATCCCGCTCGAGGGATGGGGGCCAGACACCCGGCCGAGACCCAGCGTGATCCGCGGGGCGGGACCTGACCACCCGTGGGACGCGGCGACGGGGCAATGGCTGCAAGCGGCCCCGGGGCCGCAAACAGGATGGACTGGGGACGTGTCCTCACTCGTCAGGACGCCCGTCCTGCCCTGCATCGTCCTTCACGCCGCCAACGTATTCCGGGCTACGGAGATACGCAAATGGGGACAGGACACGGCAACCGTCCGATGGCACCCCCCAGAGGACGGGGCCGCCCAGCTCGCCGTGGCGCACTTCAAAACTGGGAGGCGGGTATACGACGAGGCCCTGTCCTGGCTGGGCGACACCCAGGGGCCCTTGCTCCTCGTGCTCCCCACCGACCTTGCAGCCACGCTGCGCCAGGAGCTGGACGGCTGCGAAGGGCTGCGAGTGGGGTGGGAGACAGTCGCGGACGGCACCCTACTGGCCCTCCACCACCGGGACGCCGCAAACGGGTGCCAATGGGATACGCTGGCGCCCCACCTCACCAGGCGCCACGTGTACCTGGCAACCCCCCCCCAGGGGCATCCCCGCCCGGCGTGGGACGACCTCATCGCCGCCTTCCACGACCACGGGATTCTCCCCGACGACACGTGGCGGGAGGTCCAGCGGAATACGCTCGGCAGGGACTACCGGCGTCGCGTCCGCGCCCGCCTGCTGGAGATCCGGAACCCCCTCCGACAGAGGTGGGACGACCTCTGGCTCCGCCATCTCGACCCTTGGTCGCCGCCATCCCACCTCCCACACACCTGCCGACTCTGCGGGGAATGCGACACGGTGTCCTCCGCAGCGTCGACAGGCGCCAACAGGTGTGCGCAGTGTGCCCAGGTGGCCGCGTGCCCCTGGCCTGAACCTCCCGCGGGCCCGCGCAGGCGCACGGAGGAGGAGGCCTTGCACCGGCGCATCGAGGGGGCACACGCCCCCTCACACGAACGCGCGGGCCCCGCGGGCGCTGCCCTGGGGTTGATCCACGTGCACCTGCAGGACCCATCATCCGTTGCGCACCTGTCGCACTTGTTCGTGCCCTGACCCCCACCCGCCGCCACCCTTTGCAGAGCCCGCAGTACCATGCCAGGCCGACGGGGGGATGGGCCGGGACACCCCAGGGCCCGCCGCCAAGCGCAGGAGGCAACCGTCCGGGGCCTGGTAGCAGACGCGGTGGCGGAGGCGCATGAGGCGCACGCTGCTGCATGACGTGATCCCACGGGCAGTGCGAGGGCTTTCCTCGACGAGACCGCCCTCCCGGCCGTCGGCGCCCTGAACGGAGCAGGGGCCCCTACGCTACTCCCGGCGATGCAACGGATCGTGAACGCCATCCAGCCGGGGCTCATCGGCCCGGAGGCGGCCCTCTACGGGCACTGGATGGAGTGGCGCGAGTCCAACCGGTCGGGCCAGCCCCTGTCCATGGGGGACATCCTGCGGTTCACGGGAGCGGGGTCTGCCATGTCCCTCCGCAGCAGCGCCCCAGCACTGCTGCACGCCCTAAGGACGCGCTACCCCGGAGACACAGCCCCGTACCTGAACCAGGCGCGGGCCACATACCCGGGGGAGTGTCCGAGCTGGATGCGGCGCTCCACCTTCTACACCCACCGGACAAAGACCTGGAGGTGGCCGAAATCATGGTCTTCGTGGAAGGCGCGGACGAGGCGCGCGCCCGGCCCCGGCCGACCAACCCGGTGTAAGACGGCACCAGGCCGACCCCCCCGTACGCCATCCTGTGCGAGGCGTTCCCCAGGGAGCCCACCTGGTGCCCCGCCCTACCGCCGGCGACGCACGCGCCCCACGGCTGGGCCAACCCAGACCTGTCCCCCCCCCTCTCCAGAACCAGGGGTGCCCACCACAGGGGGCAGGTCCTCTGGCAAGAGCGCCCTGGCACCCCCCTGCTCATCCTTGTCGTCGCGACCCGCGGGGACCCGGAACGGGTCCTGGGGATCACCCCCACCCACCTCTATGGGGCAGCACCCGTACCCCGCCGCCCCCTCCCGGCGCCCGCGGCGCGGGACGGGGTACACACCTTCCTGCGAACACAGGAGGTCACCGCCGTTACAAGGGTCCACCTAGTGTGGCTCCCCCCGGCACCACCCGACGACCCCCGGGGGCCCAGGGCCCTGAGCCCCGCCCCAGACTGGGAGCTGTGGCGCGACGCACCAGCCGCGTGGCTCCCCCGCCTCCCCTCCCAATGCTGATGGATGGCCGCCGGCCCCCACCCGTACGGGGCTGACGCCACAGCCTGCCCCCAACCCCCTCCCCCCCTCCCACACGCAGAGCACTGCACAGCACTGCCCACGACACGACACTGATGCACCGAGGGGAAGTGGGAAGGGCGCACCTGCCACCACGCATGCCTACCAGGATAACAGTGATGTCAGACTCTGATGGATCCCCACAGCGGGACGACCGCCACCACCGCCGGTCCCGCTCCCGCTCCCCCGTCTACCCGGAAGGGGCGGGGGAGACCCCCGCGGAGCGCGAGGAGCGGAGGCTGGCGGAGGCGGCAGTGCCAGTCAGGCCGCCGGCTGGACAGCCCCGGGCGGCCTCCGCTGACACCGGACGGTCGTCCCAGGGGCCTGAGCCGCCCCAGGTGACCGCCCCCGCCGCCCAAACAGCAAGCCCTGCCGCACCGCCCCGGGAGGGGGCCCCAGACGCGCGAGGAGCGGAGACCGCAGCCCCAGCGAGCCACGCCGCGGCCCCGACCACGGCCCCCGGCACGCCCCCGACACGGGGGTTGGCCCCGGCGGGAACCGGGCGCATCGCCGAGGGCTCCCGCAGCGACAGAGGGGAGCAGGGAGGGTGCGCAAGGGGTTGCGACCGCGGCCCCGACGAGCCGCGCCACCGCCTCGGCTGGCCACACCGCGGCCCCCAGCACGCCACGAAAGCGGGGGACGGACCCCGCACGGGCCACGGGCGCCTCGCCGGCGGCCGCCGCAGCAGCAGCAGTGGGTAGGGAGGGCGCGAAGTACCGCGCCCACGCCAACCCCACCCACACCCACACCAGCCCCCCCAAGCCCTTCCCCCCCAAGCCCTTCCCCCCGCGGCGGACGCAGCACGTCCGCCCCCCGGCGCCCGAGCGCTCGCCGCCGGGCGTCACGCTGCCGCAGCTGCACAGGCAGCGGGACGCCCGGCGCGTGATCCAGGAAGGAGGGGACGGCGCGCAGGCAGAGCTGCGTGCCAGCCACGGGAGCGTGGAGCGGGGGACAGGAGGCGACAGGGGAAGCGCCCACGGGCAGGCGCAGGGAGCGGGCCAGGCAACACGCGGCAAGGAGCAAGGGCGCAAACACGGACGGTGCACCGAGGCCAGCAGCAGCAGAGGGGGACAGAGCGCGGGCAGCGGACGGCGCGACACAGGGCAGGGAGCCGGGAAGGGGCCAGGGCACAGGAAGGGCGCGCAGAGGCGCGGGCAGGGCGCCCAGGTGCATGGAGCGGAGGAGGGACAGTGGGCGAGCAGGCAGGCCAGGGCGTGGGTGACAGGGGGCGGAACCCACGGCACGGGCAGGGGGACAGAGGCGTGGGGGCCGGAAGGGGGCCCAAGGGCAAGGACAAGGGCGCCACGGGCCCCCAGGGACAGGCGGGACGGGGCATGGGAGCCCAGGGGGGAGGGCGGGTGGAAGGGAGGGGAGCGGGGGGGGGGGCGCCCCCGCAGCCGGACGTGCAGCCGGTGAGGTGCATCGCCCCTGGCATCCAACAGATGCCGGTGCACCACACCCTCGACCACCACCCCCACCACGCCCACCTCTACAACATCAACCCCGACGCCGGAGAGCTCATTCCCCCCCAACCCCCACGACCCCAGCACCAGCTAGCCCCCCCCGCACCGAGAGCGGAGCCGGCGCGGATGGCCTGGGCGGGGGGGGCGGGGCGCGGCGCAGGCGCCGCAGACACAGGGGCCGCAGGGGGAGCTGGCGCGAGGGGCAGGGGGGGCCGGGCCCTGGGACCGGGACTGGGGCATGGTCCCGGACTCTCTGGGGGATGAGGCCCTCCCCCTGGTGGGGGAGGTGTACGGGTGGTTTAGCTGGGCCAACCAGGGGACCTCCAGGGGGATGAGGAACCGGCCTTTTGATGCCTTTATCCTCCGAAGGGACGGAGGAAATTGGGAGGTACCCCCGGGGGGATGGGCAGCCCCAGAGGACCACGAGAGGGTCTTCAGGTCAGTGATCGGGGCGGCGTGGCCCGACAGGGGGCCGATGTGGCCGGCCTTCCTGGAAGGGGGGGCGGTGCTCCGCATCACTGACGCGGACGCCAACAACTGGCTCCCCCGGGCCTTGCGCAGGGCCCTCGCCCACTGGCGCTACCGCCGGCGCAACCCGCCACCGCCACAGCCCCAGCCCCCACACAAGCGGTGGCGCAGGTGACAGCCCAGACGGCGGACGCGAGAGAGTGGGGGGGGGAGCTGGGCCCCCCGACCCACGCCCCCCCCACGATACGGCGTGACGGAGGAGCGCGCGCCACCTCCCGCGGGAGGAAGGGCGGAGACAACGAGCGCGGGGGGGAACCTACTGCCCCGCAGCCCGCTAACCGCTGACCGCTAACCCTCACGGCCGCCCCCGGCCGGCCAGCGCCGCGCGGCGACGACGGGGGGGACGAGGGACCCCAGCGAGGGCCTGCACGAGAGTCCGGCTCTAGGTAGAGGGGGGCGGGGTAAGAGTGCGACCCCTCAGCCGACGGCTGGCCCCCGGGGCCGGGACCGCCAGGCCGCCCCCCCTCGGCCGTCTGGGGGCGGCGCCAGGGGACCAGAGGGCCCCCCCCAATCCCCCCCCCGTCCCCCTCAGGCCCAAGAGCAGACAGAGGCAGACCGAAGAGACGGCGGCCCCGCACCCCCCCTGAAGAAGCCGCTGCAACCAGGTTGAGGGGGCACCGCGGCCGCGGCGAGCGCCCCCGGTGAACGGCCCGGACGCTCTCATCCTGCCCACTGCCGACCGACGGCGGACCGGCGGCGCCCAGGACAGCGCAAACGGAGCGGCCCCTTCAGAGGCCAGCCTGGGGAAGGCAGGGGCGCGAACCAGGGCGGGGTGGTCCCCCCCCCCACCCTCCCCCCCCCGCCGCACTGACCCATTGGCGGCCGACCAGGCCGCGCCCGGCGCCCGCGGCCGCCCGGCAACCCCCACGGCACGAGTATACCCCGGGGGGGCGCGCCGCAGACAACGGATGGCAGCCCGACGCCGGACGGGGCGGGGGGGCAGGGGGCGGCGGAGCGGCCCCGCCACCACCCCCCCCCCCCCGCTCCCCCCCCCCCGCTTGAGGGCCACAGCAGCGACCCTCTGCCCCCCCGGAGCGGAGGGGACGCCCCCCCTCTCCAAGAAGGGACCGCAACCCGGGGGGGGGGGGGGTGCGGCTGGACCTGCACACCGCGCGCCCCAGCGCCCCCAGCCACCTGCTCCCGCGGGGGTCGCGGCCGACGGGCGAGCCCACACCAGTGCAACGGACCAAGCCTCAGGGCGGCGCATGGCGGCGCACCAGAACAGTATGGGGGCCGCAACCCCCATGACCCCCCCATGACCCTTGCCCACTCGGGGAGGGCAGGGGGGGGTTCAGGTCTGAAAGGGGCCCCCGGGGAAGCAGTCCACGGGCCGTCCCTCTCCGCCCCCCCCCCCCGAGGCGGCCCCCCGACCCCGACCGAACGCGCACGCCGGGGGGGAGTGCGCCAACAACAAGAGGGGGGCCAGGCTAGGGAACTGCGGGCCGCCCCCCAGAGGGGGGGCAGGGAGGCCGCGGCGCGACCCCCCCCCACCCCCCCCACTGGCCCGCAAGCCGCGGGGGCGCCGGCCCCCAGCCCCCGAGGCAGGGGGGATGGTTCCCCCTCCCCCTGCTCGAGAAAGGAGCCGGAGCACGGCCCGCCCCCCCGCCCCAGCCGCTGGCTCCCACAGGAACCGCGGGGAACAAGCGAGCCTGCGCCAACGCGCCAGGACGCGGCACAGATCGCGCCCAGAGAAGGCCGGCGAGCACAAACCTGAGTGGTATGGGGACCACGCCCCCCATGACCAGAACAACGCCAGTGACACCCGCTTTGTTGCCTGCCCAGGGAAGGCAGAGGGACGGAACGAGGCAGAGCAACCCCCCGCCCTACTGGCCCTCCCAACCGCACAAACGGGGGGCACGGCGCATGGGCCGCCCCCCCCCCCCCCCCCAGAACCCGCCCCCCGGCACACGAACGCCACGGACTCGCCCCACGGGGGGCGCAGAGCCGCAAGCCAGGTAGGGGGGAACCGGTACCGGAACGCCCCCCCCCCAAGCACGCCACGGAGCAAGGGACCGGGGCCGGACACGCGGAGGGGCACGGACCACGTGAAACGGCCCTACTAGCGCCCAGTGCCGGGACCGCGCGAGGTGCGCACGCCACACCACCCAGGGGGCGGGGGGGGAGCGGACGCCGCGGGAGCGCGAGCGCACACACACCCAAAGGGCACGCGGGGACTACCAGAAGGGCAACCGTACCTAGCTGGCGGAAGGCACAGACCGCGTGGAATGGCGTACCAGCGAGCGAGGGTAAGGGACACCCGGACGGGACGGCCCGCCACACGCAGCGCAGGACACGCGGGGCGGGAAGGGGTAAACAGGAGAGACACAACAGCAGGTACCGGTCCGAGCCCCCCGAACCGGCCGCAAGCGCCGCGCACACACGGACGGGGCACTGCACCTGCCAAGGCAATAGTGGCGCACCCCGCCACGCCCCAACCCCTAGGCTAGGCAGCCTCCGCGCCAGCCCAAGGGGGTCCCACAGGCGACAAGCCAGTAGCACGGGCCCGACTGCGCCGCCACACCGGGCGACCACGCATTAGGGGGGCGACGCGTTGGGTTAGCGCCCGCAGCCACGGCTGCGAATTGATGCACTGACCGGGGAATGGCGAAACGGGGAAGCCAGGGAGGGACGGGGCTCCGAGCTCTGTGAACCCGGGGGACTCCGCCACCAGGCAGGAAGTTCGTCTTGGAGGGCCCCCCACTAGGACCTGGTGGGGAGGATATCACCTGGCCCTACCAGGTGGCCCCCCGGGGCCGAAAGGCGTCTAGTACCCGCAAAATCAAACCTCAAACCTCAAATCCAAGCGATAGTGCCTCTATTCGTTCCGAGGTCCCTTTGTGAGGGATATATATCCCCGGAACAATACGCCCTTCGGAAGCTTCTCGGCGTGCCCAGGTCGAGGCACCCGCAAAATTTCCTCCTCGGCCCCACTGATTTGTCGAACCGGACGCGTACAATACCCGTCATCCCATGCCTCGGCTTGGTATACCCACATAATGGGGCATACAGTCGCCGCCGAGAGGCCCATATCCCTACCACCCTGGTCAATCTTCTTGGATTTCCAGCGTTGCCGGCGACTTTCTCAGTTGTGTGGCTTACCAAGCCGCCCCTCGGCCTTGGCTTTCTCCCGCAACTCCGGATGGAGCGTCCAACAATCCTCCGGCGGATGCAGCGTGCTCCCGCAGCCCTTGCAAGGGTGAACCTTTCCACCTTTGTGTGGTCCTTTTCCTTTGCCACCTCCGTGCGCAGGGGGCTTCGCTTGGCCGCCCTTCCCAATCTTCTTGGATTTCAGTTTGTCCTGGAGCCACTCCGGTGCTTTGTGAGGATACAAGACCCGAACATCCTCACAGCTATGTCTTCCCTTGCAACATGCTGCGCACTTCGGGATGGAGCTCGCACCTGCGCCTGCTCGTCCTGACGTAGCCAACACCTGGGCTTCACATATTTTTTGAATCTCCGCAATGCTCAGCTCCGGGTCCGCGTGTTCTTGATCTTGGTGATCTTCGGGACCCTCGGCTTTGTCCATGTCCTTGACTCCTTCCATGCCTCTTGTCCGGCCCGATCCATTCTTGTTCCCCGTCCGTTGAGGGTTCACTTCGTTCCGCGGGGTCCATGGCTTGGGTTGCGGCGATTCTTGGATGGCATGCCCAAGTCGTCGCATGATGTGCCCCATCTTGATCGCCAATTTGTGGCGGGACATGAGGGGGTTCATCACGAAGATGATCATCTCAAGGTAGTTAAATTTCAGCCCAAGGTTGGTCTCCTCCTTGATGATTTCTTTGAGCAACCCATCCACCTTCATTGTCGCAATAACATCAAGTAGTCGATCTTTCGCCTGCCGTTGCGTGATTCCGTCGCGAACACGGCGGCCCAAGGGGAGGAATTGTTCCACAAAATTAATAAACTCACGTGGCGTTGGAGTTAGTGAGACGGTTTCACCCTGTGGAAGGCCTTCAAGATCACGTCATCCTTCACCTCCGTGAAGACTTCCTCCGTCACTTCCCTCAACAAGTCTTGGTACCAGAATTGGTACCGACTCATCATTTCCTTCAGTGGGTTGGACCGGGAGCCGGGAATAAGAGAAAGCAAGACAGGTCTTCTCATGGCATCCGTCAACCCGTACATCCAATCGCGCTCCCAAGCACGAAAGACCAAAAACAACTCAATGGCAGTGGTCCCATTTCCATCCCACCGTGGGGCGACGGACATTCCTTGAACGTCCGCCAAAGTTCGCGGTTCCATCACCAGGGTTGCCAGCCTCCCATGGATCCGGGGAGGAATTAACCGCGGATCCGTTCCTTCGAGTTGTGGCTCTTCCCAGTCGAACGGGGCGTCCAAAAGTAGTTCAGGGCAAACTTCATCAAACGCCATTCAACGAAGAATTCCCGACGGCTTTTGTTTCGGTAGCCCAATTCCATCCTTGAGGGAATCTTGTCGATTAAACAACTGAGACACCATCCGTGTCATAAACCAACCATCACCTTCCGCTTCAAAATAGCGGAGGTCCCACCCGGCGCAATGCCGCCAATTACCCCCCATGCCACGCGGGTTGTGTCCCTGGTGGGTGTGGGTCACCACGTGGGGCTCTACCCCGGAAACCCCGTTCATCCGACCTCATGGATGACCAGTCATCCTCGGCCGGGGAGAATCCAAACCCCACTAGGCTTCTCACAACCCATTTTTCCCGCGCCGGCACTCATGAAACTCGGACTCGTGGTTCAGGCTTCCGTGTCGGGATCCCAATTGGATTTACCGCTGCCGTACCCGCATGCTTCAATAATTGATATTTGTTCTCGGAGGACTGCAAAATTCTTTGTAATTCACCAATAACATGTGAATCCGGCCGTATCCCTTCGGGTGGACCGCCATGGGGTCGGGTCCGGATCTCCTCCCTGAGCGCATGTCCCTCATGCTCACTTTGTTCCAACGGGGTCATGAGCCATTGCACCTGTAACTCCAGGGCCTCAACCTTGGCCAATTCCGGCTTGGACATAGTTTCCCAATGGTGCATTTGGCCGGTGAGCGTAGCCACTTGTGCACTCGTGATCTCCAGGTTTGCCGCTATGCGTCTCACCTCTGTTGCGGGCACCTTCGCCTCTCCAACTTCCCTTGTGGATGTTGACAAAACAGCAGGGTGCTCCAAGTTGTGTACCCGATTGATAAGCTGGGAAATAGATGCCTTGTGGCTTTCCACCATTGCTTCCACACCATGCACCCGTTATTCGGCATCCTCAAAGTTGAGACCTATCCGCTGGATTTCCTCGGCCATGTTGGTGGTGACCGGGTCACAATTCAACACCTTGCCTTCCAAATTCTTCAATTCCTCAACCGATTTGTCCAATTAGGCCCGGTGTGAACTCAACCCAGTTACTTCATTCAACACTCCCTCGAGTTGCCGATTCAACTCATTGGTGGCTTGCTCCCACCCTTGGCGAAATTTTGTCCACCTTCGCCTTAAGGGCTTCAGCAACTTGGGGATATTCCAAAGCGGCTGCAGTTGCTTGTTCTAAAGTCGATTGCATTTCCGCTCTCTTCAAGTCCAACTGGGACCTCCCCTCCTGCACCTCGTTGTTTACCTCGTTAAACAATTGTCCCAACGCCTCTACCCGCGCCGTCAAAGCTGACCCTTCTACTTGCACTCCCCGCGCATGGAGTTCAAGCTCGCGAGAGAGAGCTTGGGTCAACTGGCGAATTTCGGCAATAGCTGAAACCGCCTTGAAATTAAAGTTTTGGAGATAGTTCAACGCACCCGTTAGCTCCTCAACCAGCGCCCGCAAGGTTGCTAAATCATGAGTCTCCGGTGTCCACTCATGAATCAAGATCCTTTCAGCTGCTTCTCCGAACTGATTCAGCATCCCAATCCTCTCAAAGGACCGGTATCCCCATGGTGCGGATTCCATGTTGGTGTCCTCCTCAATTGGGTAGGATGGCTGGCGCTGCCTAAGCCCAACTGCCAATTCTATAGGAGACCCAATAGTTGACTCATGCCCTGTTGCATAGTCAGAACCCGATTCCTCTGGCTGTGCTGTGATCATCCCGATCATGGCCGTAACCTCTCCGAGAGTAATCCCGCTGCCCGTGTCAGAGCGGTAGGCCTGAGATCGCATAATAATTTACACCTTAAAGGGGACACAAGAAGCAACGTGAGTTTGCAAAGGAGAAAGGGGCAACAAACATGGATTCTGACATGGCTATGCCCCAAGTTTTGACAACGGCAATGCGGCTTTCCAAAAGATGCTGGAGACCCTGCTGGAGCTGGTGCGTGACTGAGCGGACCCCTTTGTCGACGACGTGATCATTGCGTCCGGGGACCCCAGCATAAGGTGCAACAAGCTGCTGGAGGCACATGAGAGGGACGTCACCCGAGTGCCGGACCTGCTGCTTCAGCACACACTTACGGGCAGCTGTGACAACGCATATCGCGGTAAGCGAAGTGGTCTTCGCCGGCCACGTAGTTTGCAATGGGCAGCGGAAGCCCATACCTGGAAAGGTAGCAGCAATTGAGCACTGGGACGAGCCAAAGACGGTGTCCCAGTTGCGGGCATACCTGGCGTTCTGCTACTACTACTCGGGGTATATCAAGATGTATGCCAAGTATGCAGCCCCCATGACAACCATGCTAAAGGGCAACCGGGAGGAGACCACGAAGGGGTCCAAGAAGGCTGTGGTCTGGAATGAGGAGTCCAACCTTGCCTTTGAGGGAAAGAAGCAGGTGCTGCTATCTGCAGTGGGTCTGCACCTGGCAGATCCGGCCCGAGGGTTTGTCATGCGCACAGACGCCTCCAACTACTCGATTGGCGTTGTGCTGGAGCAAGTGCTGGATGATGGGAGGCACGTGCCTGTGGCCTTCTGGAGCCGAGTCCTGGCGGAAGGCCAGAGACGGACATGGACGCCGCGTGAGAAGGAGGCGTATGCCATTATCATGGCTGTCAGGAAGTGGGCCGGATACATAGCCCTGCATCGCGTCATGGTCTGCACAGACCATCAGAGTCTGCAGTCGTGGCACAAGGAGCACGTGGACATCCCCTCAGAACCAGCCTCCCGAAGAGCCAGATTCTACAAGACCTTGGCCAATTTCAACCTCGCAGTGGTCTACGTCCCGGGAAAGGACAAAACTGTGGCGCCTTGTCTCTGCAGGTGGGCCTATGCTTCCAGCAAGGGCATGACAGACGTGTCTGCCCATGGCGATGAGGCTGAGACTGCTGGGGCCAAGAATATCATTGATATGGAGCGCATGATGGAGGAGGAGGGTGTCAAATGCTTCGTTGTCGTGGCCGCTATTGCTCCCCTTGGAAGAGGGGTGAGCAGAGCGGTCAGAGTACTCCCCCCAGAGGGTGCTGAGTCCGACAAGCACCTTTTCCCTGAGTCGTCCCTCCAAGATGACTGCACCGGCAACTATGCCAAGTCTGAGGCTTTTGAGTCCCAGTACCAGGCTCTGACTGACCCTGACGACGAGCATAAGTGGGCAAAGGGGCTCAGCGAGGAAGATAGCAAGCTCTACCGGAACGGTAGGTTGCTAGTACCAGAGTCCCGGGTGCTTGAGCTCTGTTAGGCCTGGCACCATCACATGATGCTCCAAGGGGGTTAAAAGCAAGCCTTGGACATGCAGCGCTGGTTCGAAATGGATGAGATCGGTCTCTACAATGCCACCAAGCAGGTCAAAAAGGGTTTCTCGGTCTGCCAGGCCTGCAATGCTGACAATCGGAATATCAAGGGGAAAGCCCAATGGACGCCGATTCCTGACCAGCCCATGGAGAGCGTCGCCATGGACGTCTTCTCCATGCCTGAAATGCACATCAGAAAAGAAGTTTTCGATTTTGTGGTCCCTTGGCTGGACCGACACAGTGGCTACATGCTGGCCGTTCCGGCGCGCAAAAAGGGGTTGCTAGCCAAGGAAGTGGCATTCATGATGATTGGTCATTGGCTAACCGCCTTTGGCCTCCCCCGCACCATCTGCCGCGACCCTGGAGCCCAGTTCACTGGAGGCTGGTTCAAGGCCATGTGTTCCCTCATGGGGATAAGACAGGCCAAGAGCGTCGCCTATCTCAGCCGTTCCAATGACCGAGCTGAAGTGGCTGGAAGGCAGCTGTTTCAGAAGCTGCGTAAGATCCACCTCACCAACAAACGCCGCAACTGGTTTGAGGAGATGTGGCCAGCTCTTAAAGCCCATCATGACACCCCCACATCAGGTGGCCTGTCACCTCATCAGATTCTTTTTGGCAGGGACCCCCTGGGTCGGGGACTCACCTTGTCAGGTGATGGCATGGCGATGGATGCCAAGGAGTTCTTTGCACAGCAGGACCCTGCGGCGCGCGAGATTCGCCAGCAGCTCGAGAAGGAGCACGCCGTGCAAGCCCAGACCGCCGCAAAGTGCACAGCGCATAATTTCAGGGTGGGTGAACCGGTGTGGGTACTGAGACCCCGTCCCATGGGCACTCACGCACCAAGACGTGGTTCATACCCAGAGAGGCGCTCCGCAGGATTGATGGGGACACCTACAGCATCAAGGTGGGCCCTGGACAGTTCAGGGAGCAACATGAAAGTCAACTCCGTGCCCGTGAGCCTCACGTTTGTGGAGAACATGTGTCCCTGGACTACACCGCCCATGAGGCTGACTGGGACGATGACTAGGCTGAGCAGGATGACTACACCGTCGAGAGGATCCTGGCCCAGCGTCCGAGCGCCTCGGCGCCTGAAGGAGTGCAGTTCAAGGCGCGCTGGAGAGGTTATGGGAACACGTCTCTTCCTTTGTGCCGCGGATCAACACCCTCTTTATGGAGCATGTCCGCAAGCACAAGCCTAAGCTCCAGGTCTCTCAGTCTGAAGGTCTTACCAGGGCAATTGAGCCATGGGCGACTGATCCCAGCCCTGGGCTCTGCACAAAGTGGGCAGATTGAGCACAAGTTTGCCACGTCGTCAGTACTCCCCTTGCTTGCTTGCTCTCTCCCCGCTCTGGTGCAATGTCCTTCCGGTGGAATTGACGTGTATCCCATGCCCTCCCTCCTGAATGGCTTTGTGTTTCATGGTATCGAACCCGATCTGCTCCTGGCTTTATGCCGTGCGCCACTGTGAAGGCAATCAGCCGACAATTTCTGTTTGTATTGATTTCATGCAATTTCGGGCATAGAATTTCAAGAATTTTATTTTAGAATTGCTTCCTAGTCAACAGGATAGATATTAATGCCCTCCAGAAATTCAGTTGAGGCCTGTCCGGGCGCGCGTGCTCGCCTGGTGCTCCTGTTGTGTGCGCGTGGTCCCTGCTGCTCGGCCTGTGCTTTAATGCGGGCCGAGCGACTGAAAACCTTTCTGAACGGGTGCTAATAGTGTTAGCTCTACCCTGTTACCAAAATGGATACCGATCGGAGGCTAGGGCGAGTCCAGTGGACGATAGAAGGCCCGGAGTTAAGGATCTGGCTAAACCCTGGTGTGGTTAGATCTGCCCACACCGGCTGTCGGTCACCGACTCGTACACGTTAATGGGCGCATCTGCTTCGGCAGTGCCACGCCTATGTGTATGGGGGATCACAAGTTACTCGAAGCTGGAAGAGTCTTAGTGGAAGAGGAGTGGAAGTGGAAATGGCTGAGGTAGACACACCGGAACAGAAGAAAGTACGTCGTTCGTTGTTCTGCAATCCGCAAGTGAACTCTTCTTTTTCTTCTTGTGCTTTGGTTTGTAACTTTGCCACGTCCCTCCGTTGAGTTCCTCTCCCAACTTATGTATCCTATGTTGCAACGGACATTATCTTCTTTGAATACTCAGAAGTGTATGAATCTTTGAACTCACTGTTTTGTACATTAGCTCCATTCATGCTTGGTGTTCATTACAGGAAGGTTGACAAGCATGCTTGAGTGTTTGACAATTGTCTCCTTTGATGATGCAATATATTTGGTTGCATGGTCACATACATTCATTTTATTCATTCAAGTGACCTTTGCAAGTGTGGTGCTACAGTGCTTGGTCAGGTTCACTTCGGCATGTCATGTGTTGGTTCATTGCTTGTTTGTTGATAAAGATCATTGAGTCGCGATTGCTTTCTTCCTGGATTTTGTGCCTATTGCCTCTAAGGAGATTGCCCAAGTTTTTTGCTACTCTAGATGAGGAGGTAATTTTGTGAAGTGCTTTGAGGTGAATGTTTTGGAGCATCCTTTGCACTTTGTGTCCATTTGATTGCCGTATCTCCCTAACCGCATGCCTTTCCAAGAAGTAGGTTGATCCTTTGCAATCAGGTTGAACCATGCGAGAGTGTAGACTCATGGTTTGCTTGCGGGGCAAAATGTCAAGGGTATCTTCTCGTGGAAGCCGGTTGGAGATGTTGTCCGCCCATGGCGTAGTCAGATTCTTGGTTCTTCTGACCCTCGCCGTGTGGTTGACCAAACGCCCACCTTTCCCTAAGAGTTGAGGTCAGGTCTCTAGCTCAGGTGAACTTGGGACCCTCCCTCTCCATCTGTGGTGCAGGGCAATCGGCTCTCCTCTCCCAAGTGGTTAGGCAACCTCCTCTCCTCTCGGGATAGGGACCCTCTCCTCTCCTCTTGGGATACGGACACTCTCCTCCTGGGATAGTAACATTCTCCTCTCCCCATCGGATAGAGACTCTCTTCTCTCCTTGGGACAGGGACTCCATGGATGTGCTCTCATTGGACCCGGGATATCTCTCTTTGTGCACTCACTCTGCGGGCCGGGTCTAAGTCTCTACATGTGACCCGGGGCGTTTGCTTATCCAATTCTCTTACCCAATCCCTCTCTAAGTGCATGCGTGCTCCCATGGGTCATGGTTAGGCGAAATCCTCTTTCCATACACATGCTCTCCTGGATTGGGTTATGGGAAGGTCGAGCTCTTCAGGGCATGGATTGGTGAAGGTCTCTCCTAGGGCAATATATATGTGCTCTCTTGAGGCGGGACTCCCTCTCTTCAGGATAGGACAATCTCCCCATGGATATACTCTCGCGGTTGTTCGAGTATACATTCTCTTGGGATTTGGTTGGGGAATGGAGGTGCCATGGGATGAGGTTGGGAGGTATTGGGGAACCAGGTCCATGTGGGACTAGAGAGGAAACCCTGGAAGATCTCTTGATCCATTGTTTTGGGATGCTTTGGTGGGATCAAGTATAATCTTTCCCTCTCCGTCAATCCATTGAGCACGTGGGATTCCAGGTCTCCAGAGGGTATGAGATCAATTACTTCTTGTGGTCAAGTTCTCCATGGTTGCATGTGCATGCTCGACGGTGAGTGCATCTCATGTCTCGCGTTTGCCTTGCCATTGACCTCAAGGGTTGGTGAAACATCTGGGGTTAATTCTCCTTTGCCATGTTCCATGAGCATGACCATGACCTTCAAGACCATTGAGAGGTTGAGCATTTTCTTTGTAGCTAATTATCGCTGACTGCTTTGTATGTCATTGGATTTTGGTGTACATAATTTTGTCCTCTTTTATGTTAGGCGGCAAAGGTTGTACCTTTGTTTGTGTATTGCTGGCAAACAGTCAAGATGTGGATTCTTATTGATTGTCAATGCTTTGATTTTGTGCTGCCGCGTGCCTAGGGAAGGACCAGCCCCTAGAACACTCGTCAAAAAAAACGTAGCCGACGCGAACGCGTTCACCGCCATCGGTGGTCGACAACTCGTTGAGTAACGAGTACTCAGCTGCTGGGCATAGGGCTCGGGACCATTGCGGTACGGCGGTGCGGCGCCGTGCTGTCCAGAAGTTGGTGCCTGTAGTCTGACGAGGACGCCGTCCACACCACCGCACAAGTGGGTGCATCTCCTTACTCGCGTCCTCTGTGTCAACAGCACAACCTCTTGTTGCTCGCGTAGTCCGAGATCCAGGCTTTCTACGCCTGCACGTAGACTTCTCTAGGTACGAGTCCAAGAACTCCTCCGAGACGCCATGGTCAATTGGCAACAAGCGGGCAAGACCTGGCCCAACCCCCATCCCCATGCGGTAAGATTACTGCCAGGGCTGATATGGGACCAGCATTACCGCCACTCCAACCCCCAATGTGAGGGCGGTTTCCCCGAAACCTTCGAGTTGAGGGAAGACAAGGGGGCCGACCGCCTGCAAGCCCTTGAAGATTGCCTGCAGGCGGAAGGTTATGGCTACCATTTCCGCCAAAGAAGGTGGCAGGTATGGAGGCTAACCCCAGGGCCGGGGAAGGGCTGTGCCCGGACGGGTATGAGGACGAGGTCGACGACAACGAGTATAGGCCTGGCAAAAGGATCAACGTTTCCATGTGGGACGTGATTGAAAAAGAGTTCCGTGAACCGGGACAAGAACGCAAATTGCGTAAGTCACCCGGGGATAAGAAGCGGTCATCCGGGGACAAAAAGCGGGACAAGAAATGGAAAGAGTTCCAAGAATTCCAAGCTGCCCAAGCTAGAGCGCTAGTTCCCATCGGTGAACCCACAACACCAGAACGCCCGCGCTCCCCATCTACCCCAGTCAAAGATGCCATGGGTGATGTGCACATGGACACTCCCGAAGCTCACCCAGCCCCTGCCACATCATCATCCTCAGCCCTTGCCGCATCATCCTCATCTACGGCTGCCGCTTCATCTTCATCATCGGCCCGTGAACCCACTACCCGGAGCGCCCGATCAATTCTCGATGTCGAAGAATGCGGGAAAAGGGCAGAAGAATGCGAGAGGTGCACTGGGCGCCCTTGCCATCTCCGGGAACGGCCGCGCCTCCTCGTGGAGCAACGAGAACAACGAAAGAGGTGGACCGTCAGAGAGATGACGGAACGCCAAAGGGGCGTGGAAGCCTGGCGACGTGGGATTGAGGAGATCCTCGCGCAAGAAGTGGCGCAAAGAGCCCAGGCCCTCAACGCCGAGATGGTGCGGGAGATCGAAGAGCAAGAAGCGGAGAAAGAAAAAGCCGAACAAGCGGCAAGGATGGCAGCAGCACGGCGTGCCAAAAGGGAACAAGAGGCAGACGCAAGCCACCACTTGGATATGGAATTACTGAAGCGCCCACTTCGTGGTCTAGCTGAAGAATATGGGCGTCGATCCCCATCCACCTCAAATCCACCGGCCACAGCTCCTGAGGACAACATGACCCTCGACGACATTGAAGTCAAGAGTGGGAGCATCGTCAGCGATGAAAGAAACAAGGGGAAGAACAAAGGGAAGAACAAGACCAAGATGCGCGCCAAGCCCCAACAGTCCGAGGAAGAGTACTACACGACGTGTGAAGATCGGGACTTATCCGACTTCCGGGGTCGAGTCGAGGTCATCGTGAGCGCCGTTGCGGCGGGATCCGTACCAACAGCGGGAGAGATGGAATTATCCGTCCCGAACGCCCCCCAATGACCAAGAGTCCGGGATCTCCCAGTCCCCTGCCGCACCCTCGGCAAGGTCTGGAAGAGTGTCCAGTACACCTCCAAGAGCGCAAACTCCGAGAGGATACCAAGCGGTGCCGCCGGCCGCTGGCTATCAATGGGTTCGCGTCCAAGGAAAGTGGCAGCAAGAGAGACTGCCGAGGGTACAAGAACCCCAAAGAAATCCACGTTTGGCGAACCGTTATGAGGAGCTGCAGCGGTATGGACCGGAAGAAGAAGAGGATGACATCGACGTTAACGATCGCAGTGGGATGAGCTTGGAGGACATGTTGGACCAAGAGTTCCAAGGTCTTCCGCCTCCTTACACCGACCTCGAAGAGGAGCGCGACATTGCCCACGACATGGACATTCATGCCGTGGGAACCCAAGCCGCGTATGGAAGAGACCGTGAACGATACGGCCCCTGACGCGATTGAGGGCCCCGGAGTCGAGTGCCAATATTGGCAAGCAGCCGACGGGGAGCCGCTGATTTAGAGGACACCCGTGATTTGGTTCCTCCTCGTTACAGCGGTGATCCGCTCACTCTCGACCACTTCTTCCGGGCATTGGATATTTATGGCTTGCAGCTATGTGTTGGGATGACGAGGTCAGACCGAGAGGAATATCTTTTCAATCGGTTTTGTCACCGCCTCCCAAAAGACTTGCAGACTTTATACTTGCAAGATTTGGCCGATGGAAAGATCAAGGGCTACAAGCAAGCCAAGAAGTGGCTCGAGCGGGAAGAAAGAGTCGACGCTCCGGAACAAGTGTCCAAGCTATGGAAGGCTGTCACTCTCGTACACAACGGGAATGATATCTTCCTATACGACTGGCGGGATTACCAGCGAGAATACTACCTCGAGCGCTCAAAGGTAGAAGACTGGTATGAAAACGATGAATGCCGTCGTATCATGAACCTCTTCCCTTCGTCGTGGCGGAAAAGAATTGTGAAGGAAGAACACAAGCGGGCGAAGAATTTGTATACTGCGAAAATGATGGTGCCAAGTACGACTCAGCGGAAAATCAAGGAGTGGGTCCGGAAGAGGGTAACCGCCAACGCAGTGTTCCCAAGCTTGCAGAACGCACTCCTCGTGAGGGTCGACACCGAACGTGAGTGGAACGGCCACACTCTCAACCTGCAACAGGTTCCTCGCCGCATGACGACCGACGAAGTATTTGAATTCGTTGGGGAAGAAGTGCGCAAAGAATACAAGGCGCATCATCAAGGACGTGCCGTGGCATCGGCAGGACGTCAAGTGGCACACGTCGAAGGATGCGGCTACGGTGATGAGAGGTTGCCGGATTCTGAAGGGCCTGCTTCGAGTTCCGTCCCTGCCGCTCATGCCAAGGACTCCTACACCAACGAGGAGGCAGCGGTTTATGTCTTTGTTGCCCACAACCTCTCCAACCAAGCGAAAGATCGCAGCAAATGGCATCGCGTCAACCGCAAGCAGCGGAAGGAACCCCGACGTGTAGAGTTATCACCCCTGACCTTCAAGGAGTACATCACCAAGTACCCCAAGGGGTATTTTGTGTGTTATGGGCGCAGCCAAGCGCATAACCATGACCACAAGACGTGCAAATGGTATGCTGAAGACAAGGCCGCCTCTGCACGAGCGAACCCGGACCGCAAGCTCAAGAGCGAGCGTCAGCGTCCCCAAGGGATCCGTGAAGTTCAAGCTGAACTCCAAAAATTGGTGGGTCTCAGGGAGTCGCTCGAGAAGATGCTGAGATCAGAGAAGAGTCCGAAAGTGGGCATGCCTCAAGCGGCGTCGCCCTCAACAGCCGCTCATTAGCGGGGGCCCTGCAGCCAAGGGCCCCAGCTGGCGACCCGGCCGCAAGCAAACCCGGCCGGAAGGTCGGAAGGACGGTTGACGAGGCACCGTCCTCGGAAAACTGTCTCGTCTCCTTCACCATCACCAAGTCCTCAAGAGGACGATGAGGAAGAATTACCCCCTCTTCAGTCCGGAATTGAAAGCGAAGGTGAAGAAGAAGAAAAGACCTGCAGCAGAGTCACCCATGAGCCGGGAGCTGCAGACGGGCCACCACCTGTAACCTACACCCTATACGAGCACCTCATGGAACTGCTCGAGGCACCCGAGAAGCTAGAGCTATTAGCCTTCCGCTTGGTTGGCGGCGAGCGACAGCTCCACTTGCGACTCCGGGTAACCAGCCAAGGGGTTGAAAGGTTGCTGACTGTGCTGGTGGACTCGGGAGCCCAAGTCAGTCTCGTGAGGACTGGGCTTTTCCGAGCATCTTGTATCAAGACGAGCCCTAACCCAGTTCGCTTGAAGGTCGCCAACGGACAGTACATGGGTGGAGGCAGGACTGAAGTCCACCTTGAGATGGAATTCCTGAACCATGAAGAACTGTCGCGACAGGACAAGGGCGAGCGTGTTACCTTGGGTGGTACCTTTTACGAAGCGGACATGGACTCGGATGTTATCATTGGCTATGACTCTATGGCGGACACGGATACAGGTGCACAACCGGCCCAAAGTTCCATGACCCTCTACAAAGACGACCGTTTGTCCTGGTTGTCCGCCCACCTTGCATTTGAAGAGAGCCATTGGGCACATGCAGAACGCGAGCAGCTTTGCCGCGGCGTACGGGCAGTCCAGCCATGCCAAAGGCCCCTCAACGAATATGGTTTTACTCCCGAAGCCTTCAAAGAGGCAGTTGCCGGATTGGGAGCAGGCGAGCCATCCGTTGATGCCTTCAGCTCTGCATACTCCGAAGGTCTTCGATTGTGCAAGACATATTGGCACACCAAGGACTCCGCATGGTTCAAGCGATGGGATGAGCATTTTTGGGGATTGCTATGGATTCACTGCAACCCACGATGTGTGCCCCGCGCCATTGCAAAAATTAAGTCCAACCGAGCCGAGGCCCTGCTTGCGCCAACGGAGAAAGTGTGGGAAGATGACCGAATGGTGAGGCTCCAAGATGATTTGGAACGCATGACCCTAAACTCTTATGATTTTCCGGTTGACAGAGCATCTACCAGGATGCTAGGGGCCAAAAACTTAGCCCACGCAAACTGCACCCCCTTTTTTTCACCTAAGCACCTAGATTTTGTCACCGAAAAAAATAGTTTTTTTTGCCATCTTGAAAATACTGTTTTTCAACCCTCCCAAATAAATGCATTTTTCATCAGTTTTGCCCATTTTTTGCTGTTTTTAGGGGGGTCAAATAACCATTCTTTAGTCCAAAATCACAGGGTTTACCGGTCATTTTCCCCGAAAAAAGATTTTGTTAGCTAATTTGAAGAATACCAATTTTTGGATCGTCTGGAAAACTATTAAAGATGGACGCTGTTCACACATGCGGTACATGTCCACATGAAAAAATACTTATTATGGGAGGCTGAGTGTTCGAGGCTGCGCGCACTCAGCCAGCTGGAGTAAGATTTTCAGGCTCTTTTGAGATCACATTTTGACATCGGAAGTGGCATGGAGCAAGGATCGAGCAAAAGCAAAACTGCAAGATTCAATATGGATTAAAGACTTGCACAGCAGAACACTCAGTGCGCGAGGGCTCGCGCACTCAACATGCTAGAAGCATGGGTTTTTGAATACCCCTGACTACTTGCATTCTGCCGATAGCCTCCAAAAGCCTTTTTGAGTTTCCTCCCTTTTGGAATCCTGTGAAAACAGTGAGCTCAAGAGTAGTGATTAGACTATCCTCCTCTAGAGCACTTACTTCATAGGTCCTGTGATTTAGCGCTTCTGACAAACTGTTGTACAGCCCCAAAAGACGGGAGGCTGGGCACCTCATTTGTAGGTAAACTAACTGAAAATCGTGTGTTTAGCAAGGACTGAGGGCAACCTGCCTTTTTAGATCTATTACACCTTACATAGTGCATGGCGTCTACAAAACGTCCATTGATTGACCACTCTTGCTGCTGACATGACCCGAACTGTACACCATGAGGCACCCATGAAGACATCAGAGCCTCATTTGGCATGGAATACTGTTTATTCAGGACCATTGGGAAATACACATTCTGCATAATTGAGTGCGCGAGGCCTCGCGCACTCAACATGCCAAAAAAAACGTTTTTTTCATACCTCCGACTACTTGCATTCCGCTGATAGCCTAAAAAAATATGATTGAGATTCCTCCGTTTTTTAATTCTCAGTTTTCAGGTGGAAACACGCGGAAACTGCGCGTCTTTTTTTTTGCACACAAATGCCGCCCTTGGGGTGAAAAACAGGGTGCAGTTTGCGTGGGCTAAGAAAAATCAGGCAACACGCCCAGCCAAACCACGGTGGTGTATGTGGACGGCTCACTCTTGGAGGATTGGAAGCCGATATTCGAATAGTCGCGCGAGTAGTTGCTGAGCCCATGCGCTACATGTTCGCAGCACCATCCCAAGAAGCCGACCAATACACAGAAGGGCGTGATGACCTAACCGCCGACGAGCTTGACGCTGTGGTGGGATACATGCACAACCCTATGCACGACATCATGTCTGCAAAAGGGAGCAAGGATGAGACCAAATGGTGGGAAGATGACTCCATCGCCTCGGGTGCTTTTGATGGCAATGCATTTGTCCGTGGAGTGCTCGACCATCGGGCCAACCAAGATGAGCCGCGAGGAGGAAACCCCCCCACGTATGGAGATATTTACCGGACGAAATGTGGAATCCATCGCCCCTTCGGAGCCTCTAAGGACCCTCGCGCCTTGGACCCGGAACAAGACAAAGTCCACCTGTCCCAAGATACCCATGTGAGGTCCATGGTGCAAGTGCCGACCAAGGCCAGAGCTTTCGCCAACTCGGACCCTCGTGTCCAAGCGCTAAGGGAAAAAATCAAGGGAGATTATGGGAAGAATTTCTTCAGTGGAAAGCCCACCAAAGATCCTCCGATTCGTGGCGCGTATGGCGAAGCAAAAATCCGCCTCCGACATCCACACAAGGTATTCCGGCAACGTGAGTGCGCTTTGAACAGAGACCGGCTTGAAGCCATGAAAGCCAAGCTGAAAGAATTCATGGAGCGTGAGTGGTTGGAACCATGCACCAGCGAGTGGGCCTCCCCCGCCTTCGTTGTTCCCAAGAAGGTGGCCGGGGAATGGCGGCTGGTCGTCGACTACAGAGGGCTCAACGAGCAAACGGAGTTTGACTCCTACACCCTGCGCCTCATCGAGGATATGTTGCAGAGGCAACATGGGCGATGGCTCTTCACGGTGATTGACCTGAAATATGGTTTCCACCAAATACTGTTGGCAACGGAGTCTCGTGCATGCACTGCCATGTCTACCCCACTGGGTCCTCTCCGACGGAAGGTAATGCCCATGGGATGTAAGGACGGCAATGCGTCTTTCCAACGAATGTTGGAAGACATCCTCAAGCCCGTTGCCGACTGCGCCGATCCTTTCGTCGACGATATCATCGTTGGGTCGGGCACGGAGGGTATGACCGATGGGGAAGTGCTTGCCGCCCATGAAGCTGACTTGAGGAGAGTCTTGGACCTCCTGGTCTCTTTGCAACTCACCGGAAGTGCCGACAAAGCCACCATCGCAGTCGACGAAGTGGAATTCGCTGGACACGTGGTTGGCATGGGGCAACGCAAGCCCATTCCCGGCAAGATTGCTGCGGTGGAAAAATGGGAGCGCCCCAAGGCAGTCTCGGAGATGCGCGCCTTCCTCGGATTCTGCAATTACTACTCTGGTTATGTCCGTATGTATGCAGAAATGGCCGCCCCGATGACAGCCTTGCTGAAAGGCAACCGAGATGAAACCGAGAAGGGCAGCAAGAAGCCCATCATATGGGACGATGAAGCCAATGATGCCTTTGAGGCCATGAAGCGCGCTTTGCTTGATAAGCTGAAGCTCTGGCTCATCAACCCCGACCAAGGGTTTGTGCTCCGTACGGACGCTTCGGACTATGCGGTCAGAGCGGTCCTCGAGCAAGTGGAGGATGATGGAACCCACGTGCCCGTTGCCTTCTGGAGCCGACTCCTTGCTCCTGGCCAGCGCCGGACCTGGACACCCACAGAAAAGGAGACATACGCCATTATTTGCGCTCTACGTAAGTGGGCAGGACACATCGGACTGCAGCTGATAGTTGTCTGCACGGACCACCAGAGCTTGCAATCTTGGCACAAGGAGCATGTGGATACTCCCTCCGGCCCAGCGTGTCGACGTGCCCGATGGCATGAGATTTTGGCCAAGTTCGACCTATCGGTTGTGTATGTCCCGGGAAAGGACAACACCGTGGCGGACTGCATGAGCCGATGGGCGTATCCGGCAAGCAAGGGAATTGCGGATGTAAGTGCCCATGGGGAGGAGGAAGAAACCAAGAAGGCCAAGCGGATCATCAAGATGGAGAGACTGATGGAGGAAGAAGGAGTCAAGTGCTTCGTCGTAATGGCGTCCGACACCGACACTGCCAATCGCGCGGATCCGGCGGTGATGCAAAATATGGCCGAGACAATGAGCATCCGGCCACTCGCGCAAATGCCCGCCAATGCCAAGCCGCAATCAAAGTCGAAGGCCACCTCCTCGACGGATGCAAATCCTTCAACCTCTCAGTCGTGCCTGAAGGAAGACTGGACGTCCGACTATGCCCACTCTGAGCCGTGGGCCCAGTATTACAAGGTGATCTCCAGCCCCGACGACGACGAAGAATGGCCCCAAGGACTCTCGGTCGAACATGAAAAAATGTTCTTGAATGGGAAGCTGCTCATCCCCGAATCTCGTGCCAAAGACCTACTGGATGAGTGGCATTAAGATTTGATGCACCCCAGTGCAGCGAGGCAATGGAAAGACATGGAACCAAGGTTCTTGTTTCCTCACGGAGCCCGGGAGCGCCTCAATAAGGTGAAGAGCCACTGCCAAGTGTGTGCCGCCTGCAACCCCGCGAATTACTCGCTGGCCGGTGATCAACAGTGGACGCTGATCCCCGATAGACCAATGGAGTCCGTCAGCATGGATGTCTTCTCCATGCCTGAAGTTAAGGTGGGTAAGGACACATATGATTGTGTAGTCGTTGTTGTGGACGACCATTCGGGCTATCTTGTTGCCTTTCCGGCCAAGAAAAAGGGTCTAACAGCCAAAGAAGTGGCCGAGAAGATGATCAAGCATTTGTTGACCATTTGCGACATTCCTGCGCAATTTGCAGCGACAACGCCCCGCAGTTCACGGGTGGAAGGGTGAAGGCCATGTGTTCTTGCATGGGTGTACGGCCTGCCACGTCCGTGGCGCACCTTAGCCGTTCCAATCGCCGAGCCGAAGTGGCCGGTCGCCAGGTTTTTGAGAGGTTGCGCAAGCTGCACCTGGAGAACCCAAAGAAGAATTGGTTTCGGGAAATGTGGAGAGCCATCCCAGCCTACCACCACTTGCCCATACGGTCCGGGCTGTCTCCCCACCAAATTCTCTTCGCCAGGGACAGGTTGAGTCGCTCCCTTCCTTGGTACACCACCGGTCTCGCCAAAGATGCCGTGGAGACATTCAAAGAGGCCGAAGAGACCGCCAAACTGGGGAAGGATGCTCTTGAAAAAGAGCATGCTAAGCGGCACGACAAGGCACCCAAGGGCCCCGTCACCTCTTTCAAGGTTGGAGGCCATGTCTGGGTTGAAAGACCCCGGCCGCTGGGCACTCATTGGACGAAGACTTGGTATACCCCTGGTAAGATTGCGGAGAGGGTTGGTCCGAGCACCTTTCTCGTCATAACGGGTCCCTCTCAATTCAAAACCCGGCACGAGACTCAATTGAAGGACCGTGTTTCGGATTTCACGGGGAAGCACGTGGACTTCCAGTACACCCAACATGAGGACAACTCTGACGAGGATGAATACCTTGAGGAGGACGACTATGTCGTTGACAATGTTTTGAGCCACCGGCCAAACCCCGCCGTCCCAGGTGGAATTGAGTTCAAGGTGAAGTGGAAAGGATACGGGAAGTCGCAACACCCCTGTGTACCTCCCTCATCGTTGGTGCCTCGCATCAACAAAGTGTGGCAAGCCTATCTCGGTCAAAAGGGCGTCGACATTTCCGCCAAGGACTTGATGGCTGCCATCATCCAGGCTGAGGACGACATCTTGTCCCTCACTGATCCCTTCGTGGATGCATGCTGTACTATGGGAGGCTGATCACCCCATTGTCCAGTGTTCTACATCATATTTTTACCTTTTACGATTGGACTGGATTTACTGGTACTTTGCAATTGTTTCTTTGCATGAGACAATTTTTTTTTGACGTCATACCTTTGAACAATGCCTTTGTGTTTGTATTTTACGGACTTTACCACATGCACGGGCGCAAGCCATACATCGTATACATTCAGGTCCCTGAGATTCATACTTGGGTACTTTTGGCCCATACGACGTTTCGCAACGGGTGTTGTTGCCATCAGCACTGCAAATGAGTGAGTGTGTGTGATCAATTCATGGCACTTGTTGAATTGTCACTTTATTTGCGTTTCTAAGCTTCTCCACTTGTTTGACTCACTCCTTCCCCCTGAATTGTGCTGTCTTTTGTTGCGTTGTCCTACATTTGAGCCTTACCCTAACCATGGAGTAGGTTTGAGACTTACTACTCCTCTTAACCCATGGTCAAAAAAAAAAGAACATGTGTGTGCTCACTTCATATTGATTAATTTTGGTATGAATTTCGGTGGTTCAAGACTTCTAGAATTTGGGAGGTTTTGCTCCCTCTTTTCGTTGACAGGACGCACTTGTATGCCTCTTGACCTAACTTTTGATGTTTGAATGCCTTCCTTTGCTGCAGAGATGTCTTTACTCATGCTCCAAGCCTCCAAGGTACCCCCTCAACCTAAATTCCTTGACATGACACAGGATTATGGAACCGAGATCAGTCTTGGGCCGTGTGTGCTACCAGTGTGTGCGGTCGGTCGCCGCTTTCTCAGTGGGCTCCAACGAACTACTGCATGTCAAGACCCATGAATTTTTTTGGTGGAGCTTGGGGTATCTACATCCGCAGAAGTGACACCTCCGCTATATGAGATCGTTTGTAGACTACTTGGTTGCACATGAGAGTCTGCGGGGGATATGAAGTTGCGTCAATTCTGCTCTCCGTCCCTCATTCCCACCGTCTGTTGGCTTTTTCCTTGAACTTTTGAGGTCACCTAACCCTATTTTGAGGTTGCCGGACAAAACCACGACATCCGTTTCCGGTAATTCATTCAAAAAACGACCTTTCTTTTTTTAGGTCACCACGTTTCATTTTTAGAACATTTTGTGCTATTTTAAGCAGCAAATTTCCTTTTTTAGAACGCCACCCTACCGCCCCCGTTTCGCGATTCCTTAACGTCCCTAACCACTCAATAAGTGTGCCGGACGCACCGGTGAGGTCGGTTTCCCTCCAGGTCCCCTCCATTTCAAGATCCCTGTTTTAGGGTTGTTACTAAAAAAAGTAGCAATTCTCGAAAGTTTCTCTGGCCCGCCATTTTGACATGTCGTGGAGTTGGACAAATCCGTGGATACCCACAGCCATCCGATAGCAGTGCCCGCCCCAACGGTGCCATCCATTTCCCTCCTGCTCTCGCCTCGGCCAAATCGGCTGAAAAAATTGCTGAAAAAAAAACAAAATTTCTGGGGTCGAAAAAAAAACATTTTTCCGTTTTTCATTTTTTTGGCATGGCGTACCATATTTTGAGGGTCGCGGATTCAGTGGCGATGGGGGTTTGCCTCAACGAAGCGATATGCTCGAGATTTTCAGGTTTTTCAGCTGTTGTCATGTTTGCGCTTCCTGACCAGGTTGGGCATGGTACACGCTCCCAAGGATCAACAAGGAGCGAGCATACCCCTTCACGTATCCCTGGACCGTGGATATGCTCTAGGGAGCGGGGTGACGCGAATCCCATGCCCTCCCTCCTGAATGGCTTTGTGTTTCAGGGTATCTAAACCGATCTGCTCCTTGTTCTACGCTGTGCGCCACTGTGAAGCCAATCAGCCGACAATTTCTGTTTGTATTAATTTCATGCAATTTCGGGCATAGAATGTCAAGAATTTTATTTTAGAATTGCTTCCTAGTCAACAGGATAGATATTAATGCCCTCCAGAAATTCAGTTGAGGCCTGTCCGCGCGCGCGTGCTTGCCTGGTGCTCCTGTTGTGTGCGCGTGGTCCCTGCTGCTCGGCCTGTGCTTTAATGCGGGCCGAGCGACTGAAAACTCTTCTGAACGGGTGCTAATAGTGTTAGCTCTATCGTGTTACCTAAATGGATACCGATCGGAAGCTAGGGCGACTCCAGTGGAAGATAGAAGGCCCGGAGTTAAGGATCTGGCTAAACCCTGGTGTGGTTCGATCTGCCCACACCGGCTGTCGGTCACCGACAGGTAAACGTTAATGGGCGCATCTGCTTCGGCAATGCCACGCCTACGTGTATGGGGGATCACAAGTCTCTGGAAGCTGGAGGAGTCCTAGTGGAAGAGGAGTGGAATTGGAAGTGGCTGAGGTAGACGCACCGGAACAGAAGAAAGTACGTCGTTTGTTGATCCGCAATCCGCAAGTGAACTCTTCTTTCTCTTCTTGTGCTTTGGTTTGTCACTTTGCCACGTCCCTCCGTTGGGTTCCTCTCCCAACTTATGTATCCTATGTTGCAACGAATATTATCTTCTTTGAATACTGACAAGTGTATGAATCTTTGAACTCACTGTTTTGTACATTAGCTCCATTCATGCTTGGTGTTCATTACACGAAGGTTGACAAGCATGCTTGAGTGTTGCACAATTGTCTCCTTTGATGATGCAATATATTTGGTTGCATGGTCACATACATTCATTTCATTCATTCAAGTGATCTTTGCAACTGTGGTGCTACAGTGCTTGGTCAGCTTCACTTCGGCATGTCATCTGTTGGTTCATTGCTTGTTTGTGGATAAAGATCATTGAGTCGGGATTGCTTTCTTCCTGGATTTTGTGCCTATTGCCTCTAAGGAGATTGCCCAAGTTTTTTGCTACTCTAGATGAGGAGGTAATTTTGTGAAGTGCTTTGAGGTGAATGTTTTGGAGCATCCTTTGCACTTTGTGTCCATTTCATCGCCGTATCTCCCTAACCGCATGCCTTTCCAAGAAGTAGGTCGATCCATTGCAATCAGGTTGAACCATGTGAGAGTGTAGACTAATGGTTTGCTTTCGGTGCAACATGTCCAGGGTATCTTCTCGTGGAAGCCGGTTGGAGATGTGGTCCGCCCATGGCCTAGTCAGATTCTTGGTTCTTCTGACCCTTGCCGTGTGGTTGACCAAATGCCCACCTTTCCCTAAGAGTTGAGGTCAGCTCTCTAGCTCAGGTGAAGTTGGGACCCTCCCTCTCCATCTTCTGGTGCAAGGCAATCGGCTCTCCTCTCCCAAGTGGTTAGGCAACCTCCTCTCCTCTCGGGATAGGGACCCTCTCCTCTCCTCTTGGGATAGGGACACTCTCCTCCAGGGATAGGGACATTCTCCTCTCCCCATCGGATAGAGACTCTCTTCTCTCCTTGGGACAGGGACTCCATGGATGTGCTCTCATTGGACCCGGGATATCTCTCTTTGTGCACTCACTCTGCGGGCCGGGTCTAAGTCTCTACATGTGACCCGGGGCGTTTGCTTATCCAATTCTCTTACCCAATCTCTCTCCAAGTGCATGCGTGCTCTCATGGGTCATGGTTAGGCGAAATCCTCTTTCCATACACATGCTCTCCTGGATTGGGTTATGGGAAGGTCGAGCTCTTCAGGGCATGGATTGGTGAAGGTCTCTCGTAGGGCAATATATATGTGCTCTCCTGAGGCGGGACTCCCTCTCTTCGGGATAGGACAATCGCCCCATGGATATACTTTCGCGGTTGTTCGAGTATACATTCTCTTGGGATTTGGTTGGGGAATGGAGGTGCCATGGGACGAGGTTGGGAGGTATTGGGAAACCAGGTCCATGTGGGACTAGGGAGGAAACCCCGGAACATCTCTTGGTTGTTGATCCATTGTTTTGGGATGCTTTGGTGTGATCAAGTGTAATCTTTCCCTCTCCGTCCATCCATTGAGCACGTGGGATTCCAGATCTCCCGAGGGTATGAGATCAATTAATTTTTGTGGTCAAGTTCTCCATGGTTGCATGTGCATGCTCGACGGTGAGTGCATCTCATGTCTCGCGATTGCTTTGCCATTGACATCAAGGGTTGGTGAATCATATGAGGTTAATTATCCTTTGCCATGTTCCATGAGGATGACCCTGACCTTCAAGACCATTGAGAGGTTGACCACTTTCTTTTTAGCTAATTATCGCTGACTGCTTTGTATGTCATTGGATAAGGTTGTACATTTGTTTGTGTATTGCTGGCAAGCGGTCAAGATGTGGATTCTTATTGATTGTCAATGCTTTGATTTTGTGCAGCCGCGTGCCTAGGGCAGGACCACCACCTAGGACACTCGTCAGAATGATTGAAATGCTGCCAAAGTCGAGCATCGCTCTAATCGGGTGGTTTGACACAACCGATGCGTGTCGCGCTGACCTCTGCGTGATGCCGAGCTCTCGAAGCCGAGTTCGGCGGACCCAGTTCTGGTCCCTCTGTCTCTGTCATGGTGGAGATGTTGTCGTTGACCCCCCCTGCTGAATCCATGGGAAGCCAGCTGGGACCACCTCCGGTGCCAAGGATAGAGGCCCGAGCAGATCGTAACACCCCTGCTTGCTGAATCCTGTGGAAAGCAAGTGGCGGGGTGGCCTACCCCCACCGTCCCGAATGTCACCCATGGTCTGTCATTCCCCCTCCTGATGCATCCGTGGGAAACCCGGTCGGGCGAATGACCCCTTCATGTTTTCTGAGCTCTTTGGGCTTTGAAGCCCATAAGACGTTGCGCAACGGGTGTCGCCGCCATCTACAGTGTGAACTTCTGTGTGATCTGGACCCATGGGAAACTCAGGGATGGAGATCGTGCGTGAGTTTGTGTGAGTCGTTGGCCGTGTGGCACATGTCTCCCCGCTCCCCCTGATGACGCCTTATCTTGACCGGGGCATGGTTTGGTGCTCCTCGCGCAGCGTGATTATATGCCTTCTGACCTACACTATGCCATTACCCTGCCCTCCACGATGCGTGTCATCCACTGCTGTTTTTACCTTTGAATCAATTTTTTGCCTGTTTTCTCCTACATCATACCTCAGCGACCTCGGGAACTATGTATCATACTGAGGTTCGCCATGTACATGCCCACACCGTCATGCTGCACTACTACAGAGCTACAGATTGTCTTCACAAGGGATGCGAACCGACATACGGAGGCGACAAGCCTCCCTATGTACATTCTACTACATATGGTCCAGTTTGGACCAGTACTTAAGTACAGATTGTGCCTGTGATACCATGTGTCCGTGGCTGTGCCTGTGGCTGAGATCCTGAAGGCACCATTCTGCAAGCTGAGGTACCTGAAGCGAACTCCCAGCGGTCGGCTACTGTGAGTCCCAATGTCAGCCTACCAACTTGCCTCCGTAGTCGGGTGGTGACCTTCGGTGTCCTGACCTCCCCAAGTCTGCCTGGGAAACTGGTGGTTCTAGAAGTCGACGCCTCCGCCCAGACTGCATGGGGACTCTCCCATGCATGGCCTTCGTGGTAATGGGGCTAGGGAGAAGACGGCCTTGATGGCCGCTCCCGTATGAAACAGCTCGTGCAGCTTTACAGCTCAGGAGTCGCATCATGGATATAGACATGGTGCGCCCTTGGAAGGACCCGTGGGGACTCTCCCCCGGTCTGCGGCCTTGAGAAGCCTAGGCCATCCTGACGGATCTCTGTGGTTGCTCTCAACCCGTGGGACCACCTCAGTCGTGGCGTGACGCCTATGTTGGCCGTGTGTGCCACTGCCACTGTGGTGCTGACTGTAGCGGAAGGCACCCCGTGCGCCTGGTATGCCTTAACGAGTCCTTTGGATGCCGAACAATCGCTGCCTGGACCCGGGACTTGATACTTCTTACTGCACTAACCTTTACATCCAATTACAGGTCATACCTGTCAGTTTGCATCCACCTTTCAGGAATTCTGACCACGTGTGTGAGTTTTTGGAGTCATGTGGAGATCCTGACCTAAGTGTGTGCCTGAGGAAGGAAGCTCCCCCAGCGGTTGTCCGGAGTACCCGCTGCCATGCTCGGGTGTGATCGAGCCCCCTCCATGATTTGCTCCAAGGAGGGGGCTGAAGCGGTACCCAGGAACCCATGGCCCATAAGGTGAAAGTCTGACCTTCCCCGTCACCTACGCCTATTCCCCGTCCTACTTGTGGGGATATGTTTTCTCCAACCCATTGGGTACCGGCATCGGACTGATCTCGTCCCTAACCTTTCCAATCGATTCAATTGATCTGTAATTTGATCGATTTCAATTGGATGATCCAATCTTGCGACAAAGCGATTAAAAGCGACTATTCTGCCCCGATTTCGAGCCGCCGTGAAGATGCCGCCTGTCGTTGCCTGCACGCGCTTCGGCGTCGTCTCTCCGTGGCGAGTTCTGTTTTGACTTTTTCTCCTGTACCTTTCAGGTTGGAAAGGAAGTTAAGGGCACGATCTGTCGGGGTTTTCATGTACTTTCATCAACAAACGAATTCATGGTTTCCATAGACCATGAGTTCGTAGGGAACTCTACATCTCCCCCGTTTCCCTTCCTTTCATGCCCCTTTCACATGGGCATATCGCTTCCTTTGGGACACACATGGGTGCGGAAAAACCAAGTCAAAATCGTGCGCAAACACTAACCTTGTGTACTTATGAGCATGAACAGAAACAACTTGACATAATGCTCACAAGACCAAAAGCTTGGGGCCATTTTCGATTTTGGAGCTACCTCAACGATGGCTGCACGCAATTTAATGCGTACCAAAACATGGTCGTTTGAAAAGACGACTTTTCGTCTGAAAGTTAGCCAAAATGGCCCTGGCGCCAAGGCTCGTTCTCGAAGCCAATGGCGGCATGAGCCTCAAATTAAGGCAATGTGGAAAGTAGAGAGCTCGAGGGACATCGTGCATAGCTTGTGTGATTTTTCTAAGCGTAGTTACTATTTCATATAACATTGCCTTATGAGCACGAGCGCCAATTCTGCCTTTTGCACACGTGCCCATATGCATGCATAATTGACTTGGGATCCATGGGCGGACTTGACCCATAGTATGTATCCTTGTAAAGACTTCCTATGGGGCCTCCAATTTAGGTATATGCTATATTATATGGGCTTTCATGTCCAACGGGTATATATGTCCCAATATTGGCATTTTGGATATTTTTCCCACTTTTCGTGTGCTCCAAGGGTTGAAGTCTTAAAAATGTTTTTCTTTTGCCCCCAACCCGAACCATCGTCGATAAAGCGACTTATGGCTTTGCGTTGCTTCCATGCAAAAGGCTAAAGTCTATCTCCCTTGGGAACCGGAGATACAATTTTTGGAGTAATACTTTTGCGACGACTAACCCTCTTTTCGGCCACAATGGCACCAAACCCCATCTTCTCCTTAATGTTCGCGCTGGGGTTGTGTGGGCCCGAAATGCAAGGTTAAGGGCGAATTGGAAAAAAAAACAGGGCCACCCCCGCCGCACTCCACAACACATTGCAGACCATGCGGGTTCGTGTGATACCTACGACGTTGATGACATTATCGCTGAGCACATGGCAAAGAACGACAAAGGCAACAGTGAAAAGCAATGGCTGGTCTAGTGGAAAGGTTTTCCTCCCTCCGCCCAAACATGGGAGCCACTTGAGAACCTCAGTGGCTGTGAGGCGTGCATAGCACGGTTCAACGAGGAGCGCCAAGCAAACGAACGGGCTGACCTTGAGAAGCGCAAAAGAGCCAGAGAAACAGATGAAGCAGAGCGCCAAAAAGAGCATAAATCAGAGTCCGGGACTGCCGTATTAGATTGTACCAGTTCAGCACCATTGCAGGCTCAGACAGGTCGGCGAACTTGGGTTGTTTGGACAGCTTTCACAGATGATGGAGAAGAGTCTGGTTTCGCCCGATGTGTCCTGCACAGAGCAAACAGTGCTGTCTGTGGAAATCGAATCAAACACTGCAGTGGCACTACCAATTTGCGTGCACATGTCATGGCATGTCAATAAGAGAGGTTTGTTAAGCAGACCGAAAAGAAGATTGATATGCAGGACCAATTGGTGGCAAACGACACTGGTGCTATCGAATTACGTACAACGCCAAAGTGGTCCGCGCAAAAGGTACATCTGTGCAACAGAAAACTAAGCTACTGGCTATGTCGCCGGAAACGTGCACCCCACTTGGTTACTGATGACGAGTTTAAGGATTTTTGTGATGAGATCTCATGCAGCAGGTATCAGCCCTGTTCTGAGAAGGAGGTACTGAAGCAGACTTTGGAGATGGTTGCAGCTGGCAAGGTCAACAATCGCAGGATAATCACAAAATTGAAGATGCAGAATGTGAAGCGGAGCATAGCCTCTGACATTTGGAGCGACAGTGATGTATCGCTGATGGGTGCGTTTTTATACTACATTGACGACGAATGGGAAGGCCTGCATGCCATGCTCATTGGCTGTACAGGTTGTAATAATGCGCGGCACATTGGCGACAACATTCGAAAGCAAACCGTAGACGATCCGGCTACTGTTGGACTGACGTTTGAGGACGTGCACGCCAAAGTTTCAGATCAAGGAAGTAATATTAAGAAAGCCTGGGGTGGATTGCCGGGTGATTACTGCGTCGGTCACACAATGAAACTTGCAGTGAAGGATTACCTGCAGAGCGAAGGTATTTCCAACGTCGTGCAGAAAGCCAATAGGGATGACGACATATTTTCATAGATCATCCCATTGTCTTCATCGGCTGGTGGACCTGCAGAAACAGTTTGACATGCCTCACAGGAAGCCACTGCAAATAGGGAATTCTGTTCGCTGGCATTATACGCATGACTCCATGAATTGGTTCCGGGAACAGACAATGGTTGTTCGGAATTATGATATCAACTTTGGGGCTGAAGCTTGACATGAAGATGGACCCTATGCTGACAGCAACATGGACTACAATGACTGGAAGGAAAACGAGCATTCAGTGGCAGTACTTTATCCATCAGCGACAGTGGTGAATGATATTGAAGGTACTAAGTATGTGACAGCATCGCTTGTATTACCAAGTGTGTACAATAAGTAAGTAAGTAAGTAAGGGCGGCCGCGTCCGCAGCCTCATCTGACGTCTCCTTGTTTGTTTTACATGGTGGCCGCCTCTGGCGGGAAGGAGAGCTCTCCACCATCAGTTCCCCCTGCGACCCCTGTCTCACCTCACGGCCGAGAACTTCAACCAGGTCCCCAGGTCCACGTCAGCCCTATCTGATGCCGTAGGCCAATCCTAGGGTCCCATTGGGTCAGGTCCTGCTGGTCTGCTGCACGCCCCTCCAAGTCAGAACCAGGGGCTGGGTCTGACTGACAACCCATAGCGACCAATGGCAGACCTGACATGCCTGGCAGGATCAGAACAGAAACCCAAAAAACAGCACAAACACACCCATGCAACCAAAAAAAATTTTTTTTTTTTTTCTGACAGCAAATCATGGGCAAAGCACAACAAAACTGCTGTGAATCCATTGCCTGGAGCATGTACAGCACCTGTGACAGAACCCTGCCTGCAGTGGGACTGTGCCTGACGCCGTCTTAACCTGTCCTGTTACCCAGAGATCCGAATTCTGACGTCAGGGGGAATTGGACTGCCTTGATGGCTTGATTGCCCCCAGCCGCACGCAGACCTGTACACAAGCAGACAGGGAGGAACGTAGCAAACCCCACTCTGTCAAACAGTCGGGACACAAAACAGAAGGAGGTAGGACAGAGGGGAAGGAAAAATACAATACTGCAACTCTGCAACGGTCGGGTGGGGGGGTCTCAAGATCTCAGATCAGCGGCAGGTCCCATAAAAAAATAGGAAAAAAAATCAGAGCAAGTACTGTGCATCCGCAGCACCCCCCCCCCCCGCCACTGCGGTCGGGAGTCCAGGACCTGTCGCTGTCCCTCACCTGACACCCTGTCCCATGTCTGGGGATGGACGTGTCGATTATGATCCTCCACGGTATCCTGCGACTATCGCCTCGACGGTGTCCCCGGAGCCCCGGTTTGCCCTGTCCAGAGCCCAGACCAAAAAATAGCAAGACCATGCAGAGTTGTTACTGTACAATTTCTGAAATACGCAGATCCAGTCCCTTGGCTGCATTAAAATCACGCCAGGGCTGGGCAACATGATGAAAAAACGAAGAAGCAGGCTCCCACGTGGGCTTGTCATGGCCCTTCCACAGAACCTGCCACTTGCGATGCCTTTTTCTGCCCTTCCCAAACCACTGCACCTTCAGAACCTTATCCAGGACCCATTCCTCCTCCACATGGGCACGTGGGTTGTGCCTCTTGCGATAAAAATGAAAAGGTTCCCGCTTGCCCTGCGGTGCCACATAATATTTTAACCGGGTCGCTGGCAGCACCTGTACGCCGTCAGGGGTGTCAATCTTGAATCGCGTACCGCTGACGACTTGGAGCACTTCACAGGGCCCCTGCCATAGGCGCTCAAGCTTGTTCTCCCCCGGCAAGTTACGCACCCACACCGCATCTCCCACAGACAAGCTCAACTTGGGATGTTGTGCCTCAAATTTCTTTCGTGCAGCTGTATGCAGCTTATGAAGCCGTTTACGAACCAGGGTATGCTCCTGCGAAACCCGTTCGAAATACTGCAGGGCATCCTCAGGCCCCTGCCAATCCTCCATGGGGGGTGTGTCCCCAAACCCCGGGGGGTCACGCCCAAACACCAACCGATGGGGGGAGTAGGGGGTGACAGCCCCTGGCAGGTCATTCAGACCCCAGAGCGCCATCGGCAGCGCCTCAACCCAATTACCCGGGCGCTCCTCCAGAAAACGCCTAAGGGCATTGACTACCGACTTCACCGCCACCTCCGCCCTCCCGTTGCTCTGTGGCCTATAGATCACCCCCTGATGCTGCTCGATTCCGCTTTGAGCACAGAGAGTTCTGAAAAACTCGGAGGTAATCAGGTGATCATTGTCCGAAAAAATCTCACGCGGAATCCCCATAAAAAAAACACAGCGCTCCAGAAAAATGCGCGCCAATTTGGCAGCATCCAGCCCCTTCTTCCGGGTGGGGATGGCTATAATATAACCACTGAGCCTACACACAACTATCAGAGCGGAATCAAAATTCTGTCCGTCCACCTTGACAGAATCTAACTCCACAAAATCCATGGCAAGACTTGAGAAAGGGGTGGAAGGAATGGGAAAGTGCTCCAGTGTATCAGCGCTGGACCTGTTCGGCGCTTTGCATGACTGGCACACTGGACATTGGGCAATGACCTCAGCAATCAGCTTTTTTGGAGAGAAGGGGAATAAAAAGCGGCGGCGACACAACACATCCAGCTTGCGCTGGCCCGGATGGCTGTACGCATGCATGGCAGCAATGACAGCTCGTACCAAGCACTTGGGCACCACCAGCTTTCCCTTACACCTAATCTTCCCTTTATACAAGGCGCAGTTTCGTACATACTCGCCTTTTTGCAACTGCTTATACACAGAAGACCACTGAGAGTCCTGACTGTATGCTTCTGCCCAACTGTCAAAAAGAACAGCAACAGGAGGAGTGGAAACATCATCATACTTCGCCGCAGGATTCCCGGCGCGATCCGATGGCTGTCGACCGCGAGTACTCTTCCGGCGGTGAACGCGAATCGGCATCTGTGTAAGGGCAGAAATGGAAGCAACAGACTCAGGGGCAGTAGGAAAATCAGCCAAAACACTGGGGTCTGGGGCCGACATAGCCCGTAGCTGAAAAAGGGCCTCATAGCTCCAACATTGATGTCGCAGTCTGCTACACACAGACTGTATCCTCACATCCCCACCTGCCTGAAGCTGTGCTATAGTTGTCGAATCGGATGCCCCTGGACCACCGGGTCCTAAAAAAAAATCAGTCCCCAGATATGCGAAAGGCAAAAAGGAAGAGTCCTGCTGATCATCAGCTGCTAACTCTCTCCCCACCACAGCCAATATTCCCCGTGCCCGATCAGCATGCTCCTGGGCCACAAGGCAGGATATTTGATTCGCCAGGGTGTGGTCCTCCCACCGCTTCTCATCGTGAATGTCGCGCTGGACCCCCGCCAAATCCTCCTCGCTCCCATGCATGCAGGCGTCAGGGGCATGCTCGCACGCTGGATAGGCCCAGCGGCTCATGGTGTCCGCCCCCACATTATCCTCCCCCTTCTTATATTCCACCTCAAGGTGAAATTGGGAGAGGAACTCATGCCATCGCCCTCTGCGGCCCACAGGGCCGCTGATGGACCCGAGGTCCTCGCGGAACCAATGGACCAGTGCCCGATGGTCTGTGCTGGCCCTGACAGTCACCCCAGACTGAATCCAGCTACGGAATTTGTGGAGCGCAGCCACAAGGGCATACGTCTCCTTCTCCCGTACCGACCACCCCCGCTGGCCCTGTATCCCCTTCCCTTGTAGCTTGCGGCTGAAAAAAGCTACAGGCCGCAGCAGGCCTTCTTTGTCGTGCTGACTCAATACTGCGCCAACCGCAAAATCGGAGGCATCAGTGTCCAGAAAAAAAGGCTTCGCGGGATCAGGAATGTGGAGCATGGCCTCCTGAATTAGAGAATCCTTGATCTGATGGAAGGCATGCTTCATCGCCTCACTCCATTTAATCTTATGCCGCTTACCACTCTTATCCCCCTTTTTCTTATTACTCTCCAGACCCGTCAGTGCCTCAGAGAGTATTGCTGCATGCATAGCATAGTTTTTCATGTACATCGCATACCATTGCGTTAGCCCGAGGAATGCTTTTAAATGAGTGGGCGTGACGATATGCGTGTGATCCCAGCGCTCAATGGCCGCGCGTTTATCCGGCGCGGAAAAGCGAATGCCATGCTGCAAGATATGGCCACAGAATTTTACTCGCGTTTGGAACAGGAACATTTTCTCACGTTTCACAGTGAGTTTATAACGACGAAAAATGTCAAAAACACGCCGCAAATCAGTATCATGCGCTTGCAGCACATCGAACGCCACTTCAGTTACCTTCCCTGACGGATTCTGGGGGTCTGGGGGTACCTCCTTCACTGTCGGGGGGGGGCCTGGCGTCCCTGCCAGCACATCGTCGATGTACGGCTTCGCACTGATGCGCTTATCCTGTTCCAAACACCACTGTACCATACGCTGGTACTGGGCTGGGGCTGTTTTCAGCCCCATGGGGAGCACGAGCCATTCATAGACTCCCCATGGGGTCACGAATGCCGTATATTTCCGAGAGGACTCGGCTAACGGCATTTGATGAAAACCGTCTTCAAGGTCAAAAATTGACCAGATGACGTTTTTGCCTTCCTCTAAAATTTTGTCCTCGATATACGGCAAGGGGAAAGTAAAATCTTTGATTTGGGAGTTTAGGTGGCGGTAGTCTATCACTAACCGCCACTTCCCTCCCGGCTTGGGGACCACAAAGGCCCGGCTAATCCATTGTGGATTTACCGCCTCTTGTAGCATGCCCCGGGACTGAAATTTGTCCAAAAGCGCTTTAAATGCTGCAGCCCGCAACCCAACACAGCGGTACGGTACCACTTTCTGTGGCTGCGCATCTGGTTTTTCAATTATCGTCGCGACACCATCAGGACCACGATACGGGGCCTCCGTGTGTGGTTTAAACATCAATACATCCTCATATTCCTGCTCAAGCTTCTCCCGAAAAACCCGGCAACGAGGGTCCTCCTGATCTGCCTCAATGACTGACCTGATGTCGCGGTTAAATCGCGAGTCATTCCAGGCTCGCATGGACCGACGATGGCGTCTGGGGGCTTGGTGATGTGGCTCGGGCTCCTGTGCATGAAAAAGCACCAAGCGCCAACCATCAGAACTGTGTACGGGGGTGCCTTTTGACGACTCAAATATTTTCTTGTCAGGTGGAATATCCCACCAATCCAAAGACAACTCCCCCAAGGCCCAGAACCAGGCCTCCTCCCTCTTTACCGGCACAAGGATTACCCCGCGTGCCCCATCCAGGAGAATTTTATCCACTGTGCGCCTGTAACAGTGCTGCAGTGGGCACAAAAACATCATATCTGTGCCCCAACACTGTTTGAAGGCATCCTGCTGACGCCCCCAAGACTTGACACGTGGGCCAGGCATGGGACGTCGTCCCGCTGCGAATGCGTCAACCCACTTCGTCTTCTCAGGCTCACCTGACCATGCCCTGACGTCACTCAAAAAATCGGAAGACACAGACAGGCCCTTGGAGTTCTCCCTGAGGCTCTTTCGGACTCCAGCTATCTTACGTGCTGGACGCCATGGGGCCTGACAACTGGAGGCATCAGGGGACATCTCAGGTTTGGCCAAACCCAGCGCATCATCAAGGTCCTCTGACGTGGCCTCCGTAGAGGAACCTGATGCGCGCCCTCGAGAAAAACCCCACCCCCCACATAACTGGTCAGGGGCTCCAGAAAAATCATCAGAGTGCACCGACTCCTCGTCAGAGATCCCCTCAGATTCCCCATCACTATCAGTCATGCTGCAGGCCTCACATGCCCGTAATTTGACCTCCATAGGGTGAGCCGTGTCTGCAAAAATTTGGCCGACCAATTCAGGACGTCTGTCAATCTCACTTGCAGTCAAGGCGCATAATTCAGAGCATCGACATTGGAGCCTGGTAAGCGAAGGCTCCTCCTCAGTAATTCCTGTGGAGCGGACCTGTGCACTCCGGTCCGTTTCTCCTGACATGCAAAAATCACAGTTATGCTTGTCACAGGTGCAGAACCCCTGCCCTGCCACAGCAGCAACTTTTTTTTCATCAGACTTCTGCGGTGACTCAAAAGCCTGTCGTAACTGCTGCTGCAGGCTCTGCATCAGGGCTTCATGGCTGCACGGACAGGGCTGCCCCCCCCCTGGCTGTAAAGCCCCGACTCCGGGCCTCAGAGGTGGATGCCATGCGCCCGTACGACCTGCCCGCAGGCATTGATGCTTACATGCACACCTGGCGGCACATCCACAGTGGAACGTTTCGCCATTATTCGAACTCAGTTGTCGTGCTCTGGATATACCTGAAGGCAGGCATGCCGTCCCCATAGTGACACACCAAGGTAGCCAGAACACCGCAAAAACAGAAAGCAAAGCAAAGCAGCCAGCCTGAAAAAACTGCAGAGGGGAGGAAGCCACACTGATGTCCCCCCCCCCACCTGCCGGTGTCGTAGTCAGGTCTTGTGGGGAATCTACAAGGGCACAACATTTACCCGTCCCACAAGGTGCGTTATTTGTCCTGAGCTGCTCTCTGTCACTCTGAAATCTGTTCACGTCAACAGTGATGCTCTCCCGTGGTATTATACAAGACTCCAGGGGGCACGGCACCAACTGATAAGCAACCAGGAACGGCCATCCCAAAATGAGGTCATTTGCCACTCCTGCTTCATAGACGAATGCCCCAGGGCAGTGACACAAGAGTCCCCCAAGGCTGTCACAGATAGGCAGCGACACTGTCACCGATGTTCCAAGTTTGCCCCCTGTCACTCCCCCAGAGTTGACCGACGACAAGCGCAATGGATGCCTCGCCGTCTCCAAGAGTCCCCTGCGGAAAAAACTTACGAGGGGCAACAGCAAAAATGGAACACCCTGTGTCAATCAGCGCCAAGACTTGGTGCTCAGCGCCGCCAGAAAATCTGACAGTGACTAACACTGTGATCTCGACCTTAACAGATCGGACCATCCTGGCCATTGTCCGCCTCAGCCGCCACACCCGTGCCCTACTCAGGACACGACCCGGCTCAAGCGTGCAACAGCCCGGGACTTGGCTTTTGGGCGGGGACGCCACGGTTACTCCCCCACACCCTTAGCCCTTGCCTCCACCCCCCTCAGACTGATCCTTGCCTGAAGGGTCCGATCTCTTCGTAGAGGGGCAATCCTTTTGTAGGTGTCCCTTCTTACGACACCTGTGGCATCGACGTCCCTCGCCCCCAGAATCTGCACCACCCCCTTGTTTTTTTTCTTCTGGGTGTCCGCGCGGGTCCTGTGAGCATCGGGTGCCCTTGGGATGTCTGTCCTTACCGCAGTGGATGCACTTGCGTTGCTTCCACCTGTCAAGCATTTGCTTTTTTCGCTGCGGGAACTGCTGCAACACCTTCTGCAGCCAATCGCACTTCTCAGGATATTTCAAATAGCAATTATCACTGGAGTGATGTCCCTGGCAGTGCGTGCACTGAGGCCGGTCGTGCTGGTCGCCCTTTTTGTTGCGGTACCCCGGTGCTGATCTGGTTCGGCGAGGCCCGCCACCCTTACCACCCTCAATCCTGTTTACAGAAGAGGTACCCTGGCGGTACCCGTGAATGGCATCAACCCTCCGAGTGGTCAGCAACTTAGGGAAAATAAAATTATGGGCTTCCATGTACGTGTACTCACGCCCTCGAAGCTCCTCTTCTTCGACCAAGTCTTTCAGGGGTTCTTCATACCGGCCCCCCGCCCTGCTGAGCGCTCGTGTGTATCGCTTTTTGGCGTGGCGATTGGTGACCTCCCCAACCTTAGCCAACTTGACACACCAGGAAGTGAACCACCTCCTATAGGAAAGGACATCATCCCCATCAGGAGTACTATCCTCCCAATCGTCCTCAACAACATCCGGATTAACCAAGTCCTTCCCTTCTGCACTCAGGATACCCCAAATGTCCTGGTATGACCACCCGAGGTAGATCATGCATTCCAGAAAACAGTGGGCCTCTTTTTCAGGGATGGCAGACAAAAGAAGAATAGCTTGGACATCCGAATCGAGGGCACTACCAAAAAGATCCAACCACCAATTCCATTCAACGGAAAAATTCGCCAATAGAGCATAGTCCCCATTCCAAGTTGGCCGTTTCATGAACCTGTGCATACTTTTACGTGTCTCCTGATCAAGAAACTTAAACTCTTTATCATCTCCCGTCCCCGCAAAAAGTCCCCGAATGGTGGCACCTACTCGACCCCTCACAGCGTCATCATCCGGGGAGTCCTCCAGGGACTCTAATAAAGAGAAAATTGCACGTGTTTGTTGGACCTTGTCCTTTTGGGTGTCAAAAGCCATGGTATCCGTCCGACCCGGCTTTGGGTGGATGGGTGCCGCCAATCCACGCTTAAGGGGGGACGCAGTTACCGTCGCCAAACCTGTGAGAGGTTTAACCCGTGGCTCCCCGAACGCAGCGTCCCTGCCCCTTAGTAGCTCCAAGCGCCCTGCGCCCGTCAACGGAGACTTGAAGACGCTGTCAACTGACGCTGTTGAAACGACCGCGGTTGTGGTTTCCTCACACCCAACCTCATCGTCAGCAAAGGAAATTCCTTTTCCTACACTGTCATGTGAGCATGCACCAACCTTGGTTGTCTCATGCTTACCATGGTCCTCATCGTCCACGGATGGTCCCCGCGACTCCAAGCCTACGGAAAGGCAAGATTTGTTAACCTGGCACCGGAGTGCGCGCACGCTCTCACCCAACGCATCCACATCCTCTACCAAGTCGGGCAAATCAATGTCCACCCATTCATCATGCAAGGCCTCAATTTTTTTTTCACACTCACCAACCCGTTCTTCCCATGAAAGAACTCGCGCACACACGTCACCATATGACGTTCCATATGATTGAAGGAGCAACAATTGCTGTGCACACGTACGGAATTTGTCTTCCATGGTGTTGCCTATCATCTCCGATGAGGGCACCAATTGTTCAATGAAATGCATCAACAATTCGCCATTTTTTTTCAAAGGCCCAACAAGGTCATGGAGTTTGGCATCAATGCATGCACGCCATTTTGTGTCGAGCGACGTCAAATCGCTCGCGACCGAGACTTGATGTGCCTCAAACTTACTTAGCAATTCATGCATAGCGAACCGCTCATCTACACCAACCGTGGGTAGTGGGCTACTCGTAGAGCTCGTTCGTTCGGCCGTAGCCGCCTCGACCTTAATTCCTCTTATTTTGAGAACATCCACGTCCACAACAACACGTTGCAAATCCCTTTTTACCTCATGCACCATGTCATGCATTTCCTCATTGTGAGTGCAAACCTTGCGGATTCTCTCAAATTCACGGGTAATGGTTCCAAACTTCTCTTCATTCTGTTTTGCACCCGCTTCAATGGCTAAATGACAAGATGCAACGTCGCACGAATCGACGATCATTGTTTTGACTCGTGATTCAAAATCATTCATGCGGCACGTCACATCATGCAATAAACTTGACTCTTTTGTTGCAAAAGGCTCACATACCGTGACGACGTGTCTACGAGCCGCCTCGATTGCCTTACGTTCGATATTCTCACATGACTCATGTACAAACGTCTTAACAAAAGAAGTTAACTCATGCACACTTGAATCAATTCGTTCATTGCACACACGCTTGAAATCATTCATGCAAGAATCAAAATGTCGGCGTTGCTCATGCAATAAGGGCTCGACAATATCATGAATTAAAGATGCATGTGACTGAAGATGATTCTCCACATGTTGTGGAATTTGCGAAGCAAGCACGGAAACACTTGTTTGACAATATTGTTCCGTTCCCTTAATTCGTGCCTCCAAAACATCTTTACTCGCCAAATGTTGTTGGATGTGCTCTTGTTGTTGGCGAAATTGGCCATGCAATTGAGTCACTTGGCCACGGACGCTCTCAATGTTTTGCGTTGCCGAAGTGCACATTTGTTCTACTCCTTGCACGGAGGCGGCATGCACCTCCTTGTGAACAAAATATTGTTGGGAATACTCTTGATGTTGTTTGAGGTGTTGTTCAAGACTCTCAATACGTTGCAAACGCTCCTCATGTCCCTGCAACACTCGACTCATGTCTCCTTGGAGTCTCTCACATTTGTTGCCGGCATTGATAATTCTATTGATATCCCCATGGCATTGTTGCAAATACCCATGCACTTGTGTCAATTGTGCAATGAGTGTATCTACCGTGTTGTTGAGCTCCTCCATCATTTGTTGAGGAGCTTGTGGCTCACGTGTGAGCGTGCGCCACCTTTCGAATATGCGACCGCCGTCCTCAATCCTAATATGTTCATGGCGAGCCTCACCAAACCCACACTCCATGTCTGCACTACTGCTTTCCGACTGTTGGAAGAGGCGTTCGGGTTCACGGACGGAAATTTCCCCATGTCCACGATGATCCGGTGGACTAATCATACTCCGTCCTCGTGCCCATAACCTTCGAATGGTGTTTGGCGTCGAATTACTTGTCGGAACCAACGACATCTCGATACTCGCAAAAACGATTGAAATCGATCAATTAATAATCAAATCAAAGTAAATTGTTCAGAATGGGCTCATAAAACTCTCGCAGAACTTCAACAAGACGATGCTACCATAAGGCAGAGATAACAGCGGCAACGGCGCGATCGCAAATCCGGCAGAGCAACAAAGCCAAATCAGGACATTAAATCCATACCAGAGGGGTCTGTGATGAAAAGGAGAATACAGACCCATAGAACAAACAAAGGCGCATCAGCCTACATTATAAAATCCAACGATTTGCAATTGCATCCGAACTACAATCCCCAGGTCCACGTCAGCCCTATCTGATGCCGTAGGCCAATCCTAGGGTCCCATTGGGTCAGGTCCTGCTGGTCTGCTGCACTTTGGGGCTGAAGCTTGACATGAAGATGGACCCTATGCTGACAGCAACATGGACTACAATGACTGGAAGGAAAACGAGCATTCAGTGGCAGTACTTTATCCATCAGCGACAGTGGTGAATGATATTGAAGGTACTAAGTATGTGACAGCATCGCTTGTATTACCAAGTGTGTACAATAAGTAAGTAAGTAAGTAAGGGCGGCCGCGTCCGCAGCCTCATCTGACGTCTCCTTGTTTGTTTTACATGGTGGCCGCCTCTGGCGGGAAGGAGAGCTCTCCACCATCAGTTCCCCCTGCGACCCCTGTCTCACCTCACGGCCGAGAACTTCAACCAGGTTCCCTTGGGGCATGACCGGCGGTAGGTTCCCTTCAGTCGCTGCCCTCACGGTTTCAGCCCCTTTTGGTCACCCATCGAAGGATCCTCCGGCCTTCCCCCCCTAGCACAGCCTTTTGGGCGCCTGCAGGCGGGTTTCCTATGGATAGCCCTCGCCGACAGCGGAGCATTTCTCTCTGTCAACCACATTCCACCACTCCCCATCCCTCACGGGTTGGAGTACCCACTCGGCTCCCGGATGCACTTGGGTGTCGTCCATCCACGGCTGGAGGCCAGGGGGCGACCCTTTCCACGTTCCCTCTGGTCCCGCTCACGCGTGAACCTACGTGTACTCAGGCCATCGACCCGGGGACCTCAGGGTCAACCCTCACCCCTGCGGACACCTCACGGCAGTCCCGGAGTTCAGGGCATGATCCCGACTTCCCGTGGTCAGGCTCCCCATGGTTGGCCCATGGTTCACCACTCCATGGCGACTGGTTTCCCAATCCCACGGGGCTGTTGCTTGGCGCTTTCGGTCTCCCTTCCCATCCCATGTCCCATTCCCCTATGCCACATCCCGTCACCGGCCCATTCCCAGCGTCCCGTGGACTCCCTACCCCGCCGGGCTGTTGCGCGGCCCGTTCCCATCCCTCATCCCGTGTTTATACCCCACCGGGCCGCCAGCAACCCTGTGGCGCGGGCCCACTGGATCCTCATCCATCCGGGGATTGTTTTGTGCGCCTAGCACGGGTCGCTCCCTTCCCGCCCCCGCCCCTTTCCCCTGTGCCGCATCCTCGTCCTATTCCCCTGGGCTATTTTGCGGCCCCACCCCATCCCTCATTTCGTGTTTCTACCCCACCAGGCCGCCAGCAACCCTGTGGCGCGGGTCCACTGGATCCTCATCCATCCGGGGACCGTTTCGTGCACCTAACACGAGTCGCTCCCTTCTCGGCCCCGCTCCTTTCTCCTGTGCCGCTTTCCATGCCGTCCTAGTCCCCTGGGGCCGTCGTGTGGCTCTAGCCACACGCCCTGTTCTGTCCTGTCCCCTTTTCCCTGCATCCCGTTTGTTTGTTTTTTCGGGCCGCCTGCAACCCTCTGGCGCGGGCCCACCGGATCCGCTGCCTTCCCGTGTGCGGTTCGCGTGCCTAGCACTGGTCGCCCCCTTCCCGCCCCCTTCCGCTTGCGTGGTGTGTTCCCTTCTGGACCTGAGGTGGGTCCATCTTCCTGGCCCCCGCGCCCGGTAGGTGGGAGATGGCCGCTCCTGAGAATCGCCGACCCTGCTCCTCAGGAGCCAGCTCCTCAGGAGCACCGACCCTGGCTCCTCGGGAGCACCGACCCTGGTGGTGCTCCTCAGGAGCACCGACCCTGATAAATGCTCCTCAGGAGCACCGACCCTGTACGAGCTCCAGGGTCGGCGATTCTCAGGAGCGGCGGTTGTCTTGTTAAGCATTTTGCTCCTAAGGAGCCAGGGTCATTGCTCCTCAAGAGCTAGGGGCGGGGCTCCTCAGGAGCTAGGGTCAAAGGTTAGCTTGCTCCGCACGAGGAAGGGGTTGGCAAAAAGGGATCGAAATTTGACACTCAACTATGGTCTATGTATGGTGTCTTCCATGATGTATGCATTTACAAGTGGAATGGTTGTCATGAAATTTCATATGCTGGTTTTCCCCAGCGTATGTGCCATGATTGATTGCGCTATTATTTTTTACTTTGGAAACGATCTTTCACGAGCTTAGAAAAGGAAAAAAAAAGGCTGTTGAAGCAGAAAACACCACAGCATGGTTCCGCGATTTGTATGTCGCGAAGCGCCCTGACTCACGCAGCATGAGAAATTGAATTGTCGTCCCCGGTCAAAGCTGAACCATACACATATTTTCGTTCGTACACGTCCAATTTACTCATCCGTGATTAGAAGCTTTCGCCGTGTTCAAAATTACGCCTGTCCACGATTCGTTGTAAGTGGTTGGTGAACAATGGTTGAAAACGGGATGACCAGATTGCTGGGTAAAGAACTGGTCCCAAGCCGCCACTCTACCGTTGAAATCGAAGACAGTGATGGTCAGTTTCGGAGCATGTGTGTTCATTTTCATGCGTACCATTATTATGTGGAGTTGCACGTGCCAGATATTACAACTATTGACTTGGACGCGGACTGGAGGGTAAGGGATATTTGGAAATCACGCTCACCTGCCAGTTAATTTGCAATTTGAAGGGACTTCTCTCTGCTGAACCGCAAGCTGGGAGGCCAAAGGTTTTCAATAGTTATCATGCCTTGTAGTTGTCAAATTTACTTGCAGGCGTCCTGGATAGCTGCTTGTCCTGGATAGCTGCGTAGTCGAGTCAATGAAATTGACGAAACCAAGACGGATCTGGTGTGCCCTGCCCTGGACTGCATTTTCGGAGGGGGAATTTGTAGAGGCCTCAAGCACACAACAGCCGCCTTTGTTTCTCAGAGGAAAAAGAACCAGGATAAGAATAAGAATACCCCCACAACTGTCAAGGAGATAGACGAGAGAATCAGGTGTTCAACTGCAGAGTTTGCGTTCAACCGAGTTGCACGGGGCGCTTTTGTGTCATACTGTGCAAATTGGCGCCTCTCTGTACTAGGACACGATCAGCATGTGGACGAGAGCCGTGGAGGAAGGTCGGATTCTTTGTGGTTGAAGCGCCAGTGCAACGGTCTTTGGTTGACAACAGCTGTACTGCGGACTCGTTGCGATGAGATCTGCTGATGTATGTTGGTGAACGTCAGTATCAGGTAGGTGAAACCAGGAGGAGCACGACAGTCAGAATGAGGCTGGAAAGCTGCACTTCGCGTTTTCAAGCACCGCTTCATTGCGGACCTTTTCCGTCGAATGCTGAGTACGTTGTTGCGCGGACACAACGGTGTTGTTCCACAACACTTAGACTTGTTGCAGTTTGTTGTTCTGCGGATTCTGTTGTCGTTTAGGAGGGGAAGGGACAGCACGTGCTGATTCATGGATTGGGCTATGATGCACTTTTATCGTTGGTGGAAATGATTGCTTGGCTGCGTTGGTTCCCCAGTTTAGCGCTTGTGCTGCACACCGCGTTTATAGTGACTGCATTGGCTAACACACATCAGACCCTGGCCTCGGGCAGGACGCCTCCCAAGTCCCACCGTCGCATGGCATCAGGGCGTTCAAACAGTTGATGGTCACCCGAGGACCAGTTGACCGGTGTTGGGACCAGGATCAGGGTATTCCATGCCAAAATGGCATACACACGGTGCTTTCCTTTCGGGCCCTTTGGACCCACTCAAAGGGAGGGGTACCACTTTTGGACTGCCCTGTGATGGGACGTGATATGTGTTTTTTTTTCCGTTGGGAGAGCCCTGCGTATGAAGTGCTGCCCCCCTTGGGCTTGTCAGCAAGACTACCCCCCCCCCTTTGTATAAGCCACGCCCTTGTCCAAGCAGACCGTATTAATTTGGTACCTAATTTGATTTGGTACAAATGTAGTGCAGCCACACAAGACATGGGTTTGGTGACAAATTTGCCAGCTACATAGAGTCATGGACACATTTGTTGCCCACTTGAACCCACATAGCTCTGATTTTGGGGATATTTGTGCATTACATGCCCCTTTCATGCACCAGCTCACCATGCAATCTTCTCTTTCTGAACCCAAGCGTCAACGGCCTTGTCCAAGCTACAGTAGGCATAGGGACCGTATTAATTTGGTATTTTGCCATAGCTTATTCAAAGGGGGGGGGGGGGGGCTACTGCTTTTGCAGGGGCGGTGACATGACGTGCCCAGTCGCAGGCAGTGTTCTCAAAATCCCGAGGGTGCCGCCCTCTTCCCTTGCCCTCCCACTTGCAGAAGGCCAGCGCGCTGATGCCGCCCAAGACACAGATCTATTCCGCGGGCTGTTCGTGACTCAGAAGTCTGCAGGAAGTGAGGACTCCGCACCAGTTCTCATGTCGTTTCCAGGCGATGCCGCTGAGGTATGCCGCCTGTCTGGTCGCTTGAACTGTCGGCCTTTTCTGTTGTCGTATCCCCAGCACATTGGGGCGGGTGGCTGGGCCCACGCACGCTCTTCGCATGCCGGGCGGCGCCAATGGGCATGTGGTATGTGGTGTTGGGTGCGGCAACCCCCGGCCGTTCCGGTCGCCGGAATTATCGGGAGGTGCCGGAACATTTTGCCAGACCGTTGTGATTCTGCGAGGCTCAATTTTTTGGCGGTGAACACGCTTGCTGCTGCTGTCAACCGTTCTCGTCCACTTTGCCTGTTAACAGTTTTGTTCCTCCATCCACTGCCAGAGAGGTTGAAGTGTTGTTTTTGTGGCTCCAAGGGGGCATCCATGACTGATTTCCATGATTTGCACCTCAAGGAGCAGCAATTACTGCAACAAAAATGGGAAGAATGTGTTGACGTCAATGAGGGAAATGTCTGTGATTTGTGTGTCCGTTCTGTCAAACCTAGCAACTTTTTTTGACAACGGGATGGACCTGGACAACGGGACGAGTCATCATCCACTGAGGTTCAACCAGTCAAACCAGTCAAAACAGGCAGACCCGTCAAAAACGTCACAGTGGATGATCGCATTGAGAAATGCGGGAAAATACGGCTTGTACAGTGGGAGCAGTTTTCTGATGTGAGATCCATGTGTGCATTCGTCTTCTTGTGGCAGCCTTTGTTTGTGCATGCAAAAACGATTTTCTGGAGGAGGACAGGTGATCAAATGGGTTCAATTGAAATTGAACCAGCATCCTTCAACCGCTAGTGCAGTGCACATACCAATAGAGGAATGACTGCACCTGCCACACCACTGCCCAAGGCCCATCTAGAGACCGAGGGGTTCAATTTATTTTTGAAAATTGACAGACATTTTGGGTTTCCACATGACTCTAATGACACAGCCATCGGGGCCTGGGAACACGGAGCATGCCAGAACATGGCCAAAAAAAGATTCTTTGTTTCGCCGGAACGTTGTCGCCCGACTGTTGGGGTTTTCTCGCTGGAACGGCAGGGGGATTGGGTGTGGCCACTTTCATTTGCGTAGTGTGCACACGTTTGAAGTATTCGAGCTGCAAACAAAACGAGCCCCCCATGTTTGGGGTCACTGGGGGTGGGGGTGGGGGTGGGGGTTCGCGCACAGAGTGTGCAGAGCTGAGGTTTCCGCTGTGCTGTCTCCGAAACGGCACGTCACGCGTGATTGGGCTGCGTGGGATGATGCCACGATCGGTGTAAACGCGTGTGCGACGCCCCTCATCAGAGCCCCCTCGCGTCCACCCGTCCACCCCCTTCACACCTCCGAATGTCCGGTCGGGCGGGCCTGTCTGCCTCGGCGTGTGGGCACTACCTACCCCTCCGCGGTGCCCTGGGGAGCGGCGCCGTGCGCTGTGGCGTCCCCAAAGCGGCATTTTGGTATTTCGGTGTCGGTTGCCCCGCGTTGCCCCCCCCAATCCCCATTCCTGCCGTGGGTATGAACTATGCGATGGTGGGTAACTGACAGCACGTCCCACACGACACGGGGCGTTGCTTTACCCATGGGTTTGGGACGCATCCGGCGCGTCCGAGTCACTGGGGGGCCGTCCCGCCCAGGGCCCCCGACCCAACAACCCCCCGAGCCGGGCATTGGTTTCCCTTGCGCTGCCAAAGTGCCACGGCCCTGGCCTCGGGCAGGACGCCTCCCAAGTCCCACCGTCGCATGGCATCAGGGCGTTCAAACAGTTGATGGTCACCCGAGGACCAGTTGACCGGTGTTGGGACTAGGCCCAGGGTATTCCATGCCAAAATGGCATACGCACAGTGCTTTCCTTTCGGGCCCTTTGGACCCGCTCAAAGGGAGGGGTACCACTTTTGGACTGCCCTGTGATGGGACGTGATCTGTGTTTTTTTCCGTTGGGAGAGCCCTGCGTATGAGGTGCTGCCCCCCTTGGGCTTGTCAGCAAGACTACTGCTTTTGCAAGGGCGGGCGACGCGACGTGCGCCGTCGCAGGCAGTGGTCTCAAAATCCCGAGGCTGCCACCCTCTTCCTTTGCCTCCTGTGGGCAACGCTTATGGGACAATGGGGGCCACCCATTCGGATACCTGCCACCCCCCACCACCACCACCGCCAGGTCTTTTTTTACACAAATGCCACCTACCACCAGAAGCCCCTCGGTCAGCCACACCCACCCCCGCCTTCGGGGCCACGGCCCTGTTTGTCTGTTTGTGTCGACAAGTTGCAACAGAGGGCCCCAGCGTCTTGCACCCTTTTTCAGACAGTCGTCGGCGCAGAATTCACGGCGTTCCAGGATTTTGTGCAACATGACCTTGTGAGTACATTGAGTGCTGCAGAGATGGACTTGACGAAGGTGGTTTCGTTTCAGTGAGCAGGGCTTCTCGAAAGGTTGTCTTCTCTTGAGAAAGCATTGAGAAAGTGCAGCTTTGCGTTGAAAATGCTGAGGCACTCACCCACTGCTGTGTGTCCAGGTGCACCATTACATATTCTATTGTGCATACCATGCCTGTGGGCTTCAGCCACCGGACCCTGGCCGGCGTGGTGCCTGTCCATGGTGCGAGTTTGGTTGTTTCCGCTGCATTGCAAGCAACAGAAAACCCCCCTTGAATTGGCCACGTTTGTGAGTACACGAAAGGTGGTATTTCCAGGAATCACATCAAAGGTGCAGTTCTGATCAATATCACGGACTTGGGATATTCTGGGGTGTTTTTTTGGTTCGGGGGAATAGGAGGTCACGTTGAGTGCTTACCGATATAACTGCATCTTCAAAAGAAGTTGTCCTCAATTTGCCAGGCCGCAACTTGCCAATGGACCCAATTTTGGCCCGGTGATCCAAACTGGGTGTAGCCCCCCATTCAGAGGCGTCTGGTTGGTAATGTTGTGCAAGGCTCACCATGGTAGGATGTGTGTGCGCCCATTTCGTGGCTCTACCTCCCTAGAGCTTGCTGTGAACCATTTGAAAGCCATATTTTCAACCATCTTTGTGCATTTTCCGTCCTGTTTGAGTGCTGGTGGGTGGTAGGGGGCAGGTAAAGATCGCCAAAACAGTTTTCAGGCCAGGGGGCCGGGTGTCAAATCGCGTTGCCGAGGGTATTGCACCGAAGCCTGGTGCGCCTGGCGATTCAGGACACGCCACATGCCCGCCCGCTTGGGTCCCACACCCCAAGGAATTCAACGGGGCATTTTAAACGGTGAGGTGAACGTATCCCCCAGTGAGTTTGGTTGGGAACCCCACACACTGACAGCCCTTTTTGGGGATGGTTGTTCCACAAAGACCTGCACAGCATTGCATGGCGCAACCGGTGTCCCATGCCGTGTATTGGGGGTTTTTGTGGGTGGTGGCGGGCGGGGGGCAAATTTGGTTCGCTGATTGCAATTGCCGTGTGTTGAGCCAGATCTGAGGGTCAAGAGGGCTTTTGCCTTCTATGCAGACCCCTCGGTGATAGCAGGGACCTGTGTCCCGGTACTCCTGGTCAGGCGCCCCCCCCTTATGAGGCCCGACTGGCACAGACTGCTGTGCCTTTTTCAGGCCCCCATAGGTTGGCTGAAACAAGTGGAATGTTTGGACGTTCCCCCACCGAAACCTCGGCGGCTTTGGGCAAGACCTGGGTCATAACCGGTGAATGCATGCACCGACTAGGGACCCGATTGGTGCCAATCCACCACTAGGAGGGTCGTTTAGGCCTTTTGTACCTTGGTCGCCGTCCTTTGGTTTATTAGGGTCGCTCCAAGGCACCATATGTGTTTGCAAATACAATGGAAATGAATTTGTTTTCTATTTTTTCCGGGTCGTACTCACAATGACAGCCAAAAAAAAAAGCTCGCAATGCAGCAACAAAAAATATCTCTCGCATTATGGGTTTGGGACTTTGGGACTTGACTTGCAACTCGGCGCTTTCACATGTTGTAGTCCATTCTCATACCTTCCCAAACCACCGTCGCTTGGCCTTGAATGTGATCTGGGTGGCTGGCTGTGCACAGTCATGCTCATACACCCAACACATGTTGCTTCCATGTGCTCCTCCTCCTACTGCTCCTCCTCCGCCTCCTCCTCCTGCTCCTCTTCCTGCCCCCCCCTTCGTCAAGCCCCCACCCTCTCGTGCTTTGGCATCTTCTTCCGCGGTATATTGTGTCTGGACTCGGTCCGGTGGGCCCCATGTGGGGCATGGGCTGCAAGCAGAGGGCGTCACACGGCTGTGGATCAACCCGGCAATCAGTACCTGTCGATGCCGGATGATCTCCTAAGGACTGCTGATCCTGCTGTTCTGTCAAGTGGTTGCTTGTATTTACAGGAAAGGTACCAAACAACTGCCATGTGAAACGCATTGCCCTGCACAGTCAAGCTCACTTGAGCTTGCTCTGGTGCGTCCTCAGGATGGTGGCTTCATTTGAGAGCCCATACGGAGTTGAAAAGGGGGTTGAGGTGTTGGCACTGGTTGAAATGTGTTTTGACGGCATGGGGGCAGTTGAAAAGGGGGTTGGTGGTGTTGGCACTGGGTGAAATGTGTTTTGAGGGCATGGGGGCAGTTCCAAAGGGCGTTTGAGGTGTTCGCAGTGGGTGAAATGTGTTTTGAGGGCATGGGGGCAGTTGAAAAGGGGGTTTGAGGTGTTGGCATTGGGTGAAATGTCTTTTGAGGGCATGGGGGCAGTTGAAAAGGGGGTTTGAGGTGTTGGCACTGGGTGAAATGTGTTTTGAGGGCCTGGGGGCAATTGAAGGGGGTTTGAGGTGTTGGCACTGGGTGAAATGTGTTTTCAGGGCATGGGGGCAGTTGAAAAGGGGGTTTGAGGTGTTGGCACTGGGTGAAATGTGTTTTGAGGGCATGGGGGCAGTTGAAAAGGGGGTTGAGGTGT